>CM029673.1:7974274-9174274 GCA_017311315.1 Dendrocalamus latiflorus | reverse complement strand
TGGTTTGGGACAGGGATACCTTCAGATACCATCATATAAATTTCCGAATCCAAGTTTTCATAAAGATATGCAGTTACCACATCCATCAATTTCATTTCTAAGTTCAGGTTTACTGCCATTGAGATTAAGTATCTAAAGGTAATGCCACTCATGACCGAGGAATAAATTTCTTCATAATCAACTCCTGGACGTTGAGTGAAATCTTGTACAACAAGCCTTGCTTTATATCTTACAACTTCATTTCTTTCATTTATCTTTCGAACAAATACCCACTTATGTCCTACAGGGTGCATATGGGGAGGTGTGCGTCTTATAGGCCCAACACCTCTCTTTTGTTCAGAGATAATAATTCAGTTTTTATTGCCTTCTTCCAATCTTCCCAATCTGATCTTTTCTTTCATTCAGCGAGCGATGCAGGCTCTGGATCATGATCGATGATTGTGGCAATTTTCTTTACAAAGTAGATATCAACATTGGCTGTTATCCTATTCATGGATTCTCCTGTGTGCACATAGTTTATAGCTATTTCATCATGAGTTATGGTGTATGCGCACACATCCATGCTGATTTCTCCCTCAATGGGAATGTTCAAATCCGGTATGCCCTTTTCTAAAGGTGTCATACTGGTGCCAGGTCTCAACTAGCTCTCCTTCTAGTTCTGAGGAACTTCAGTGGTTGGCTGTGTCAAGTCCTTCTTATCCTTTTTCACCGGGTGTCCCCGATTACTTAGGGTTCAAGGGACCGGAGTTCTCGTCCTTTTATTCTAAGGCCTCTGGATGGGATTAGGGATACCTTCAACTTTATTTGGTATTTCAACCCTCTCCAGTGCATTGTGTACAGGCACATGCAACTTGGTCACGCTCTTCAAATCACTAAAGTTGTCAGGCAGTTGGTTTGCCAATGTTTGCAACTCAATGATCTTCTGGACTTCTCTATTTGTTTCACTAGTGCGCTGGTCATGGGCATGGATTCCCATGGCTTGCAACGTAATTTCCCGATATTTTTCATCAAGGGGTTGATTTCCTCCCCCTAATGTTGGGAAACTATCCTTATCAAATATACAATCCGCAAAATGGGTAGTGTGCAAATCTCCTGTCATGGGTTCTAAATACCTGATTATAGATGCTATCACATAACCAACGTATATCTGAGTCTTTCGGAGAGGAACCATTGCAGTATACTGTGGAGGGGTATGGTACATAAACCTTGCATCCAAATCTCTAAAGATGAGAAATTTTCGGTGCTGACCCTTGCGCTAGTTGCATAGGTGAATGGATGTTGTAGGTCAATGGTCCAAAGCTGATGAGATTTGCTGCATGTAGGACTGCGTGTCTCTAACATGTAGCTGGTAAATTACAATTTTGCAAATGTGGTCGGGCAATAAATTCAATTCTCTTGATTAATGCCTCTGCTAATCCATTCTAGGTGTGGACATGCAGTACAGAATGCTTAACTGTAATTCCCATTGCCATGTAATAATCATCAAATGCCTTTGAAGTAAATTCTCCGGCGTTGTCCATTCTGATGGACTTTATGTGATGATCAGAGAAAATATTTCTAATGTGAATTATCTGCGAGATCAGCTTTGCAAAAGTATAGTTTCTCGTGGATAATAAACATACGTGCGACCATTTCGAGTAAGCATCAATGAGCACAATGAAATATTTAAATGGCCCTGATAGTGGCTATATGGGACCGCAAATGTCTCCTTGGATGCGCTCCAGAAATGGAGGTACTTTATCCTTCACTTTCAGAGTAGAAGGTCTAGTAATTAATTTCTCGGTGGCACATGTAGGGCATACAAAATCTTCATGATTCGAGAAATTCTTTACATTGATATTGTGTCCCTATGAATTGTTAATTATATTTCTCATCATCCTAAGATCTGGGTGACCTAATCTGTCATGCCAGAAATAGAAAAGTTCAGAGCTTCTAAATATTGTTTTTAGGGCAGTATAGGCTGCAGGTGCTTTGATGTTAGTGTAGTATAGCCCAGTTTCTAATGAAGGAAGTTTTTCTAATACCATTTTTTCATTTGCTTCACACTTCGTAATGAGCAGGTATTCTTTACCATACTCTTCTTCAGTCTCAACATGAAAACCATTAGCGCGAATATCCTTGAAACTTATAAGAGTTTGGAGAGTTTTAGTTGATTCTGGGTACAATAAGACTTCTTGAATGACCAAAGTTGTGCCCATTGGGAGTATAATTGTGGGTCTTCCTGAACCTATTATACAAGCATTGCTACCAGCGATTGTTGTAAGGCTGCCAGCATTCTTACTAATCGACTAAAAGTATTTTATCACTCTTAAGATGGTATTCATTATACCACTGTCGACTAAGCACACTTCCTCCATAGGGCGTCACACTTGTTCTAATATAAAGTATTTTATTAATATATAGTAGAAGGAAATCAACATATAAATAAAATATTTCAATATCAGAACATATCATGCCATTATAAATTGAATAAATGAATGAATTATTCAATATTATCCAACCATCGTGAGAAAATAAAATTATTTGAGTACCATCCATGCAAATTCTAACCTATTCCTTCCACACATAAACTAAATGATAATTAAAGTCTAAATGCATTTTGTGCATTAGACTGAATCTGCTAGGAAGTCAGAGACTTCGACTACTATCTTCTCGGGGTGATATGCTCTTCCAAAGAAATCATGGCGGTGGCAGCTGCAATGTCAAAAGGGGGTGCTACTGTTGGAATGGTTTCAACCTCCATCAGCTCAGGCAGCTGCTCAGAACTCTCCCCCTCAATAGATGCAAAGTGAGTTTCATGCTGCCCTTTGCCATCCTTTTTCTTCTGAGCTTGGAAGGCATCGATGACATGTTATGGCTTTTTACAGATCCGTGACCAGTGTCCCCACTTGCCACACTTGTAGCAGGATTGGTCTTGCTAACCATAGGGCTTGTCATCCCGCTTTGGCTTGCTTGCCTTATTTTCACGTGGAGCATCTGACCTGCCTTTTTAGGCTGCAGCCCATTATGGGGATTCGCACCTTGTAGCTCTCAGCGTTGACTTCACGGCCAGCGGAGCTCCTAGGTGGATGTGCAATATAGTTCTTGTGGAGAACTTCATCCTAAGCCTCTACATCCTGCATCATATTGATCAATTTAGCATACTCCTTATAGCCGTCTTGACGATAATTGCGTGCAGACTGCACTGCATTGGGATGGAAGGTGGATAGGGTTTTCTCAATCTTCTGCTCATCTGTGATCTGCTTGCCACAAAGTTGAAGATTGGTACAGATTCTGTGCAGACCAGAACTATACTCCCCGATCATTTTAAAACAAGCAAATCTGAGTTGGATCCATTCCTGCTCTGCCTGAAGAAGAATGGTGTACTTTAGCTTCTCGAACCGCATCTTGAGTGCAGTCCACAAAGCTAGCGTGCTCTTCTCTGCCATGTACTCATTCTTGAGAGTGAGACAGAGGTGGTGCTTGAGGAAGTGAAGTGCCTGATCATTTTCCTCAGGGGTGGGTTTGGCATCTTGCGATGCACCAATCCCAGTGGCAGCGCGGAGCTTCTTGGCTCCAAGTACTATCTCGGCATCAAAAGCCCAAGTCAAGTAGTTTTGGCCATACTAGCTCAGCTCCTTGAACTCCCGGTTTGTGATGTCTGTCATCTACATGTGCATGAAAAGAATAAATACGTTTATTGCCAGTAAACGTGCATGGAATAAATTTACTGCAGGTAAATGAATTAGATAATGGTTCTCGAACAAATGATTCTTGTAATGTTCCAGAATTTTCTATGCATTTTTTATAAATTTTACTGTTAATTTCGGTAATTAAAGGCAATTTAAATAATTATGATTAATCAAAACCATAAATAAACACAGAAAATATAGAAAATAATAATGATAGTACTAAACATGCTTCAAATACTAAAAATAATTCAAAATTTGAACTTCCGAGGCCCTTTTATGCCGGAATATGAATTTTTAGTGAATTCTACAATTTGCGAGGGCCTATACACAAAATTTCAATTCAGAGAGAAATTTTGCGTAATTTTCTAATTTTTTGAGGGCATTTCTATGAAATCTAGGACCCATTTGAAAATTTTGTGGACCCTCATGTATTTTTCAGAATTCGGGGGGCCTTTTTGCAAAATTGTCGTGCCCCCCTCCAGGCCGAGCCTCCAGCCCAAATTTCTTCTGGCCCATTTGGCCCATCTCCGGCCGGGTTAAGAGAGCGAGGGAGGGGTAGGGTTTCCCCTACCCTAGCTCTTCTCGTGGTGGCGGTGACCCGAGTGGCGGCTCGGGCGAGGCGCTCGGCGAGGGGGCCGGCCTCGGCAGTGAGCGTCTCTGGTGTTTGGGGCGCATCTGGCCAGCGGCTCACGCGGCAGCTGCGACGGCCGAGGCATGGGAGCGGCGGCGTGCGGACTGATGGCACGCGACTTCTTGGGGCCGACGCGGGCGGCCGTGCTGGACCGGCAGCGCAGCATGGGAGCTAAGGAGTTGGCACGATTGGCCGTGCGGGGCCGTGTGTGGCGTGGGAGCCAAGGTGACGGTCGAGCAATTGTGCGGAGCTAATGGCAGGCGCGGAAGCCGAGGCGATGGTTTGGCGGCAGTGCGGGGCCATGCTCGGCGCAAAGACCGAAACGGCAGTCGGGGGCCGTCGTGCACGGCGTGGAGACCGAAGTGGCGGTCGGGGGCAGCTGTGCTGGGCCGTGCGCGGTCGTGCTTAGCGTGGCGGCTCCTTCCACTGCTTCGGGGTGGCGGTGGCCCGTGCGGGGCAACATCGCATGAGAGGCCAGTGGCCGACGGCGCATGGGGAGGCTGGTGGCCGGCAGCGACTTCAGGCGGTGCGCATGCGCGGCGGCTGTACGGGGCTAGCCATGCTAGATTTTTTTTTCTTTTTTTCTTTCCCTTTTTTAATCTATATTGCAATCAACATCTACTCTTTCATATAATGTACCGATCGACATTGTGCCGGCGACTTCAAGTCTGCTCGTGGTAGATTAGAGCAGATTTGCACCGTAGAAAATAATCTAGAAAGTGAAATCTGCGGAATTTAAAGCGATCTAGATGTAGGCAATTCAATCTACTAATGCTTCGATGATTATCTTTCGATTCACTAGAGCAATTCATGCTGGTAATGTGTTGAGGAACTGTCGTTGGTGAGCCCAGTCCGATCGATTCCTCTGCTATGCAAAAGATATATCAATCACAGAAGACACAAAATAGTAGATTGAAGCACAGAGATAGGGGGAGAACTCCTGGTCTTTCTTTATTGCTTTTCTTTTCATGTGTGTATAAGATAGCCAATAGTGCTCCCTATTTATAAACTAGTGGTGAGATGCCCATCATGAGCCAAGACTTCAAGCCCATGCCCAGGTTTCCTAACACTACTATCTAACTAAACACACACTAGTAGTGTGCCCGTCCTAACGCTACGGTAAAATACAAAATAAGATAAAATTTGTAAAAAATAAAACGAACAATCAGATTCATTAAGATTAACGTCTCATATATTGTATAACCAAATATATATGACGTCTCATATATTAGGTGTGACATGGCGTGGAAGTGCGCGACGCAGACGTACTCCTTGCCGGCGCCCTGCTGGGACTTGACGAGGCGAGTGGCGCGGTCGACGCAGACGATGAGGTTACCCGTGACCTTGGGGTCGAGGGTGCCGCTGTGGCCGGTCTTGTCAGCGCGGAGGAGGCGCTTGATCCAGGCGACGACCTCGTGGGAGGAGGGGTTGGAGGGCTTGTCGAGGTTGATGAATAAAACAGACCCTCATAAGCAGACCCTAATTAGGCTGTGGGTAGATCCTAATTATTCTTTTCTGTAATAATGTTAAAGTCGTGATATTTTATACCCTTTTTTTGGTCAAGTCAGTGATGATATTCTTACCAATGTCTCCAGAATCAAGATGTGGGAAGCTTGTTCCTTTTTCTAGGACCAAGAACGTCGACGGCAATCAGAGGGGGGGTGAATGATTGCAGTGCGTAGCGGAAACTTTTTCTCAAACCCACTGTCTTCTTATCTTTTAACCTGCTAATCACATCAAAGACACAAAAACAAAAAGACAGCAAAAACTAGATTGCTTTTCCTCAGTTTACTGTAGAAACCTATGTGTGGGAAATAAACTAAAGTAGAGACATCGCAAAAAAAATAAATAAATATTTTGGGTACTGTTTGGAATGCGGGAATTTTTCCCGATTCCTGCGGGAATTGAACTGTTTCCTGCAAAATTCCTGCAAAATTCCTGTGAAATTCCTCTGTTCCAAACAGGCCCTAAACTAAAGTAGAGACATCGCAAAAAAAAATTTGGGTACTGTAGCGACTCTAATTAAACAAAAAAACAAAGACACTGACATTTAAACTGCACGGCCAAACCGAACTTAATTAATGATGCTAATCACCTTGATCAAATATGAATACTAGATTAACTTATGATGGCTTGAGTCATACCAGACTTCACCTACCACTGAGAATAATGAGAGCATTGCTAATGGATGAAAGATTCTTTACGTGCTTCTCTCAGTCAAACAAAAAAAGCATAACAACAACTTCTCGTCACGTCACAAGGTGACAGTAATTAATGCACAACCAACACGTATACTCACCACATGCAGAGAACTCACCAACTATTCATATGTAGATAGATGGCACCCGAAGACGCTGCTAGAAAAACAGACAGAGATCGGCAACGCACGCCCGCATAGGAAACAACACTGATTACTTTAGATTTTTCCCTTCGCTCAAAAACCGCAGCCGCCCTCAAAAGCAGCGCACGGCCAAAAACTATCTTTTTCTTTTGCACGATTCCTTACTTATACATCATACAACCGCCGCTCAATATTTCCTCTCTGTCTTCGTCTCGGTGAGAGTATGTTTTCCTACTCGGTTTCCACCAGCCGCCACGCCGTGTCCAAATCTCTAATCATCCCCAAAACTTAAACTAACTCTAAGACCCAGTACAAAATATCAATCAGCCTATTTACCAATTCAACTAGACTTTCGGCCCACTAAATTTCAAGGGACCCGAAACCTTCCCTAACACGGGTTTTCACACTCTGACTTTTCAACTTATCGCGTGTCGAAGCCTTCAGGACCGCACCTCCTGAATCTTCTCCACGCCTCATCCACCTTTGATCTCCATGTGCTCCAGCGTGAGCCCGACCACCTCGTGACATCCTCGACCGCCTGGACCTCAGATTTCCCCCTCCTAGTCCCGGCCTTCCTCGTCACCGACCATGACCGTCTTCACGCCCAACCTGCACATGCAAAGACCAAAGAATATTTTTCCCGGCACAAGTTCTCACCAACTTGACCGATATTAATCCACGCACACACACACACACATGCCTCGAATAACAATATTAAGCAATGTTGTCAATTATTCATCATAAAAATTCTAGACCTAGCCACATGGTCTAACAACAATCATGAGACTTCATGCTATTTAACTTCAAATCTTGCATCGAAACAAATTTCTTCGCGTTGCCGGAGTAACCAGACGGAACTTTGACACCATGCAAGCATTGGCACAGTTCTGTTTTCTCAACCTTGGACAGAGTGTAACATATAGGGGGAAGGTACGTTCGTCCATTATCAGTGCATGTCGGTGCTAACTCAGGCCTGATGTCCATATCAGCCAAGTCAAGCCGTGCGTTGACGTCGTCCTTTGTTTTATCACGAATGTTCAGTAAGAGACCAATCAAGTTGCCACATACATTTTTTTCTACGTGCATGACATCGATGCAGTGTCGAACATCTAGGTACTCCCAATAAGGTAAGTCCCAAAATATTGATATCTTCTTCCAGGTGTTCTTCTCATGAGCCCTCAATTTACGTCCCTTTCCGAGGACAACATCTAAATCCTTCACCATATTATAAACCTCTTTTCCCCTTAAATGCCTTGGAGCTGAACCGTCTTCCTTCTCTCCGTCAAATTGTCTCTTCATCTTGCGGTATGGGTGAGCCCTCCGAAGGAACCGGCGGTGACGCATGTAGACAATTTTGCGTGAGTGTTTCAGCCACACACTCTCGGTACCATCTAAACAGTGGGTACAAGTTTTGGCACCTTTTGTACTATGGCCCGATAGGTTACCAAGGGCAGGATAATCATTTATGGTGCAGAACAATAAGGAGCGCAAAGTGAAGTTCTCTCGTTTGTATGCATCCCATACCTGTACCCCTTCGTTCCACAGTACTTTTAGATCTTCCACCAACGGTGCTAGGTACACATCGATATCATTCCCAGGTTGCATTGGCCCTTGAATAAGTATTGACAGCAAAATATACTTTCACTTCATACACAACCAAGGAGGAAGGTTATAGATGCAGAGAGTCATCGGCCATGTGCTATGTCAGCTGCTCATGCTACTGAAAGGATTCATTCCATCTATCTGTACTCAGTCCAAACCTTATTATCCAATTACGCGCACATTATCCTGAATATCAAATTCAATCGATTCGAATGGACAATGCTGCTGAATTTACATCCCATGCCTTCAATGATTATTGTATGGCTCTTGGTATACAAGTTCAACACTCTGTTCCATATGTCCATACACAAAATGGTTTAGCAGAATCTCTTATCAAGAGAATCAAGCTCATTGCTAGACCATTACTACAGAATTGCAACTTACCAACGTCATGTTGGGGTCATGCAGTTTTACACGCTGCTGACTTAATCCAATTGCGTCCAACTGCATATCATAGCACTTCCCCACTACAATTAGTACGTGAAAATCCACCAGATATTTCCCATCTGCGAAAGTTCGGTTGCGCTACATACGTACCGATCTCACCACCGCGTACCTCAATGGGACCACACAGGAAACTTGGGATCTATGTTGGGTATAAATCTCCGTCAATTATAAAATACCTCGAGCCCCTTACAGGGGACCTGTTTACGGCCCGGTACGCTGATTGCATATTCAATGAGAAACATTTCCCAGCATTAGGGGGAGACAACAAGTACCAAACAGAATGCCAGGAAATTAATTGGAATGTACAAGGCATTCCTGCCTCAGACCCACGTACCAGAGAGACTGAACTTCAAGTTCAGAAAATCATTCATTTGCAAAACATTGCAAATAATCTGCCAGATGCATTTACTGATTATAAGGGTGTCACAAAGTCCTATAATTCTACTAGAAATGTACCTGAAAGAGTGGAGGTACCGCAAAATACCACTCAACTCCCAGTTCAAAATAAGAGGGGGAGAAGTACGGTACAAATGCCGGATACAGCTTCTAACAAGCGACAAAGGAAACAAAAGAATGTAAATGCAGATCAACCTCAAGTTGATAGACACCAAAGGATCCTTGAACCCAGATCAACAGTGCCCTCAAATACTGATCCTGGGACATCGGAATACCCCGACTCAAATGTTTTGGGAAATAACATTGAGTCACTAGGGGTCCAAGAAATTTCCACTAACTATACTGATTCTGGAGAATCATATGATCGTAAGACTACAATTGTCGACATTTATTTCTCCACAACAATTGCAAATAACCTTCAAAATGATCCAGATCCCAAGACCATGGCAAAGTGCAAACAGCGCTCGGACTGGAATCAATGGAAGGATGCAATTCAAGCGGAGTTAGTCTCGCTAAAGAAAAGAATTGTATTCACCAATGTGATACATACACCTCCCAAAGTATTCCCTGTCGGTTTCAAATGGGTGTTCGTCCGCAAACGGAATGAAAACAATGAGGTGGTGAGATACAAAGAAAGGCTTGTAGCACAAGGGTTCACGCAGAGACCCGGCATTGATTACAATGAAACTTATTCTCCAGTAATGAGTGGAATAACATTCCGATACTTAATCTCATTGGCAGTTAAAAATCATCTATCTTTTCAGTTAATGGATGTAGTGACTGCATATCTTTATGGGTCACTTGATTCGGAAATATATATGAAAGTTCCCGATGGAATTTCAATTCCGAATCCGAACGCAAATCGCAATATGTATTGTGTAAAATTGAACAAGTCTTTATACGGCTTGAAACAGTCGGGTAGAATGTGGTACAACCGACTAAGTGAGTTCCTAACCAAAAAGGGATACTCTAACAATGATGATTGCCCATGCGTATTCATCAAAAGATCCTCAACAGGATTTTGTATTATATCTGTGTATGTTGATGATCTTAATATCATTGGTAACACACAGGATATAGATGAAGCACGTAATCATCTTATGACGGAATTTGAAATGAATGATTTGGGTAAAACCAAATTTTTCTTAGGTATACAACTTGAGCACCTTCATACAGGCATTCTAGTGCATCAATCAGCCTATGTCCACAAAATATTGGAGAAATTCAATATGGACAAAGCATATCCATCGAAAACCCCCATGGTTGTTCAATCTCTAGACAGGGACAAAGATCCATTTAGACCCCGAGACGACAATGAAGAGCTATTGGGACCCGAGGTTCCATATCTCAGTGCCATAGGAGCGCTTATGTACCTTGCAAATTGCACCCTGCCGGATATTGCATTTGCGGTAAATCTACTTGCTAGATATAGCGCTGCTCCAACCAAAAGACATTGGGTAGGAGTGAAGAATATCCTTAGATATCTTCGAGGCACTAAAGATCTCGGTCTATTCTTTTAGAAGAATAAAAATGTGGATTTAATAGGATATACAGATGCTGGCTATTTATCAGATCCCCATAATGTCATATCTCAAACAGGCTTTGTATTTTTACACGGTGGAACGGCCATCTCTTGGAAGTCTTCGAAACAAACTCTAGTGGCTACATCCACTAATCATTCTGAAATAATTGCATTATATGAAGCATCACGTGAATGTGTATGGCTTCGCAGAATGATTAACCACATATAACAATCATGTGGTGTAGGTGATATCGCATCACCTACCATTATCTACGAAGATAATGCTGCTTGCGTTGTTCAAATGCAAACGGGTTACATAAAGAGCAATATCGCAAAACATATTGCACCTAAACTATTTTACCCACATGAATTGCAAGAGAGTGGGGAAATAAATATTCTGCAAACTAAGTCTTGTGATAATCTCGCAAACTTATTCACCAAGTCATTACCAACCTCCACATTCCAAAAATGTGTTCATGGAATTGATATGCGAAGACTACGTGATTTGCAGATGTTAGGGGGAGAAATCTCCTAAAGACTTAACCCGTTCAAATACAGATATTGTACTCTTTTTCCCTTTATGAGTTTTCCCTCTAAAGGTTTCTCATCAAGGTTTTTAATGAGGTAATATGACAACGTAATCATAAATATATCTCTCTTTTCCCCACAGGGGTTTTTAAGAGATATAATCAAGTATATGCCATATCATTTTCTCCTTAAATTTTTCCATCGGGTTTTAAAGGAGTTTTTCATGGTATATCTACTCTATCGGTTCTCCTCATATTTTTCCCTACAGGGTTTTGGAGGAGTTATCCCAAGATGATGAATCAAGGTGATCATATGAAGATACATTAGTCAAGGGGGAGTGTTACAAAACAGTTACTGTCAAAAAGTAACAGTGCCCAATGTACAGATGCCTTTACAAATAGACACCTTTTATGCCACCTTTTCAACATGTATATATAATCATGTACAGATTCAGAATGAATTAATGAAAGCAATCTTTTCTCTCAACACTTGTGAATCTCTCTTGCAATATTTAGCTTGTGGCTCAAACATGCAGGCCACGCTTGCTACATGCACGGACATACAACGTACTCTAATGCACACTTAACACGACACAACTTAATTTGTCAAGATTATATCTAACAATAACAAAACGAAGTAACACGTGTTTCGTCAATATAAAAAAAATCACATATATACTAACACGAAATTGAGCTCATCGCACCAAATATTGCCGAGAGTAAACCAACCTGAAATTCCTTTGGTCCATGGCTTCCTCGCACTCTTAACCATTTTCCCTCAATCAATTTTAGGAATTATCCGACAGAACGCCACCTCCGTCACCTTCTTCCTCGGTGTTAACTTTTGATTAGGAGAAAACGCATACATCGCAAATAAACGAAAAGAACACTAGAAAATTTCCAAATTTCTCTATTCTCTTATTTAATCCCTCCTTTTTTTTTGCTTTTCTTACAAAACTGGTTACAAGCCTATTCAATATATAGGCTAATACCCTCCTACTAGCATACGTATTCGGACTTCAAGTTGGGCACAACTTCAACTTGAGTTACACATGAAGACGAAACTTACTGCGTCTTGGACTCTAAGTCAAAATTATTTCTAGCACTTGGGTCTGACAGCCACACTGCCACACCATTCTTTGCAATTGTGAGGGCTGAGGCCGATTCCTTGCGCCTACACCATCTGCACTATTCCCTCCACCAAAGCTACTAAATTTCTCTAGAGCATCGCCGGTTGGCTGCCGCCACGGCCACTAGCCACGGCCGCTGCCGCTTGCTGTTGCCAGCCCACACCAGTGCGCCTCAGGCCACAAACCACCACTATACTAGCCTTCACATGATCCTAGGATTCTATTTTGTCGGTCACCACAGCCCATCCGTGCTTTCCTTCAAATTTTAGTTGAATTTCGTCAAAAATTCAAACAGCCGTTTGAACCGTTTGATCGAAAGGACAAAATTTTCGGTCAATTTGGTGCTTTCTCCACAAAAAAAAGCAAACAGAAGCTTGAACGCTTGTGAGTTAATTACGTAACCAAGTTTCATTAAGCAATGTAAATGATGCTTAGTAGTTTGTAGCAGGTCATTTTTTTGATAACGAGAACTAAGGGCATGTACAATGGCACCACTTTAGCTGCCTACCACGTAGTTTAATTTCTTCGTTGATGTGGAATAGAGAGAGTGTGTGAGAGAGAGTTGTTATCTCTTGACGAAGAGATTCGACATGTGTAACCGTTGCGTACTAGGTTACGTGTCGGTTTCTATCTGCCTGACTGCCTGCCTATAAATCAACGCACCAACTCGATCGCAATCCGCCAATTTAATCTGTCGACAGCAATCAACTCGATCGAATAGCGCTTGACGAGAGCGATCAATGGCGGACGAGATAAGCGTCAGCTATAACGGCGAGCAGAACCGGATGATCGCGCTGATATCCTCGGATGGGGAGCGCTTCGAGGTGTCGGAGGCGGTGGCAAGGCAGTCGCAGACCATCACCCACGCCATCGAGGACGACTGCGCCGACGGCGGCCTCCCGCTCCCCAACGTCGCTGCCAAGCCCCTCGCCAAGGTCCTCGAGTACTGCAAGAAGCACGCCGCCGTCGCCGCCGCCAGCTCCTCCAACGCCGCCACCTCGTCCAACGAGGAGGAGCTGAAGACCTTCGACGCGGGATTCATCGACGTCGACCAGGCGACGCTGTACGACCTCCTCATGGCGGCGAACTACCTCGAGGTCAACGGGCTGCTGACCCTCGCCTGCCAGAAGGTCGCCGACATGATCAAGGGCAAGAACCCGGAGCAGATTAGGGAGACGTTCGGGATCAAGAACGACTTCACGCCGGAGCAGCAGGAGGAGATCCGCAGGGAGAATGCGTGGGCCTTCCAGTTCTAAATTCTAGTTTTTCTCGGTGTAATCCCAATTCCGTTTACCCTTGAAAACTACCATATAGATCGATCATGTATGCTTAATTACGCCAAGTTAATTTTGATTGCTTTTTTAGTAGTGTAAGCGGAAAATTTAATTTACAATACTATTTTGTTCAATTTTAATCATGCATAAATATATCTTGATCTATGTTGCAGCAAGCTTTTCTTTCTTGAAGTAAGTCTTTTTTCTTGTCTCTGCCTTTTCTTTTGAATGTTCTTTTGATGATCAAAAAATTGGCACTAAGTGTATGTGTGCACAAGTATTACCATATGGATGTTCAGCCCATATGCGCTCCTATTCAAATGACAGAGCAGCCTTCCTTTTATAGCAAGTGAACGGATGCAACAGCCGGCCATTTCGTTTGCCAACATGTCGCTCGTTTATACAGCTGTGCATCGTTTCGTTCGCTGCCCTGTGGGAGTTCAACTGCATCCCGTTGCTGCCTGCCACTTATAGTGAATTAATCTAATAAATTACATCAAGCACTTTTTCGTTAATTAAAATGAACAAGTAGGTCTTATTGTTTCTTAGTACGATAATGCTTTCCGGCTGCTAGTCGCGTACCACTGCTTGGCGCCGTGCGATCGCTCGCGCATGGAGGACCATCCCATTTCTAGTGGCAAGATCTCGTCTGTAACTTGTATAGGTTCATTTTTTCCTTTAAATCATCGCATCTTTTAAACCGAGTTACCAATTCGTGTTTTATTTGAACTGTTCTGATTTATACAATGAACTTGATAAAAACAAAACCTATATTTAACATATCTTAAGAACATATTAAAAAAAATTGGTTCTCAGGTAGCAACTCTATGTATTGGCTACTAGCAAGTCTAAATAGATCTCTTTTGGGCTGCTCTACATTACTTGCTGGCAAATTTAGATAGCAACTATAGGTGTATGCTATACTATTATATAAAATCGTATTATAAACGGTTCAAAAACGTCATCACAGACGGTTTTCTGAACCGTCTGAATTTATGGGTCAGTGATAATTGAAGGTTATCACAGACGGTTTTCGAACCGTCTGTGGTGTAAATATCACAGACGGTTTGTAACTAAAAACCGTCTGTGATAGCTGATAATCACAGACGGTTTTTAAGTGAAAACCGTCTGTGATAGGTGATAATCACAGACGGTTTTTAACTAACAACTGTGATTATCACCTATCACAGACGGTTTTTAGTTACAAACCGTCTGTGATATTCTTTTCTACCCCTAAATCTATTCATGTTTATTGGCTAGCCTCAGGAAATGCTAGCCATGCCCTCTGAAACAAGCAAATCAACATGTACATTTATACATACAATTCACATCTCAATTCATTTCACAAACATAAAAACATCCAATTCACATCACACTTCATTTCACAAACATAAAGCATCCATTTTGCAAATCAATTAATTGAAATGAAATAAAATATCCATTAACAAATACACAATTACAAAAGATCTACATTGCATTTGCACTTAGATGGTAACATTGCATTTTTTATTGTTCTATCACTCCGGAATCGAGGTCTCGCGAAAGGAACAGATCCATAATCAATGAATTTGTCAGGCTGAACAAGCTATACTTGGATGGTGCATGATTGCCATTTAAGTATTGCTTGTGCAGCTGACAAGTTCGTTGATTATGGATCCGTTCCTTTCCCGAGACCTCGATTCCGGAGTGATAAGAGCAATAAAAAATCATTGTGCGCAGTGGAACTCTCCTTTTGAGTTTATGGCTTGAGCCACCAAAAAGTACGCCAACTCTCCTCGAATTCGTGAAAGGTCGCACTGTTTCAATGCAATTAACGGGATGAACGCAGCCTGTCGATAGGAATATCAATGTGCGTATACATATAACGTGATAAGTATGAAGTAATTATGGGAAGATTGACAAACTTTGGAATTGGTGATCCTCGAGGAATCGAGGAGTAGTTCCATATGGTGGCAAACGTAGAATCCACATGTGTTGCCCGGTTGCTGCTGGTGGCACTGCAAAAAATAGAATGTGTTAATTTAAGAATCATTACTAACAACTGTCGCACATGATTAATTAATGTGTAATAGCGAATATCTTAAAATCTCGAGCATGTGTCAGGCCTTTGGCCCCTTGCATCGAGACATCGCGAACACCCTGCGTGATTCAAAAAAGTTAACCTTAGTCATTCGGAAGGAAAGAAAGTGATGTGGCACCAAGTAGCACTACAACTTTGGTTAGTGCTTGCAGTTCCGCGCATAATGTTCTAGAAGCTTTGAATACCAATTCTGAGATTTCTAATGTGCAGAAGAGACATATTTGGAAAGCTAATGAAGTCTATTTTCCAACGAATCAAACGGCACTTCATTTGGAGCTTCCTACACAAAGTTATGGCAATTTCATTGGAGGCTGCACGAGCTGTCCGGAGAGACGCGCGAGACTTGCCAAACATAAAGAGTTCGAGTATTGCAATACAAGTAAGAATAGAATCCGACCACACCATGGCTTTCTAAAGGTTGAGAAGGACTCCTTTTCAGGTTTCAAACGGATTTGGAAGCCCCTTGAACAAGAAAACAAAACATATATAGATTTGAAACCGATTCGGACTCGGATTGGGACAGCTGGCAAGACCGATAATAAAACGTCCATGACTTTCACAAACGGAGTCCGATTTGGGCGTTCTTGGACTCGTTGGAAAGCTATTTGGAAGCCCCACATAATAGATGAGGTGCCAGCCACGGAATCCTCACGGTCAAGTCGCAAATTGAGAGAGAAACCAGAGGTAGCAGTTTAGGTATTTCCTTTTTAGTTTGTATTGGAGTTTGTTTCGGCCTTAGGCCAAGTAGTGCATGAGTTGTAATCAAGGCCGTGCATTGTGCACCAATATAAGGCTAGGGCCTTAGCCCCATTGTAACTTAGGTTATGATTTGAGAAATAGAAACCAGAAAATCACCATGGTTTGGTGGCCATTGTTGGCGTGTTCTTGAGATTTCCATCGAGGAATTGCTCTTGGTGTGTTGAATCCAATTGTGGTGTTGGATTCTACTCGCTGAAATTTCGATTTCTCTACCCTTCGTTCACGTGCTGCGGTGTGCGTGGGAGAAGGCTCATCTTGGAGAGGGCATCCAACAAGGCGTATCGTGAAAGATCAGGGCTAAAGCAACGAGGTTCAGCTAGCTTGCTAGGTGGATCCGCATCAGAAAGAGTACAATATAGGTATGTGTAGAGAAAATGTACTTACGTATTGATTACTTGGCTGACAACTGTGAAGTCCATTTTATTCTTACTTAGGGAATCAAGGTAATATACTTTGTTCCATTTTGATACAATTACTATTAAAATCCAATGATAGTTCTGATTGTAGAGCATAAGTACATATTCCTAATTGCGGTAATCCAGCAGTCCTGCTGCAATGTACCTCTCGAGAAAGGATGTATCCTCGTCGATGGTACACTTGGCAACCAAGTGTGGGTCCAAGAAACCAACCGATGATTTCACAGACGGCTATTAAAAAGCACCATCTGTGATAGTTTAGCATCACAGACGGCATGTAGTTGGAACCTTCAGTGCTATCTCTTTGTCTCCCTGAAGCGTGCCTTTCAATTGATCATTTCAGCTCCCCGATGCATCTCTTTGTCTTACGCGCCAAATGTATTGCTTGTTGTATAAAAATGATCATCCACCACCAGAGATTAATACCCACATCACTGATATATCTTGTACGAACACCTCACTGACCGGTTTTCTTCCTTGTTTTTCTTGTCTCTCAAGCACAAATAAATGGCTCCCTTCTCTTCCTTATCACCGGCATTGATGGCTAACAAGTTTCATTTGTATTTTATACGCAACATGAACTTAGATTAATCACTATGGCAACACACATGACTAGGTCTCACTGGATTCTAATTGTGATTGTACCAAACAGGAGCAAAGTAATACACCTTAATTCCCTACTTAAGAGCAACAACGACTTCATCCGTGTGCAACAAACAATTGGTAGGTAAACTCATTTCCTCCGTACATAACTCTATTGTAGTCTTCCCTTCGTTTGCAATGGCCGAGACTAAATTTTTGAAATCACGTAGAGAGTTTTAATTCCTGATGATGAATCTTGTGAGTCTTGTCAAATTTTACATTCTGAGTTAGAGAATGCTAGGTCACTTAATGCTTTAAACATGGATCAACTTAGAGATGTAACAGCTAAATTTGATGAACTAAAATTAGAACATGACTCTTGTGATGAAAAATTGAAATGTGCTAATGATGAAATTGGAAAGCTCAAGTTTAGTTCTTCTTCATGTTTAGAATCAAATATTTTAAATGCTCAATCTAAAGCTTGCTCTAAATGTGAATTGCTAGAAGCTAGACTTAGTTCATCTCAGGAAACAATTCAACAGATGCTTTATCATGAGATATCTTCTTACTCTAACTGTCCTAATCTAAACACTGAAATAGAAGTTTTAACTAGACAACTTAATGATTTTGCTGAAAAAGAAAGATTGGCTCAATCTAGTGCTTCTAAAAATCTTGTGAGTGAACCTGTTAAATGCACAACTTGTCCTACAATAGCTAAAGAGAATGAGTACTTGAAAGACACTTTAGAGAGATTTTCTTTTGGCAAGAAAAATTTAAATATGATTCTAGACTAGTCAAAAACAAGTGTGAAAAATCGTGGTCTAGGATTTAATTCTGTTGAGCATGCCAAGAATAATCCTCCTAAGGTTGTTAAGCTTCTTGAACCTGGAAAGATTGAAGTAAAACTTGAACCAAAACAAACTGTGTTTAAATCTGCTGGCTTTGTGCAAAATTCATCAAATGATAATATAGGTGCTAGCTCATCATCTCAAAAGATTAATGGTTATGTTAAATTTCATTGCACCTACTGTGGAAGGGATGGACACTTGAATGAATTTTGTTTTAGACGTGTCAAGAAAGAGAGAAAGGAAAGATTGAATGCTTTGAAACAAAAACATGCAATGTCTTTTGTTCCTAGAACTAATGTGAAAGCTATGTGTTTAGAGAACTTTCATGATGGCTTTAAATCTGCTTCACATGCTAGATTGGGATTTAATTCAAATGATTCACGTTCTTTTCGGCATTCTAATCATCCACATACACGTGATTTTGGTTCTAGCTTTGTTGCTCCTGTTCGTCGTGTGTCACAGTACTGGATTCCTAAATCTTATTTTACTAACCACAATACTGTGAGACCGATGTTTTCTGTCATGTAAGAACAGCTGATAAGGATGGAGAACATGAGCTAAATTGGGTTCCAGTTTTTTTTTCATCATCGCTTGATTGGAACACTTGATGGTTCTTCACTCATTTGATGATTTGCAAGAGATTTCATGTTTTGAAAGACCATGTGGAAAAGGTGATGTTGTCTTACATCTTGTTAAATTCTCAAGTTGCTAATTTGCACATGAAATCGTTTGATACTTCTCGTTTTCCTCAATTGCGAAGTGAGTTGGGAGTATTACATCTTATGGGATTATTCTGAGGGGGAGCTTGTTGTTTAAAAATTTCGGAAGCTTTGTTTATTATCCTTGTCAAATAACTCATCAAATCCAAGTCATTGAAATCAATTGAGTACTAGAGCTCTTTTTATCATATCTATTCATATGTTGAGTAGCTTTGATCAGGACTGTTTATAATTAAATTGCTACATTTGAATTAAAAGTATGAGATGGCGGAATACTTTGACTAGATTAATTATAGTTATTACTTTGCGATGTCCATCGAAAGGATTAGCTTGATTGTGAGTCTTATTTTATCTCTTGATTATGAGGCTCGCATGTTTCATGTTCCAATTCTTATGATCACTCAATTTGGCATGTTATTAAAAAAAGAGAGTATATAAAGAAAAAATTGAAAAGATGTATGCTTTAAGCATGCCATGGTGAACAAAAAAAAGGCACAAAAGTGCGCAAAATGAAAAGAATTATGCTTCAAGCATGCCACCATCAAAAAAAAGAAGAAGAAAAGTATGTCATTTTGAAAAGAAGTATGCTATAAGCATGCCACATGCCTAAAAAATTGAGTGTGGAGCAATAAGTTGTTACATGAGACTGCTAGCCCGTCTAGAGTTAAAATTTGCTTCACTTTTAGGTTTTGATTTTTCGTTGTGATATCTCATTGTGCTCTCTATAATTGGTTTGGTCATTGTTGAGATGCCTATCATTGATATAAATTGCTTAATCATATTGAAAATTTGTTTTGACAATGCTATGCGATATATGACTTTATATGATCTAGATAGCTCTACTCAAAAATATGACTTGGTTGTGATATTAAATCAATGCAATGTGACTTGGATAATCTACAAAGCTTCTAGATTTTTATTATCTTTGCTCTTTCTTAGAATTATTCTTTTAAATTTTCTTGATGATTACATTGCCAAAGGGGAGAGATTTGGTGTGCTTAAAATGCCTCTCTTGTGTTGAGGGGGAGAATTTTTTTTTTGGGAGAGATTTGGCTTGTGGCTTAAAATGCTTTTTCGGCTTCAGTTCTTCACTTATATATTTTGAAGCAAATTCATCATACAAATTTGTGGTGCTGTCAATGTATTCATCAAGGGGGAGATTGTTAGACCATATGGCTAGATCTAGGTTATTTTAGATGATGAATAATTGACAACGTTGGTATGATATTACTTATGGTGCGTTACTTCTTTATATGCTTGTGATAGCATGGTGATATGATAATGTTGCATGATACGCTCGTGTGAGGTATTGTGCGGATTGACTTGAGTCAAGTCGTGGACTTGTGCTCGTACGCGGTTGCGTGTTTATTCATGTGCAGGTGTTGCTTGAGGCGGAGCATGGTCGATGACGGGACTGAAACTAGGTTTGGGTGGAACTGAGGTTTCGGGACTAAGTTCAGGGAGGAACTGAGGTCCTATCAGTCAAGGATGTCATGCGGGATGTTCAGGCTAGAGAACAATCCGTCTAGAGATGTACTTACTCCACTTTCTTCTTGCTTCCATGATAAAGAAGGATAAAATCTGCAAATAGACAGAAATTAAATAAGAAAACTCTCAACCTTAATCCTTTAATCACATAACTCAGTTTTACTTTGAAGCAGTCAGCACTCACCACACCCAATGTCCTGTCATCAAACCCGGCATCTTCAAGGAGCACAACAAGCGAACAACCGAAGTGAAGGCCCAGGTGCCAACCTGAATGATCTCCAAATGTGTTGCAAGCTAACAAAACAAAACTTATAAAGGATAGGCGAGATTCATAATGGTTCATGTGCATCCCTTTAATTCATCTAGCCAATGAACAATTGTTTAGACAACAGCTAACTGACTTTGTGCAGTTCAAGAACCCGAGAGGTAAACCCAAATTCTTATGGGAAATTAATCAAACATCTAGCGCGCACAAACCATGAAACCATAACTCAATATACACCAAAAGGTTTGCTAGTAATTTCATGAAACACCGGATCTGCACACGTTGAAACTCAGGCACGCAGACAGACAAAACCGAACATGGGTAATCTAGCAAGAGAGGGGAAAAAAGGATGAGCATGAACATGTGAATTGGCAGCACGAAGCAGGAGATGGAAGATAGGAGCCAACGTACTGGAGCTAGCTCCAACCTGAGACACAAGAGAAAAAAGAACAATGCAAGTGGAGTAAAACTAACCACGCTTATGAGCAGCTCTATCCTTGGCAGATAATATGACTTACCTGCATGCTATAAAACCTCCCTGGCAGCCAGCAGCCTTGCTTAAGGTGCCAACACTTATGTCAATTTCATTCTCACATTCAAACAGCTCGGGTGCACCACCACCATTCTCACCACAAACAAGTGTTCCATGTGCCTTGAAAAGGAAAATTGCAACATAATTTGATTACTATCAAGCTCCACAAAAATGTATTTGAGGGGAGATAAAATACTAACATCATCGATGACCAACAAAAACCCATACTTTCTGCGTAATTTCACATTAATCAATCAAGAATATTTTGAAACGCTAAAACAATGCTTAGAAATAGAGGCATTTCTTCCTAGGATTAATGCAAGAAACTGAACATCTCCGTCCAAGAAACCACCTCTGCCGCCGAGTGTCGGTTAGTGGAAGGAGAAAGGGAATAGAGTGGGGCGGCGAGTGTCGGTTAGTTATTACTGATGGTAACGTCGCCGTCGGGGGACTGGAGCATCTTGTCCATGCCCTTGGGGCCGAGGGAGGTGCGGAGGATGCGGGCGACGGCCTTGCCGGCGGTGATGTTGGCCTTCTGCGCGTCGAGGCCCCGCAGCCGCGTCTTGTTCTCCTGCTCCCTGAGGATGATGAAGGGCCGCCCGAACTCGTCGAAAGCGAGCGCCATGGCCACCGCCCAAGCTGCCCTAACCGGAAGCTCCCGGGATGCCGGATCGGATGGTGAAGCGGCGGCGCGGGTTGGGGTGGGAAGCGCCGGAGCGCAGGGGTTGCCTGATGGATGACGGCGGCACAGAGAACCGGGAGAGACGGGGGAGAGGATTCGGTGGGGGGAGAAAAGCTAGCGCACGGGATTCGGTGGGGGAGGAGCGGCGGAGGACTCTATGGGGAGGAGGCGACGACGGAGGTCTCGGCGGAGGATCTGTGGGGAGGAGGAGAGCGGCGGAGGATTTGTGGGGAGGAGGAGAGCGGCGGAGGATCTGTGGGGAGGAGGCGAGGACGGAGGTCGTCTCGGCGGGGGATCTGTGGGGAGGGGGCGAGGATGGAGTGAAGTCTGCGACGCGGGGTAGGGAGGAGGAGGAGGCGGCGGCAGCGCAAGGTGGGGGGAGGAGGAGGCGCGGCAGAGCGGAGGGATGGGGAGGAGGAGGAGGCGATGCGGGGCGGGGAGGGAAGGAGGCGGCGGCGGAGCGGACGGGTGGGGGGAGGAGGAGACGGCGGCGGAGCGGGGGAGGAGGAGCGAGGGCGGAGTGCAGCGGAGGAGTGGGAGGTGGGAGGCGGCGGCGCGGTGCGGGGGGTTGGGGGCAAGGTGAGCAGAATTTTCGCGAGCTGGGGGGATCAGAGAGCGGGTGGGGAGGGCGGTTCGGGAGGAGGGAGGGTGGGTAGGGGTACTGCAGATCCATTGAAGGATGACCGTCGGATATGGTTGAGTAAGGAGAGAGAATGGAGGAGTGTTAATCTGGTGTGGACGTTTTTAGGATGGTGTAATTATGGGTGCATATTGTGGTGTAAACGTAGTTAAGGTCATGACTGTGGAGCAGGTAATTGTTGGGTGGATGTAGGATAATTTTAACTGGTGGATTATTAGTGTAGATAGATGCATGAAGCCAGTTGGGGCTACTAACGCGGAGCATGTAGCCCAAACATGCAGGGCACACTTGCTACATGCACGGACAGGCAACTCTAATGCACACTTATCATGAATACAACTTAATTTGTAAAGATTATGTCTAACATTTTCTCCCTAATCTTAACTCACCATGTTTGCTTCACGCAGGGTGATTCATCGTCACTGTGAGCTTCAGCAAAAAGTGCTTTCTCCTCCTTCGCATTACGGCAAAATCATTGTAATTATAGCACCTCATTTTTGTCTTGTTGAAATTTCAATTCCTGTGGCCTCCGCCATCACCGTCGGAGCTCTCACCATTGCACTTCGACATTGGGCTTCCCACTCATCATGGGTCAGTAGGACCTGTTCATCGTCATTGTCACCGCTGTCACGCCTGCGTTCCTCATACGCCTTAAAACGGCCGATGACCACCGCCATGGTCATTGTCTTGAGGTCGCCGAACTGTTTGATCGTGTCAATCATTGACACGATCGACAAGAACTTTCGCAGGGCTGCACACAGGAACTTCTTCATTATGTAAACCCCTCCACTTTTTTGCGAGGGCCCAAATCTTGTTGACAATGGCTGTCAACCAGACAGTGAAGTCATCGATCGACTCCATCTCCTTCATGTGTATCACCTTAAACTCGGTCTTAAGAGTTTGCACATTTGCCTACTTCACACAATCAGTGACAAGATGCGTGTCTTCAATGCCTCCCACGCACCTTTGGTTGTTTCCTTTTTTGGCTAGTAGGAAGAGTGTTTCCTCGGGGATGCCTCCATAGATGGCCGCTATTACCATCTGGTTTTTGCACACATCGATGTCGCTGCTCTCGACCGCGTCCCAAACTCTTTGTGGCCTCATATATACTTTCGTCTTAATTGCCCAGGTTGTATAATTGCTCGATGTAAGCATCGACTGATGCAGCGAGACAATAAGACTTTTCTTCGCTGTCGCACTTGATGTCGCCACTTGGTTACCGGTGTCACTCCTCCCCTTACGCCCTTAATATCTCTATCTGGGCACAAACAAATTAAGATCAGGTGGTCAAGGTGCGGAGCACGCAGCTGTCGACTGTGCATGCCAGGATGTCCCTGCTATCGATGAAGATGCTGTGTGGTGCCTCGCCGCCCAGCGTGCTAGAGAAACCTAGATCACGCACACTTTGTGAACACACGCACGCTTTTCACTCCGGAAGACGAACGTCAAGAGCAAAACGTGATGAACACACATAATTTTAGCACCGCAACTGCCTGGTAACTTTTCGGAGTTTTCTGCTGTACGTTCAACTTAACTAACTAAGCTAATGTCAATACAAATATTCCTTACAAATAAATACTCATGGTAGGCAACAACCAGTCTCCATACCTCACGACATGATCCATCCACCATACGTGGCTGGGCTAGGGTTTGGGGGAAACCCTAATCCCCCATTCCTTTTATATGTTGCCCAAATAAATTTATCAATTAGTGTATGTCTGCCGAAAACTTAACAAGCATATGCCCGTGCGCATCATTATATCCGCACGAGATACTGGATTCGTTTATATATATGCGTTTTGCTGATAACTTTTAATTTTAACATTTTATAGAAAGCTATATAGAGAAAAAACTCGCGTGTGATTTTAACTGATATAAATAAAGTCACTATAGTATATATTATAATCGACTAATAAAACCATCTTAAAAAACACTCTATTTTAAAGCTAGATACTGTAAAAAAATTATTTACTATAGAAAAATAGTTTTTAAAAATCAATATAAACAGTACCATCTTCCCCACCCATCTTCACAGATCAACCACTAAGGTGGCTCTCACCCTACAGTCTAGTACCACTATATTTCCACTTCGCACCTATCACGCACTGAGTTAATCTAAGCGCAGCAAGTCATACACAACTTAATATAGTTTTACTTCCTAGACCTAAACACCATGTTCACGTATGGAGCTAAACAACTGAGATAGCTATTTACTGATCACCGAGAATGAAGCATAATATAGACATGCAATAAGACGATCATCGATGAAAAATATAACTAATTGTAGCAAAGCATAATAACAGCGTAAGTCAGAAGAATGCTTACAACCAAGTAGATTATAAAGACCGTGGATATCGGCAGCCTTACAGTGTAGATACTCTGAATCCCGACTCTAATTGAAACCACTAGCTGCATAAGCACGGCGCACGCCGCGCTAGCTACCGTGCGGACCAAAATAAAAGAGACGAAAATTCGCAGGGAGTTTCGGGAAAAAATCGAGGACATATGCGTAATTTCGGAAAAGCTAAAGGTCTTTTTCGTAAAAAACCGAGGACTTGTAAGGACCTGTACGTAAGTAAATAAGGACCTATACGTAATTTTGGAAACCCGTGGGGCGCTATCCAACAAAATTTTTTATAAAAAAAACCGACAGGGACCTTTTCGCGAGGAAAAAGGACCTTTACGTAATTTTCGGAAAACAGAAGGAAATTATCTCTTCTGGCCGTACGAAAAATCCCCCGCCACGCGCCGGCCGGAGCGCGCGGGCGGGGGACGTGGCCAAGCGCTGGGCGGGGAATCCCCCTGGTTATAATAGCGGTAGATATCTAAGTAGAGCAGCCAATTGAAGCTCCCTCCAATTAGAGCCCTGTAATTACCTATCTAAACTAGACCTAAACATTGTTGTAGCCTCGTCGAACCGTGGAACAATAATTCAAAGGTTGGGTGCTTTGGAGAGCCCACCGGGCCTTTTTTCAGCCTGCTCGTTTCGACTTAAGTTTCTGACTTCTGATTTATTTTTCACTATTTATAAATTTCATCTTTTTTAACTTTTAGCTTTTTCTTAAGCTTTTTTGCTAGTTCTTTTTTTCCCGTATTCGTTTGCATTGTCCGTGATGGGCCAACCTGTTTTTTTTATTTTTTAAATTTAGTTATAACATGTAAATCACCATCAGCTACAATGTAATTTCAGCTAGTTATAGTATAATTTCAGTCATAAATCAATTTTTTCCGGTCCAACCGAGCGGCACCAAAATAGGTAAAGGGGCAGAGGGATCATAGCTTGGTCATGGTAAGAGATGGAAATAACCGGTATGACACATTCAAGTTAAGACTTCACTTTGAATTTGGGTCAGTTTCCACTTTTCTTTCCGTGCAGCGAACATTCTGGAGGCCGTACCTCTCTGATGGGGTGTTTTTGTCCACTTATGCTTATGCCTTCACTAATACTATTACATTACCTATAAATTGCCATCCATAACAACTTGCCATCCATAACAACTGCAGGAAACATGTTTACATAACATCCTTGCATGAGCATTGCGTATTTATTTTATTTCCATAATTATTCATTGCATTTCATCTTTTTGCATATCCTCTTCATACCGTCGCTCAAATCTTATAAATTATTATAAAAAGTTGCATCAATTTTTGTTGTCTCATGATGCTGGTAGAATGCCTTGGCAAATCCCTCATGCCCACTTCTCAGCTTTGGAACTACCATGAGACTGAACCGGTGGAATAACGGGTTCCAAAAACGCTGTCAAGACCTTTGGACGCGTTCTCAGGGGTCCAAGATAATAGCGAGGACACTATCATCACGGCTTGGATAGGGAGGACACTACCTTAAGCATTCGCAGCAGTAGCGGAGCCATGATTTAATTACGTCTCAGACCTAGTAGTAGAATGATTTAGCCTATCTGGACTGGACCATGAAAATATTACCTAGGCTGAATTAAATTTATTCGAACTATACACTAGATATTAGCTTCAGCTTGAGGTGTGGATCCGCCCCTGATTTGCAGGGCGCCACCAGCGCCTTTTCCTCTGCCGCCTTCGCCAACGACTTCCACCACCATCTCCATCGCGTGCCATCACATCCATTGCATTAGGGAGCACTTGGATAACACCTTGTTTAGGTTCACGATAAGATCATCCTTAAATCTGTCTCGTATTGATGCTATGTTTGACAGACATATCCATCTCAGGCTTCGCCCTCATATTTAACATAAATCTTTATCTTTATTGGCTAAGCCCTACGAAGTATTTCCATAGTCTGAACATAAATCTTTATCTTTATTAGCTAAGCGCTATTAAGTATTTCCATAGTTGTTGGAAGTATAGGAACCTTCATTACATAGAGTCATCCACGTATCTTGCATGTGTCTTGCATATTTATCTTTCATACTTGCATATTATTCTGTCTTTATTTAATTCTTGGTTAGAGCTACTAAAGTTTTGGTGCAGGCCTGTTGTCGTCAATATATACATACCTTGGAATACTCTAGATGAAAGTGATATCTCGATCCTATGCACTTGGAAGGTCATGAAGCATTTTCTGAAAATCGGAAAGAGCAAAAAGATAGCACGAAGGTCAGTCCAACCTGACAATTTGAAGAACAAAAACTGAAATAAAATTCAAATATAAGGTAACAGAAGAACCAATCTTGTAACCAAACATCTTTTAGAATCAATCTTAAACTGCATGTTACTGAAGCAAGCAAGCAAACAACAGTGCTGTCTAAGAACGGGATTAAGTTTTCTTTGCTTTAGCTTGAAGACTTGTGAACAAATTAGCAGAAAATAGAAAAATCATTAAAGAAAGAACAAAAAGTACAAGGTTAGTAAGTTATGAAAAGGAATTGACTGAAAAAGCGAAAGTCCAAGAAAGGATGAAGCAGAAAAAGTGTCTCAGCCTGCAACAGGAAGGAAGGTACCATTTGCAGTTGATCGTACAAAAATAGCACACCCGCAAGTGCACGGGTTGCCACTGAAATAGCGGCGAGTGTCGTGTTCTCCACAGGGACTAGACTAAGGCTACCGGTGCTCAGCTAAAGCTAGGTCAAACAAAACAGGGGAGAAAACTAAACCTAAAACATCTACCGAATCAGCCGAACGAACGAACTACCGAACGAACTCTAATTCGCACAGACGAAACGATGAACGAACTAAACAAACGAAAGATAACAGGACGAGCGACCGTACGAATGGACGTCGTACAACCGAACGAACTACACAACAACTGACTACACGAATGACACACAAACGACAATGACGACTACACAAACGAACACGACTACCGACCGCCAATCTAACTAACTACCGACCGCGAGACTGAAGGAGGAAGTCGAGAAGCACTGGGAGAGTCTAGAAGCACGGAGGGAGTCGAGAGAGAACGAGAGGGAAGACGGTCGATGACTAACTAGACGACGACGGCAGGACAACACAAAACAACGAACGCACGCACGACTTAACTACTGACTGACCGCGGAAAGGAGAAAAGAGGGAGTCGAGAAGCACTAGGTGGGTCGAGAAGCAAAGAGGGGGTCGAGACAGCACGGGGAAGGGAGACGGTCACCGGTTCGCAAAATCATGCATACAAACATCACGGAAACTAACATTGACAAAAGGGCAAGCACAGGACATGAACACTACATACAGACACTATCCACTAACCAATGACACTAGAACAAATAACAAATTAACACCTAATCACAAATAGCAATGCTAAGCAGAGGCTACTGCTAAAAGACTTTCAGAAGGACAAATCAGACAACAGATTATCACACCAAGAACAGATCACAGATACTACAGCATCTAAACATCGCAGATCAACAGACTGGCATATAGCAATTTAGCATCCACAATTTACCATCAAATGCACTTGCACAATGCACAAATTAATCCACATTCAATTACTACATTTAGAGTCAGAGAAAAATAAAGAGAAATGTAAAGAGTCAACCGAGGAAGAAGATGTAGCGGGTGGTGGCCGAGGTGAAGTTGAGGCAGAGGAAGAAGTTGTCGGCGTTGGTGGAGAAGAGGTCGCCGTCGTCGGAGCTGTGGAGATCGGTGCGGTCGGCGGGCGGTGCACTGGATCTGGATGGCGGCCGGTGGAAGTGGTGAAGGGGGAATGGCGGCGGTTCGGATGAAGAAGGAGGAGGGCAGCAGGGGCGACGCTCGCCGGTGGGAGAGAGGGCGGTGCACGGAAGTAGAAGGAGGATGCAGCGGCGGATAGAGATGAAGCGGTGAAGGGAGGCGCGTCGGTGGAGAAGGGAGTAGAGGGCGGCGACGCACGGGAGGATGCGGCGGCGCAAGGCGGTCGGAGAAGAGGGCGACCAAGCTGAGGAGAAGGAGCGGTTGAGGACGGCGACGCTCGGTGGAGAAGGAGGGGGCCTGCGGCCGGTGGTGAGGCGTGGCAAGAGGGGAGACGGGATGCACTGGAAGGAGAGGAGAGGGGCGGCGCATGGTGGCGATGGAGGTGCGGTGGGGAGCGGCGGAGGCGTACCGGCGAGCTACGGCCCGGCGCTCGCCGGCGGCCGGACGTGGAGGAGAAGGGAGGAGGAGCAAAGGGGGTCAAGGGAGAAGAAAACCGGGCTCAATCCATTCCAGGCGGCTGCTAGGGTTTATGACCGGGTGGGGATTTGGCTGTTTTGCAATTTAGTCCTCCCACTTTTCAGGAATTGCAATCAAGTCCTTTTCCATTGTAATTTCTTCTGATTTAGACCTCCAGAGCTCCGTTTTCAGCGCGGTTTGATCCTACGCATCCGAGATGGCCCGTACATCTGTATGGAGCAGTCCAGTTTTGTCGTTTATGCGCCTAGATCGCGCCGACCTGCAGAAAAATAATGAAAAATGTAAAAAGGTCCATTTCGAGCAATTAAATATGGAAAAGCGTGTAAATGATGATAAATGGTCCCAAAATGCGAAGAATATGAGGGTAAAATAACGAGTAAATATATGCAAAAATGACGCATGTCAGCAGTCATAACTGTATGAGGAAGAACAGGAGGCCTCACAGAGGTGAGGTGAGTAGAATCTGGTATCATATGAAACGAAGCACCAGAATCTAGAATTCAAGGCAATGAGATACATGAGAAAGGAGATGGCGGTGGTGAAGCACTAGAAGACTGAGCAGTAAAACTAGCAGAACCGAACAAAGCTAAAGCAATAAGGCATCGAAGCAGAGAGAGCATCTCTTGCTGAACCTCATTAGCGGAGCTCTGTTGTAACCCTGACTGAGAAGAGCTACCAGTGCCCTTGGGAGGGCGACTACCCCTGCGGCCCTGATTCTTCCACTTGTAGCACTGCTGAAATGTGTGACCATCGCGATCACAAAAGGTACAGTGAAGACCCCTAGTGGGCACGAAAGTGCTCCCACATCAGCTGTGATGTCGACAGCTTCATCACATCCATGGAGATCCACCAAGATGGCAGAAGCACGAGCCTCGTTGTCCTGCCACCTCTCATAAGAGTGAAGCTGAGCTTAGTACACCTCCATGGCCTCTTCAAAGGCAATGATCGTAGCTTTCTGAGTTGCTTCATCAACAGATGTAGGGATATGAGGGGCAGCCGGCAGCGAAGGGCAAGGCGGACATGGCCGCCCGTAAGATGGCCCCAAAGACACTGACTCCTTATGCGAATCCGCATGTGCATAGCCCACTCACGATAGTTCATCCCATCAAAGATGATCTTCAAAAACGGAAAGCAATGTGGGTGGCCATCACGTGCAAGAGACGACTAGTGAGCCCCTGTTTTTTTCTTTTCTTTTCTTTTTTTGGAGCACCACAGACACGCGCATGCCACAGCGAGCTAGCAAGACAGCAGTGGGATCCGACGGCCCAAGATCCGCCGGCACGAGTGATGGTGGCGTCGAGCGCGAGCGTAGGCGCCAAGCGTGGGTGGGCAACGACAACCGAAGGTGCAGGCGTCGGGCGCCGATGGCGCAAGCGACGGCACAGCTGCATCGGGCTTAGGCGGGAGCGAGCGACGACCAAAGGCACAGGCGGTCAAACGCGGCGCGGCAGCAAATTCGGCAACGGGGAAGAACAACAAAGCTCAAGCGGCTTCGGGGAGACTGTATCCAAATAGATCCGACGGCGGGGAGCCCCGATCCAGTGACAGAGAGCTCCGATCTGGCGACTTGGGGATGGTGCACATGCGCGACGAAGCAGAGGCGCGAGCAGAGGCATGCGGGCGTGGCCAGGAGGCGTGCGGGTGAAGCAGAGGCACGCGGGCGTGGACGGGAGGCGGAGATGCGGTGGCAACAACGATGGCGACGGCAGCTAGGATTGGGAAACCCTAACCCTAGCCCTCTCCTAGGCTGATACCATGTTATAAGTGTTGGCTTGATATTCCAATGGGCCAAAAAGCCAAATATATATATGAGATAATATGGAATAAGCCTCCTATATAATGTGATAACCCTGCAACCTCTACATGTCTAACACAAGGAACCCTTGTTATATTACTGTTAAGAGAAAGGAGCAATCTTGCATTCATATTCACTATGCTTTCATTTTGTTCGATTGTATATCAAGGGCCTAAACCATGCTTCGATGACGATTTCGGTTTTTTGGAGAAGTTTGTGATAGCTGAAGGATAAGGGTTCAATTGCTAGTTCCTGCAAACAACTAAGTCAACTAGCCACGTAGGCGTGGCGCCACGCCACGCTAATCATTGTGTGGAACGAAGTAAAAGAGGCGAAAATTTGTAGGAAAAAAGCATAGGGTTTTTTTCGCAAAAAATCGAGGGCCTTTTCGCAATAAAAGGAGAGTGGAAAGGTTTTTCCGCAAAAAAACCGAGGGTCTTTTCGGAAGAAATAAGGGCCTGTTCGTAATTACGGGAAATTGCGGGTCACTACCCAGCAAAAAAAGTGTGTAGGGGCTTTTTCGGTCTGTAATGATTTATGTATGTGAAACTTTTAGTTCTGGTATGTTGGAAGCTAAGATAAATACATTATGTTTTTGTGAATAGATTATGTTTTTGTGTTGCATACATTTTGTTAAGGAATCAGTAATTTTGCGCAGTTTAGTTACTTTTTGTGGAGGCTATGTTTAAGGAAGCTAGTGTAGGGTGTTGGGAGAGCAGCTAAAACAGAGAAATAATAGTTTGTAGTATATTGGTTCTAAGAGCTATTGTGGTTGTTCTCTATAAGCTAGTGAAGTGATTTCATATAGGGAGCTAATTTGACGTAGAATAAGTTACTGAGTCTAATGTAGTTATGGTGATAACATGAAGGTGAGGAATTGCGTAAGCCATGAGTAATTGAAACAAAAACATGATGCTGAAAGAAGCCCTGAAGAGTAAAGCACTTAACAGTTTTATGTAGAAAGTAGTATATGTTCTGGAGGATGAAGGAAACGAAGTGTTCTCTGGGTATGCCCAAGTAGGCAATAGCGAGTTAGTTACATTACAACGTAATCTAGTTATGGTAGTTTAGTTGGGAGGCCTAGTTTAGCTGATGACATTTTGTATAACAAAATGAATGTAATCAGCTGGAATGAGTTCTGTTGTAAAGAAGAGCCTAGTGATATGAGCACAGCTTAGAGCAACATGTGTGTGAACCATTGTAATCCGCTGGTGTAGAGTTGAGATATAATGTATGCTGTTAGCAAATTATCTGGCGTTCCTAAAAGAAACAAATGAGCCGGAAACAACAGTATATGTTATCTTATTAGGTTGTTTTTAGTAATAAGTAGCTGTATTGAGATATAGATTGGTATGTACCTAGTGTTATTCTTCAATGTTATGCACCTGGGAACAATTCTTTTGCAACTTTGCTCTTTTTTGCAGATCGCATTACCCTGCAAAGAGAAAATCAGGGTAGGAATTGCAGATCTGGAATGTATGTTTTGTTGTTTTTTTTGATAGTGGTGTTATCAACAATGTGTTGGACTGAAAGGAAACACCTTTTGTTTTCTTCTGTAGATGAGGTAGGTAATTGAGCTCTGGCAGACACAAGTGTATGATGTGGTCTTTTGTCGGAGTCTAATGCTGATGCAACCTTACAATAGATATGTGAATGGTTAAACATAAATAATTGTATATAAGAAGTATTTCATGTATGAAAAACGCAAACTATCTAGATTTTTGATATAGCAAATACTGACGGTATTTATTTTCTGACCTGTGGAGTTTGAAGAGCTGTTGTCGTCAATGGCGTAGATATTTCTGCACATGTGTTAACAGGAGGACTAGGCGTTAATGGAACAGCGATAAGCTGTTGTTCATGGTGTGAATGGTTTGTATCTGTTCGGGCGCCACTCTTGTAGTTTCTGGTTTGTTTGTCAGTAGGAATGTGTTTTGATCTGCCTGAGCTGCTACTGATCGTACATGAAATGTTGGAATATCACTCTGGAGGGAGCCTTCTGACATCTGGACTATAACTTCATATTTTCGGCCAACAACTGCTTTGATCTCATCTGGAATGCGTTCTCTTTGGCCCTCAGTTGCCACAACCAAAAGCATAGGTGGTTTTCCAATTAGTTCTTGACCTATGTCGCCAAAAAACATAAACTCTACATGGACACGTGTGCTTTGCTCATTGTTTTCAGGATCAGTTCCGTACACATTTATTTTGTATCTGTTGCAAGATTTGGAAAACACATTATATATTAATTTTTTTGACGACGTTGGCACAGCCAGTAGTAAAATGGTGAAAAGTAAAAACGCGTGAAGGGTTGTATACCTTGGTCCTGCTGTTGTACCATTACATCTTTGGCACTTGTATCCGTCTCCATCTGGGAAAGTTTTTTTCCAGCATGTAGAGCATGATATATACCACCATGAATGTGTTGGCACCAAGTCTGTGATGAGGATGGTAACTTTGTATCGCTGACCCTATCTGTAAGGTAATTGACAATCATTAATTTGTAGTCTATGTAAAAGGCAAGCTGTAAACACATGTTTAAGGTATAGGGTTTTGCTGTACCAAAACTTCGTGAGGTATAAGCTCTAGTAGTTCACGCACTGTTGTGAGAGCTGGAGTGCTCTGGTTTTGCGAACTTCCTTGCCATTCAATTTGGTGCGAATGGCTAGTAATTCTGTAAAGTTGTAGGGGTAGCGCCCACCTAATCCCAGCAGGCCTGGTAGAAGGTTATAAGGCCCAGAATAGGCCATGTGTAATGACATAAGTGCCCCTGAAGGGGATACTCAGATGTAAGGGTATAATTGTAAAAGCACTCCCCATGTATACATATATATGGAATACAGGCCATGGGGGGACCCAGGTCATTACTATCACTCTCTCCCAACTCTCCACTACGATCTCTCTCTCTGTTTGGTCTGTAGCCACAACAGTTGGCGTCGTCCGTGGGGAGGACAGGAGCAAGCCTGAAGTCCGAAGAAGGATGGCACCGAAAAAAGTCTCGTCGGTGGCAGCGAGGGGAAAGAAGGCGGTTGGGTCGGAGCGTCGCATGGGCACCAGGGCTTCGGCATCGGCTGTTGCGGGCGCGGGTGACGACGTAGGCGCGGTGGTCGAAGACGTCGACGCTCGCGCTGCGACGACTGACCCCGCCACCGGCGCTGCGACGGCCAACCTCGTCAATGGCGCTGCTGCGACGACCGACCCCGCTGGCGCGACAGCAACCAGCCTCGCCGCCCTCGCCGCAACGCTCGCCGGCAGCGCGGACTGGGCGGTTGGAGGTAGCCACAACGGCGCGGCCGGTAGCTCGGGAGCTCGCGAGGCGATCGTACCCGCGCCGACCCGCCCGCTAGGCACGCCGGTGGCCCTACCCGCGCAGGCGGTGGAAAGTGCCCTGGTGGCGGCCCTCAAAGCGTTCCAGCAGGAGCTAGGGGATCTTCGTGGGGCTGCCCGAGACATACAAAAGGCTCGAAGCCAGCAGGCCGCGCTAGTGGTCGCGCCAGAGCCCACGCCGGAAAGGGCGGACAGCCGCGATGCCCCCACATCCAACCGCGTGCCGCTGCGACGCGTCGATCCGGAGTCCCCGCTTTCGGCAGGGCTATAGCAGGCGGCGTGGCCCGAAGACTTCAAATTCCCCAGTGTCATCGAGCCCTATAAAGGCGACACGGACCCTCGCGAGTTCGTGTGCGTATACGAAACCGCAATCGAGGCCGCGGGCGGAGATGACACCACAAAGGCGAAGGGACTCCCCCTCGCGTTGCAGTGAGTGGCGCTTTCCTGGTTTTTTACCATAGAGCTAAACTCCATCTACGCGTGGGAGCAGATCCGCGACCGCCTTTACAACAACTTTCAAGGAAATTATGTCGAGCGGGTCGACGCCGATCAGCTCTTCGCCGTGAAGCAGAAACCTTCCGAGAAACTCCGGGACTATTTCAATCGCTTCGCGAAGATACGTTGCCAAGTCAAGGACGTCAACGAAACCACCATCGTTAATGCAGCTATACAGGGCCTTCGCCCGGGCCCGATGGCCGAGTATAACGCACGGAAGCCAATCAAGACAGTGACGAAGCTTTTTGACAAAATGGAGGAATACGCCAGGGCGGAAGAGGACGCGCGGCGACAAGGCGACGAATCCGACACCAACCAGGCCGGCGCCTTGGCGAAAACCGAAGATCCGCCGAAGGACGGTCCTTCGAAGGGAAAACGTAAGCTAGAGTCGTCCAAGGACGCGCCTGAGCGCAAGGATGCCCCGCGCGAGCCGTCCGATAGGCCCAAGCGCGGCCAGCAGAAGTCGAGGAGGGGCCGATACGTCCTCGACATCAAAGGCGGTTCCGAAGAAAGCGCTCCCGCAGGTCGGGGCCGCGACGATAGAGGCCATGGGGATTACGACGATCCACACCAGGGGCTGTGGTGCGCAGTCCACGGTCGTGGCAACCACGACACGCGCACGTGCACCTCTATCGCGGCGCTCCGCGAGAGCGTCACCAGGGACAGGAACCTGGAAGCACGCCCGCCCGTCGTGGCCCACGTACAGCACCCATACGAAGCCCCCGTGCACATCCAGGCACAAGGGACGCAGCCCCACAAGGGTCCTCTGCGGATCCAGGCCCATGTGCAGCAGCCTCAGGAGGGCTTTCTGCAGTTGCAGGCTCCGGAGACCACCCACCGCAGGGTTATCAACGTCATCTCCGGAGGCTCCTCGTTGGAGTTTGCCTCGGCACGGCAGTAGAAGGCCTATGTGCGGAGGCTACACCACGTGGCGGCGTATCCAGCACAGACACCCCCGGACTGGGCACAGCATGGGTCACGTTCACCCCCGCCGATGCCCAAGGCGTGGAGCTTCCTCACCAGGACCCCCTGGTCGTCCGAGTCGTAATAGCGGGATGCGACATGGGGCGTGCCCTAGTCGACGGCGACAGCTCCGCGAACATTCTGTTTGCGGCAGCTTTCGACCAGATGGGAATCCCCCGAAGCCGCCTCAACCCATCAAGAGTCCCGTTGCAAGGCTTCTGTCAGACCCGGATTTTTCAATCCGAATCTTACTGTGTTTCACTGCACTAATCCCTGGATCAGTAGTTAGTGCACACAGGTACATTGCTGAATCATTTCATACATCGCATAATCAACCTTTATGTTACATAAATTGAAATACACCACGTCGGGTGATAGAGTTTACAAAAGGGGCCGATCAGGCCAGACATCCTCATTACAAGTACGCACAGCGGAAATACAGCAAAAGCAAACCCAAATCCACAGGCAAGCGACTGGAAGGTACTGTGTGCATTGTATGTCACCAGCTAACTAGTAACATACGTGCACACAATGTCGGATGTCCACTTGTCCATGTCTACTTAACGAAGCCTACGCCTTAGTTTCCTTTGTCATTCTTCTCCTCCGTGGCGGGAGCTTCCTCGTAGGCGTAGTGGTCTTGCGTTCCTGCTTCTGGATTTTTGCCGCAAAAGCGAGCGTGAGCACTCCGACCCCGTGCTCAGCGAATCAACACACAGAATGCAATATGTAACATGTATGGCTAACCAAAGGATGGCTTAGGTTTATTTTGTTTTGCAAAGAGTGCTTTTGAATACAATTATATAAAAATTCCTAAGACCTAGCATTTGAACAAAAGCATAATGTTCAAGGAATATTAATATGAATTTCCATACATATGGCATCACACCATATGCCTAATATCACCATAATTTCTCCATACATACGGCATCACACCGTATGACATTTTTCAGCGTTATAGCCGCTTAACTTACCACTGGGACGACACCCAGGACAATTCCAAATCAGGGCTTTACTCTGCACTTCCACTTTTCCATTCCCATTTTTTGATATTTTTGTAAACAGAACTATATCTAGTTAAGTTCCCATGTCTGCCCTTGACCGTGGGCACGGCTATTCGAATAGTTTTAGACTCTGCAGAGTTTTGCACACTTTACCCACAAGAGATAATCAACTCTTTGTCCCACACGATTCCTTAGACGTGTGGTTGAGCAGACCATCACAGTGACTTTTCAAAGTATCTAGACCCTTTTGTCATCTCACCCTATGGGAGACTGCCCACTTGCGGTGGGTCCCATATGTTGCACGGGATGTTCCCCACAGCTACTAGCGTACGGGCTCCACTCCCCTCTGCGCTAGCACGACTGGGAAACTTCACCCTCCACCCGGTGTCCCTTTAGGCCTTCCCTTGCCCTTGCATACTCACTTCTATCTCCTACTAGCGAGATGAGTACGGGGTTTTCGATAAATCTACTTAGCCAAGTTGTATTTTACAGACTTGTGGTTGTACTGTTTTACATGGGTGACATGACAAGATTCGGTCCTTAGGGTTATCTGGACGGTCTACCATTAATCCGCTTTGTGCTTCCACTGCACCACATATTCACACACTCGAACTAGTCCGCCCAGATATTTAAGCATGTTGAGATTTTGGGAGCAAAATATATCCATAACCAAGTATACTAGTCATTCCCACCATGACTGTCCAAACCAGTCTTTCATGTTTCAAAGTGATGCTTTGGGGCATTTCAGCGCCCCCTGAGTATTAATGCAACACTAAGCATAGCATATCATTAGGGACTTATTTTCGAAATATTAGTATTATACTTTTGCTAGGGCGACAAGGTTTACACATTCAATCATTCCAAGGGAGGGTAATACTATTCAAGGTAAACATTGGCATTTAACTAGAATATCAAGTTTAGCATGTATTTGCATAAAAATAACAGCATGCATTTTGTTAATTTAAAACTAAGTAATTTGCATAAATGTGGGTTCAACATGATCAAAGTATTGACTCGCCTTGGTCACAGTGGTCGGGATCCGGATTCTCTGGTGCTTCTAGTGTCTCTACCTCGATCTCTTCTTCTTGTGCCTCGTATGCTATTTTAGCGTGCGCCAAAAATTTGTACAAAAAAAAAGCAGCAAATCAAACCAAATAACACCAGAAATTCAAATGAACTCTAAAAATTATGATTTCAGTTCCATTGGATAGATCTTGAATTTAGATGAATTTAGAAATTTGTCTCATCCAATTTGGAGTTAAAATGAAAAGGTTATGCTCATTCAAAGTCCTCAGTCCAGTAAAATCCAAAAAGTATTAAAGTTCTGACAGGTGGGACCCATGTGTCATATTTTAATTTTTATCCTTTTCTTTTATTATTTTTCTTTGTCTCTATGGCCAGTGGGGCTCATCTGTCAGCGGGTCCGGCCACTGACGGGTGGGACCCGAATGTCAGCCGGCCTGCGGCGGGCGGTCGCTGACCAGCGGGGCCCAACTGTCAGCGGGGAGTTTAAAAGAAATGCTCGACCGCAGGCGCGAAGCCGGGGCTCGAACGCGCGCCGCGGGAGCGAGAGGAAGGAAGAGTAACGCAGAAAGCCACTCGGTTCGACCGAGCGATGCTTACCCTATAAGGGTAATGAATCCCTTTGAGTTAGCTCGCTGAGGGGGCCGGACAGAGGAAGAAGAAGGCGGTGGCGACGGCGGCGAGCGGTGGTCGGAGACGTTCGGGAGCTTCGTGAAATGCAGTCCTCGGGTGATGATGAAGACGTTGGTGTAGACGGCCGGAGGAGACGGTCACCGGAGAGGGCCGGCGGCGAACGGTGGCGGTGGCTCGGGCGGGAGCTCCGGTGATGGCGAGGTAAGAGCTTCGGGAGGTGCGGGTGAGACCAGGGATAGCTTCGCGACGCTCCGGAGATAGTTCAAGAGTGGGGAATCGGGCTATGGTGGCTCGGTTTTGCGGATTGACGATCGCCGGAGTTGGGGAAAGAAGTGGGCTCGCCGGCGATTTAGGGCTCTACTATTCGATTGCTTGCAGGGGAGGGGATAGTGAAGCATGGCGACGCGATTGAGACTCCCAGGAGGGGCTTTTATAGACAGAGAGAGGCGCGCGGCGAGGTCGACATGTGGAGCTCCGCTGTTCACGCTGGTGAGGGGGAATGGAGGCAAATCTCACCGGGATTTTGTAGGAGAGAGAGGGCGGGAGAGGTGCTTCCCCCCTCCTGTAGCCGTACTTTTAAATTCGCCCGCGAGGTGAAGGATTTGCTGCAGAGGAGCAAACGCGAGGAGGAAGCTGCATCGCGGGCGCGTGGAGGAGGAAGACGAGTCTGACGGCTCGGGCCCGTTCGCAGATGGAGAGGCGCGAGGGAGCGGGGCCGCTCGTCAGCGGGAGCAGGCGCATGTGGAGGCGGGTCCGCATGGCAGTGGGAGCGGGCCGGGGTGACGGCCGGCCCGGCTTTGTTATTTCCATTTCTTTTTCCTTTTTCTTTTATTTTATTTTGCTTTTGCATTTGAGTTTTACATGTATATATATTTGCACATACATCCTGGGGTATACACCTATATACATATTTTTATTTCCTCTGATTTTTGTGTATGTACACATATATTTATCTATTTATTCTTTCACATAGTATACATGTACATATATACACATATATATTTGTTAACATAACATTTTTATTTTGTATACTCCTTTACTATTTATTCCATTATTTTTAGAGGTGAGATTTTATGGTTAACCAAATATTCTCCCTTGAAATTTTATAGATCATCTTTTCAGATTCTTTATTTGATGCTCATGTTTTATTATTTTATGTGTTGATTTCTTCCTTCTTTTTATTTTTGAAATTCCTTTGTATTTACAAAAAGCCAATAAACTCCAAAATTCAACAAAAAGCAAATAAAATAATCCAAAAACTCCATAACTTATTATTTATATTTTTCGGGATGTTACAAATCTACCCCCCTTAAAAAGAATCTCGACCCCGAGATTCAGCCTAGCTAGTGAATAGGTCGGGGTAGTCTTGACGCAGTTTATCTTCTCGTTCCCAGGTAGCTTCCTTCTTGGAATGGTGACTCCATTGTACTCTGCACATGCGAATGATTTGGGTTCTTGTCTTTTTCTCCACAGTATCCAATATTTTGATTGGACGCTCTTTGTAAGTCAGGTCTTCTTCAAGCTCAATGGCTTCAAGTGGAGTTTGATCTTCTGGTACTCGTAAACATTTCTTGAGTTGGGATACGTGGAAAACATTGTGTATATCAGATAGATTTTGAGGTAACTCTAACTGGTAGGCAACTTCTCCTTTCTTGGCCACAATTGGAAATGGTCCCACATAGCGAGGGGTAAGTTTGCCTTTGACTTTAAACCTCTTAACTCCTCGTAGAGGTGAAACCTTCAGGTAGACATAATCTCCAACCTCAAATGTCAGTGGTCTTCTTCTTTTGTCTGCATAACTCTTTTTCCTAGACTGGGCTACCTGTAATTGATCTCTGATTAAACGAACCTTCTCTTCAGCTTGTTTGAGAATGTCGGGTCCAAATATAATGTTCTCCCCCACTTCTGACCAATATAGTGGGGTTCTGCATTTTCTTCCATACAAAGCTTCAAATGGTGCCATCTGAAGGCTGGTCTGATAGCTATTGTTGTAGGCAAATTCAGCGTATGGCAAACATTTATCCCAGTCTTCGGAGAAATCCAATGCACAAGTTCTGAGCATATCTTCTAGTACCTGGTTCACTCTTTCTGTTTGTCCATCCGTCTGAGGGTGATAGGCGGTGCTGAAATCCAGGTGAGTGCCAAGAGCTTCATGTAGTCTATCCCAGAAATGCGAGGTAAATTGAGAACCTCGATCTAAGACTATCCTTTTTGGCACACCGTGCAAACACACGATGCGGGACATATACAGTTCTGCTAACTTGTCTCCCTTGTAGGTTGTCTTGACCAGAATAAAGTGGGCGACTTTGGTCAACCTATCAATTATAACCCATACAGAGTCATATCCTGACTTGGTTCGTGGGAATCCAGTGATGAAATCCATTCCGACTTCTTCCCACTTCCACTGGGGTATCTGCAATGGCTGTAATAGTCCTGCATGTCTTTGATGCTCTGCTTTCACTCTCTGACACACATCACAGCAAGCTACATGCTCAGCAATGTCTCTTTTCATACGGGGCCACCAACAAAAGTGTTTCATACCTTGATACATCTTAGTGCTCCCGGGGTGGAGGGAATACGGAGAGCTATGTGCTTCCCTCAATATCAGATTCTTAAAATCCTTGTGATGTGGGACTACGATACGTGTTCCATATCGTAGAGTACCCTCATGGTCAATTTTCATGTTGGGTGCCTTTCCTTCTTCCATCAATTTCTTCCATTTCAAAATGGCTGGATCATCTTGTTGTGCTGCCATAATCATTTCTTCTATACTTGATTGGATTTCCATGGCGGCTAGAGTGCCTGGCCCTACTATTTCCAAATTCAAAGCTTTCAATTCCTTGTAGAGCTCGGGTTGATGTTCCCGTACCATGAGATTATTGCAATAAGCCTTACGGCTCAATGCATCTGCCACTACATTGGCCTTTCCAGGGTGGTAGTGTACACTCAAATCATAATCCTTGATTAATTCTAGCCATCTTCTCTGCCTTAAATTAAGGTGAGATTGTGTGAAGAAATACTTGAGGCTCTTGTGATCTGTATACACATCACAATGGTTACCAATCAAGTAATGCCGCCAAATCTTCAATGCATGAATCACTGAGGCTAACTCTAGATCATGAGTGGGGTAGTTAGCTTCATGGGGACGAAGTTGTCTGGATGCATATGACACAACCCTGCCTTCTTGCATTAGTACGCATCCAAGTCCTTGATGTGAGGCATCACAATATACCTCGAAATCTTTGCGTACATCTGGTAGAACTAATACAGGGGTGGTGGTCAATTTCTTCTTCAATTCTTGGAAACTTTCTTCACATGACTTGGTCCATTCAAACTTCTTCTCTTTCTTGAGTAATTGGGTCATCGGCCTGGCAATTCGGGAAAATCCTTCTATGAACCTCCTGTAGCACCCAACCAAACCGAGAAAACTCCTCACTTCAGTGACAGACGTAGGCTGCTTCCATTCTGTGATAGCTGCAATCTTGGCGGGGTCAACAGATATTCCTCCTGCTGACACTATGTGTCCTAAGAAACTGATATCCTTCAGCCAAAATTCACACTTGCTGAATTTGGCATACAGCTGATGTTCCTTTAGCTTCTCCAACACTAGGCGCAGATGTTCTGCGTGCTCTTCTGAATTTTTGGAGTATATAAGGATGTCGTCTATGAAGACCACGACAAACTTGTCCAAATACTCCATGAATACCTTATTCATCAGATTCATAAAATAAGCTGGGGCATTGGTTAATCCAAAAGACATGACCAGAAATTCCTATAGTCCATATCTAGTGGTAAAGGCTGTTTTGGGTATATCTTCAGCTCTTATCTTCAGCTGGTGATACCCTGATCTCAGGTCAATTTTAGAGAATACCGTGGCTCCACCGAGCTGATCCAATAGATCATCAATCCTTGGAAGGGGGTACTTGTTTTTGATGGTCATTTCATTTAGATCACGGTAGTCCACACACATCCTGGCGGTGCCATCCTTTTTCTTTACAAACAGTACTGGAGATCCCCATGGCGATGAGCTGGGTCTGATGAATCCCTTTTCTTGTAACTCTTGGAGTTGTTTCTTCAATTCCTCCAATTCTTCCACAGTCATCCTATAGGGTCTTTTGGAGATTGGGGCAGCACCCGGTTTTAGGTTAATTACAAATTCCATATCTCTATCCGGGGGCATGCCAGGTAGCTCATCTGGAAATACCTCGGGGTAATCCTGTACCACTATCATTCCCTCTAAGGGTACGTCCTCACCGTAAAATATGGCACGGCCCCATCGGTATGGCCGGTCCACTTTTACAATTATGGTCATACCAGGATACTTGGTTAATCTCACTGTTCTGGTGGCACATTCTATAACTCCCTGGTATCTAGCTAACCAATCCATTCCTAATATAACATCTAAGGTCTGGGAGCTTAGCACTATCAGGTCAGCTAGGAAATCACACCTTTCCATGGTAATGGTCACCTCTGGGCATACTAGTGTGGCAGTAATTGGTCCAGCTGGTGAGTTAAGCACCAATGGCTTCTTAAGGGTATAAATAGGTAATCCCAACTTATCAGCATACCCCTTAGATATAAATGAATGTGAAGCTCCTGAATCAAACAATACTTGTGCTGGTATAGTCTTGACAGGAAACGTACCCATGAGAACTCCAGCGGCTTCTTGAGCTTCTTCAACTGTAATATGGTTGACTCTGCCTCGGTTTGGTGCTGAAGTGTTCTTGCTAGCTTGAGAGCTCTGCTGTCCCCTGCCAGGAGCTGAAGCTTGACTGCGGACAGGGACATTCTGCTTATGTGGGCATCTGTTGGCAAAGTGACCCTTCTCCCCACAGCTAAAGCAATTAAAGTTTGCTGCGGGGTTGGTACCACCAAACTGTCCTCCTGGGCGTGATGCTTGGGACATACTTCCACCAAGTCTAAAGGCTGGAGCTGACCCACTGGATTGATTGGACCTTGAGAATGAGGGTTTGAAGAATTTCTGGATAAATCTTCCTTGTGGCCGTTGAGTTGTCATCTTGCGCTTACGGCTGGCTTCAAGAATCTTCTTCTCATTTTCCAAGGCCAATGCCTTGTTTACCAACTGATGAAAGCTGGTGAAGTCCTGGGTGATCAGCTGCACTCTCAGTTCATCCTTCAGCCCTTCGAAGAATTTGTCAATCTTTTCTTCCTCTTCCTCTATATCCTTCTGAGCATACCGGGCTAACTGTGTGAATTTTGTCAGATATTCATTGACGGATACGTTCCCTTGCTTGAGATTGCGGAACTCATTCTTCTTTATCCGCATTATCCCGGCTGGAATGAAGTTGTCTTTGAAAGCCTTCTTGAATTCTGACCATGGGATAGCTTCCGTGTCGCCTCCGGTGGTAGCATCTTCCTGACCTCTAGCAGCTATAAAATTTTCCCACCATGCTGCGGCAGCTCCTTGAAGTAGGTGGGTGGCAAATATGACCTTATCCTCCTCTGCGCATTTAATTAAGCGCAGCTTCCTTTCAGTATCCCGAAGCCAGTCTTCGGCTTCAAGTGGTTCTTCTGCCAATGTGAATGTAATTGGTCTGGTCCTTTGGAAATCTCCTAAGTCGGCTCTGTGTCCGCCAGAGCTTCCTTGCTGCCCCGCATAAATGGCTTGCAGAATCTGGGTTTGTTGTGCCATTACTTGGGCCATTGTGGGATTAACTGGAGGATTTGGGAGATCAGCATTTTGATTCTGATTTTCCTCGGGGGTTGCGCCACGGTTTGAGTCTACCTCAGCATGCTGAGGGTTAGCATGGGCTCGAGATCGTGTAACTCTTGGACTGGACATCTGCAGTTATAGCTTTGTAATTCAGTACTAATACTCCCCTTGAGAAAAGAAAGGGGATCAACCCTTGTCGCAAAAGAGAACCATAAGATAAACGACAAAAGAACATTTCAACATAAGGCCTTATGTCTGGCCATTCATTATCATACAAGCATTCACATAGCCAGTCTTCTAGGCTGGGCTTTACAACAATATAATAGTTAGAGTTCATATGACCGCAACTACAACATAACAGGACTGATGCAACATCTAGGCTACAAGCACGGTACTAGCACGACGACACTTCCACTACTACATTGCGTAGCGATCACCACTGACGGAGGGGTCGTAATTTGGCGATCTGGAGCGGGATCGACTGCCACTAAACTCCGATGGGTCGGAACCATCAGAGTCCGTGGGAGCACGTGGGGGGCTGCGGCTTGGTGGAGGCCTTCTCCGTCGAAGTGCAGACTGGAGACTCGGAGATCGCACGCTCTTGCGCGCAGTCAGCCGTGTGCGGGGGCCTGATCCCACTGAAGGAGGTGCTGGTGCTGCCAACGGAGCGAGAGGTTGATGGAGCTGTGCCTGAGCTGCTGCGGCCTCTGCCTTGGCAGCTGCCAGTGCCTGCTGGCACTGGGCGAGCTGGTCACGAAGGGTCGCCACCTCGGTATGCCGGGCAACTAGGTGCATCCGGAGGGCGGTCATCTCTTCCAGTGCAGCAGTATGAGCTGCTCCCATGGCTCTGGTAAGATCAACTTGGTGGGTGAGCCTTGGATCATCCTCATTCACTGGCAGGTAGGTCTCATTATGGCGTACTCCCTCCCTGCGTGAAGGGTAGAAGCAGAAGGGTGTGCGGCGCAGGGAGATTTGGTAGATGTCGCAGAGTCGGGCGGCGGCAAGACGAGCAGCATCCTGGAGTGCCGCAGATCTAGTGCTTCTCGGGTGCTCTGTCTGGAAGACGTGAGGTGGGTCGTGTTCGCTCTTCGGATAGATAAATACTTCAAACGTCCAACAGTACACCCCTCCTGCAGATGTCTGACGCCCACGATAAATGGGCTGCTCCGGGTATTCTAGGTAGTGGAGGAGCTTGCGCAGGATTCTGGCGAACACGCCCTCATAAACTCCATGAGCGATGTAATCCCAGTTACCTGCCATCTGTAAAGGCAATTACTTTGCGTTAGTAACGTTTAAAAATAGTTAACTGAAAAAGTAAAGGGGTGCAGAACTAGGAAGGGTACGAGTAGCAGTAATACGCTATATTTTTTTATAAATGCTTTTTGTATATTTAGAAATTACCACCCTAAGGTTCTTCTAACGACCATTCTACGGCTTTTACCCTGCAGTCGTATGCTCTGATACCAGCGCTGTCAGACCCGGATTTTTCAATCCGAATCTTACTGTGTTTCACTGCACTAATCCCTGGATCAGTAGTTAGTGCACACAGGTACATTGCTGAATCATTTCATACATCGCATAATCAACCATTATGTTACATAAATTGAAATACACCACGTCGGGTGATAGAGTTTACAAAAGTGGCCGATCAGGCCAGACATCCTCATTACAAGTACGCACAGCGGAAATACAGCAAAAGCAAACCCAAATCCACAGGCAAGCGACTGGAAGGTACTGTGTGCATTGTATGTCACCAGCTAACTAGTAACATACGTGCACACAATGCCGGATGTCCACTTGTCCATGTCTACTTAACGAAGCCTACGCCTTAGTTTCCTTTGTCATTCTTCTCCTCCGTGGCGGGAGCTTCCTCGTAGGCGTAGTGGTCTTGCGTTCCTGCTTCTGGATTTTTGCCGCAAAAGCGAGCGTGAGCACTCCGACCCCGTGCTCAGCGAATCAACACACAGAATGCAATATGTAACATGTATGGCTAACCAAAGGATGACTTAGGTTTATTTTGTTTTGCAAAGAGTGCTTTTGAATACAATTATATAAAAATTCCTAAGACCTAGAATTTGAACAAAAGCATAATGTTCAAGGAATATTAATATGAATTTCCATACATATGGCATCACACCATATGCCTAATATCACCATAATTTCTCCATACATACGGCATCACACCGTATGACATTTTTCAGCGTTATAGCCGCTTAACTTACCACTGGGACGACACCCAGGACAATTCCAAATCAGGGCTTTCCTCTGCCCTTCCACTTTTCCATTCCCATTTTTTGATATTTTTGTAAACAGAACTATATCTAGTTAAGTTCCCATGTCTGCCCTTGACCGTGGGCACGGCTATTCGAATAGTTTTAGACTCTGCAGAGTTTTGCACACTTTACCCACAAGAGATAATCAACTCTTTGTCCCACACGATTCCTTAGACGTGTGGTTGAGCAGACCATCACAGTGACTTTTCAAAGTATCTAGACCCTTTTGTCATCTCACCCTATGGGAGACTGCCCACTTGCGGTGGGTCCCATATGTTGCACGGGATGTTCCCCACAGCTACTAGCGTACGGGCTCCACTCCCCTCTGCGCTAGCACGACTGGGAAACTTCACCCTCCACCCGGTGTCCCTTTAGGCCTTCCCTTGCCCTTGCATACTCACTTCTATCTCCTACTAGCGAGATGAGTACGGGGTTTTCGATAAATCTACTTAGCCAAGTTGTATTTTACAGACTTGTGGTTGTACTATTTTACACGGGTGACATGACAAGATTCGGTCCTTAGGGTTATCTGGACGGTCTACCATTAATCCGCTTTGTGCTTCCACTGCACCACATATTAACACACTCGAACTAGTCCGCCCAGATATTTAAGCATGTTGAGATTTTGGGATCAAAATATATTCATAACCAAGTATACCAGTCATTCCCACCATGACTGCCCAAACCAGTCTTTCATGTTTCAAAGTGATGCTTTGGGGCATTTCAGCGCCCCCTGAGTATTAATGCAACACTAAGCATAGCATATCATTAGGGACTTATTTTCGAAATATTAGTATTATACTTTTGCTAGGGCGACATGGCTTACACATTCAATCATTCCAAGGGAGGGTAATACTATTCAAGGTAAACATTGGCATTTAACTAGAATATCAAGTTTAGCATGTATTTGCATAAAAATAACAGCATGCATTTTGTTAATTTAAAACCAAGTAATTTGCATAAATGTGGGTTCAACATGATCAAAGTATGGACTCGCCTTGGTCACAGTGGTCGGGATCCGGATTCTCTGGTGCTTCTAGTGTCGCTGCCTCGATCTCTTCTTCTTGTGCCTCGTATGCTATTTTAGCGCGCGCCAAAAATTTGTCCAAAAGAAAAGCAGCAAATGAAACCAAATAACACCAGAAATTCAAATGAACTCTAAAAATTATGATTTCAGTTCCATTGGATAGATCTTGAATTTAGATGAATTTAGAAATTTGTCTCATCCAATTTGGAGTTAAAATGAAAAAGTTATGCTCATTCAAAGTCCTCAGTCCAGTAAAATCCAAAAAGTATTAAAGTTCTGGCAGGTGGGACCCATGTGTCATATTTTAATTTTTATCCTTTTCTTTTATTATTTTTCTTTGTCTCTATGGCCAGTGGGGCTCATCTGTCAGCGGGTCCGGCCACTGACGGGTGGGACCCGGATGTCAGCCGGCCTGCGGCGGGCGGTCGCTGACCAGCGGGGCCCAGCTGTCAGCGGGGAGTTTAAAAGAAATGCTCGACCGCAGGCGCGGAGCCGGGGCTCGAACGCGCGCCGCGGGAGCGAGAGGAAGGAAGAGTAACGCAGAAAGCCACTCGGTTCGACCGAGCGATGCTTACCCTATAAGGGTAATGAATCCCTTTGAGTTAGCTCGCTGAGGGGGCCGGACAGAGGAAGAAGAATGCGGTGGCGACGGCGGCGAGCGGTGGCCGGAGACGTTCGGGAGCTTCATGAAATGCAGTCCTCGGGCGATGATGAAGACGTTGGTGTAGACAGCCGGAGGAGACGGTCACTGGAGAGGGCCGGCGGCGAACGGTGGCGGTGGCTCGGGCGGGAGCTCCGGTGATGGCGAGGTACGAGCTTCGGGAGGTGCGAGTGAGACCGGGGATAGCTTCGCGACGCTCCGGAGATAGTTCAAGAGTGGGGAATCGGGCTATGGTGGCTCGGTTTTGCTGTAGCCGTACTTTTAAATTCGCCCGCGAGGTGAAGGATTTGCTGCAGAGGAGCAAACGCGAGGAGGAAGCTGCGTCGCGGGCGCGTGGAGGAGGAAGACGAGTCTGACGGCTCGGGCCCGTTCGCAGAGGGAGAGGCGCGAGGGAGCGGGGCCGCTCGTCAGCGGGAGCAGGCGCATGTGGAGGCGGGTCCGCATGGCAGTGGGAGCGGGCTGCGGAGCGCAGGCGCTGGCGCGCTGGGCCGCGCGTGCGCTGGCCCACGCGGGCGTGCGGAGAGAAAGCTGGGCCGGGGTGACGGCCGGCCCGGCTTTGTTATTTCCATTTCTTTTTCCTTTTTCTTTTATTTTATTTTGCTTTTGCATTTGAGTTTTACATGTATATATATTTGCACATACATCCTGGGGTATACACCTATATACATATTTTTATTTCCTCTGATTTTTGTGTATGTACACATATATTTATCTATTTATTCTTTCACATAGTATACATGTACATATATACACATATATATATATTTGTTAACACAACAATTTTATTTTGTATACTCCTTTACTATTTATTCCATTATTTTTAGAGGTGAGATTTTATGGTTAACCAAATATTCTCCCTTGAAATTTTATAGATCATCTTTTCAGATTCTTTATTTGATGCTCATGTTTTATTATTTTATGTGTTGATTTCTTCCTTCTTTTTATTTTTGAAATTCCTTTGTATTTACAAAAAGCCAATAAACTCCAAAATTCAACAAAAAGCAAATAAAATAATCCAAAAACTCCATAACTTATTATTTATATTTTTCGGGATGTTACAGCTTCGGAGGACAACCTCTACGGGCGCTCGGCCAAATATGCCTTCAGGTCTCCTTCGGCCAGCATGACAATGCAAGGGTCGAAGATGCCATATTCGACGTCGTCGATCTCCCATACCCTTACAATGCCATACTGGGGCGTCCGGTCCTCAACTCCTTCGGGGCGGTACCGCATCACGACTATTTATGCATGAAGCTCCCGGAGCCGTGGGCCATCATTACCGTTCGTGGCGACTAGGACATGGCCCGGCGCATTGAGCACGGCACCAGATATCCCCGTCGCGGCGACCAACGGCACACTTAGAATCGGCACCACAGCTCGGGGACCCACTGCGTCATCCGGGGACGGCTCGGCAAGCCCTACAGCCGGCGCTACTACTAGAGGCTCCGGCCGCGCCAGAGACAAGTGGTTAGTATCTCCGCCACATGTAATCGCTTACCCGCGCAAACGGGAATGCAATAAAGTTCCGTTTGTCGCCACCTGTTATCATTGTGCAAAAATACGCGGCGAGAGCGCGCGGAGGCTTCGCCTACGCGCGTACTCCCGGGGTATAAACCAAAGACACACGTTCGCGTGTGCACTCTCCGTAGCCAGGGGTACGGGTATGAGTATAAACTGAAGACGCACGTTCGCATGTGCACTCTCCGTAGCCAGGGGTACGGGTATGAGTATAAACTGAAGACGCACGTTCGCATGTGCACTCTCCGTAGCCAGGGGTACGGGTATGAGTATAAACTGAAGACGCACGTTCGCATGTGCACTCTCCGTAGCCAGGGGTACGGGTATGAGTATAAACCAAAGACGCACGTTCGCGTGTGCACTCTCCGTAGCCAGGGGTACGGGTATGAGTATAAACCAAAGACGCACGTTCGCGTGTGCACTCTCCGTCAAAGACACGGGCATGAGTATAAACCAAAGACGCACGTTCGCGTGTGCACTCTCCGTCAAAGACACGGGCATGAGTATAAACGAAGACGCACGTTCGCGTGTGCACTATCCGTCAAAGACACGGGCATGAGTATAAACCAAAGACACACGTTCGCGTGTGCACTCTCCGTCAAAGACACGGGCATGAGTATAAACCAAAGACGCACGTTCGCGTGTGCACTCTCCGTCAAAGACACGGGCATGAGTATAAACGAAGACGCACGTTCGCCTGTGCACTCTCCGTCAAAGACACAGGCATAAGTATAAACAAAGACGTGTGGGGGGACGCCTCTGCACGCACTCTACGGAGTATAAATAAGACGCGGATGTTCTCCCTGTGCACTCTACTGAGTATAAACAAGACGCGAACCCCGCGCACGCCAGGGACTTCGTCCCTGTGCGTACTCTATGAAGTATAAATATGACGTGGATGTCGACCCCACGCACTCTACGGAGTATAAATAAGACGCGGATGTTCTCCCTGTGCACTCTACTGAGTATAAACAAGGCGCGAACCCCGCGCACGCCAGGGACTTCGTCCCTGTGCGTACTCTACGGAGTATAAATATGACGTGGATGTCGACCCCATGCACTCTACGGAGTATAAATAAGACGCGGGTGTTCTTCCTGTGCACTCTACTGAGTATAAACAAGACACGAACCCCGCGCACGCCAGGGACTCCGTCCCTGTGCGTACTCTACGGAGTATAAATATGATGTGGATGTCGACCCCACGCACTCTACGGAGTATAAATAAGACGCGGGTGTTCTTCCTGCGCACTCTACTGAGTATAAACAAGACGCGAACCCCGCGCACGCCAGGGACTTCGTCCCTATGCGTACTCTACGGAGTTTAAATATGATGTGGATGTCGACCCCACGCAATCTACGGAGCATAGATAAAGCGCGGGTGCTCTCGGTGCACTCCGCGGAACGCAAGGAGGGCAGGGACATCAATCGCGCATCACGACAGCGCGTCGGGGCTCGTTTTCGCGCACCACGGGAGGTGAGCGTGAGGTGCGCCACCGAAGTCCAATCCCAAGAGGGGGTGACATAGCGAGTCAGGCTGCCCTCAGGAAGGGCGCACGTGGAGCGCGAGGTACACCAGAGGCTACCCCCGCCCTGGAGGGTAGTGTCGAGGTCCGCCTCCGCACACGCCAGTCTACGGACTCTAAACAAGTCGTAGCGTCGAGGTCCGCCTCTGCACGCGCCAGTCTACGGACTCTAAACAAGTCGTAGAGTCGAGGTCCGCCTCCGCACGCGCCAGTCTACGGACTCTAAACAAGTCGTAGCGTCGAGGTTCGCCTCCGCACGCGCCAGTCTACGGACTCTAAACAAGTCGTAGCGTCGAGGTCCGCCTCCGCACGCGCCAGTCCACGGACTCTAAACAAGTCGTAGCGTCGAGGTCCGCCTCTGCACGCGCCAGTCTACGGACTCTAAACAAGTCGTAGTGTCGAGGTCCGCCTCCGCACGCACTAGTCTACGGACTCTAAACAAGTCGTAGCGTCGAGGTCTGCCTCCGCACGCGCCAGTCTACGGACTCTAAACAAGTCGTAGTGTCGAGGTCTGCCTCCGCACGCGCCAGTCTACGGACTCTAAACAAGTCGTAGCGTCGAGGTTCGCCTCCGCCGAGGAAGGCCCCGGGAGTGCTCGCATGCCCACTTTGGCTAGGCAGGCGGGCCCCCCGCACAACTACTGTCAGACCACCCGAAGCACAACGCGCAGCGCATATCCTAATTGCCAGCACATGTATACATCGAAAAAATTTTACAAGTACAGAGGCCCGCCAGCAATCTGCCTCTCTAAGCCATTATTCGGCGGGCTCGTCCTTAACGCGCGCAAAGGCCGGGACTTCGCCCGAAGAAGATCAGCCCGCCCAAAAGTTCAGCGACTCCTCGGCCCTTTGCCAGCGTCGAAGGCACCGCCAGGTGGCAAGGTCGGACGCAAGCAGTCGTCCCAACCAAGGAAGCTGCCCGAGGCACAGGTCAAATAGTCAGTTCATAGAACAAGCGCGCCTTTTATTCACAAAAAAGGCGGACATTACAACGTACGCCTACACCTAGCCACCCCGGCGTCGCACCTGCGAGTTCTCGGCGCCTTCGGAGGTCCCAGCGCCGTCCTCGTCGCGTCGGGGGACCCCGTCCAGAAATTGGCCGAGGCTCCCCCCGTAAAGGGACTTCCGGAGCTCGACCTGTGCGGCGGCCACTCCGGCGTAGTCCCAGATCCGCTCGTAGAAGTACTTTATGGAGCGGCGAACGGCGCGGACGGCGCCGGACATTACTCCAGCCCCGTCGGGCATCTCCAGATGGGGGTCCTCCAGCCCGGCGATGTGTGTGCAACCACGGTGCCGTAGGAGCGCGCACACCATACACGACGCCACGTAGGCACAGTGGTTGCCGAAGGACGTCGCGGCACCACGCGCAGCGTCGGCGTCATCTTTGATCCAGCGAAGGGTCCGCGACAGCTCCTCTGGGCCGAAGGCGTGGTCCGGCACTTTGGCCACGAGCCCCTGAAGATGGCTCTCCAGTGTCTGCATGACATCCCATGCAACTACCGAAGCCTCGCCAAGCGTCCGGTCACGCTCTGCTAGAGCTAAGGCGAGTTCGCCTTTTTCCTTTTCTAGCCAGGCGACTTGTTGCAGAAGGCCGTCCCGTTCCGCCGCGAACTCCCGCCGCATCACCTCCACGGCCGACTCCCGCGCCAAAGCGGCGAGTCCCTCGGCGTGCGCCTTCACCTCAGCGCACGCCGCTTCCAGCTGGCGGATGCGGGCATCCTGGGCAGAACGGGCTCCCGCGGCTTCGCGCAGCCCCTCCTCGGCGACCCGCAGTCTATCTTCGAGCGCCCTTTGCGCATGGACGTAGGCCGTTTGCAGGGCCTGCCCCAGCACCAGTGTCTGTAGGGCAAAACGACTTAGCAAGCTCAGCATAGCCAAGCATTGTCACATAAGTAAGCACTTACCCTCACCCCCGACACCTCGAAGGCATCCCCGAGACGCTCCACCCCGTAGGCATGAAGCGCCTGCTGGCTGACGTTGGCGGCCGCATCATCCACGATCCCATGCCACGCCCTCAGCGTCTCAGGCGAGGGAACGAAGTCTGCCGGACTGAGGCGCACGATGTTCGCGCCGCCGGCACCAGGGCCCTCGTGTTCCGTCAAAGGCCCCTCCGGAATAAGCGATGCTGCAGACAGGGACGCAGGTGAGCACCGCAAGGCGCAATGAACAAAACACCACGGAAGCCAAACCACCTTACCTTCGGTAGGGGAAGGAGGGCTCCGGGGGCCCGCCCCTAGTACCGGGCGGAGTAACGGTAGCACAAGTCCCAACGTCAGGCGTGGTCCCGCTGAGAACAGAAGCCTCCACGTTCGAGGCCGGCGCCGACCATTCCTGCGCGGCAGACGACGCAGCCTGGAGGGCAGCGGGAGCAGGCGCCACAGGAACTTCGACGTATGCATCGGAGTCCCACAAGCTCCCGATGCCCGTCGCCACGACGAATCCCCTCGATGTCCAGTGGAGCTCCGGCCGCAGACACGGCCGCTTAGCCGAAGCTAGGGGCGACGACGCCGCCCCAGCAGCCACTACCGGAGAGGCCCCCGCGGCTGCAGCACCCGGAGGCGAAGCCCCCTCCGTGCCAACCTCTGCGAGGGGCAACTCGGTTTCGGCCGCCGCTGCTGGTGAAGACCCAGCTTCGTGCGCCCCCATGGAGGACGTCTCCGGCGTTATGGCGGCCACGGCCGAAGGCTCCACCTCAGCACCGCCGGTCCTCTCGGATCCTGTCTCAACGACCGCCGCGAGTGATGAGACTTCTCCTCTCCAGGGCATCCGCCGAAGATCCCTCGCCCCCGGCATCCGCGCCATCCAAGCCCGAGTCGACGTACCTCGCCGAATCCGACTCCGCGTCTGCCACGCCCTCAGTAGCGCTGGCAGCAGCAGTGGCAGCCGTTACATCAAGCGCGCCAGACGCTCCGCCTCGGCCCCTCTTGCGAGACGGCGCCTTCCTCCTCGGCGCGCCGTCGTCTTGATCTTGCGGGGCCGGTTCAGCGCGGTCCGGCATGGCAAGGCCCAAGGCCTCGCACACACGGTTTATCCGCCCCAGCCCCGCCTCGACAGTAGTGGACGCGCGCTGCTCGTGCTCCCTGCCGGTATACGGCCCGAGGAATACGCGCGCGGCCTGCTCCGCATCCTCCAGGCGAATCCCTAAAGCAACGCACGAGATAGCGTCAAAATGTAATGCACTCCGCGCGAGCAAAGGGGAGGGACGGTCGAGGCTTACGAGGACCGGGGGGCGCCGGCAGCACACAAACCCATGGCAGAACGTTGTCGTCTCGGCACGAGGCGCCAGTCGCAGGCGAGTGGCGCCACGCCGTACATCGTGTACTCTTCGGCGAGGTCGCGCATGTTAAAGCGGGCGGCCATGCCTACGAGCCGCCGGGCCCTCCACCTGTCCTCGTCGTCGAGCGTCCGGCCGGGCGAGGTCTTAAACGCGATCGACCGGCCCGTACACTCGAGGCCGCTTCCGCTCGCGACACGATGATAGAACCACCGTTTCATCCAGTGCGACTCCCACTTCCCGCGAGTGGAGTTCGCAGGGAAGAGCTTACCGCAGGTCGACCGGAGAATAAAGGTGACGCTGCCAAAACTCGACAGCGTCCCGTCCTTCCACCCCTTGGGCTGGCATCGTGCCTCGTGCAGGTAGGCAAATAACGAAGCGCTGGGCCAGCATGCTCCCGAGCGCAAGGCCCAACTGTACACCGCTAGCCGGGCCATGGCGTTCGGAGTCAGTTGCGCCAACTCCAGCCCGAAGGTCCGCAGCACGTCGCCCACAATCGCCGTGGCCGGGATGCGGAGCCCTGCGTCGAAGAAGGCGACGAATACGACCGCCTCCGACTCCTCGGGACGTGGTTCCGTCTCATCGGCGGCGGGTAATCGCACCGCCTGGCGCTCGGATAGCCTCCCCGCGCACAGGAGCCCCTGGATCGTCTTCTCGGTCACGAGCGAGGGGCCCAACTCGCCGGAAAACAAGTCTTCCTTCACCGCCCGCCACCACCGGGTCGCGTTCGCTGAGCGTGTATTTCACCTCTAGCGGCGAAGACCGCCGGCGGATGCCGCAGGCACCAGCCGCCTGGCTACACCTGCCGCCAGACGCCATCATCTCTCGCAAAAGGAGTATAGCGGCGAGAATACTACGGGAAGATAGAAGGCGATGCAAGCAAGAAGGGGGCGTTGAACTGCGGGGGCGCGGTTACGAGGGCTATTTCAAGCCACCTCGCCCCGATGCTGAAACGTCGCGACGGTCCGCGTGCGGGACACAACCGCAGTCGCACAAAGGTCCGTCCTACACAATCCCCCATAACCAAAGGCGGAGAGGCGCGACCACGGCGGGAAGGACCGTCAGAGCACGACGCTCCAACGGCCTCCCGCCGCGTGGCAAACCCCGCACGAGATAGCTGGAGCATGCGAGGCCAGGCGTCGACATGACTTCAGCTGCCATTAAAAACGCATTAATGGGCCACAGGAGCACAACAGCTTCGACGCTGCGCCATTCACCACCCGCCCCGTGTCCCCCTTCCCTAGGGAAGGGGCGAGCAGCTACGATCACGCAACCACTCACATCCCGCCGCGCACCACTTACAAGCCGCCGCGTGCCCCGCACGCGCCAAGGCAAGTTGCACGGTACGACAACCTAGCTCTGGCAAAACCGGGGGCCGGCGCGATTCTAGGAACGTTTACAGCGCATTGCCGCATCGTGAGATCGCAATGACCGCTGAGCCTCTGCCGCGACAGGCTCCAGCCCCGACCTCGGCTTCAAGACTCGCGCGTCCGCTTCGGCTAGGCGCCAGCTCCGCTGCCACCCATTCGACGGGTAGGGGACGGAGCGCGCGTGCATCTACTTCGGCTAGGCGCCAGCTCCGCTGCCACCCGTTCGAAGGGTAGGGGACGGAGCGCGCGCGCGTCTGCTTCGGCTAGGCGCCAGCTCCGCTGCCACCCGTTCGAAGGGTAGGGGACGGACCGCGCGCGCGTCTGCTTCGGCTAGGCGCCAGCTCCCCTGCCACCCGTTCAAAGGGTAGGGGACGGAGCGCACGCGCGTCTGCTTCGGCTAGGCGTCAGCTCCGCTGCCACCCGTTCGAAGGGTAGGGGACGGAGCGCGCGCGCGTCTCCTTCGGCTAGGCGCCAGCTCCGCTGCCACCCGTTCGAAGGGTAGGGAACAGAACGCGCGCGCGGCCACTTCGGCACCAAGGCCCGCGCGACAACCTCGTGACCTAAACCGGCAGGGATTCAGACGCCTGGACCTTCCGTATTTTGGGAAGGCAAGGGAGGATGTGCGGCAGGTTTTGACGGGTTCTCATAGACAGATAAGCTTCAGTACATCAACGTTCCTTGATAATAGCGCCAGTTGGCACAATCAGCGGATGCAGATGAACTCAAGCATATCTGTCTACGAGAACAGGTCAAACCTTGCCATCTTCATACGGGAGTACGAACTCGCCCGTTGGCGCCTCCCACACATGGAAGAAGCAAATGTCATGTCGTGCAAAGTTTGGCTTGTTCTCTTTAACAGGGCACCTTCAGTGCATTAACATTTTTTCCAAGTAATGCGGACGGGCTCCATCAGGAACCCCTACTAAAGGTAGGTCTGTTTAGGAGAACAGGGCAAACCTCGCCGTCGTATACAGAAACGCGGCGTGAGGGCAGGAAGCGCGGCTGGCCAGCGATAACCGACCCTAACCAAGCTCCCAAGAAAAATGGACCTCCATCTGTACATCAATATCCCCCAAGCCGCTCAGCGTCGCTAGGGAATGTCGATTCACGGAAGGGGCCCATTTTAGGGGAGCAGCCTCTATCCACGGACACGATGCAGGAACAACGCCACACCAGCGCCGTATATATACCCCATCACCGGGGGAGCCAACCGGCGGAAGTCCAATCGGCGGGCAAGCCAACCGGCGGAAGTCCAACCGACGGAAGTCCAACTGGCAGAAGTCTAACCACCAGAAGTCCGTCGCCACATTAAGGTGGCCACGACGCCTCAAGGCCTGCACCGCGCCAAGCACAGTTCGCCACATGGACGGCCAGAAGAAGGACCGTCGCAGCGCATCCGCTATCACTTAATGCATGTGCGACGACTCAGGGGTAAGAAACGGAGCGCGCGCGCGTCTACTTCGGCTAGGCGCTAGCTCCGCTGCCACCCATTTGAAGGGTAGCGGACGGAGCGCGCGCGCGTCTACTTCGGCTAGGCGCCAGCTCCGCTGCCACCCATTCGAAGGGTAGCGGACGGAGCGCGCGCGCGTCTACTTCGACTAGGCGCCAGCTCCGCTGCCACCCGTTCGAAGTGTAGGGACGGAGCGCGCGCGCGTCTACTTCGGCTAGGCGCCAGCTCCGCTGCCACCCATTCGAAGGGTAGCAGACGGAGCGTGCGCGCGTCTACTTCGGCTGGGCGCCAGCTCCGCTGCCACACATTCGAAGGGTAGAGACGGAGCGCGCGCGCGTCTACTTCGGCTGGGCGCCAGCTCCGCTGCCACCCTTTCGAAGGGTAGGGGACGGAGCGCGCGCGCGTCTACTTCGGCTAGGCGCCAGCTCCGCTGCCACCCGTTCGAAGGGTAGGGGACGGAGCGCGTGCGTCTACCTCGGACGCAATCCGGGCATCGCCTTCGGCTACGGCCTCAGCCCCGGGACCCACTGCACATCGAAGCTCCGCAAGTTCGGGGAAGTTCACAGGCCGCAGGGACGGAGGGAGCCAAAGGACTCGGCAACATGGCTTCGGCCCTGTGAAGCCCTTTACCATGAGAGGCTCCTGTTGTAGGGGTAGCCCCCACCTAATCCCAGCAGGCCTGGTAGAAGGTTATAAGGCCCAGTATAGGCCATGTGTAATGACATAAGTGCCCCTGAAGGGGATACTCAGATGTAAGGTATAATTGTAAAAGCACTCTCCATGTATATATATATGGAATACAGGCCATGGGGGGACCCAGGTCATTACTATCACTCTCTCTCAACTCTCCACTACGATCTCTCTCTCTCTATTTGGTCTATAGCCACAACAGATATTATTAATAAAACTGAAAAGAATGTAGAAATGCTATTAAAAGGCAATATTGTTTACTTAATGATTGTTTAATTGATCGGGGAAAAAGTGATAAGTAGTACAGGCTTTGTAGAGCGTGTATTTCTGGCATTGGTATATTGATATACCACTTTGATGCAGAACTGCTTTGCAATGCTAGCTGGCCTGATTATGTATACAAAATGAGTAGTATGTGTTAGGAATGCAGGAATAATAAGTAAATAAATAAGTCCATAATTTTTTTGTGCATAGCTGGTAGACAATGGAGAGCTTATGTTGTTGACCTGAGTTTGTACCAACAGACATGCCAACAAATAAAGCAATGACTGGTGCATCTTGAGAGTTGACAAAGAAGAGCTCAGCATTAAATGATACAGCCCCATAACGTTATAATTGCTGCTTCACTGTGAAGAAGCTGTGAGCTATAGTGTTTTGCTAAAGTTGATAGAGTAATGATAGAGGTATAGATCATGAAGCGAAATAAAATGCAGAGAAGTAAAGTTTGTAGAGAATATATGTACCTTCCATCTATTATCTTGACAGTGCGTTTAACCGTTGGGCCTAACTTTGTGACTGTTTCCATGGCTGGTGAGACAGCAGTGATAAGAGCAACAACATCTAATGTATATGAGGGTTAAATGAGAATGGCAAAAAAAGAGTTAATGTAGGTGTATAAGGAATGCGCACTAACTGTATAGATATAGCTGTAGTTATACCTGATAATAAAGCTTTTTTTCCAATGCGAGTGTGCAGAACAGAAAAAGGTGCTGCATTATATGCGTAAACAGGAAAATCATCTGGTTCTGGTAGAATTTGGTTAACTCTTGTGTATCGAGCACAAACAGCATTGTCAACTGCCTTGTATGTTTGTTTTGTTTCAAGGACTTCAAAGTATTCAAACTCATAAATGGATCCTTCTTTTAGCAAAGATGTAAACTTGTCAAGCCATCTTTTGGGAACTATTCCTTCCATAGTATTGCCCTAAAAAAAGGTTATAGCTAATGTTAAATGATAGAGAACTGTATTATTATATGTGCAGGAAGATACAAGAAATAGTAATAAAGTGATAAAAATGTGGCGTATGTGAAGTACAAAGAAATAGTAACAAAGTAATAAAGAGAAGCACGTTACAAATAGGTAAAGTTTTTGCCAGTGTCATATTCCAATCTAAATAGTACATAGCAATAACAGAGATGGAAGAAGCCAAAGGAATAATAATAGTAGCGCTGTAACAATAACTAAACAAACGTGCTATAAGGCAAGAGAAGCTATCAGCAATAATAAGTAAGGCATAAAAGAACTAATATGTACAGTAATGAAGAACTATCTATAGTACAATTCAGTAAAAAATAATAATAATAGCACTGTAACAATAACTAAATAAATGTGCTATAAGCTAAGAGAAGCTATCAGCAATAATAAGTGAACCATAAGAGAACAAATATGTACAGTCAAGAAGAAATGTGAGCAATAATAGAGATGGAAGAAGGGAAAGGAATAAAAATAATAGTGCTGTAACAATAACTAAATAAATGTGGTAAAAGGCAAGAGAAGCACCTTAGAAATAGGTAAAGATAGACACTATTTTATAACACAAATATTAGAGCAGCAATAGAAATCTGTACTATCTGTGCCAAATAAATGTGCTAAAAGCCAAGAGAAGCTATCAACAATAATAAGTGAATCATAAGAGAACTAATATATACAGTAATGAAGAAATGTCAGCAATAATAAAGATGGAAGAAGCCAAAGGAATAACAATAATAGTGTTGTAACAATAACTAAATAAATGTGGTAAAAGGCAAGAGAAGCACATTACAAATAGGTAAAGTTTTTGCCAGTGTCATATTCCAATCTAAATAGTACATAGCAATAACAGAGATGGAAGAAGCCAAAGGAATAATAATAGTAGCGTTGTAACAATAACTAAACAAACGTGCTATAAGGCAAGAGAAGCTATCAGCAATAATAAGTGAGCCATAAGAGAACTAATAGGAATAATAATAATAGCGCAGTAACAATAACTAAATAAATGTGCTATAAGTCAAGAGAAGCTATCAGCAATAATAAGTGAACCATAAGAGAACTAATACGTACAGTAATGAAGAAATGTCAGCAATAATAGAGATGGAAGAAGCCAAAGGAATAAAAATAATAGCGTTGTAACAATAACTAAATAAATGTGGTAAAAGGCAAGAGAAGCACCGTAGAAATAGGTAAAGATAGACACTGTTTTATAACACAACACAGTAAGCTATCTAGAAGCACCTCTGCATAGCACAAAAAAAACCACAAGCATTAGAGTAGGAACAGCAGGAACAGAAATTTGCGCTGAACCATAGGAGAAGCAATATACACAGTAATGAAGAAATGTCAGCAATAATAAAGATGGAAGAAGCCAAAGGAATAACAATAATAGCGCTGTAACAATAACTAAATAAATGTGGTAAAAGGCAAGAGAAGCACGTTACAAATAGGTAAAGTTTTCGCTAGTGTCATATTCCAATCTAAATAGTACATAGCAATAACAGAGATGGAAGAAGCTAAAGGAATAATAATAGTGTTGTAACAATGACTAAATAAACGTGCTATAAGCCAAGAGAAGCTATCATCAATAATAAGTAAACCATAAGAGAACTAATATATACAATAATGAAGAAATGTCTATAGTACAATTCACTAAGCTATGTCAAAGTATTTCTGTATAACAATAAAAAAAAGCAAATCATAATACGTAACGACAAGCACTACTTTATAGCACAAAGTATGTACATTTTATTGTAGATTAGTAAACGAAACCATAAGTAAAACATAAGCAACATGCAGACTAACGAAGAAACGTGAGCATTCTATTCTAGGCCAGCGAATTAAACGATAACTATATAACACTAAAAAAACAACACAAATATTAGAGCAGCAACAGAAATCTGTGCTATCTGTGCCAGCGAAAGAAACGATAACTATATAACACTAAAAAAACAAAACTAATATTAGAGCAGCAACAGAAATCTGTGCGAATCATATCGGGAACAATAACTGGATCATAAGAGAACTAATATGCATAGTAATGAAGAAATGTGAGCAATAACAGAGATGGAAGAAGCGAAAGGAATAATAATAATAGCGGCGTAATAATAACTAAACAAATCTGGTAAAAACCAAGAGAAGCACCTTACAAATAGGTAATGATAGGCACTGATTTATAGAACAACCCAGTAAGCTATCTAGAAGCACCTCTTCGTAGCACAAAAAAAACCACAAGTATTAGAGCAAAAACAGAAGCTTCTGCGAATCACTATAGCACAATTCAGTAAGCTATCTCAAAGGACCTATGTATAACACTAAAAAAACAACACCAGTATTACACCAGCAACACAAATTTCTACGAATCATAATAGGTAACGACAGGCACCACTTTATAGCACACGCAGACGAAAGAAGCAAGCACAAAATGTAATAAAATAAGTGTGTAAGCAAATATGTAAAAAGGAATAATAATAATAGTCGCGCAATAATAACTAAATATATGCCGTAAAAGTAAAGAGAAGCACCTTATAAATACGGAACGCGAAGCCCTGCTTTACAGCACAATGCAGTAAGCTATCCCCAGGCACCTCTGTGTAACACCTAAAAAAACAGTACAGGTATTAGAGTAGGAACAGAAATCTGTGCGAATCATATCGGGAAGAATAAACAGCACAAAAACAACACAAGTATCCCCAAGCAGCTCTGTATAGGCACCACTCTATAGCACACGCAGACGAAAGAAGCAAGCAAAAAAATATAATCAAATAAGTATGTAAGCAAATATGTGAAAACGAACAATAATAATAGTGGCATAACAACTACTAAATAAATGCGGTAAAAGTAAAGGGTGTTAAGGGTATTAGAGATAAGGTATTAGAGATAGAATAGGACTCTTATTTGTTTCCTTATATCCCTCTTGTACTCTCTATATATATTGCCCTTTGGGCCTCATCAATATACACACAATATTCATAACATGGTATCAGAGCATAGGTTTCATACCTAGCCTCCGTTCGTCTTCCGCTGCCGCTGCCCCCGGGAGGATCGATCTCTGCTCCTGGGGGCGGCCATTTTCACGCCGGCTTGTGGGCGAATCCGTGCTGGATCTGCGTCTGCGTCGGCGCCCCGCGTCCGCCTTGGGCAGCCATCTCTCCCGGTCGCCGTGCCCACGCTGCTGGCCCTCTTCGCCGTCGGTTTCACCGATCTCGGGCTGCCGCCACTCCGCTTGGCGCCGCCGTCCCCCTGCTGGATCCCGCGAGCCCGCGTCAGTTCCGGACGCATCCGGCCTCCTTGCGCCAGATCCGAGCCGCCGGGCTCTTCATCGCCACCGGATCCGGCCTCTCCGCGCCGGATCCCACCGCCGGGCTCTTCATCACCACCGGATGCCGCGCGGCGCCGCTTCCCTCTGGCTCTCTTCACACCGGGGTGTTCCGCCGCCGCCACTCTCGGGTCGCCGCCGCCCTCCGGGATCCCCGCCACCGGATCCGTCGCTGCCAGGGGTGAGCTTCGCCGCCGACCTCTCCGCCTTGACCGCCGGCCGCCGACTCCTTTTCTGTCGCTGCCCCTCTGCTCGGGCTGGCTCTTCTTCGCCTCGAGTCACGCGTGGGTGTGAAGAGCGAGAGGGGATCGGGTGTGCAGAAAGAAATAGAGGGGAGAGGGGATCGGGTGTGCAGAGGGGAGAGGTGGATTTTAAGGGGGTTTTCGTTTTCCTTTGCTGACTTCTTTTCGGCAGTCTTTAGCTATTTTTCGTGAGTCTTTTCGTTGCGTCCATCCAAGTCCGTAGTTTCTAATCTTTCATTCGTCCAAGCCGTGCGAGTCCACAAATTTATTGTCGGTCATAGAAGTGTAGGAATTTTCTTTTGCATGGCAGCAGCCGCCGCTCTATTCTCTGAGTTGCGTGCAGATCGTAGAAGTCGTCTATGATGCCGCCGCTTCTCTTTGAGCTGCCGCCCCGAGTTTCTTAAGCCGCCGCGCTTCTTTTGCACCGCGCCTCAGTTGCGCTTTTTGTGCACTGCGCCGCCGCCGTCTCAGGCTTCGATCTGTGCCGTTATGCTTCTATCTATTCCTCTTCGACTTGATTTGACAGTTTATTCAACGACTGCACGCAACGACGACTTTATCACGACTCGGATGTCGGATATTTCTTATTTTAGTATTAACCCTTTTTCAAATGTAATGCTATTCCATACGCCTTGCATTTGTGGGGGGGTGTTAAGGGTATTAGAGATAAGGTATTAGAGATAGAATAGGACTCTTATTTGTTTCCTAATATCCCTCTTGTACTCTCTATATATATTGCCCTTTGGACCTCATCAATATACACACAATATTCATAACAAAGAGAAGCACCTTATAAATACGGAACACGAAGCACTACTTTACAGCACAATGCATCAAGCTATCCCCAAGCACTTCTGTATAACACTAAAAAAAGAGCACAGATATTAGAGCAGCAACAGAAATCTGTGAGTAGTGGAGAAATGTCACCAATAACGGCTAACACAGATCTGGGCTCGATAATATCAGATAAACCCTAAAAAATCCTTAGAAGAACTATCTAACAAACTGGAAGAACAAATCTGAGAAAAAAACACACTGTAACCCAAACCAGCCAGCACAAATCTAGGGTGGCTAAACCGACTAAAAACACTATAATCCAAAACGACTAACACAAATCTGGAGCTGGCAGCATCACGTAAACCCTAAGAAAACCCTAAGAAGAAGTATCCTAACTCAACCACGTAATCCAGGTTAGCCACCGTTAGGCAAAATGCAAGAACAACAAGAAGCAAACAAACACATACGGCAACAGAAGAGCATTCGGCTACCATTCTACAAATATAGGAAGAAAAACAAGAAGGAAAGAATACCTTGGATAAAAGCGCAGACCAAAAAACCGAAGCCACGAACAAACTGCAGACCAACGAACCGGAACCACAAACAAATTGTAAGCGCCGCGCGGAAAGCGACAATTATAGACGAAGCAAGCAAACCAAGAAATGCGTAAGCCAATGGCGCAAGAAGAACCGAGAAGACGAAGCAAACGGACGCGTTGCACTGGCCAAAAAGTAAATCAATCCCGTGAAAAAGTCCGCACTGGCCCCCGAAAACCCCCACAGGGCGCGTCACCCTTCTTCTCGAAGCTTTCCACAAAATGGGCTGAACGCGCACAGCCTGCGGCATGCTAACCAGCGGACGAAACCGGTCAAACGAGTCCAACGCAAAGCAGCGCTCGAACGAGCGAACCCGCTCATGCACACGCGTCGAACCAGCAGCGCACTGGCACCACGTGGCAGGGGCGAGCGACAAAGAATTCCCCCCACTTTGATATACGGAGTATGTACATAAATGAAAAGAACGTTCATGAGATGGTTACACTTGGAACATACAATTCTGGCAATGTTTTTCGAGACCTTTATTTTTTTTTAAACCCTGGCAATATTTCACTTTTGATAAATTAGCATGTAAAACATTGGATGGGTCTCAAAATGTTCTACTGAAGATCAACAAGTAAACATTGTGATAAGATGTCTTGGTTAAAGGAACAGTATAGATGTATGTCTTCTATTCCATTTTCCATGTCAGATAAGGCAGCAAGGGCTGCACCCCACTTAAGAATGTCATGTTGTTAATTTAACAGTTTGAACTGTTCCATGTTAGAGCAACTCCAGCAGGGCCCCTACTTAAGCCCTCAAAACTCAAATTTGAGGGCTTGAGCCAAAAAACAAGCTCCAGCAGAGCCCCTACTAGAGCCCTCAAATTTGAGGAGGCCCTCAAAACACTCTCCCACCCCTCATTCCTAGGGGCCCCCTACTCTGGCTCTCATTTTTCAGCTCTGCCCGTTTTTTTCCCGCACGACTGAAACGTCCCCCGCCGCTCCAATCCCCCGCCGCGCCCCTCCTGCTCTGGCCTGGCGGCAGAGGCGGCGCGGCCACAGCGTGAAGCGTGGCCCGCCTCGGCTCGCCTCCGCCAGAGGCGGGCACGGAGCGGAACACGCGAGGCTCGTGGATGCTCTTCCCCTTGGATTCGGCCGCCGGAGTCGGCGCGGAAGCGGCAGCAGCATAGTCTTCCGTCTGTTTAGCGGCAGCGGCAAAGGCGGACCTGACGATCCTGTCCGGGTCGGCGCTGGCGGCGACGGGCTCGGGAGGCTGCTGCTCGTTGACAGTATCGGCGGCGGCGGCGGCAGATGGCTCGCGATGATGGGCGATGAGATAGACGCGCAGGGCGATGTCCCCGGAGACGCGGGAGAAGAGGTCGCGCTTCTCGAGGGGGTAGCGCTGGAGGAAGGCCTCGGCGGGGGAGGGGGCGACGGAGGCGCCGGAGATGCGGACGCGGCCGAGGAAGGCGTGGGGGCGGACGGCGTGGTGGTCCTGGAGGCGTCGGTCGTGGTGGACGGTGACGTCGATGGGGAGGGAGGGGAGGCGGGCGGGGTCGCGGAGGTCGAAGAGGAGGGTGTGGTTCCAGTAGGGGGAACGGTCGGCGGGCTTGGTGGCGGTGCGCTGCTTCTGGTCGTCGAATTCGACCTCGACGAAGGGGTTGCAGGAGCCGGCGGCGTCCTTGGGCGCGAGGTCGGCGGCGTCGGAGATCTCGACGGCGAGCTTTATCTGGATGTGGGCGTTGCGTGCGGTTAGGGCGAGGAGGAGGGGGTTATTGGAAGAGCATCATCTCTGGCTGTGGTCCTGGGATTGGGTTGGGTTGGATTGAGAGGAAGAAGAGAAGCCTGCTCTGCTCCGCTCCGCCGCTTCAACTCCCAGCTCCCAGATCGCGGTGGGAGGTGCGAGACGGCGGGGGTGAGGGAGAGAATGAGGAGTGGGTCCCATGTGTCATGTCGGGCCTCCGGATTATCAAACCCGGACCCTCTGTGTATTACTGCACTAGTCCCAGATCAAAGCTAGTGCACACAGTTTAAACAGAATGGAGAACATCACCATCGACGATTTATTACAATAATTAGAGTACTGACCATATGGTCTCATTATTACAAGGGAGGTTTAAGACCTCGCACAATCAAACACAGCGGAAGCAAATAAAACTCGAGGACGACCCATCAATTCGCCACAGGAAATTGACTGGGGAAGCGCGACCTAGTCCTCCGGGAAGAATCCATCACAGCCACAAGCGAAGCAGTAGTCGTAGTCACCTTCTTGAGCTTCAACTTCCTCTGAGATTTTATTTTTAAGTGTAGCATGTGAGTACATAAAGTACTCCGCAAGTCTTGGGAAAAATGCATAGATGCAAGGCTTAACAAAGGAAGGCCATATGGTTCTTTTGCACAAAGCAATATTTAAAATCTCCAAAACTATCCTCAAATGTTCGGCATGTTCTTCCTCATTCTTGGAATATATCAAAATGTCATCGATGAATACAACCACAAACTTATCCAAATATTCCATGAACACCTTATTCATCAGATTCATGAAGTATGCTGGGGCATTGGTTAGACCGAAAGACATCACTGTATACTCATACAATCCATAACGGGTGGCAAATGCGGTCTTGGGTATGTCCTCTGGTCTTAACTTCAATTGGTGATATCCTGATCGAAGGTCAATCTTAGAGAATACACATGATCCTTTCAACTGATCAAACAGATCATCTATTCTGGGTAAAGGGTACTTGTTCTTAATAGTCACATCATTCAATGATCGATAGTCCACACACATGCGAAGACTACCATCTTTCTTCTTTACTAGCAGTACTGGTGCTCCCCAAGGTGACGAGCTTGGCCTTACAAATCCTTTATCCTGCAGCTCTTCAATTTGTTTCTTAACTTCCGCCAAATCATTTGCAGACATCCGATAAGGTCTCTTGGAAATTGGAGCTGTTCCAGGTACTAGGTTGATGACAAACTCTACTTCCCTGTCTGGCGGCATTCCGGGCAAATCTTCAGGGAATACATCTGGGTACTCACTCACTATAGGTACTTTTTCCAGAGTCACTCCCTTTACACTGTTCAAACTACACCTGCTCTGGATAGGGGAGTTTGACTTATACCTTACTTGAATCCCATCAGAGTTAGTGATTGTAACAGCTCGATCAGCACAATCTATCTGCCCTTTATACTTGGTTAACCAATCCATTCCAAGTATTACATCTAAACCCTTGGAGTCTATTATAATAAGATTTGCTAAGAACTTAACTCCATTTATATCCACAGTTGCGTCAAGGCAAACTGTGTTAGTCCTCATTTCCTTTCCAGGGGACTGGACTAGCATGGGGTTCTGTAGTTTACTCACATCCTAATTATACCTTTCAACCACATCTTTTGACACAAAAGAATGCGAAGCTCCAGAATCAAATAATGCTGATGCAATTACTGAGTTGACAAGAAACTTACCCAGAACTACGTCGGGTGCATCCTGGGCTGCTTCCGCGGTCACATGGTTGAGATGCCCTCTGCTCACCACTTGTGGAGTCCTTGGGGTTTGTGGTGCCCCACGGCCTTGACCTGCAGTCGGAGCTCTTGCTGGTGTAGTCCCCAGATTGAAACGAACTGGAGTCATTGCTGGGCGTTTCTGGGGACAGTTGCTGGCATAGTGCCCCATGTTCTTGCAGTTAAAGCACTGCACTCCTGCTGCTGAAGTCTTGTTCTGCGGGGGTTGGCCACCATTGTTTGCCCGGGGAGTTTGTGGATTTGGGCGGGGTCCTGAAAAGGGAGTCCTCGGCACGCTTGACTCTGAGAGCTTGTGATAGTGAGGTGCGTTGGGGCGGAATCGAGAGCTGCTTGCTCCTTGCTGGGCTTGAAACTTCCTCTTCCGATTTTCGTACAGCTGGCGCTGAGCATCTTCTTGGACAAAGGCCTTGTTCACTAGGTGCTGGAAGGTTGGGAAGTCATTGGATACCAGCTGCACCTTGAGATTGGGGTCAAGTCCCTGCGTGAACCTCCAAATCTTGGTCGCCTCTGAGGTGACCTCTTCAGATGCATACCTGGACAGTTGGGTGAACTTGTTCAGGTACTCGGAAACACTGAGGTTTCCCTGCTGCAGTTGGTAGAATTCTCTCTTCTTCATTTCCATTATCCCAGTAGGGATATGGGCAGTGCGGAAAGCTTCGACAAACTCCTCCCAAGTGATGGCTTGTGCATTTTGATGGGCGGCGCGGTAGTTTTCCCACCAGTTGGCAGCCATTCCCTTGAGCTGATGAGCAGCGTACAACACCTTTTCATTATCGTTGCACTGAGCTAGGACCAATTTTCTTTCCACATCCTTGATCCAATCATCTGCCTCCAAGGGATCCACTGATCCAGCAAAAGTGGAAGGCCTTGTCCTCATGAATTCCCCCAGTCTAGACTGGGGTGCCTGGTTGGGTGCCTGCTGGGCTGGCTGCACTTGGTTCTGGGCGAGAGCTTGAAGTAACTGCAGCTGCATAGCCATCATTTGCTCCAAGTTGGGGGCCTGAGCGGGAGGTGGTGGAATGTTGTCCTCCGGCTGGTTGTTGGCGTCACGGCTGCTGCCAGGGTTGCTCCTCGTGTTCACCATCTGAAGCGGTTTAGGTTAGCAGAAGGTAAGAGGGAAATAGCAAAGGTAAGAGATTAGGGGAACTAAACCACATCCCAAGCCAACACACAAGAAAGAACTAGCAACCACTTAGGGGAAACTTTTTATTAAAATCAAGATAACTCCAAGGATGGCTGTACCACAAGTGCGCATAGGCCTGGTACAGTCCATCTAACACACCAAAACATAACAATAAGCGTTCTAAGGATGCGGACATTTTATTTGGGTACTACGGACTCCAAAGACTACTAATCCTCTCCAAAGATGCGCTCCTCAGGGTCTTCTTCCGGGTCCTCTTCTGGATCCTCCTCCGGGTCTTCCTGGCGCTCTCTCACGTGGTGACGTGAACAGTCACACTCGGCCGAGACACGGTTACGACTGGAGGCAGTCGACCGAGAACGGGAAGGAGAAGGCTTGCGCTTCTTGAGAGTAATGACAGGTGGCGGACTGGGGCGTCGCACCTTCTTGCGTGCTGTCATCCTGATGCGGAGTCCCGAGAGTCGAGCTGGTGCCGGGTTGTTGGGGATGACAGCTGGTACTGGAGAAGACGGCGTGTAGTCAACTACGGGTGAAGACGGCGTGTAGTTAGCTGCGGCCCTGAGACGTCCCAGCTCAAACTCAGCTGCCTGGCTCTGGAGAAGCTGTGCGCGAAGTGTGTCCGAATGCTGGTAGCTGGAGGTGAGAAGCATCCTAAGTTGTCCAATCTCCTCCTGAGCTCTAGCATAAGTGACGGCCATTGCCTGGGTGAGCTGCACCTGATGTGACAGTCGAGGATCGTCAGCGGGAATATCAAAGGGATCTGGATACCTCTGTCCTGGGCGAGGGTTGATGAAGAAGCAAAAGGGGGACTGATGTACAGCATCTTTGTGCAGGTGGCACAACTCGTCAATGGCGAGGCGTGCTGCGTCCTGGACAGCGTCGAAACAGCGGGACCGAGGGTGCTTGATGGGGTAGGTGTGGGACTTGAATTCCTCTTCCCGTGCATACAGGAATACCTCCATCGTCCAAGAGTCTCGATCCAGGATCCGCGTCTTCCGACCCCTGAAGATGGGCGGCTGACGGTACTCCAGACACTGCATCAGCTGCCGGAGAAGGCTAGCGAATGCTCCAGCATCCTCTCCATGTGAGTAGTAGTCCCACGGGGCAGCGGAGGATGAACCAGCCATCTACAAAGTTGAGCGAAAGAAAAGATTAGTAAAAGTTTTAACAAATGGAGTTGGAGACAAGAACGAGATTCTAAGTAGGAGGAGAGTAGAAGCAAAGAAGCTTACACATTTTTAATATACTCTTTTTATAAATATAAGTCCTTATGGTTTGCCATTCCTAATCTAGGTCACGTCCTACAGTCAAATTGGCTCTGATACCATCTCTGTCGGGCCTCCGGATTATCAAACCCGGACCCTCTGTGTATTACAGCACTAGTCCCAGATCAAAGCTAGTGCACACAGTCAAACAGAATGGAAAACATCACCATCAACGATTTATTACAATAAATAAGAGTACTGACCACCGGGTCTCATTATTACAAAGGAGGTTTAAGACCTCGCACACAAGAAATAGAGCGGAAGCAAATAAAACTCGAGGACGACCCATCAATTTGCCACAGGCAATTGACTGGGGAAGCGCGACCTAGTCCTCCGGGAAGAATCCATCACAGCCACAAGCGAAGCAGTAGTCGTAGTCACCTTCTTGAGCTTCAACTTCCTCTGAGATTTTATTTTTAAGTGTAGCATGTGAGTACATAAAGTACTCCGCAAGTCTTGGGAAAAATGCATAGATGCAAGGCTTAACAAAGGAAGGCCATATGGTTCTTTTGCACAAAGCAACATTTTAAAATTCAATTACTACTAATTATTTTCGAAGGCATTATTTTAATGAAGTAAATGTTTTAACAGAATTAACTTTCTAGTGAAGGTTCCAACTGCCAACACTAGCTAACCAAATTACTATTGGTCAAGTTTTAAACCGCGGGTTCCATCCACCCTCTCTGGCTCCATCCGCCAGGATTCCCTTCCGAGAGTTCCCTCCACCCTCGGAATACAAAACTTTTGATTTTAAATCAAAACCAGAAATCTACCATGTGAATGCATTCCTTGCCCGCCCTTGACCGTGGGCACGGCTATTCGAATAGTTTTACACTCTGCAGAGGTTGTACAACTTTACCCACAAGAGATAAATTATCTTAATAGTCAACATGCTTCCTTTGGCATGAGACCCAGATAAAATATCACAAAGCCTTTCACCTACTCCAGTATAGCTAGAGACCACCCGCTGAGGTTTCACCGCAGAAGGGTTAAATCCGCCCAATCTGAAGCCCCCTCTTGCGCCATATGAGTACAGTAACCCTGTCCCTCACTATGAGTAACCAGTACGCCCTGGCACTCAATACACCACTGGTGATATCTAAACTACACCTTTATAGGTTAGTTAGCTAGGTCGTACCCATATAGACTTGTGGTTGTACGGTTAATGCTCAGTTTGGACAAACACAAGCGTCGGTCCTTAATTGACTAGGGTGGAACATACACTTAACAAGTTCTCGTGCTTACTGCACCAACCCAAACAGCCATCCACCCTAATCTAAACCAACTTTCACATTTTTATTTTATTTTAAAATCACAGTGACAACTCCAATTGCCACTTCACTTTCAAACACAAGGGTTTAATAAATCGTAATTTCCCATTTTCAAGATTTTCCAAAGTTATTAGATAGCATGACTAAGCATTATACTACCATACTAACATCAACAAGTAATTAAATACTCTCATTAATGAGACAAAGGGAGTCCTATGGTGACAAGAATACATGGCATTCAATTTCAATGGAGGGCATAGCAAGTTGGAATAACTCGTTCCTAAAGATTTGAACTAGTGACTTTAGGTAAATAGCAATGCACATAATCTAAAATATTTTAAAAACATTTCAAAAGCATAGGCTCGAAATGATCAAAGGAGACTTGCCTTCTTGCAGGGTTTCTGGGTCTTCTTGCTGCTGTGAAGAGGGATCGTCGACAACGTTGGTATCTACGCGAGGAAAGACGAAGCAACAAAACAATAAATACAAAAGAAAATTCAAATAAAAACCAAAAATTCAACAGAGGCCATAATTGGGTAGATTATGATTTTAGATGAATTTAGAAATTTGAATGGCTGGAATTGGAGTTAAAATGAGAAAGTTATGATCAATTGAAAATCTCAGATTTGAATAAATCCAGAAATTCGAAATTTTCTGACAGGTGGGGCCCACTGGAATATTTAATTTTTAAATCTTTATTTTAATCTGAGAGATTGACAGGTGGGACCCACTGAACAGTAGACCCTCTGGCGGTCGCTGACATGTGGGACCCCTCTGTCAGTGACCCTATCTGCTTGGTCACTGACAGGTGGGACCCACTGGGGTCTGGACCCACTTGTCAGAGGCTGACGCAGACGGGTGGGGCCCAGGCGGCAGTGGCAGCGCAGACCGGCGGCCGCTGACGGGTGGGGCCCGCTTGTCAGTCGCGAAAATTAAACGAAAACTCAACCCAGCGCGCGGAGCCGAGGGCTCGAACGCGCACCGGGGAGTTGAGAGAGAGCGCGGCTAACCAGATGGGCGGGGGAGGCTTTGCCTACCCATATAGGGCAACCATACCTTTTGAGGTACCTGCCGGAGGGGAGGTCGGGGAAGATGGTCGGAGGCGACGGCGCCGGCGACGAGAGAGTGGCGGAGAGGTTCGGGCGGCGCGTGAAATGTAACCCTGGCGCGAAGGGGATCCGGTTGGAGGGGTCGGCGAGGCTCGGGGGTGATCGGAGGTGGCCGGCGACGAGGAGGCAGCGACGACGGATCGGGAGCTCCGACGCGACGGCGCTCCGGGGACGGGGAGGGGCGGCCGAGGGGTCGGGGAGGATCGCCCGGGCGTGAGGAAGCTCGGGGAGGCGACGACGGGCTCCGGGGACGACCGAGGCGGCGAGGAAAGCTCGCCGGAGTTGGGCGGAGCTCGAGGGGAGGAGTGGCACGGTGATCGGGCTCTAGAGGGCTCGGGAGCTGCGGTGGAGTGCGCTGGGATGCGGTGCGGGAGAAGGCGAAGCCGATGGGGCATTTATAGGGGCTGAGGGGGAGCAGGGGCGAGGCAATTGCTCGCCGGGGTGGTCGGCCGGAAAAAGGAAGGGGAGGCGAGGGAAAGGAAAGAGGGGAGGCGGAGAAGGAAGGGAAGCACGGGATTAAAGGGATTCGGTCGCGGCGGCGCTCGGGGTTTCCAAAACCGGAGGGGGCCGAGGAAGGAAGGAAGGGATCCTCGGGGGAATCGGTCGCCGGCGCAAGAAAGGAAAGGGGAGGAGAGAAAGGAAGGCGTCTCCGCGGGGGAGACGACGGCTCTGACGTGCGGGGCCGGGGTGGCAGCGGGAGCGGAGGCGCGTGACACTGACGGGCGGGGCCCGCGGGTCAGAGAGATGAGGGAGCGGGGTGTGGATGGCAGCCGCGTGGCCCGAGGGCGGATCGGGCGGCGGGGGACGAGTTAAGTGGGAGGGAACGGTGGATCGATGCCGGGCGCGGGGACGCGGCTCATCCGAGCCGTCCACGCGTCGGGCGCGGAGGAGGGGAAGGCGGGGGGTCGCTGACGGGCCTGGCCCGCTTGGCGGCGAGAGAGAGAGGAGGGAACGGCCTGGATTGGCCGAGCGGCGACGTGGGCGGCCCTGGGCCGTCCACGCGTCGGCCGGAGGAAAAGGGAGGTTTTTATTTTTCAGAATTTGATTTCTAATTTCAGAAAAGGCTAGAAAATTATTTAGGCCTCAGAAAAATATGAAAATACCTCCAAAAATTCCAGAAAAATTCACAGAAGCTCCTGGACATATTTTGGACTAAATAAAATTATTTCCAACTACTGTTGATATTTAATTTTCATATTTTGAATTACTTTTTAAGCTCTAAAAATATTTTTTAAATTCCAGAAAATCCAAAAAGGCAAATAAAAGCCAAGTAAAATCCAATTACCTTAAAATAATTTATTTGAATTTAAATTTTTCAAAAAGCCAAATTTTTGGGATGTGACATGTCAGTTGTAGTGGAATAGATTTGAGGGCTTAAATTTGAGGGGTGCTGTTGGAGTAGATGCAAAAAAAACTGGGTCCTCAAAAATAGGGGGAGCCCTCAAATGAAAAGTAGGGGCCCTGTTTTGAGGGCTACTGCTGGAGTTGCTCTTAAGAGAGAAGTTAACAACCAGTTAGCATTTACTGAAAATGCTTAGGTCAGACATGAATTGCACGTACTCTCACAAAAACAAAAGATACTTCTCGCGAACACTAAGCTGCTGTGAGTTGTGAAACAGTACAAACCTTGCCTCTAGATACAAGCATCTGACAAAAACACTATCATCCAAATAACAGGAACACATTGCTGATTTCGACCTGGCATATTTTGTGTGTGTTAGCTCTACCGATTATCTTGCCAATTATTGTTTCCATACAAGATATAACCGAACAAAATTATGCTTCAAAAAGTTCTAGGTTCATTTGATTAGACAAAAAAATTCAAAAAAGCTCAACCACACTACTACTTCTGCATATTCTAAGCACATTCTAAGCTGCACAGTATCATTTAGGTTCAACGATAGACAAACAAAACTCGTAGAGCTCATGCAGTCACATCAAAAAAAATTCTGCACTCTCATCCATTTAGATTTGTGATAGAACTCCCTCAGCTCACAAAGCAACGTATAATTTCTAAACCATAGCAAAACTGTAGTTCTTACTACAAGAAAATTAGGCTGCAAGTGCAACAAAACTACTTTACTGCTAAACTAGAAATACAAAACTTTTCTAATCTCACAATCTCCCATTAATAGATAAAACACTTAATTTTTTCTACTTTCCTTCCAGGCATTCATGCCCGCTGCCCACTTGATCATTGGCTACGTTAGTTTTAAAACTGAATAGCTTCTTGAAGCATGTATATACTGAAGCCTAAAACTACTTTGGTGCTGAACTTGACAACAATTATCTAATCAAAATCTTAAAAAATTAGTATTTTTAAAATAATTTACCAATTAGCTTTAAAATGCAGTCCAAAAACTAGTAGGTTGTTAGTTAATTAATATATGACAAATTGGAACAGAGAGCAATTCCAACCATTTCATACTGCCTCTCTGTAACATCCTGATTTTCAGAGCCTTTTTAAAGCTTTTAAAATAAAATTCACCATTTGGATTTTTCTAGAATTAATTAAAGCTTAATTGGAATTTTCATTAATAAAAAAGATTTAATATGATTAAGTTAAACATTAATATTTGCCCAAAATATTTTATTTGTGTTCCTGGTGTCACAAGGAATTTTTCTGTATTTTCTTGGATTTTTCGGAGTTTTTTTAGCTCAATTTTAAATTTCCAAAAAAAAGAAAGAGAAGAGAGAATAAACAGTACTCGACACGTGTCAGCACAGAGTTCATCTTCAACCTCCAGCCACAATCGATCTAGTCTCTCTCTTCATAACTTCCAATCCGGACCTTATCTCAATGTCTTCCCAAAAGGAAAGTTGTGCCAAATCACGCAAGGAATCCATCCCAACTGGTCTCTTTCCGTTTCGTTCATCCGTTTGCCTTTTATCTCCAATTTTTTGAAACGGACTCTAAACCGAAATCCGCAGATTGGAGTCGGTTTCTACCTCTTCCAAGACTATAAATACGACCCCTTGGCTCCTCTAAACCCATCCCAAGCCGTGCCAAGTCCCCTCAAACCCCAGGACGCCGTCGGCACCGAGCCCCTCCGGTCCCGAATTTGCTCGTCGTGTCTCGAGCTATTCGGTGAGTTTCTCCGTGATCCTTTCGCGTCACATTATGCCATCATGCGCCATCTACCTTCTTGCCAAGTTAATTTGGTTTTGGTGCAGCCAATCTCCCGGAATCGAGTTTTCCCCAATCTAGGTCAAGAGCGCCTCCCGACGTCGATTCGTCGCCTCCGGTAAGCTTTAGCCCTTGCCGTAATTTTTCTTAGCCTTGCCTCGCCACGTTCTACGCCGTGTTTCCTCCCTTTTCCCCAGAAAGCCTCCACAAATTTTCACCTCCGAACCTCGCCATGGCTGCCAATGGCATCTCGTGTCCCCCATCTACCCGAAGATGTTTTCACCAATCTGTTCGCGTCACTTTGTGCCAAACCATCCCAGGTAGCTACCCTCCAAGTGGTTTTAGATTTCGTTCAACGAGCACCAAGATATTAAGTTTTTCCTTTTTCCTTCCCGACATCGTTTAAACGTCGATTGCGCCGTCTTCGGTGGGTTTCTGGCCGAGCCGATAATTTTCCTAGCTTTGTCAAGCCGCGTTCTAGCCTGTGCTCACCCTACTTCTCCATGTCCTAAGCCCGAGTTTTATTCCTCTCTCCTACCCATGTCGTTGTAGCCGCCCGTGCCGTCAACGGTCTCCGTTTGGCGTGCCGTCAGTTCCTATATGTGCCTTAGGTCCCTAACAAACCATTTTGCTAGTTAGATTCACCTCCTATGCCTCCTCTCGCCAGCGCTAGCCTCCTTTCCAAAAATTGCTCTCGGGTGAACAGTAACATCTGTGATTTTCCAGCATTTTCTCGCCCCGGCAAACTTTAGATCGCTCGTTCTCCTTCGTCCAAACTCCGATCGACCTGATTCTTCTTCCTAAATTCATCTAAAATTGAGCTCTATCTTTTGGTTCTGGTTTTGCAGTTTTTGGAGTTTATTTGGATTTTATTTGATTTTGTTTTTGTGTTCCGTTTCGCTTTCTTTCTCGTTAGATCACGCTTTCCAAGGAGCTGAAGCAGGATCCGAAGATCGAGAATTCCTAACTGAGCAAGGCCAAGGCAAGTCGTGTCCTTTGATCATGTTGAACCCAGTTTTCAAATCTATTATGTATTATGTTGCTTTAAATTATCATGCATTGCTACTTTATTATAAAATCCTTGTATTGGTAGATAATGACCTAATTGATTATTCCTCCTTGATAATTTGAATGCCATGATTCCATTGTCACCATAGAATGGGAAATTACTTGGTGATACAATATTAGTTGTCACATGGGTTGTACGCTTATTTTGCTTAGCCATGCTTATTATTAGTACGTTGGGTCTATCATCACATGTGTTAAATAAATTTTGACTCAATGATATACTGGAACATGGTGATCAACCACAGTTATAAAAATTTGTGTGCCATGACATGTGTAGTGTCATTGGTGTTGGTTATACAAAATTGGTTCTCACTCGGGCGAATGATCGTGCAGTAAAAGGGATGCAGGTTGCACACGGGATGTGGATGTTTCGCCGGGGTACATTTAAGGACTTAACTTTGTGCGCCATTGATCTGAGCCTTACCGTGCAACCACATGTCCAGTATGGGATGGACCTGGCTGACTAATTTGTGATGTTTCAATTCTGGTTCCGCCATTGGAATGTTAGTGGGTGTCGTATACATTCCACAGGGCGTAAGAGGGGGCAATTACCAGGTTTGGGGGCGAAACCTCAGCGAGGCGGGACTGGGTTGAGATTGAACATTGTAAAGGCCTTGTTGTGATCTTCTTGGTCGGCATGCCAAAGGAAGCATGTTATACCGGTGACATTACAAGATGATCATATCGTGTGGGTAAAGTTGTACAACCTCTGCAGAGTGTAAAACTATTCGAATAGCAGTGTCCTCGGTCATGGACAATGCTCGGTGATTTCACACGAGGGGTAGAGTTTGCCTAAAATGTTGGTTGGGTTAAGTGAATGGGTAGTTCACTGGTGAATCCATTGGGTGAATGGTTAGTTCGCTCGTGGTTGTATTCAATTCCTTTGGTTAATTATTTATTATCATTTGTTAAAGCTTGCTTTTCAATCTATTTATTGTATTTACTTTAAATTGTTGCTTTATGCAAAATTAACCTTTCAGTCATCCATTGGTAAGCCTTGCATACTATATTGCATCTTTGTTACAAACGACTTGCTGAGTACTCTATGTACTCACGGCTTTATGCCCCTGTTGCTAAGTTGAGGAGGAGGAGTATCACCAGCAGGAGGTTCCAGAAGGAGAGTACTTCGACGTCTTCGCAGATTAGGCTTCGTTCTCCACTCGATAGCCTGTGGGCGTGTCGTTTGGCTGCTGCGCTTTCTTTTGGATTTCCGCTGCTAGTTTCTTTAAGCCCTTCAGGCTAATAATTGTAAGCTTGGCCATAAGGTCGTACTCTGATAATTATTAATAATATTTGAGTGTTTTCTTAGTAAATCGTGATGAGGATGATATTTATCTTTGTTCATACTGTGTGCACTAGCGTGATTCTGGACTAGTGCAGAATACATAGGAGAGTCCGGATTTGTATATTCGGGTCTCGACACTCTCACAAATCAAACTCCCCCACAAAAAAAATCAAGAAACAAAACAATTATAAGGGGAACAATTAAGCATTAGGAATAAAATCCTTAGTTAACAAAACATTATAATTAGTCCACACACAAAACTATAGCTGCAAAAATAACAAAATATTTTAGGGAGCTAACAAAACTAACACTATGAGCAATTCCACAAAACTATTATTCTAATAGCACTTAAACATAATATTGGTAAACTATCACTGTGAACTAACAAAAACATTTTTGGAAGCTAACTAACAAAACTATCCCTGTAAAACTATTATTCTAATGGGAGCACTTAAACATAAAATTGGTGAACTATCACTGTGAACTAACAAAAAAAATTTCGGATGCTAACAAACAAAACTATCACTGTACAACATATTTACGAGAACAGATAATCATGGTCATAAGAAAAAAGACATTAACCAGGAATATCTAGATAGCATGTGTCAAAAGCAAGTTATGAAGGTGAGTACTTTCAGATTATAAATTGAACACATTGAAATTGCAGAAAAAATACTATAGTTTTAGCTTTGAATAGTTCTAACTACCTTCTGCTAAGAAACATAGACTCTTTCTCGCAAATATTGGTAGAATTTACAAGTTCACAACATTAGATAGTAGAGAATGTTATTTGACCACATCAAGTAGTGCATAGACCAATCTGAGATCACAAAACGGTCCAAAAAAAATTCAAAACAAAAACACGGCACAAGGATGAAACAAAGCACAAAACACAGCTTCATTTAAACCATCTTCCCATCACACAAAACTGATTTCACATTTACTTAACCCAACAAAATAAATTTTCCAAGAATAAAACCTATGAATCTGTGGACCCAATCAACATATGAATCGAATAGGTTGCCAAAAGCTTCAATCAGGTATAAGAAAGGCAAAAAGATATAGCATCAAATTTGGTGGAATAGTCAATATTTGCTTATAATTGAAAAAAGGGTACTATCAGACTACAAAGCATGTGCAACTTGACATTAATTAGTACTACTAGAAAATCTATGGTAATCATACACCAAAACAGCAGTGTCAATGTGGCCAAAAGGAGCATTACTATACACAAACTTTCTAGTTCAAAGTACATAAAACCTTCTATACACAACATAACCATCAAGAATATGATGCCATCATCGGAGTTAAATGGTCAAGTTTTTGCATCCAACTTCTGATATACACATTACATTTGTCCTAGAGCCTCCACTGTCATGTGGGCCTGACATAAGCCAGGCACAAGAAGGCAGGAGCAGCAGGGGTGGCAGGAGATCATCTGCACAAGGCACAGGATTTGGCTTAGAGATAAGCCTTTTATAATTAGTTATTTCCCTTTATTAGAGATTGTTTCATGTCAGACCTGGATTTAGCAATCTAGAATTCTCTATGAAACCACTGCACTATTCCCTGAATCAGTAGATAGTGCTCACAGATACATTGTTAATTCATTTCATACACGTTTGATATGGATGGGGTTGGATCGCAGGTGGTAGCGAGGATGTGGGCGTGGGCGTGGATGGAGAGATGCCCGGCGAGGACACGCCGTGGCCACTAGACGAGTAGATAGAAATAGCATGAGGAGAAAGAGGAAGACATAAGGAGGAAGGTAATTCCTGCTTCATTCATTATCCGGCTAACCTCTTATATCCCTGAGGTTGCATGCAACTATCTCTCTACGTACTGGCTTTTGCGAACAGTCCAAAATTCAAAATTTCAGGCATAAGCCACAGCTTAAAAGAATCCACCCATAGAAATTTGCTTCTTAAGATGAATCGATCGAAATAGAATATCCTTAGATGGGGCATAGGATTGTATGAGAAAAGCAATAAGTAAACTTATGAAGAAAATATACATTCCACTTGCAGTATGAAGATTGATCAATCCCAGTCCACCCTATTTCTTACCATGGAAACTGATTTTCAGGCAACTAAAGAGCAAATTCTAGAATAAAGACCACCCCTTTCTAAGCAAAGAATGTCAATTTGATCTATGTCTAAAATTTGATCTATGTCTAAAATAACTTCAGCGGCACAAGAAAAGGCTGAGACAAAGGAATGGTAAAGTACAAGAAGTTGAATTACAAATTGTTAATCTATGTCCTACGACCAAGGTATAAAGAATACTAAACTGCAAACCAAAAAGCCTTTCCTGAACACTTTCAACTAAAGTACAAGAAAGAGCAAACATCACTGAATTACTAATATATTTGCAGCCAAGGGGGAAAAATACTAGATTGACAACAAAAAGCCTTTCTTGAACACCTACAACTATACTACTACAAGTGGAACATATAGTCTTAAATAAGCAGATAATGAAGAAGAGGGAGGACAAGTGGACAACAACTTACATCAAGATGGCAGCATTTTCTCCACTTTGGCATTCAAGAGGACAAGAAAATATTACAAAAGGATAGGATAATCTAACGCAAAAACCCCCCTCTTTGGCATCAGCTTGTACGCAATAGGAAAGTCAAGGTATCCACATAGGTATGTGGCAAAAGAAGTCTACCTCGGAGATACGATATAAGCAATAAAGGAAGTGATTGAACTAGAATAAAGAAAGGAGACAGATCATCCCATCATGAAGTGAATAACTTAGACTTGAATTCCATGAACAAACATCAATATTGGAAAAATTCACAGCACGAAGCATACACAAAGACAGAACAACCTGCGCGTGTAGGGGGTACCTTTCCTCCTGCCCGTCAACCACATCAAAATCCCGTTTTTCTTCTCTGGAGCAAAAAGCGTATGCGAATCAAACTTACGCACTATAAACATGCATCAGCAGGCCAACACTAGCAAATTCACTGGATCATGTACCATCCCATCCCATTCACCCTGGTTCACCCAACCAAACACAACCTTAAATAACTCTACCAAGAACACCATTAACAAAGCACCAAACTGGCAATTTCCAACCCGAAACATGAAAAACATAGAACGACCTGGGAGTCTTCGAGTAGAACCCCAACCCACATTTGCGAATCACCAAGAGAAGCCCACTAAACCATCTAAAACCTGCGCAATTTAAACACGCAAGGAGACGCAAGGCAACCGAATTCGTTCGATCCGGACAAGGAAACACTCCAATTCAGGTGTACACGCGCGCTCGCCAGCGGCGGCTTAACGGGTCTCGTGGGGGTGGGATGGGGGAGGGGGCGTACCTCGCAGCGACGCGCGCGGTGGAAGCAGAGGCGGTGGAGAATACTCTCGCGGCAGAGGCGGCGGCGGTGAAGAGGGTTGCCTCGCTCCTCCGGCGCCGTCAAACGGCAGCAAGTAAGCCAGATCCTGACCGACGGTTCGGTTCGCAATCGTGGGCGCGAGGGATTCCGACCCCAAGCGACGCGGTGGCGCACGGTTGCGCCGGCTGCCGGGCCACCAGACCACCGCCGGTTGGGCTGAAAAACTATGGCTTATAATTGAAATTACACTGTAGCGGCTGAAATTTTACTGTAGCTGAAGGTGATTTATTTGATGTAATTAAATCTAAAAAATTTAAAAATAGAACCGGCAAAAAAGCTCAAAAAAGCTAAAAGTTCAGAAAAAGACGAAATTTATGAATAGTGAAAAATAAGCCAGAAGTCAAAAGCTAAAGCTGAAATGAGCAGAAATGAGCAGCGACTACACTCGTACAATTCTATTTCTGATAGCCGACTGATAGTCAAAATAAATGAAAACTAGAAACTCATTTTTCCAGAATTTTTGTATCTTCAAGCTACCATCTTTCTCCAAATTCATCCGAGCAATCTAGCATCAAACTTCAAGGTGAGCAATGCATGGACTGATATCTGCAGCACAACTAGCAGAAAGATGTCTATGTGGATAGTGTAGGGCTGTCCACTGCAAGTCCCATTGTATTGAGTCCGTTGTCAACATAAACAGTTGAGCCAGTGATTGCAGATGCCAACGGAGACACTAAGAACGCTGCTGTGTTCCCCACTTCATCTGTTGAACGCATAAAGTTCTTTTAGAGAAATTCTGAAGAAACAAGCATCAAATGAGTTGTAGTCCAAGGAAAAGAAGGCAATTTCAACCTGCCAAGAGTTCCTTCTGCAATGGTGCGTTGACGTAAGAGTACTCAATCATCTTCTCAATGAATCCAATAGCTTTGGCTGCTCGGCTTCCCAATGGACCTAAGAAAATAAACATACAATCATACATGCAATCCATGCCGATGATGAAGACTGAAGAACAAAATTGCTGCCAAGTTATTGAAGCTAGATATACCCAAACAACTGCAAATCACACATTCTATAAATCGGGCTACCACTTTGCAATTATATGTTAATTATGTATGCAAATCATGCTTTTCTAATGTTAGATTTTATGCTGCAAGATTTCCTAAAAAGTGGAACTTACTTCATATGCAAAAAAAAAAAAAGATACCTGCCGATATAGTGTTCACTCTGATTTTGCCTTTTCGACCTGCTTCATAAGCAAGGACCTACATACAAAGAAGGCTTGCAAATAAATATATGCAAAGCGAAGCATTGTTGCACTTGTGGAAGGGTAAATGTGAGATATGCATGATCTCATAGAGAAGTGTGTACTCTTGTATCGCTCTCAAGTGCTGCTTTTGCTGAACTCATGCCACCACCGTAGCTACAAAAGTACAAAATCACCAAACAAATCATAAGTAACCATATCTCACGTCTTATCCTTGAAATTGTTAGAAGAAAATTTACCCAGGAATTGTCCTTTCAGAGGCTATGTAGGTCAAAGAGATACTAGCACCTCCTGCAAAATATTCAAATGAAAAAATGAAGAAGTGCATAAGAAAGGGAGTAAACTGTGCATCAGAACAAAAACATTTTGAACTAATGAAAAAATAACAAATGAGTTCCATTAAACAAGCAAACCCTAGGGCCTGTTTGGTGGCCTATCACAGTTTACCACACGTTAGGCACATGCCTGCAATAACCACATTTTGTGGCAATTCCACCCTGTTTACTTTGTCACCATGCAAGTGTGGCAAACTCGAAATTGCTAATGCTTCGTTAGATAACAAGCGTGGGGCACCTACCTAAGGACTTCTGATGAGCATTTTCTCACAATTTTTTTTGATTTGAGGTAGTGCGGCAAAGGGCCAACTCAAGTAAGAACTTGCAGCATGCCAGTGTGATAGGAAACAAACACTAGGCTAAGTGTGTGTGGCATGCCTCAGCTGAGTATGGCAGATTGTGGCATGCAACCTAACAGCACCCATAATTCATAAAAAGCCCAAGGTAGATCACTACTGACAATTGTTCTTTGTTCAACAGTCAATCCAATAAAAGAACATGTAAAACACTAGTGCCAGCATGATCTGCTGGCCAAATAAAATTGATACACTAGCATAGTGTCAAAAGAGAAAAAACATCAGAACAGAAATAGAACAGGGCAGCATATCTGTAGGAAGTATTACCTGGATTCATTATGGGTAGGAAGTGCTGAAGCAAGGAAATAAAAGAGTAACTAGATGCTGAAACTGCAGCAAGATACCCTCTTCTTGATGTCTCCAGCAAAGGCTTTGTTACCTTAGGAAAAAATAAGATTAACTAAATAGTCTATGCTACTGATGGTGACGATGATGATAATGCTTGTGAGAGATAAGAGGCTTTACCTCAGGACCATTAGCAAGAGAGTGCACAAGGATGTCAATGCTGCCAAAATCATTTTTCACAGTTTCAGCAACTTCCTATCAAATGAAGGCATATAGGAAATAGGCCTATATTAGAAAACATTGTACAACAAAATCAGATCGCAGGAGTTGAGTTTAAAAGGTACACTGTAGCTTACCTTAACAGTCCAATTTGAGGATCCAGCATACCTTTTGTTTGTTTTAATCTACAACAGGGGAGGAAAAAGTTCATAAAGCCAGAATGCCAGAATGGGAATTGACAAGGGAAAACATCATAAGTGACAAGCATTACATCTTCAGGAACATCCTCTGGGGAATCAAATACTGCATCCAGTGGATAGACTTTAGTAATCTCCATAAGAGATCCATCAGGCAGCCTGCATCAAATGCTTGTCAAACACCAGACAGACGATTACAGTTCCAGCAAGAAACACTAAAGTGGACTAAAGAAAATGTCAACTATGCTCAAACTATTGTAGAACTAGATGAACGCACTTCCGTGATTCGTCAAACTTTCCACGTCTCAAGCTTGTCTCGAATATGTTCAATGCCTGAAAAATGTGGCTGGTCTGTAAGAGTGTTCACCAGAATAGTCAGTACGATAAATTTCATGAAAGAGATCAACTTACAGGCACCCATGTACCAACAAGAATCTCAGCACCAGCTGCAGCAAGAGCCTTAGCAATTGCCCAGCCATAGCCATTATCATCAGCAACTCCAGCAATAAATGCTCTTTTACCTGAAAAATTGTACATGAACTAGTAAATTTTCACTAACTGAAAATCCTTGAATTAGGTCAGTATAAATTTCCTGAAACTAGTTAGGTTGATTTTCTGTTTGTGAAGGATTCACTGAACCATAGGTTCTTTGTTTTTTATTTTACCAATTGAGTCCCCCTATTTGTAATCTGGGTACAGCAATGTCCCTACCATCATGTTTCCATGTCAAAGGTAAAAGATAGAGAGAGCTGGCTGCCTTTTGTGGTACAATAGATCCATTCATTCATACAAACTACAATGTATTAAGATGGAAACTACCCAGTTCCCTGCATGTTGTTTTCCGAAGTGTTCTTAACTTTTACCATAATTTTCAAGTAGCAAAGCAAGAAAGATAAACTGATTGCATGTGTGTAATATTTATAATATTCCTCATGGTCTCATGGCAAGGCACAAGAACCTTCTCCACCTAAAACTAAAGTGGAACTTGCTCAGTTGCATTATATGACATACACAGAACAAATGTGCTTGCTATTGCATAAGCACAACTGAAGTGCACAGTACTAAAAGATAACACAAAGGTGCCAAGAAACAATTATATAAAAGACACTAACCCTTCGAAATATGCCAAGAAGATACAATTCTACATTCTAGTGCATAGTACTAAAAGATAACACAAAGTTTCCATGAAGAAACAATTACGGAAAAGACATTAACCCTTCAAAATATAGCAATAACCATCTATCTTTTTTGTTACTCCTCTTATAAAAAGCAACTGAGTTCAGCTTACCTCTGAGATCAATAGGAAGTCCTTGTGCACCTCTCTGTGACATTGCCTTCACAGAAAATCTCTTATGGTTTAAAGAAATGAGCGGCCCCGCTGATGTGGTCTTTGCACAGCTTGCAAAGCCAATTCTGGTACTAAGTGCCCTTCCAAATGCAGAAACTCGCTGGCAAGCTGGGATGCAAGGGCGCGCCACCACCATCTGCATGCCAGAAGTTGCAGATGCACCCATCGTCCTTTATGTAGGACAAATGTCAACTGCGACGGGAATAAGTCGAACATAATGTCATTCAGCGTATTCATTGATCGAGCATGGGGTCCAATAAATTTCCTTTTCGGAGTGTTTTTGCTGTTACAGCCAAACACCACATCAAACTAAAACCGATGTTCCTATGTTGTAGTTCCTAGGTAGAGTAAAAACAGTATTTCTGCACCGTGGATCATGGATTATTCTCTAAGTTTGAGTTAATGAGAATTTAGGAAGATGAACAATAATTTCAGTCTTATCATACAGTGACATGACCAAGCCTTCCTTTTGAAATCTGCTGGTCTGGCCAGGAATATCATAGAACGAGCACAAAACATTAAAAAAAGTTCAGCTTTTCACCCCATGCAGCAGAACTAAACCAATTCGCCACACCATAAACTAAACACTAAAATTCAAACCTTGACATCCAGAGTGAAGGCAACAAAATTAACAAGACGTAGCGCCATCCACCCAAGTCGAAACCCGCGTTCCCCCTTCAATCAAGGAGGGCCATTTCGCAACAGACTGGCTCCAATCGCTACGCAAAGTCGAGAATCCCAAGAACAACACACGGCTCATCCCCAGAAGAAAACACGGCCAAGCACACAAGCAAACATACGGGAGAGAGGACATGCATTAGGTTAATCGCTCCCTCGAACTGTTCGTCGAAACGAGACTTGCCAAGAAAGCCTCGCTCCGGAGCTCCCCAAGGGAAAGGCGACGACGGCGGGCAGGGGGATGCGGCGGAGCACCTTACCTCGGTGGGACGGGACGGGATGCGGCGAGGAATGGGGCGGTGCGCGCTGGGTGGGATCCGATCTGAGAGCACGAGGGGCGAATGATCTTGCGGGGGAACTCGAATTGGAGGTTTGCGTTGCGGGTGCGGAAGGGAGGGAGTTTTTTTTTTTGCTACTGTGGTACCCTCTAAGTTGGGTTTCGACGAAATGGTATTTACGTCGTGGGCTTCTCTAAAATAGTACTCTTGTACTTAAAATTTCTCTCAAATAGTATTCTCAGGGATTTTAACTCAAATAATTTGATTTTCGAATTTGTACTCCCCAGTTTGAATCGGTAAGCGCGCTGATCTCTTGTGTGCTGTTGTTCCTTTGGGCAATCGTACGCGAAATCTGGGGCCGTGACTAGTGAGGCATGCGATGTAATGTGAAGAAATTGCAAGTTCCGCTGATTCGATTCACAATGTTATGCAAACGTGTGATTTAGGATTGTTTGTGGAGTTCAGGGTGTACCGTGGTTGGCTACGAATTAGGTTTTGGCTTCGTATTGAGCCCCAGGACATGAGCGAGTATATTTTCAAGCAGCTTGTATAACCTTGGGAAGCTGCTTGGTTGTGACTAGGGGAGTACAAATTCGAAAATTAAATTATTTGAGTTAAAATCCCTGGGAATACTATTTGAGAGAAGTCTTAAGTACAAGAGTACTATTTTAGAGAAGCCCACGACGTAGATACTGTTTCGTCGAAGCTCAACTTAGAGGGTACCATAATAGCAAAAAACTCGAAGGGAGGTGGTGGGTTTCGATGAGACCGAGGGGGTTTTGGGCTTTTCGCTGAGGAAAATCTCGCCATGTCTTTAGCTCTGTTTTACAGCTTTTTAACTGTGGATTATAGTTTTAAAATTATTTATAAGAGAGAATATGAAGTAATAGAAACTCACGTGTGATTTTAACTGATATAAATGAAGTCACTATAATGTTTACTATAATTAACTTATAGACCCTGTTTTGAAAACACACTCTATTTAAAACCTAGTTACTGTAGAAAAATAAAAAAAGTTACTTTTAGAAACCGAAAAGAAGATGCCCACTTAGGATCAAAATTCCGCCGAAAACCATTTGTTATCGGTGAATCCAATAAAAATTTTAATTAGATGAAATATTTCAAAATAATCTAAATTTCATCCATGTATGAAAGAAATCTGCAACGCACTTGTAGCATAAGTGTGCTCGTGGCCTGGTGGGAAGCCTCTATGTTTACGTGATCTGGTCGTGTGTGTTTGGCTGCTAGCTTTGTTAATTTTTTAACTTTTTTTACATCTGAAATATTCAAATTTTAATTAAAAAATGTCATTAAAAAACTAAAATATGGTAAATGTTGGTTATCAGTTCTATCCTACTTTCCAATAAAATTTACAAATCAATAGTATTTTCCCTACTTAGCAACCAGAGAGGCGGCAGCCAAGTGGGACCGTGGGGGTTTAGGGCTGGAGAGAGTCCGGTCTGACAGACCACATCGGTGGTGACTGACTGGTGAAAAGGGGTCCGATCCAGTCGGACCACTAGACACGAGATGCCAGCATGGATATGTATTTGGATTCTGATCTATTTGTTTTTGTTCCTTTTCCCCGGTCTTCTCTGTCTTAGAACTCAAAGTCTCAAATATCCTCCGTCTCAAAAAAAAAAACTCAAATAGTCAAATTGATCACCTTCACTAAAAAGTGTGGTTAGTTGGTAAGACTTGCACGATCGAATTTCCCGGCCACTATATCAAATAACGAGCGCGCTGAATTAAATGCTACAGGTCTGTTCTTTTATAATACAGTTTATAACTTTTAGTTATAGTTTATAGTCTAATAAATAGTGATTGTTGAAAGAAATTAAAATAAAAAAGCTGATTGAAAAGTCGAAAAAGCGAACAGACAATAAACGTTCCACATAAAAAAGGAGTGTCTATACAATATTCGACTATTTTTCAAGGCAAAATTAGTCAGATTTCTTGTATGGGTGGATCTGTTGAATAGAGATCGAACGTCTAAGATCATTTTTTTGAGGGGTTGTATGGAGATCCGTTGGATCTCAATCCAACGCTTTAAAATCTGACTAATTTTATCTTTAAAATAGTCGAATGCTATATAGCATTTCTCTAACAAAAATTGTCCCCAAAAAATGTACACATATTTCCGATCTATTTGTCCCAAAAAAATGTGCACATATCTTGAAAACATTCGATGGTAGAGATAGATATTCACCACTGTCAGTTATATATATATATATATATATATATATATATATATATATATATATATATATATATATATATATATATATATATATATATATATATATATGTATATATATATATATATATATGTATATATATATATATATATGTATATATATATATATATGTATATATATATATATATATATATATATATATATATATATATATATATATATATATATATATATATATATATATATATATATATATTGCTTAGCTTACACATAGACCTATAATTATGGTGTTTGCTAACGAATACGAGATTGGATGGACTCAAGTCCATGTCAGATGACTGAGATACTGGAATGAGGACATCTCTACGGACTCTCTGGCCCAGTTCTTTACGATTTCTAAAAAGCAGCTATTAGCTTTTACTACAGTATCTAACTTTCAAACAGAACATTTTCTTAAGACGATGGTCTACAAATTAATTGTAGTATATGTTAAAAGCCCAACATCTGTATCAGCCAAAATTGCAAGCGAGTATCTCTCTCTGTATTCTCTATCACAAGTAGTTAAAATTCAAAACTTTCAGCCAAAACCATAAGCCGCAGCCATATCAAACAGGCCCTCTAGTTCATCTATTTCTTTGTAAAGAGAAATTTCGATATTTGACACTGAATACGTGCGCCTCTCAACTTTTAACCCCCAATTCGCACGCATTTGGAAATTTAACCCTGTCACTGCGAATTCTTTTGATTCAAGGGATTCTCCTCATTTTCTCTCCTTTATTATTTTCTTTAATGTATTATGCAACCTAAAATGACTAAAATGCCCATCCGCTCCGCTTCAATATGCAATCAACGCCTCGCCGCCCCCCGTGCACTGGTTGTCTGGTTCTGTATGCACTGTGGCTTAGTACGAGAGACGCAGTTACAGTATCACACTTCCATATATAATCAGGCTTACCTTAAAACATATAGACCATTGAAGATGCTTTCAAGGGGAAAAACCACAGATATTGCTGAATAAACTCCCTGTGCTAGCAAATTCGAAAATAACTAATCACACTACGCCAAACGATAATTTGGTCCCCAGTCGAAACTTTTGATACCTGCCGCCTTGCGTCGTATGTAAGGCTTTGTACATGTTCACCTTTCTCTTCTCAATGCAAAGATGAGCATTTCTCCTATCATTGTAAACAATACAGCCGACTAACGGGAACCGGTTCTGTGCCAGTTATATATATGTTAACACCGACTTGCATGCATAGGCACAATAAAGTAGATACTAAAACGGTAGGAGAGTATGAAAAGCATATGCTTGGGTTGGTGCAAGTTCGGTGCGCGCGGGTGACTGAACTCCGGGGGCGATGAGGCATTGATTGCATATTGAAGCGGAGCGGATGGGCATTTTAGTCATTTCAGGTTGCATAATACATTAAAGAAAATAAAAAAGCAGAGAAAATGAGGAGAATCCCTTGAATCAAAAGAATTCGCAGTGACAGGGTTAAATTTCCAAAGGCGTGCGAATTGGGGGTTAAAAGTTGAGAGGCGCACGTATTCAGTGTCAAATATCGAAATTTCTCCTTTGTAAAAAACTTCAACTCCTTTAATTGAACTAATAGGACCGATTACATAGGCATGAATAATAAAACTGTAACAACAGATGAATTTGTTCATTGAAGAGTATATTTTTTATAAGAATTTGTTACTACTTAATTCTAGTATTCTATGTGTGCTTAGGTATGAAGGAGAGGTTACGCAACCAGACCCATTCGGCTGTCCAACAGGTCAGAAAACTACAGAGGCCGTTTTGAGACTCTAAATAACTTTTTTGGGATTTTCGTTTGTAGGATCGGAAATGACAACAGAGGGGGGTGAATGGTGCCTTCAAAAATCCCCTCGAAGTATCCACATACTTCTTCTCCGATAGCTATAGAAGCTATGAAGATAGAAGAAATTCATTCACTGGAAGCGAAAACAGTTTTGCCGATTGACAGAAGAAACAAACATAAGAGGCAAATGCAGACCGACAAAAACTCCTCTGAAGAACAAACAGAAGGAAGACTTCATTGGCAAAGCAGACTGGAAATTGCAAAAACTAAAGACCAAGCCAAGGAAGAACTAACTCAGAAAGCAGGTAGCCAGGTCAGACCGCTAATGCCTCCCCGGTCAGACCACCAGAGGAGCTTCAGTCAGACCGTGGAGACTGCAAACTAAACTTAAACACAGCCAAAGACAACACCTTCACAGAAAGAGAAGACATAAAATGAAGGAGCTGTTCAGCAGAGAAAAAGATTGAGTAGGAGCCAGCGATTGACTGAATGCAGACTTAAAATCGAAAACAGAAAACAGACTGACCACCAAAAACGAAAACAGCAGCTTCACTGATCTGGCCAAAGGACTTAAAGATAATTGACTGCAGATTGACTAAACTGAAAAATAGACAGCTGAACTAGAGACTAATTGCTGGCCGAAACAAAACTGAAGGAAAAAATTCAGAGAGCAGTTGGCATGAAGAAGTTCAGAAGCTGCAACCGAAAACAGTTTTTGAGGCATGTCCGACTGCACTCGTGATAGACCATGTGGAGGTGACCCCGTGTGTGTGATGAGTAATTGACATCTGTTTTAGGAAAGTCGAGTTTGGTTTGTGTGGTTCAGACCATGTCGTTGCGTGGTGCAATCGGCTTGGTTAGACTTGGTCAAACTTGGTCGAAGCGATTAGGATGCTTATTCTCTTGATTCGACAGGTTTGGGCTCTTTCATGCGTAAGTATGATTCATTGATGCTATTTATGCTTACATGTATCGATCGGTGCTATGTGATGTGTTTCTTGTCTATGATGGCTGCAGGATGTCGAGGCGGAGTCGTGGCGAGGCACGGGGTGACCAGACTAGGCACAGGTGGTGTCGAGGTCAGAACGGTCGGATGTGTCGAAGACGGCGGAGACTCGAGGTGGTTGCGAGGCTTGGATGACAAGGAACGCGGAAGCTTCCTGAAAGGTGCAGGAGGGGCGTTTCGTTAAAAGCGCAAAGCTGCACAAGTGGAAGCGGTTATGTTCGGGATTTAGCGGGCTTAACGGGTTGGAGACCCGTTTGCCAAAGGCTATAAATACGAGAGGGTTCCTGGTTGTATGCATGGATTCTAGGAGTTGTTAGGGTTTTGCTTTAGACAAAATGGCCTTTGGAGAGGTTGTTTTGCTTTAGACTTTAGTGGTTGAGAGAGGCAGAGTGCTGTTGGCTGTCTCCTTCATTGTCTCCTCTCTGTGCGTGTGTTCTTGGGCTTGTGAGAGGGAGAGGATGGATTGATGAGCATGTAATCATTCCTCTTGTATCAATCGCGTATGGGGACGTATTTCTCTGTATCTCTTGCAATCTTTCATGGAGATGAATTGAGTTTGTGCCTTTTGATGGATTTCAGTCTCTGTTCATTGTTTTTGCTCTCTCTGTTGATTTTCTCTTTTTGTGCTTTAGAGGTTGATTGTTGCTGAGAAGGTGCAAAATGGGTTGCTCTGTGATGGAATTACATTTCTAGACCATTTGGTCAACTATTTCCAAGAGCAAATTGATTGAATCACAAGAATCACATTTTTCCTCTTCCCTGTGTTCTTGTTCATAGTTCTAGGGTTTCTTGGTCCCCTTTGATTCCCTTCATGAGATGGCCTAAGATTTGGGGTCTTGAGTCCTGAGGTTATTGCTAAGCTAGTCTCACGATTTCATGATCAAAGAATCAAAGATTGGCAAGGAATTTGAGTTTTTGTGCTGCACTCTGTATCCTTTTAGATTTTGGCTCAAATATGAAATTCTTGATCTTGAGTTGGATTCTGTTGTTTCCCAAGCCCCTCTTGTTATTTAGGATGTTGGTGTGTTGCTTTGGGCTGAAAAGATTGGGTGCAAACCCCCAATTCTCAGGTTTTTGAAGATCTGAAATATTTTCAAAGTTTCAGTTTTCAGTCTGCACTCTCGGGTTGCTTTGGGATCAGGGGACCGGTCAGACTGGCCCTCCCTTGGCGGTCAGATTGCCCCTCCTATGGCGGACAGACCAGCATTACACGAGCGGTCAGACCGCCCACAAAGCAGCGGTCAGACCGGCGACTTGGGAGCGGTCTGACCGGCCTCAAGGCTGCGGTCTGACTGCCCCTGGCTGCTTTGATTGCTGTGGATTTTTATTGCCTCTCTCCATGTCTTGTTTCCTTTGTTTTCTTGTTGTGTCTGGTCAATTGATCTTCCAGTGAGCTATTACTTCCTACTTCTTAGCTTTTCATAGCTATTGGAGAGGATCATTCCGTGAGTATTTTAGGGGGAGCAAAATTTTTAAAGTCGACATTCATCCCCCCTCTGTCGCCGATTTCGATCCAACAATTGGTATCAGAGCCGGTTAGCTCTTCTCGATAGATCTTAACCGGTCTCTAGAGCCATGGCGACAGACAAGTACTTGACCAAGCCCCCGATCTTCGATGGGATCGACTATCCCTTTTGGAAGAGTCTGATGGAGACCTACATTCAGGCTCAGGGCTACGCCATCTGGTGTAAGGTCAAAGTACGATATGTTGTTCCTGCCGATGAGAACATCAACGCTGGAAACATGCTTGATGTTGAGGCGAATGTGAAGGCAAGGAACGTCATAATCCAGGGGTTGAGCCGAAGCGAGTTCGATAGCATCTCTCATCTGTCGTCGGCCTTCGACATCTGGGAGACCCTCGATGCATACCATGAGGGCACCACTCAGATTAAGACGGTTCGACAGGACCAGTTCAAGCGAGATTACAACAAGTTTGAAATGCTCGCTGGTGAGTCCTTGGATGAGTGCTTCGCACGTTTTCACAAGATTTTAAGCAACCTTCGAGCGGTCGGTCTCACATACCCCAACTCGGACAATGCTCGACAGATGTTGTCTGCTCTCGATTTGCACATTTGGGAGATGAAGGTGACCACAATTAAAGACACAACCGACCTCTCGACCCTGACTCTTGACGCGTTGTACTCATGCCTCAAGACTCACGAGATTGACATAGTCTCTCGTAGGTCGAAGTCGCAGTCGATGGCCTTAGTCACCGATCCCGGCTCTGCTTCTGGTTCTTCCGACTTTTCTTCTAGGTTCTCTCTTGCTGCTCTCTGTGACGTAACTGATGATCAGTTAGAGCAGCTTGCAGATGAGCAGTTAGCCCTCTTAGCTAGAAAGTTTTCTCATGCTTACAAGAGAAGGAGGGACAGAAAGAGAGGAGGACCCGTGATCTGTTTCGAGTGTGGTGGCCCCAACCACATTTGGGCAAACTGCCCCATGCTGGAGAAGGGCAAGAGCGACTACGGCGGCGTGAGCAAAAACGACTATATCGACAAGAACCGCAACAAGAAGCCATCAGCTCACGCCCAATGCAAGAAGAAGTTCTGCGACCTTGGCAAAGCCAAGAGGCTCTTTCATCGTGTCCTCACCGCCTTCGACGACCTCGATCTTAGCAAGGTGGAGGGGTGGAGCGACGATGATGGGAAGGACGAGCAAGACCCCAAGGGTGGCGATGACTTCTCCGGCATGTGCTTCATGGCCCTTAAGGGCGAAGTGAGCGACAACGAGCTGTACTCCGACTCCGACGAGGTATACCCCTCATACGACCAGCTTAATGATGCTTTTCTTAAGCTAGGTGGATTTCATGCTAGATCTAGAGCTAGGTGTAGCGAGTTGGAGAAGGAAGTAGAGAGCTTGTCACGGGAGCTTACTTCACTTAGATCTGCTCCCTCCCATGACGATTGTGATGTTTGTTCTGCTCTGCTGGATGACATGGAGAAGCTAAGGACCTTGCATGATAGTGTGTCCTCTGAGCTCGACATGATTAAGGTGGAGAATATTAGTCTTCTTGCTGAACTTGAGATGAGTAGGGTAGTTCCTCTTTCATCTACTACTGTTGAGACTATATCTTGCATCTCATGTGAGGATAAGGACAATGCATTTAGAGGTCTGTATACCATGCTTCTCGATCTGCCCGAGACTTGTGAAAATTGCAATAATCTGAAGATTAATCTAAAACAGGCAGATCATAAAATTGCTGAACTCCGAGCTTCATTACTTGAGCCTATTGCTTCATGTTTGAATTGTCCTAAATTAACTGCTGAACTTGAATCTGTCTCAAAACAGTTTCAAGAAATGATTGACTATAATAAAAAAATGGCTCAGTATGCTTCTAAGGATCCTGTTAGCTCACTATGCAAAAATTGTGAAAAACTAAAAACTGACTTGATTACATTAGATGAAAAATGAGTGAAGCTAACTAAAAATCTTCTAGAGAAGCCACATCCTTGTTGTAATGCTTGTTCTGAGGAGGGGAAGGAGCCCAGGGGTAAGGTAGAGACACCTAGAGACGAGAATCAACTGGCTAGCAGTAGGATTGGCCCTTCTGAGTCGATTGAGCATGCTCAAGCCATTCATTCCTCTGCTGTTGGTTCTTCTTCTGCTCCCTTACCTTCGGCTGTCTCCTCTTCCCCTGCTCTTCTTGCACCTCTCTCTTTCGGGAGTGTCAGTATCTTATGAACACTCTCGAGAGATTTGTAGGAGGCAAGAAGAAGCTAAATCTTATTCTAGACCAGTCCAAAATTTGCAAGTTCAATCAAGGTCTAGGATATGATTTTCTTGAGGATGTTAGGAAGCATCCACCTGCCATGCTCAGACCCATAGCCGCAGGTGTGATCGAGGTCAAGCCCAGAACTGAGAGAGTTCAATTCAAGTCAGCGGGCTTTGTCCAAGGGATTTCTGACAAAAAGGTGGTTCCACCTATCGCTTCGGCCTCTCAGAAGGCGAAGCCCCTTAGTGCTACTTCTACCTCTCAGAAGGTGAAGTACCACTGTACCTTCTGTCAGAAGGATGAACATTCGATCCAGAGATGCTTCAAGCACGCCAAGATTGCGCGTAGAGACCGTGTTGAGTCTCTTAGGTGTATTCAGGGTCAGTCCCAGATCTTGAGTGCACCTAGGACCAACACGAGGTCGAGAATCAGTTCTGATGGGTTTGGGCAGCATCGAGGACTTGGTTTTTCTGAGCTTTCTGGTTTTCGTTCTCGATATGCCTTTGGACATGACAGAGATTAGGTCTGAACTTTAACAACTTGAGAAACTTGAATCCTTTGCTCATGAATCTTGGAATTCAGTAGAAAAACGACATCAGAAGAGAAAAACACAAACCCAAAGCAAATTTCTAGCCAAGAAACTAAGAAACCAAACTTACTCTACCTCCAAACCCTAGGAGTGAGAAAACAGAGGAAGCAAGAGGCTGGTCATTTGGGAGAAGTTAGTGAATGGAATCTTGTCTCTCAGGAATATATTAGCCAAGGGCCTTGAGGAACAATTCCTAGTTCAGAGACAAAAGTCATTTTGCAATTGCATGAGCAAGGATTCAACTCAAGAGCAAAACTAAGCTAAGAAGAACTTAGAACAGAGAAAATCACAGAACTGAGCCAAACACCCAGAGAAACTCAAGAATCCATAGCATCTCAAGCATGGGAATTCATAAATGGATTCAGAACCATGAATGATTTCATAGAGAGGAATGATTACATGATTGAGTGTCTACCCCATTCCATACACCTTCCTCAACCCCTCAGGAGAACTCACACGCTCACTCACCAGAATGGAAAATCAAGAAGTGGCAGCCACTTCTCACTACATGATTCACATCCTATGAACCCACATACTCAAATAGAAAAACAAGAAGTGGCAGCCCTCTCCTAGCTCTCACTCCACAACACAAAAGGGAAAACACACTCACATGTAGATCAGGGAGGGAAAAACCAACACACCCTCCAAATTCTAACCTCCTCTATATATAGCCTCTAGTTACCAGGTCTCCAACCCATTTGCTTCAACCGAATCCGCTTCCATTTTGTAGCCTTGCGTATTTTACCGAAATGCCCCTGCTGTACCTTCCTGGAAGCTTCCTCTTTTCTTGCTGTCGACGCCTCGCAACCACTTTGAGTCCTCACCGTCTTCGACATCTCCTGACCGCTTTGACCTCAGCACTGCCCATGCCTAGTCTGGTCATCCATGCCTTCCCACGACCTCGCCTCAAAGTCCTGCAGCCATCACAGACAAGAAAACATCACATAGCACCGCTCGAAACAATATAATCAACATTAGCATCAAAAGAAGGTACTCCAGCATGAAATACCCAAATCGACCGATCGAGAAAAAGAACAAGCGTCCCAAGCACGTCCGACCGTGTTCGATCAAGTCCAACCGAACTAGACTGCGCTATGCACCGACTTGGCGTGAGCCAACCAAATCAAACTCAAACTTTCCAGAACACAAGTCAATTACTCATCACAAACATGAGGACAGCTCCACATGGTCTCTCATCATTTTTCCGAAGCCTCCAAAAGTACATTAGAGTTGTCCTCTATTTTATTGAGTGTTGCTCCAAGACCACTTTTATATATTGAAATTCGAACAGCATATTGTTTGTTTCTTTTCATGCAGTATCCATGCGAGAATTATTTGAGAGGAATTGAGTGATCATTCTCGAATCAAGGTCATGTTTGCTTTTTCTATTGAGAATTGAGGGTACGACATTGCTCCACTTCGTGGTCTGGTGGAGATTAACTTGGTGTATCTTGGTAAATTTTCACAGAGTTACAAGTCCTTACATTGACACGGATGTACAACTGATAAGATTAATTGAGAGACACTGATTATATTTAATCTTACGTCGAGATAATTAGGGCTATCCGTACCATACTGACCTACCGGATGACCAGGGACTTCACTGCCTTCCACCTGAGCTTTATGAGGAGGAGAAAGTGACGAGCTGAGATTCCCAAAGCAAAGGAGGGGTGATGAACCCTACGAGACTGTGTATAGTCACCAAGCGGTCCCATTTTAATAGCTTATTACTCCTTCTATTTCATCTCTTTTGAAATTTCCCAATTAGGCCATATACTTATGTTGCATCTTTTTTCCAATGTGTATTTTCCCGCTGGTTTGCATCAAAACGGAGACCCAATGGTGCTTGCATCAGGAGCTTTTCAAGGGGAAAATGATGTTTCCTATTCAATTCTGCATTTATCTAAGTATCACTCCATAATGTCAAATGATATGAAATGCTTGTAAAACAAGTCATTTTGTTCATATCCTTCAAGTTGCAGAGGATTCTGAAGAAGCGTCAATGTGCAAAAAAAAATGTAGATGTACACTCAACTGACTTTCTCGTAGCTTCTCTGAGTTAAAGCCACATTTGGCACTGTTTTCCACCGTATTTACAAAAATAGCGGTATATGCACTATATTAACAAAAATGTCACTTCTGCCGTCCGGTGGGCCGGCGACAGCGCCCTCAAGGCGACACGTGGCACGGCCGTCGGCGCTTGCCGCCTCCTCACTAGATGGCAATTTAACGTCTATTTGAGTGATATTTTTGACAATACATTGCGCATACGGCTATTTTTATAAACACGATGCAAAACAGTGCCAAATGTGGCTTTAACTCTAGCTTCTCCAGCATATAGACAGGAGGTATAGATGTATCTGGATTTTTTATTAAATAATCCTTTTAATAATATTTTATTAATATATCCTCTCGTCCAATGTAACATCCTATTTTTTAAGCCTTTTTGAAGTGTTTAAAATAAAAATAACCAATTAGATTTTTCTAGAATTAATTAAAGCTTAATTTGATTTTTCAAAATTTAAAAGATTTAATGTGACTAAGTTAAACTTCAATTAATCCCAAAATTATTTTATTTGGATTCTTTGTGTTGCATGGAATGTTTTTGTATTTTCTCAATTTTTCTAGATTTATTTGCTATTTTTCTAGAGCTCAATTTGTATTAAATCAATTTCTAAAATTAGGAAAAATCATTAGAGAATCCTTAAGGCCTCTTGCGCCAAAATCCTAGAGCCGGCCCATCTTCCCACCTGCACATGGCCCATCAGCTCGACCCATCTTCGCACATGCAGTTCGCTCGCCACGTATCGTCGATCTCTCGAACGCCAGCGCTACACATTGATCATCTAGCCTTCTCTCTAGCAGCCGTTCATCTCACCATGCGTCGCATATCCATACACTTTGCTTCACAACTGTCAATCCCCACTCATCGCCTATTGGGACGCTACCGAGTATTGTTCATCTTTCCCGTCGAACCGCACCGTGTTCGTCCAGGAGTTCACCTCGGCATCTGTGATGTCTTCACTCCAAACTCCATGTCTATCTCACCGCCAGCCGCGTGACCGCTATGGACTCTTCTCTATGGCTGCCTTGGGTGCCGCATGCTCTGGGTATAAAGGCGCAGCGGAACCTCTCATTTCCCACATCCTGAGCCGCTCGTCACCTTGCCTTGAGCTGCCGTCGCCATCACCGCCGAAGTTTGGAGCCGCCCTATCATCTTCGTCGAGCCACCGCTTGCCTTCGTCTTCCACGTCATTGTCGTCGTTGTCTTCTTTCTTATCATCGGTTGCCATCGATCTTGTCACCGGTAAGTCATTGCCGAGACGTCCTTCTTCCTTCGCCATCCGCCCATCTTCACCGATCGGTCATTGTCGCTCTGCCTTGCACCATCGTCTCGTCAGCATTGCCCACCATCTTGCGTCCCATGCCATCGGTTCGGTCACTGAAAGGTCACCCCGATCTATGTGCCTGCCAACATCAGCGCTGATGTCATCCTGTACCCGTCACCTCTTCAGCTTCTCCATAGACCTAATCCATGCAAGCCATGCCTATGACATGCGAGGTCCACGCACCGGTTGCTATTTCATAGACCCGAGCCATCGGCCACATTACTAGTCAATGTCGTCATTTCACATCACCGCCACCTCACATCTACGTTAAGCCCTAAGTCCATGTGTCAAGCCATACCATCGCAACCTCACTAGATCTTGCCACGTGTCACGCCACATCACCCCTAGTGCCATGTCGTCCGAGCATCCGTATTCATTGTTCCATGCATCGAGTTCACCATAGATTCACACTATTTCATAGACCTGGTCCACAACACAGTAACCTTTTTCATTTTTTTGGTATTTTCTTAGCCGATTAATTTTTTTCAAGAGCCTGTTCTTCTCCATCCTAGCTTTGATTGACCCAATTTTAGGCTCAAGAAGTCATTTGGAGAGACCACTTGAAGAGTGTAACATCCCATTTTGGGAGCAAGAAAGTGCTTGAATAAAAATTTGAACTTGAATTCAAATTTGAACCAATTAGGCCAAGCCTCCAAATTTTGGATGAATTTCAAAATCTTTCAAGCCCATCACATGTCGCTTAGCCCACCTGGTCCCCTGGCCTAGCCTGGAACAGCTAACACTGCCCAGCTCTGGCCTCACCCCGCATCGCAACGTGCATGCTCTGTGCACACCAACGTCGCGCTGTGTGCTACTCCCGCCCGCTCCCACCGTGCGTGTGTCTGGTGCTGCTTCCTTCTATGTGCCAATGTGCCTCCATAGTAGCCCGTCACCTCACCCAGACCCCCCTCTCCTTCCTTTGCACGTGATGCCCCACTCGCACTTGTGTGTGAGCCACGTGCCTACAAATCACGCTGTATAGAGGTTGTGGCTAAGCCATCCTCTCTGTGCCGCAAGCTAACTCCACCTCCCTTCCTATGCCACGCCGAGCGCCCACGATGCCACCCTCGGCCTCCGCGTGGCATTAATGCCATCCAATGGCCATCTCCTCTCTTCCCTAGCTATAAAAACCCTCGGATGGCCTCCTCGTACTCCCAATCGCTCCCCTACCACCTCCCTTGCCTATGAGCACTCCCACACTGTCTTCTTCTTCGGCTTTAGCCATTCTGCCACCCCTATAGTAGTCAATGACTCGGTGCACTTCTGTCCGATTGCCCACGATTAGAGCATCTGTCACCCTCCTGGCCCATTTCATTTAGAAATTTAATTCAAATTATTTAAAAATTCTGTGGGCCCCTCTTGACTACCTTAGTGATATTTTTCAGTAGAAAAATAATTCACAAATTAAATAAAAATTGGTAGACCCCACTTGCCAGTGAGAGAGACTCTCTCTCCTCTTTAATTTTTGGATTTAATCCAAATTCAAACTTTGGAGGGCTTGTTCTCATTATTTTAACTCTAAATTTATCTAAATTCAAGATCTATCTAATGGTAGTGGAATGGTTTAAGTTAGTGTTAATTTGAATTTTTGGTATTTATTTGCTTTGCTCGTGTGTTTATTTGCTTTTTAATGCAATTGTCCGAGTAGAGTATGAGGACACCAAAGAATCGTAGTTCAAGCCAAGTCAAGATTTCCAAGACTAACCCGCTTGTGAGCTAGGCGAGTCAATGCTTTGATCATACTAAGCCTATATTTTAGGCAAATTTATATTTATTTAAATTATCAAATTGTATGCTATTATTTGTTATGCAAAACTATGTTAAATTTAAGGTTATAGATACATGCCTGCTCAATGTTGTATTATTACACCATCATTTGGACTCTTGAATCGCATAATTCTTATCGCCCAAGAAACTTAATAGTATAAGTCATGCTTAAGCATAATACTAGTCTTGCTTAAGTACCAAGTCACTAAATTTCCATATCATCATCTTTTTATCATGGATCTTGTTTTGGGCAGTCATTATAGAGAAATAGCTAGTATATTAGAGATAACTTAGTTTTGTGCTTCTTAAAATTCTAAAACTTATTGTTACCATATATGGACAGATAGTAAGATGGTTGGTGCGGATGTAGCACGAGAAATTGTGGTTTGTGGTAGTACCGCCTAGATAACTTAAGGACAAAATCATGTGCTGACCTCCCAATGTAAAATAGTACAATCACAAATCTATAATAGGTACGGCCTGGTAAACTAATTTGTGTCCACCAATGCGGGTCACACCATTGGAGTTGTTAGAAATTGGCCCAATGAGGAAGGCCCATTTCGCGAATCCCAAAGAATGCATGTTTAGTACCATATTGCTAAGGCAGGGTGAGGAAGACCGATTTATAAGGTGGAGTCCTCTCCACTCCTTGAATATGGGAAGAGATGGTATGGGGATGGCTCTGTCTAGTCACACACGCGCGCACGCACGCGCGCGCGCGTACTCGCGTATTTTCGCGTGAAAATCGCGTGACTTGTGACTTGCGACGCGCGACCGTGTCGTGACGTGGCGCGCCGCGTGGCAGACCCAGTCCATCTTTATTTTTGCTAAACTCTGCACCACTCTCTCTCTCTCTGTGTTTGAATGAGATTTAAACGTTTGAATTAGAGGCTTTACTGGGGTCTTGATGATAGGCAGTTACTAGTGTAAATGACTGGTTGAATGTGTCAGTTACCAGTGGGTAAATGGCTGTTTTAATCATGTCAGTTACTAGTCTGTCTATTTATATGCCTGGAGACGTCCAGAGTATGTGTGAGAACCTGACTGCCTCCATTTTCTTCCTCCAAACTTTGTGTGCTGTTGTGCTGCGCCGTCTGAACTTCGTCGACTCTTCTTCCCGGCGTGCACCGCGAAGAAGAGGAGCGGTATCTCCGGACCGTTGCTGCCGTGAAGACCTGCACGGGGGCGGCAATAAGGTTTCTGGGCAGCGCATCTGCGCGACCGCTCACTGCTCTGCGACTCCTTCGCTCCTGCACTGCATCAAGCCTGCGCGGCTTCCTGTTCTTCATCAGGCTAACAAGTAAGTCGTTCGTGTGCACGTTCGACTCTGTTATTATATTAAATTTCTTGCGTATATTCTGAAGTATGTTGAGTAGCCTTCTGTTAGTAGTAGCTAGTTTTGCATCTCTAGTTTATTGTATTTGCCTCATAGTAAAATTTGGAATTAATTTATTGCCCACGTTTCCAACACTCCAGAAACCTTATAGTGAATTTTGTTGCAATACAGAAATGGCTAATGCTTCTGATGCAATGAAACCTGAGAGGTTTTCTGGTCAGAACTTTCGTAGATGGCAGACTAGAGTCAAGTTTTGGCTCATGTCTTTGGGGCTGTGGTGGGTTATCCATCCACAGTATCCATTTACGATCGAGCAGTACATGCAGTTTGATAATGCGAACAACACTGCACTTGGCTGCATTCTGACTGTTCTGGCAGATCAGCTCTATGATGTGTACATGGACTACAAGTCCGCCACAGAGTTGTGGGATGCACTAGAGCTCAAATATGCAGAGGCAGAGGCAGGTCGCTGGCTCTATATATGTGAGCAATTTTTCGACTTTAGCATGGACGAGGCTAAGTCCATAGTGGGACAAGCTCATGACCTCCAGCTACTAGTCGGTGAGATTGCGCACTTGGGCTGTGTGTTGCCTCCAAAGTTTGTGGCTGCGGGCATTGTTGCTAAACTCCCTGCCTCTTGGCGGGATTTTGCTACTAGCTTGAAACATAAGAGGGAAGAGATTTCTGTTGAGGATCTCATTGCAGCCCTCGATGTGGAAGAAAAAGCAAGAGCAAAAGATGCACCTAGCACATCTGGCCAGAACAATGCAAACATCATACAGAAAAAGACTGTTGCTAAGAAGTACAAATCCAACAAACCGAACAAGACAACTAGCTTTAAGAAGAAAACCGAGAAAAAGGATTTGAAGGACATCACCTGCTTTGTGTGCGGTAAAGACGGTCATATGGCGAAGGACTGTCGTTTTCGCAAAATCAGAGATGGTGAACAGCCTAAGAAGAAGGCTGTTAACGTGACCATAGGCGAGGCCTCGACTTCAGGAGGGTATGGTAATTCACCTGTTGTCTTTTCAGCTTGTCAGTCCACTGATTGGTGGGTTGATACTGGAGCTAATGTTCACGTATGTTCTGACATTTCCTTGTTTTCTTCTTATCAGGCAGCAGGGGCTTCCTCCGTCCTAATGGGAAACGGGTCACATGCTTCTGTTCTTGGTGTTGGCACGGTGGATCTGAAGCTTACTTCAGGAAAGATTGTCCACTTGAAGAACGTGCAGCATGCGCCTACAATAAAAAAGAACCTCGCTAGTGGTTCTCTCCTATGCAGGGATGGTTATAAGCTAGTTTTTGAGTCAAATAAAATTGTAATGTCTAAGTTCGTAAAATTTGTTGGTAAAGGCTATGAGAGCGGAGGCTTGTTCCGCCTAAGTATCTTAGAGTCTTGTTATAATTTGAATATTGCAACTGGTTCAAATAAATGTGAGGCAAATATTTGGCATTCTCGATTCTGTCATATTGGTTTTGATAGTATTGCTAGAATGTCCAAATTAGATTTAATTCCAAAATGTGAAATTGTCAAAGGATCAAAATGCCAGTCATGTGTGCAAGCAAAGCAACCTCGAAAACCCTTTAAGGGATTAGAGGATGAAAAGAACTTGGCACCTTTAGATCTTATTCATTCAGATTTGTGTGAAATGAATGGATTATTGACAAAAGGAGGCAAAAGATACTTTCTAACTTTTATTGATGGTGCAACACGCTACTGCTATGTGTATTTGCTGAAAACTAAGGATGAAGCTTTAAACTACTTTAAAACTTATAAGGCCGAGGTTGAGAACCAACTAGAAAAGAAAATAAAAAGATTGAGGTCTGATCGTGGAGGAGAGTATGTCTCTCATGAATTCTCCCAATTCTGTTCTGAGCATGGAATAGTCCATGAATTTACACCACCATATTCACCTCAATCAAACGGGGTAGCTGAGAGGAAAAACCGGACACTGACAGATTTGGTTAATGCCATGTTAGAGAGTGCCGGTATGCCTAAGGCGTGGTGGGGGGAAGCTATTCTAACAGCAACTTTCGTCCTAAACAGAGTAATCACTAAAAAGAGTGAGATTACTCCGTATGAGGGATGGAAGGGGAGAAAACCTAATGTTAATTTTCTGCGAACTTGGGGGTGTTTGGCAAAAGTCAATATACCATTGCAGAAAAAGAGAAAACTTGGACCAAAAACAGTTGATTGTATTTTTCTAGGATATGCTCAAAATAGCACGGCCTATAGATTTTTAGTAGTTAAATCAGAAACTCCTGAGATTATTGCTAATACAATAATGGAGTCTAGAGATGCTTCATTCTTTGAGAATATCTTTCCTATGAGAACAGCAGGCAGTACTTCTCAAACAGAGAATGTTCAAACTGATAATATTGAAAATGAGAATAATCAAACTTCTGAACTTCCCACTATTTCTGAACCAATATGTGATATCCCTGAGGAGGATAACAATCTAGTCGCAGAAGCTCCTCGCAGGAGCAAGAGACAAAGGGTTGAGAAAACCTTTGGTGACGACTTTATTGTATACCTCGTGGATGATGTGCCAAAGACTCTTTCAGAGGCTTATGCATCTCCTGATGCTGAGTATTGGAAAGAGGCAGTCCGTAGCGAGATGGACTCTATCATGGCTAATGGGACTTGGGAGATCACGGATCGTCCTATCGGGTGTAAACCTGTAGGATGTAAATGGATCTTTAAAAAGAAACTAAGGCCTGATGGAACAATTGAGAAGTACAAGGCAAGACTTGTGGCCAAGGGTTACACCCAGAAAGAGGGAGAAGATTTCTTTGATACCTATTCTCCTGTCGCCAGATTAACTACCATCAGAGTGCTCCTTGCGTTAGCATCTTCCTATGGTCTACATGTTCATCAAATGGACGTGAAGACAGCTTTCCTTAATGGAGAGTTGGAGGAAGAAATCTATATGGATCAACCGGATGGTTTTGTGATTTCTGGACAGGAAAATAAAGTATGCAGATTATTGAAATCTTTGTATGGTCTAAAACAAGCACCAAAACAATGGCACGAAAAGTTTGACAAAACTTTAACATCCGCTGGCTTTGTTGTGAATGAAGCTGATAAATGTGTGTATTATCGTTATGGTGGGGGTCAAGGTGTTATCTTATGTCTGTATGTAGATGACATACTTATATTTGGAACAAATACTGCCTTAATTGACGAGGTCAAATCTTTCTTATCTCGGTGTTTTGATATGAAAGACTTGGGAGAGGCAGATGTTATTCTGAATATTAAATTGATCAAAAGCAAGGATGGGATTACTTTGAATCAATCCCATTATGCTGAGAAAATATTAAGCCGGTTTGGTTTTGAAAACTGTAAAGTTTCACCAACACCCTATGATGCGAGCATTAAGCTTCGAAAGAACCAGGGGTTAGGAAAAGATCAATTAAGATATTCACAAATTATTGGGTCACTAATGTATTTAGCTGGTGCCACAAGACCTGACATTTCATTTGCTGTGAGCAAATTAAGTCGGTTTACTTCTAACCCAGGAGATGATCATTGGGAGGCACTTGAAAGAGTGTTGCGTTACTTGAGAGGCACAACATCTTTTGGAATACATTATACTGGACACCCTTCTGTATTAGAAGGATACAGTGACTCCAATTGGATCTCTGATGCGGATGAGATCAAAGCTACAAGTGGTTATGTATTCACTTTAGCTGGTGCTGCAGTTTCATGGAGGTCTTGCAAACAGACCATATTGACGAGGTCAACCATGGAAGCAGAACTAGTAGCACTTGATACAGCCACAGTTGAGGCTGAATGGCTGAGAGAACTTCTATTGGACTTGCCATTGGTTGAGAAACCAATACCTGCAATCCTGATGTACTGTGATAATCAAACAGTGTTGGCCAAAGTCACAAGTGCAAAGGATAATATGAAGTCCTCTAGACATGTGAAGCGTAGGCTTAAATCTGTCAGAAAACTAAGAAACTCCGGAGTAATTGCTGTGAACTATATTCATACTGAGAAAAATCTGGCAGACCCTTTTACAAAGGGGTTAGCACGGAAAGCGATTTCTGTTGCGTCTATGGACATGGGAATGAGGCCCATTTAAGTTACATCACAATGGTAACCCATACCTTCTTAATCGGAGATCCCGTGACTTAGGCAATGGGAAAAACAAATTGATGTTGTAACAAGAGAGTACATATTTATTGTACCCATGTCCTAATAAACAATGTACTTTCGACTGTATGGAAGGTTGGCATAAAGCTTTAATGTATTCTGTTGTCCAAATAAGGAAAAGGTATTAGCCTGCAGGATACCTAGAAAGAATACACCTACTTGAGCCTAACTGTGTGGTCGCAGTTCACGAGAACGGGGCATTCTCTAGAAAGCTCATGAGCAGATAAGGGAGCATGACCATATAACGCTCCGTTTAGGCGTGGTTCATTGGCAGCCTAGTACTAGTTGAGATTTCAAGTGAAATCTGATCACAAAAAGCTGTGAATTCAAGGCATAGTCCATTCATCAGCTGTGAGAAGATGAATTTTGTCATTCTAGGTGCAAGTTCAACCCGTACGAGACTTTCACTAAAAGACTAGTATATTAACAGTACTTCAGCACAATATCTTTGACATCTTATTAATTTTTGCTTTGGAATTGGTGGGGGATTGTTAGAAATTGGCCCAATGAGGAAGGCCCATTTCGCGAATCCCAAAGAATGCATGTTTAGTACCATATTGCTAAGGCAGGGTGAGGAAGACCGATTTATAAGGTGGAGTCCTCTCCACTCCTTGAATATGGGAAGAGATGGTATGGGGATGGCTCTGTCTAGTCACACACGCGCGCACGCACGCGCGCGCGCGTACTCGCGTATTTTCGCGTGAAAATCGCGTGACTTGTGACTTGCGACGCGCGACCGTGTCGTGACGTGGCGCGCCGCGTGGCAGACCCAGTCCATCTTTATTTTTGCTAAACTCTGCACCACTCTCTCTCTCTCTGTGTTTGAATGAGATTTAAACGTTTGAATTAGAGGCTTTACTGGGGTCTTGATGATAGGCAGTTACTAGTGTAAATGACTGGTTGAATGTGTCAGTTACCAGTGGGTAAATGGCTGTTTTAATCATGTCAGTTACTAGTCTGTCTATTTATATGCCTGGAGACGTCCAGAGTATGTGTGAGAACCTGACTGCCTCCATTTTCTTCCTCCAAACTTTGTGTGCTGTTGTGCTGCGCCGTCTGAACTTCGTCGACTCTTCTTCCCGGCGTGCACCGCGAAGAAGAGGAGCGGTATCTCCGGACCGTTGCTGCCGTGAAGACCTGCACGGGGGCGGCAATAAGGTTTCTGGGCAGCGCATCTGCGCGACCGCTCACTGCTCTGCGACTCCTTCGCTCCTGCACTGCATCAAGCCTGCGCGGCTTCCTGTTCTTCATCAGGCTAACAAGTAAGTCGTTCGTGTGCACGTTCGACTCTGTTATTATATTAAATTTCTTGCGTATATTCTGAAGTATGTTGAGTAGCCTTCTGTTAGTAGTAGCTAGTTTTGCATCTCTAGTTTATTGTATTTGCCTCATAGTAAAATTTGGAATTAATTTATTGCCCACGTTTCCAACACTCCAGAAACCTTATAGTGAATTTTGTTGCAATACAGAAATGGCTAATGCTTCTGATGCAATGAAACCTGAGAGGTTTTCTGGTCAGAACTTTCGTAGATGGCAGACTAGAGTCAAGTTTTGGCTCATGTCTTTGGGGCTGTGGTGGGTTATCCATCCACAGTATCCATTTACGATCGAGCAGTACATGCAGTTTGATAATGCGAACAACACTGCACTTGGCTGCATTCTGACTGTTCTGGCAGATCAGCTCTATGATGTGTACATGGACTACAAGTCCGCCACAGAGTTGTGGGATGCACTAGAGCTCAAATATGCAGAGGCAGAGGCAGGTCGCTGGCTCTATATATGTGAGCAATTTTTCGACTTTAGCATGGACGAGGCTAAGTCCATAGTGGGACAAGCTCATGACCTCCAGCTACTAGTCGGTGAGATTGCGCACTTGGGCTGTGTGTTGCCTCCAAAGTTTGTGGCTGCGGGCATTGTTGCTAAACTCCCTGCCTCTTGGCGGGATTTTGCTACTAGCTTGAAACATAAGAGGGAAGAGATTTCTGTTGAGGATCTCATTGCAGCCCTCGATGTGGAAGAAAAAGCAAGAGCAAAAGATGCACCTAGCACATCTGGCCAGAACAATGCAAACATCATACAGAAAAAGACTGTTGCTAAGAAGTACAAATCCAACAAACCGAACAAGACAACTAGCTTTAAGAAGAAAACCGAGAAAAAGGATTTGAAGGACATCACCTGCTTTGTGTGCGGTAAAGACGGTCATATGGCGAAGGACTGTCGTTTTCGCAAAATCAGAGATGGTGAACAGCCTAAGAAGAAGGCTGTTAACGTGACCATAGGCGAGGCCTCGACTTCAGGAGGGTATGGTAATTCACCTGTTGTCTTTTCAGCTTGTCAGTCCACTGATTGGTGGGTTGATACTGGAGCTAATGTTCACGTATGTTCTGACATTTCCTTGTTTTCTTCTTATCAGGCAGCAGGGGCTTCCTCCGTCCTAATGGGAAACGGGTCACATGCTTCTGTTCTTGGTGTTGGCACGGTGGATCTGAAGCTTACTTCAGGAAAGATTGTCCACTTGAAGAACGTGCAGCATGCGCCTACAATAAAAAAGAACCTCGCTAGTGGTTCTCTCCTATGCAGGGATGGTTATAAGCTAGTTTTTGAGTCAAATAAAATTGTAATGTCTAAGTTCGTAAAATTTGTTGGTAAAGGCTATGAGAGCGGAGGCTTGTTCCGCCTAAGTATCTTAGAGTCTTGTTATAATTTGAATATTGCAACTGGTTCAAATAAATGTGAGGCAAATATTTGGCATTCTCGATTCTGTCATATTGGTTTTGATAGTATTGCTAGAATGTCCAAATTAGATTTAATTCCAAAATGTGAAATTGTCAAAGGATCAAAATGCCAGTCATGTGTGCAAGCAAAGCAACCTCGAAAACCCTTTAAGGGATTAGAGGATGAAAAGAACTTGGCACCTTTAGATCTTATTCATTCAGATTTGTGTGAAATGAATGGATTATTGACAAAAGGAGGCAAAAGATACTTTCTAACTTTTATTGATGGTGCAACACGCTACTGCTATGTGTATTTGCTGAAAACTAAGGATGAAGCTTTAAACTACTTTAAAACTTATAAGGCCGAGGTTGAGAACCAACTAGAAAAGAAAATAAAAAGATTGAGGTCTGATCGTGGAGGAGAGTATGTCTCTCATGAATTCTCCCAATTCTGTTCTGAGCATGGAATAGTCCATGAATTTACACCACCATATTCACCTCAATCAAACGGGGTAGCTGAGAGGAAAAACCGGACACTGACAGATTTGGTTAATGCCATGTTAGAGAGTGCCGGTATGCCTAAGGCGTGGTGGGGGGAAGCTATTCTAACAGCAACTTTCGTCCTAAACAGAGTAATCACTAAAAAGAGTGAGATTACTCCGTATGAGGGATGGAAGGGGAGAAAACCTAATGTTAATTTTCTGTGAACTTGGGGGTGTTTGGCAAAAGTCAATATACCATTGCAGAAAAAGAGAAAACTTGGACCAAAAACAGTTGATTGTATTTTTCTAGGATATGCTCAAAATAGCACGGCCTATAGATTTTTAGTAGTTAAATCAGAAACTCCTGAGATTATTGCTAATACAATAATGGAGTCTAGAGATGCTTCATTCTTTGAGAATATCTTTCCTATGAGAACAGCAGGCAGTACTTCTCAAACAGAGAATGTTCAAACTGATAATATTGAAAATGAGAATAATCAAACTTCTGAACTTCCCACTATTTCTGAACCAATATGTGATATCCCTGAGGAGGATAACAATCTAGTCGCAGAAGCTCCTCGCAGGAGCAAGAGACAAAGGGTTGAGAAAACCTTTGGTGACGACTTTATTGTATACCTCGTGGATGATGTGCCAAAGACTCTTTCAGAGGCTTATGCATCTCCTGATGCTGAGTATTGGAAAGAGGCAGTCCGTAGCGAGATGGACTCTATCATGGCTAATGGGACTTGGGAGATCACGGATCGTCCTATCGGGTGTAAACCTGTAGGATGTAAATGGATCTTTAAAAAGAAACTAAGGCCTGATGGAACAATTGAGAAGTACAAGGCAAGACTTGTGGCCAAGGGTTACACCCAGAAAGAGGGAGAAGATTTCTTTGATACCTATTCTCCTGTCGCCAGATTAACTACCATCAGAGTGCTCCTTGCGTTAGCATCTTCCTATGGTCTACATGTTCATCAAATGGACGTGAAGACAGCTTTCCTTAATGGAGAGTTGGAGGAAGAAATCTATATGGATCAACCGGATGGTTTTGTGATTTCTGGACAGGAAAATAAAGTATGCAGATTATTGAAATCTTTGTATGGTCTAAAACAAGCACCAAAACAATGGCACGAAAAGTTTGACAAAACTTTAACATCCGCTGGCTTTGTTGTGAATGAAGCTGATAAATGTGTGTATTATCGTTATGGTGGGGGTCAAGGTGTTATCTTATGTCTGTATGTAGATGACATACTTATATTTGGAACAAATACTGCCTTAATTGACGAGGTCAAATCTTTCTTATCTCGGTGTTTTGATATGAAAGACTTGGGAGAGGCAGATGTTATTCTGAATATTAAATTGATCAAAAGCAAGGATGGGATTACTTTGAATCAATCCCATTATGCTGAGAAAATATTAAGCCGGTTTGGTTTTGAAAACTGTAAAGTTTCACCAACACCCTATGATGCGAGCATTAAGCTTCGAAAGAACCAGGGGTTAGGAAAAGATCAATTAAGATATTCACAAATTATTGGGTCACTAATGTATTTAGCTGGTGCCACAAGACCTGACATTTCATTTGCTGTGAGCAAATTAAGTCGGTTTACTTCTAACCCAGGAGATGATCATTGGGAGGCACTTGAAAGAGTGTTGCGTTACTTGAGAGGCACAACATCTTTTGGAATACATTATACTGGACACCCTTCTGTATTAGAAGGATACAGTGACTCCAATTGGATCTCTGATGCGGATGAGATCAAAGCTACAAGTGGTTATGTATTCACTTTAGCTGGTGCTGCAGTTTCATAGAGGTCTTGCAAACAGACCATATTGACGAGGTCAACCATGGAAGCAGAACTAGTAGCACTTGATACAGCCACAGTTGAGGCTGAATGGCTGAGAGAACTTCTATTGGACTTGCCATTGGTTGAGAAACCAATACCTGCAATCCTGATGTACTGTGATAATCAAACAGTGTTGGCCAAAGTCACAAGTGCAAAGGATAATATGAAGTCCTCTAGACATGTGAAGCGTAGGCTTAAATCTGTCAGAAAACTAAGAAACTCCGGAGTAATTGCTGTGAACTATATTCATACTGAGAAAAATCTGGCAGACCCTTTTACAAAGGGGTTAGCACGGAAAGCGATTTCTGTTGCGTCTATGGACATGGGAATGAGGCCCATTTAAGTTACATCACAATGGTAACCCATACCTTCTTAATCGGAGATCCCGTGACTTAGGCAATGGGAAAAACAAATTGATGTTGTAACAAGAGAGTACATATTTATTGTACCCATGTCCTAATAAACAATGTACTTTCGACTGTATGGAAGGTTGGCATAAAGCTTTAATGTATTCTGTTGTCCAAATAAGGAAAAGGTATTAGCCTGCAGGATACCTAGAAAGAATACACCTACTTGAGCCTAACTGTGTGGTCGCAGTTCACGAGAACGGGGCATTCTCTAGAAAGCTCATGAGCAGATAAGGGAGCATGACCATATAACGCTCCGTTTAGGCGTGGTTCATTGGCAGCCTAGTACTAGTTGAGATTTCAAGTGAAATCTGATCACAAAAAGCTGTGAATTCAAGGCATAGTCCATTCATCAGCTGTGAGAAGATGAATTTTGTCATTCTAGGTGCAAGTTCAACCCGTACGAGACTTTCACTAAAAGACTAGTATATTAACAGTACTTCAGCACAATATCTTTGACATCTTATTAATTTTTGCTTTGGAATTGGTGGGGGATTGTTAGAAATTGGCCCAATGAGGAAGGCCCATTTCGCGAATCCCAAAGAATGCATGTTTAGTACCATATTGCTAAGGCAGGGTGAGGAAGACCGATTTATAAGGTGGAGTCCTCTCCACTCCTTGAATATGGGAAGAGATGGTATGGGGATGGCTCTGTCTAGTCACACACGCGCGCACGCACGCGCGCGCGCGTACTCGCGTATTTTCGCGTGAAAATCGCGTGACTTGTGACTTGCGACGCGCGACCGTGTCGTGACGTGGCGCGCCGCGTGGCAGACCCAGTCCATCTTTATTTTTGCTAAACTCTGCACCACTCTCTCTCTCTCTGTGTTTGAATGAGATTTAAACGTTTGAATTAGAGGCTTTACTGGGGTCTTGATGATAGGCAGTTACTAGTGTAAATGACTGGTTGAATGTGTCAGTTACCAGTGGGTAAATGGCTGTTTTAATCATGTCAGTTACTAGTCTGTCTATTTATATGCCTGGAGACGTCCAGAGTATGTGTGAGAACCTGACTGCCTCCATTTTCTTCCTCCAAACTTTGTGTGCTGTTGTGCTGCGCCGTCTGAACTTCGTCGACTCTTCTTCCCGGCGTGCACCGCGAAGAAGAGGAGCGGTATCTCCGGACCGTTGCTGCCGTGAAGACCTGCACGGGGGCGGCAATAAGGTTTCTGGGCAGCGCATCTGCGCGACCGCTCACTGCTCTGCGACTCCTTCGCTCCTGCACTGCATCAAGCCTGCGCGGCTTCCTGTTCTTCATCAGGCTAACAAGTAAGTCGTTCGTGTGCACGTTCGACTCTGTTATTATATTAAATTTCTTGCGTATATTCTGAAGTATGTTGAGTAGCCTTCTGTTAGTAGTAGCTAGTTTTGCATCTCTAGTTTATTGTATTTGCCTCATAGTAAAATTTGGAATTAATTTATTGCCCACGTTTCCAACAGGAGTGACCTACGAGTCATGTCACTGGTTTTAAGACATCGTGGACATGGGTTATGTCGCTTGGTGAGCAAAAGCACATGTCTTACTCTCTCTCTCTCTCTCTCTCTCTATATATATATATATATATATATGAGTTTGAGGAAGGAAGCAAGCATACAAGATATTCAACAATCACTAGCTATTTCATAGTTAGCTACCGATTTCTTCAAGGATGACTGGATGAGTAAGTTCGTATCTCAATTATCTTTTGCCAACTATTAGATTGCAAGATTGATTGGTCAAAATATTTTCGTAGTTTCCCAATTTTGCAATTTCTGTCGGAGGCAACTGTTCAATAGTATGGATGATAGTGATGATGCTTTTATTTTCTATGAGGAGGCCTCCAGTATCTTAGAAGAACATGTTCATCTGTCGATTTTGAAGATATCCATTATCACTAAATATATGTCCCTGTTGTTCCTTCCAACTATCATTTGATTTTGAGGAATTCTGGAACGAACAACAACATATGTTAAGGATATCGTTCTTGCAAAGGGATACACAAAGTGTTGATATTATACCCCATTTTTCACCTGCCTATTTCGTGCTGAATATTAATTGGATAGTTACTTGATTAGCATCAGTTGGCCTTTTATTTTTTCTCATGTAAGCAACTTGGCTTTAGCATCACTTTACTTTTACCAAATTGGATTATCATTCTTTTTTTAGTACATAATTTGTTATGTATGTTGGTTTGAGATAATCTGAATGTGCCTTAGTTTTATATCATATATGCCATTTACCATGGCAGCTGGTAGTATTGTAGTATTTACCATGGAAGCTGAGTTGATGACTCAAATTGTACTGTTTGTATGCAGGAATCATTTGGGTTGTAGGAGTACTGGAGTGGATGCATGGAACTATTCAATATGTTCTCATACATTTTCTTTTTAGTTCCCATGCTTCAAGACTTCAATCCTTCCTCCTATATGTAGCGGTTTCATATTTCAGCACAAATTTTCTTATGTTTTCCCCAACAAATGGCATTGTAATGACATTTGTGTTTGTTTAAGAATTTAAAGTATGCCTAGTAATTTTATGGCCTTTTGCACAGCTAATTCTTACAAGGACAAAATCTCATTGTTCTTACGGATGAATCAGAAAATAATCTCATAGCATGCCTTTCTAATCTCAGCCATTTCCCACGTACCCATCTTACCTAAAAGCAAGAAAGCTAATTTAAAGGCAATACATGAAGCAACCTAGCCGATGAGCATGTTTAGCAATATTGATCATAGATCATGTTGATTAATCTTGCAGTTAGCTGCAAAAATTTGTGCCAACAGTTAGCACATCATGTCTCTTTTCTCCGCCATGCTATACTAATATTTGGTTTACAATTATGGAATTTGGTGATATGATGGATGTTGTGGTTACAGACCAAACAGAGAGAGAGAGAGAGTATGGTAGTGGAGAGTTAGGTGAGCAATGGCTTAGGGTTTCCCCTATGGCCTGTACCGTATATATATATCCACATGGGGAGTGTTTTTACAGTACTGCTCTTACATCTGTACATTCCCTTCAGGGGCACTTTCGTCATTACACATGTTCCATTTTGGGCCTTATAATCTTCTAACAGGCCTGCTGGGCTTAGGTGGAGGCCATCCCTACAACAGGAGTCTCTAATGGTGAAGGGCTTCACGGGCCGAAGCCATGTTGCCGAGTCCTTTGGCCCCCTCTGTCCCTACGGCCTGTGAGCTCCTTTAATAGTTGGCGGAGCCTTATTTGCTGGTGTTGTACTAGACCCGCCGATGCCGGTAGGGTCAAAGCCGAAGCCGAAGCTGGAATCAGAGGTGCCGGCGGGGTCAGATGCGTCGGTAGAGGTGGGCGAGGCGGTCCCTGAAGACGTCACGCGAGCGCCCAGTGGCAGCGGAATCCGACGTCGAGCGCCCTTGATGGTGAATGATTGCCGACCTGCATGGGAAGACCTGGTTGACGCGGCGCGAGACTTAAGTGCCGTGGACGTTCCTTCTTCTGCCGGTCCGCGCGGCGGAAAATGCTTGGCGCGCGGCACAGGGCTTGAAGCGCCACGGCCATACAACGCTGCAACACTTCTCCGCTGGTTGAGCTTTCCTCTCGCCGGTTGGGCTTCCTCCGGTTGGGCTCCTGTCGGCTAGGCTTCTGCCGGTTGGGCTCCCCTGCTGATCGGGTATATATATTCGGCTGGTGCTGCGTTGTACCTGCATTGTACAATCGGATAGGAGGCGTTCTGCTCGCGCACCGTGCTCCCATATGGAAATGGCAAGGTTTGACCTGCTCTCGTAGACAGATATGCTTGAGTTCATCTGCATTCTCTGGTTGCGCCAACCGGCATTACCATCAGGGAATGTTGATGTACTGAAGCTTATATATCTATGAGAACAAGTCAAAACCTGTCGTAGATCAACCTTCGCACTCCCGATGTACGGGGAGCCCAGGCGGCTGGATCCCCACCGGTTTGGGCTGTGAGGTTGCTGCGTGGACCCCGAAGCTGAGGTGGCCGCCTGCGCTGCTCTGCGTGATTGGTCAGAGCTGAACACGGGGTCTTCATGCGGGGTTGGGGTCGAGAGGCCGGGCTGTACCCCCCAGCTCGAGGGTTGGATGCACTGTGGGCTAGGTCGTCGTTCGCTTGCCTTCGCCCTCTGCTTCGCCCAGAACGCCTCGCCGAGGGGAAGCCAGATCGCTGACCCGTGGGGCTGAGTTGGGGGCCTGGCCGGATTCCAGAAATGTAGGCCAAGCTGAGTGGCCGCGCGGAAGTACCAGGGGCGGAGTGAGCTCCGGCCTTGTTGCCTAGATCTTCGGCGTCAAGGCGAGGTACTTCCCCGCGATAGTGGGGCCGAGAGTGATACCCGAGTCTTGTTGCTGAGGCGGGGCTTTCGTCGAGGCTGCCGTCGAAGTTGCTTGGCCCGTGACGGCTTGCTGTTATACCCCGGCGTAGGGCCAAGGCATGAGGGCGAGCTGAGGTGGAGGGCGGAGTTTCTCCGCTAAAGCGGAGATTCGCCCGTTGTAAGCCGCCGAAGTCGAAGCAGCCTGCGGGTTTGCCGCCCAGACGGGCCAGGGCGGGGGCCAGTGTATCTCTATTGAAACAAAGACTCCGCCGCGACTGTTGCTGGAGTTGGTTGGTCCTCACCTCATTGAAGGCAGACCTCGCGCCATCGATTCCCCTAGGCGCGGGGCGGCTGTGGCTTCGCGGTCCGATAGTGCGCTTTAATGACTCCTGGAATCACGCCGACCCCTGGAATGGCAAGAGCAGGCTGCTGCAGCCGTACGTGCTATTCCACTCGGGGTGCACACGTGGCAGGCCATGATTGGTGCGTCGTGGGCTGTCAGTGGTCGTACGACTGCGGCCGTTCGCCCCTTCCCTAGAGGGGCGGGACACGTGGCAGGGTGCTATTGGCATGCCATGCACTGTCCAGCAGATTTGCCTCTGCGCCTGTTCGGTTGCCGGCAGTTATGCTTCTTGGGCTTGATGCCGAGCCCTGGGCACGAGGGTTGGGCCTTCGCTGGCCGAGGTCGGAAGGTTCTGCGGACCTCGGGGTCGCAGTGGCTTCCGACGTCTTGGTGGTGTCCCAGCGGGGTGTCTCTTAGCGGGGACGGAGCTGAAGTCGAAGCGGGGGCCTCGCTGCTGGGACAGAGACCCTGTCGAAATTATTGCGGTTGACTGGTCTCAAGAACCGCGCCGACACACGCCAGGAGCTGCACTGCGTCGTGTGGCCGGCATTTACTCCCAGTGGGGGCCAACACGCGGCGGGACGCTATTGGCGCGTCGTGCGCCGACAGGTCTTTGTACGACCGCAGGCGTACCTCACACGCAGGTGGAGTACACGCTCGAGGGGCGCGACCCGGTGGCGGCAGACAAGTGGTAGGTGGCGACGGAGAGGAAGGAGGGCCTTGGGTCCGACGCTCGTGACGGAAGAGACGATCCGCACATTGCTGCGCAAGGGGAAGCTGTCGGACCGCCAGACGGTGCAGGTACCCACTGATGACGAAGCGGAACCGCGACCTGCGGAGTCAGAGGTGATCGTTTTCGTCGCCTACTTTGAAGCCGGGCTTCGCATCCCGGCCGCGATGATCGTTGGCGACGTGTTACGGACCTTCGGGCTGGAGCTGGCGCAACTGACTCCGAACGCGCTGGCACGCCTTGCCGTGTACAGCTGGGCCTTGCGCTCGGAGGCGTGCTGGCCCAGCGCCTTGTTGTTCGCCTATCTGCACGATGCACGGTGCCAACCGAAGGAACGGAAGGACGGGACGCTGTCGAACTTCGGGAGCGTCAACTTCATTTTGTGGTCGTCGTGCGGGAAGCTCTTCCCCGCGAACTCAACTCGAGCGAAGTGGGAGTCCGGCTGGACAAGACGGTGGTTCTACCACCGTGTGGCGAGCGGCAGCGGCCTCGAGTGTACGGGACAGCCGATGGCGTTCAACACCACGCCCAATATAACGCTCAACCACGAGGATAAGCGAAGAGCGCGAAGACTGGTGGGGGTCACCGCCCGCTTCAACATGCGCGACCTCGCTGTAACATCCCGATTTTTAGAGCCTTTTTAAAGTTTTTAAAATAAAACTCACCATTTGGATTTTTCTGTAATTAATTAAAGCTTAATTGGAATTTTCATTAATTAAAAAGATTTAATATGATTAAATTAAACATTAATATTTGTCAAAAATATTTTATTTGTTTTTCTTGTGTCACAAGGAATTTTTCTGTATTTTCTTGAATTTTTTGGAGTTTGTTTGAGCTCAATTTTAAATTTCCAAAAAAAAAGTGAGAGGAGCACTCATCTTCTCCGCGCGGGCGCAGAGAGCTTCGATCCATCCCGCTGCTGTGCACAATTTCCTTCTTTTCCCTCTCTCTTCATAACTTTCAATCTGGACCTTATTTCAATGTCTCCCCAAAAGGAAAGTGTTGCCAAATCACGCAAGGAATCCATCCCAATTGGCCTCTTTCCGTTTCGTTTATCCGTTTGCCTTTATCTCGTATTTTCTTAAACAGACTCTAAACCGAAATCCGTGAATTGGAGTCAGTTTCTATCTCTTCCAAGCCTATAAATACGACCCCTTGACCCCCCTAAACCCATCCCAAGCCGTGCCAAGTCCCATCTAAGGCCAGGACGTCGTCGGCACCGAGGCCCTTCGGTCCCGAATTTGCTCGTCGTGTCTCGAGCTATTCGGTGAGTTTTTCCATGATCCTGTCGCGTCACATTGTGCCATCATGTGTCATCTACCTTCTTACCAAGTTAATTTGGTTTTGGTGCAGCTAATCTCCCGGAATCGAGTTTTCCCCAATCTAGGCCAAGATCGCTTCCCGACGTCGATTCGTCGCCTCCGGTAAACTTTAGCCCTTGCTATAATTTTTCTTAGACTTGCTTCATCGCGTTCTACGCCGTGCTCACTTTCTTTTCCCCGAAAAGCCTCCACAAAATTTTGCCTCCTAACCTCGCCATAGCCTCCAATGGCATCTCGTGTCCCCATCTATCCGGTGATGTTTTCTCTCAATCCGTTCACGTCATATTGTGCCAAACCATCCCAGGTAGCTACCCTCCAAGTGGTTTTAGATTTCGTTCACCGAGCACCAAGATATCAATATTTTGCTTTTTCCTTCCCGACGTCGTTCAAACGTCGTTTGCGTCGTCTCCGGTGGGTTCTGTCTGAGCCGATAATTTTCCTAGCTTTGCTAAGCCGCGTTCTAGCCTGTGCTCACCCTACCTTTCCATATCTTATGCCCGGGTTTTATTCCTCTCTCCTAACCATGTCGTTGTAGCCGCCCGTACCGTCATCGTTCTCCGTTTGGCGTGCCATCGCTTCCTATGTGTGCCTTGGGTCCCTAGCAACCCATTTTACTAGTTAGATTCACCTCCCATGCCTCCTCTCGCCAACGCTAGCCTTTTCTCCAAAAGTGCTGCTCTCGGGTGAACAGTAACTTTTGCTATTTTTCATCATTTTCTCGCCCGGCAAACTTTAGATCGCTTGTTCTCCTTCATCCGAACTCCGATTGACCCGATTCTTTTTCCTAAATTCATCTAAAATTGAACTCTATCTTTTAGTTCTGGTTTTGCAGTTTTTTGAGTTTATTTGGTTTTTATTTGAATTTTATTTGTATTTATTTGTTTTGTTTGTTTATCTTTTCGCGCATAGAATCCGACGTCGCCGAAGAGTTTGTCGAGCGCAGCAAGAAGGACCAAACAGTGCACAAGAAGGCAAGTCTCCTTTGATCATTTTGAACCTATGTTTGTGAAATATTTTGATTATTTTAAATTTATGTGCATCGCTATTTACATAGAATCTTAATTTTGTTTTAGCAAGTTAGTTAAACCAATTATTATTATGCCCTCAATTGAAGTTGAATGCCTTGTACTTTTGTAACCTTAGGATTTCCTTTGTCTCAATAATGAGATTATTATTAAATCTTTGATAATTATTAGGACGGTAGTAAAATGCTTAGTTATGCTATTTAACTTTTGTAACCATGTAATTTTTTAAACTAGTCTTTTGTATTCAAATATTTAGTGGCGATTGGTGTTGCCACTGTTCTTTCAAAAATAACAAAAATAAAATGTGAAAATTGTTTAGACCAGGGCGGATGGTTGGTTTGGATTGGTGCGGTAAGCACGAGATCTTGTAAAGTGTATGTTCCGCCCTAGTCAATTAAGGACCGACGCTTGTGATTATCCAGACTGAGCACTACCGTGCAACCCCAAGTCTATATGGGTACGACCTAGCTGACTAACTTACGATAGTCTAGTTTAGGTGCCACCAGTGGAAAGTGGGTGCCAGGGATTTACTGGTTATTCACAGTGAGGGACAGGGATTTACTGTACTCATATGGCGCAAGAGGGGGCTTCTGATTGGGTGGATTTAACCCTCCAGCGGTGAAACCTCAGCAGGTGGTGTCTAGCTAGGCTAGAGTGAGGTAAAGGCTTTGTGATATTTTATCTGTGTCTCATGCCAAAGCAAGCCTGGTGACTATTAAGAATAATTTATCTCTTGGGGGTAAAGTTGTACAACCTCTACAGAGTGTAAAACTATTCGAATAGCCGTGTCCACGGTCAAGGGCGGGCAATGAATGCATTCATATGGTAGATCTTTGGCTTTGGTTTTAAAAATAAAGTTTTGGTAATTCAAGAGTGGAGGGAACTCTCGGAAGGGAATCCTGGCGGTTGGTGCCAGTGTGGGTGGATGTAACCCGCAATTCTAAACTTTATCGGTTAAAGTTGGTTAACTAGTGTTGGTGGACAGAACCTTCACTATAAAAGGCTTATTAGTTTCAGTTAATGCAAATACTTTGTTAAAACAATGCCTTCGAAAATATTTAATGTTATTTGAAATAAAAGATTGCTTTGTGCAAAAGAACCATATAGCCTTCCTTTGTTAAGCCTTGCATCTATTGCATTTTTCCCAAGACTTGCGGAGTACTTTATGTACTCACATGTTGCACTAAAAATTAACTCAGAGGAATACGAAGCTCAAGAAGGAGACTACAACTACTTCGCGTGCGGTTTCGACGAAGGATTCCCGGAGTACTAGGTCGCACTTCCCCAGTCAATTGCCTGTGGCGTATTGATGGGTCTTTGCCGGATTTATCTTTTGCTTCCGCTGTGTTTCATGTGTGTGAGGTCTTGAAACCTCATTTGTAATAATGAGACCTGTCGGTCAGTACTCTCTATTATTGTAATAAAGCGTTGTTGGTTATGTAATCATTTTTGTTTAACTGTGTGCACTAGTTTTGATCTGGGACTAGTGCTGTAATACACAGAGGGTTCGGGTTCAGAAATCCGGGGTCCGACACTCGCCGAGGAGTATATTATGTACGGCGTGGCGCCGCTCGCCCATGAATGGCGCCTTACTGCCGGGAAACTTCGGGATGACAACGTCCGCCCTTCCGTTTGCTCACTGCCAGCACCCTCCAGCCTTCGTAAGTCTCGGTCGGTTCCCTTTATTCGTGCTTGCTGCACCGCGCTTAACCATGTTCTTGCCTTGCCTAGGAATGCGTTTGAAGGATGCAGAACGCACGGCAAACATGTTCCTTGGGCCATATACGGCCAGGGAGCACGAGCAGCGTACGGCTGCAACCGCGGAGGCGGGGCTGGGGCGGATAAACCGCGTGTGCGAGGCCCTGGGCGTTCGTGTGCCGGAACATGCCCCTCCGGCCCTGGGCCAGCCGTGACATCAAGATGACGGCGCCCTAGGAAAAAGGGCGCCGTCTCGCGGGAAGACCCGGGCTGCTGCGACCGTGGTCGGCGTGGCAGCTGCCATTGCCCCCATCGATGCGGCAGGCGCGGAGTCTGACTTAGCAAAGTATGCCGATTCAGACCTGGAGATGGACGCGGATGACGGGGGTGAAAGGTCTCTGGGCGGTGCCAGGAACCGAGAGTGCACCATGGACGACCAGGAAGGGGAAGTCCCGCCGCCCGCGGTGGTCACGGAGGTGGAGCTACCGTCTATTGGTGGCACCGGAGCAAAGTCACCGCCTGCGGTGGTGACAGTGTTGGAGCTGCCCTCCGCGGGGGCCGATGGGACAAGGTCTTCGCCAACAATGGTGGCCGAGACAGAGGTGCCTCCTGTGAAGGATACTGGGGTGGGGCCCCCGCTCGCGAACGTTGCTTCTGTGGAGCCTTCTGTAGAGGCCACCGAGGCGAGGCCCCCTCCTTCTCCCCAGGCGAAGCGGCCACGCCTGCGATCCCTCCTCATCGGACCTCGAGGGGGTTCGCCATGGCGGCCCGTGTTGGAAGCTTGTGGGACCTCGACTCCGACGCCAAAGCCCGTGTCCCTCCGGCCCCTTCGCAGGCCACAGCGGCCAGGGCACGGGGGCTGCTGGCATCGGGCCTCGATACGGAAACTCCCCGGGCTCCAGGGCCGGCACTATCTAAGGAGACTGGGGTCCCTATTAACCCGTCCAAACTTGCCACCGAAGGTAGGCTACTCTGGCATACCTTGGCGTAGCTTTGCAATGTTCTCCTAGGACTAATTAGGACATCTCCTTGTAGCGGCACTCATCCCCGAGGAGGGGCGATCTCCGGGACGCGGGGACATTCCTTTGGGAGGGATGCTCAAGGTTCCCGAGGCTGGCGATGCGAACCCAGCGCACTCGAGCCTGGCGGACTTTGTCCCTCCCTCGGAGGCGTTGGGGGCGTGACGCGGGATCGCGGGTGACGTGGCCGCGAGCGTTGACCAGCAGGCGCTGTCGACCTACGGGACGGGGCGCCTTGGGGCCGCACTAGAGGTATCAGGAGTGAGGGTAAGTATCTAACCTTATGACCATATGTGGTCGTTTAGAAGCTCGTTGACAGTTTTGTTGCACAGACCCTCGTCTTGGCTCAGGCATTGCAAGTGGCTCACACCCGCGAAAAGGGGGCGCTAGAGGACCGGTTGCGGGCCGCCGAAGAGGCTCTACGCGTAGCCAGGGGGACACACTCCGCCAAGGACGAGCGCATTCGCCACATAGAAACCGAATGTGCGGAGGCGAAGTCGTATGCCGTAGCGCTCGTGGCGGCGGCGCAGGTATCGGCTACCGAATTGGCACGGCGAGAGGTTGCGGAGGAGCGAAACGGCTTACTCCAGCAAATCTCTGCGCTAGAGAAGGAGAGGAGCGAGCTTGCTACATCTGTAGCGGAGCGGGACCGAACACTGGGCGACGCTTCGTTGGCTGCGTGGGATGCCATGCTGGCCTTGGAGGTGACCCTTGAAGATCTGATCGCCTAGGTGCCGCCCCGCTCCTTCGGGCCTGAGGAGCTGTCGCAGACTCTTCGGCGGATCGCGGAAGCGGCCAACATTGCCCACAGCTCCGCCACGACCTTTGGCAACCACTGCTCCTACGTGACCTCGTGCCTGATATGTGCGCTCCTGCGACACCGGGGCTGTCAGCATATCAGCGCGCTGGCTGATCCCCATCTGGAGATGCCAGCTGGGGCCGGGGTAATGTCTGATGCCGTGCACGCTGTTCGCCGCCCCGTGGATTCTTCCACAAGAGGATCTGGGAGTACATCGGGGAGGCTGCGGCGAAGGTCGAGCTGCGGAACAGTATGTACAACGAGGGGAACCTCGGCTTGTGGCTGGATGAGGTCCCTCAACGCGGCGAGGGTGGCCCCGAGGGTTCGGGGGGCGACGCGAACCCACAGGTGTGACCTCTGCATGTTGGTGTGCGTTGTAAAACCCTAGCCCCATTTTTCTTATAAATAAAGTACCAGTTGCCTCACCGGTGTTTTGACTTGCGTGCCCGCATGTCCCGAGCAGCTATCCGACCGGGGCCGGCTGCTAGTCTCCGACCTTGTGACCCGACGGTGTCTTCGGCGTTGGCGAAGGGCCGAGGAGTCACTGGACTTCTGGGCCAGCCGGGCTTCTTCAAGTGAAGCCTTGGCGTGAACGTGCATTAAGGATGAGCCGACCGAGTAGCAGGTTCGAGCATCCGAGGCTATTTGTATGTTTATATTGCATGCCTCTGTAAGCATCTTGCGATGAATATAAGCGGAGGGGGGGTTAGCTGGAAAATATTGTCCACGTCTCCATCCTTGTTTGTGACCATGCCGTCTCGTGATAGATTCAGAAAACTACACCATGCTCGCTTGTGCGCAGTAATCCGGATCTAGCCGAATTTGACGTGCGAGCGCTCCGTCCCCTACCCTTCGAGGTGGTGGCAGTGGAGCTGGTGCCTTAGCCGAGCTAGACGCGCGAGCGCTCCGTCCCCTACCCTTCGAGGTGGTGGCAGTGGAGCTGACGCCTTAGCCGAGGTAGACGCACGAGCGCTCTGTCCCCTACACTTCGAGGTGGTGGCAGCGAAGCTGGCGCCTTAGTCGAGGTAGACGCGCGTAATCGGGGTCCGCGTAGTTGACTTGCCGTCCGCGGGACCCACATCGCGGTTAGCCCCTGTTAAGGCCTATCGATGCTCTGCGTGATGTCTGCTGCCTTTTTCACGATTGCCGCGAGATGCCTGCGGAGGGGAGCCTCTGTTGCCTTATGCGCGATCGCTGCAAGGTGCCTACGGAGGGGAGCCTCTGTTGCCTTTTGCGCGATCGCTGTGAGGTGCCTGCGGAGGGAAGCCTCTGCTGCCTCTTGCGCGATCGCTGCAAGGTGCCTGCGAAGGGCAGCCTCTGCTGCCTTTTGCGCGATCGCTGCGAGGTGCCCGCGGAGGGAAGCCTTTGCTGCCTCTTGCGCGATCGCTGCGAGGTGCCTGCGGAGGGGAGCCTCTGCTACCTTTTGTCAGGAATCAAGGTGCGGGAGGCATCAACCACGCGTTGTTTATGCTCCGGAGAGTACGCATGGGGGTGATATTTGTGCGTGCGCGGGAGCGCCCGCATCTTATTTATACTCCGTAGAGTGCGTGCGGAGGTGGACCTCGGCACTACGTCTTATTTATACTCCGTAGAGTGCGTGGGACTATCAACCACGCCTTATTTATACTCTAGAGAGTACGCATGGGGATAATACCTATGCGTGTGCGGGAGCATCTGCGTCTTGTTTATACTCAGTAGAGTGCGCAGGGACAACATCTGTGTCTTATTTATACTCCGTGGAGTGCGTGCGGAGGCGGACCTCGACGCTACATCTTATTTAAAGTTCGTAGACTGCGCGCGGAGGCGAGCCTTCGCGCGTTGCGGGTGGTGAGGGTGCGTGCGGAGGCGGACCTCAACGCTACGTCTTATTTATACTATGTGGATTGCGTGCAGAGGCGGACGCGTGTCTTTGTTTATACTCATGCCCGTGTTTTTCACAAAGAGTGCGCGCGCGGACGTGTGTCTTTGTTTATACTCATGCCCGTGTTTTTCACGGAGAGTGCGCGCGTGGACGGGTGTCTTTGAGTGTGCGTGAAGGTAATCCTTTGCGTTGTTGCGAGAAACAAGACAATTTTATGCAAACGGTGAACTTTATTAAATTCCCGTTTGCGCGGGTGAGCGATTACAAAAGACAAGGTACTGATCACTGACCGCTTAAGGACGAAAACGGCCTCAGCCGTCATTGCCTGGTGACGAGGCGGTGCGCGGTGGGAGCGGCTGCCGCTGGAGCAATCCGCGAGGGAGCCTGGCGAGGTGTCTTCCGAAGCCGCCTAGGGTCCTGGCGCTTGCACACCTGACCTAGGCCTTCCGCTGAGCCTCGTGGTGCGGGCCTCTGGTGCCGAGCTCTATGCGCCGAGCCGTATCCTGGTTGCCATGGACGGTGATGATGGTCCGCGGTCCCGGGAGCTTCATGCATAGGAAGCCGTGGTGTGGGACTGCCCCAAGAGAGTTTAAGGTTGGGCGCCCCAATATGGCGTTGTAGGGGTACCAAATGTCGACGACGTCAAAGGTGGTGTCCTCACTCCTCACGTTATCGTCCCGGCCGAAGGAGACTTCGAGGCATATTCGGCCCAATGCCCGTAGGGGTTGACCTCCGAAGCCCTGCAATGGGATTCCCGACGGGCCCAATCGACTTCGGAGGATCCCCATCTGATCGAAGGCCGCTGTGAACAAGATGTTCGCGGAGCTTCCTTCATCGACTAGGACGCGCCTAACGTCGCATTCTGAGATGGCGACCTGGACGACCAAGGGATCCTGGTGGGGGAATTCCACGCCCTCGGCGATTTCGTGCTGCGCCCACCCCGGCAGTGCCTGCGCTGGGTACGTCGCGACATGGTGCAACTTCCTCGCATAGGCCTTCCGCTGTCGCGCCGAGGCAAACTCCAACGAGGAGCCCCCGGAGATGACGTTTATGACCCTGCGCTGGGCTCCCTTTAGGGCTTGCAGTTGCAGGAGGCCCTCCCGAGGTTGCTGTACGTGGGCCTGAATCCACAGGGGCCTTCCTGGGGCTGCATTGCTTGATCTTAGGGATGTTGGACGTGGGCCACGATGGGCGGATGCGCTTCGGGGTTCCTGTCTCTAGCGACGCTCTGCCAGAGTGCTGCGATGGTGGCGCACGCGCGGGTGTCGTGGCTGCCTCGCCCGTGGACTGCGCACTACTGCCCCTGGTGCTGATTGTCATAGTCCCCGCGGGCTCTGTCATCGCGACCCCGGCCGCGCCCCCGTCCCCGGCCACGACGTCCTTTGCCGCCGCGACCAGCAGGAGATTTATCCTCGGAGCCACCTTCGATGTCAAAGGCATAGTGAGGTTTCCGAGATTTGCGCTGGTCGCGCTTGGGCTTGTCGCCCGACGTGTCTTTGTGCTGGGTATCGTTGCGCTCGAAGGTGTTCTTCGATGGCTCCTGCTTACGCTTACCTTTTGAGGATCCCTCCTTCAGCAAGCCATCGTTTTTTGCCGAGCCCTTCGCCTGATTGGTGTCGGAGGCGTCGCCGTGTCGCCGCCACGCGTCCTCTTCCGCTCTGGCGTATTCTTCCATCTTGTCGAAGAGCTTCACCACCGTCTTGATTCGGCCATCGGCCCCGGGCGGAGGCCTTGTATCGCTGCATTGATGACGGTTGTTTCATTGACGTCCTTGACTTGGCAGCGTACCTTGGCGAAGCGCTTGAAGTAGTCCCGGAGCCTTTCCGAGGGTTTTTGCTTGACTGCGAAGAGCTGGTCCGCATTGACGCGCTCGACGTAGTTTCCCTGGAAATTGTTGTAGAGCCGGCCGCGGATCTGCTCCCACGCGTAGATGGAATTTGGCTCGATGGTGAAGAACCAAGAGAGCGCCACCCCCTGCAGCGCGAGGGGGAGCCCTTTCACCTTTGTGGTGTCATGTCTGCCAGCGGCTTCGATGGCGGTCTCATACACACGCACGAACTCCCGTGGGTTCGTGCTGTAGACCCGCGGAGAGTGGGGACTCCGGGTCCACGCGTCGTAGTGGGACGCGGCTGGACGTGGGGGCGTCGCGGCTATCCGCCCTCTCCGGTGTGGGCTCCGATGCGACCACCGGTGGGGCTTGTTGGCTCCGAGCCTCTTGTATGTCCCGCACGGCCCCGCGGAGGTCCGTTAACTCCCGCTAAAATGCGCTGAGGGCCACCAGCAAGGCGTTCTCCGCCATGGCCGTGGCTGGGGCCATCGGCGTGCTTGGCGGCGCGGCCGGAGCGGTGGCAACCACGGCTTGCGCTCCCGGGCTGCCCACTACGCTGGCATGAAGGACTCTGGGGCCGGTGACGAGGCCCGCGTTGCCACCGAAACCGCTCACCGTTCCTGCCCCATGTGGGGGAGCGGACGTCGTGCCGGCATGGACACCAGCGTTGCTGCCTCCAACCACCGGAGCGGCGCTGCCGGCGACCATCGCGGTACGTGCTGGGGGGTTACCTACCATGCGTGGGGTGGTTCCGACTGTCGTAGCGGCGGTGGCGGGGTCGAGCGTCGCGATGGTGATGGCGGGGTCGAGTGTCGCGGCGGTGGTGGCGGGGTCGAGCGTCGCCGCGATGGTGGCGGGGTTGAGCGTCGCGGCGATGGTGGCGGGTCGAGCGTCGCGGCGGTGGTGGCGGGGTCAGGCGTCGCATCGTGAACACTAGTGTTCACGACCGTCACGCCCGCGTCGCCACCCACGCTTGCGGCTGCCAATGCCGAAGCCCTGGTATTGACGCGAGATTCCGCCGCTCCCACCTTCTTCTTCCTCGCCGCCGACGATGAAGCTTTCTTTGGTGTCATTCTTCTTCGGATTTGGAGGCTTGCTCTTGTCCTCCCCATGGACGGCGCCAACTATTGTGGTTACAGACCAAACAGAGAGAGAGAGAGAGTATGGTAGTGGAGAGTTAGGTGAGCAATGGCTTAGGGTTTCCCCTATGGCCTGTACCGTATATATATATCCACGTGGGGAGTGTTTTTACAGTACTGCCCTTACATCTGTACATCCCCTTTAGGGGCACTTTCGTCATTACACATGTCCCATTTTTGGCCTTATAATCTCCTAACAGGCCTGCTGGGCTTAGGTGGGGGGCCATCCCTACAACAATGGAGGAACCTCATTACAAGTTGATTAATGTGTGTTGTTGTTGTAGTTAGGTTTGATCAGGTGATCAATCCCACTATTTTCTTAATTCAATAGTACAAGGCATATTCTGCCCTTATGTCTGCAAGAGACAAGATTTTATTTCTTAATTTTCATTGTGTTTACTTGCAGAGAGGTGTAGGCAGAAGTACTCCTCATGCTTGTTTAGAAGAGAACACTACTTGGGACTTGGTTGCTGACATTGAGAAGCTTAGGGAACATCCTGACATTTCAGAGTGGTAGGTAATTGCAATATTATTTTTTAATAATTTATTGTTTGTATTACTTTTGGTAATGAAACTCACAATTCTCAGAAAAGGTGTAGGTGTTTGGCAGTTCGTGGGAAGCACCTTGGCCCTTGCTACAACCAGACTCATCTTGATAATGTGAGCAATTTACTGTCCGTTGCAATTTTGTGTGAGCCTGAAACTGATAGCAAAAAATTGTGCATATAAGCTATATTGCACATCCTACAAATAGTATACTCTCATAGATGCTTGCTAGGTCATTGGCATTATTCTAAGAGGCATTTTCTTGCTCAGGTTAAAGGAGGTTGATTGGTTCTATGAGGGCGATGCAGTAGCCAATTTCCCAGATGGCATGTCCTTGAGCTATTCCACTTGAAGAGCTAAAGTTAACCAATATAATATAGAAATATGATGAGTAGTCAATCTGTTATGTTTTCTTCTAAAGTTTTAAACGGACATTTCCAAAAACCCAAACTATGTGCCCGTGCCATATATACATTTGACTAATATCCAACTTTCTTAATATGACCTGGTTTTCAGAAACTGGCTTTTGATTTTTTGTCAAATTAGATATTTATCACTTTTTGGAGGGTAGGATCAAGTCCTGACATAATTATGTAGAAAGTTTCTGATGAGGACATCACTTCTATTGATATGAACACCCCTCTTACTGCTTCCATGAATGATGGGCAAGGTCCAATCACTCGGGCACGTGCTCGTCAACTCAACTATCAGGTAAACTCGTTTTTAGGAGTCAATAATATTTCCGCTGAGCATTCGATACTTCCTAAGACTTGTGATTTTCTTGTCCTTAGGAACCATGGAGAAGAACCACGCGAGCTCAAGTGTAGAAGTGGAACTGTCAAGCGCAAGCCAACTCATATTCGCGAGTTCGACTCAGATTCGGACTGCTGGACAGCGCCTACTTCAAATGACCATAACTTTTGATCTAGAAGGTTTCTCGGGGCCCGTGAGTACTCGTTGGAAAGATCTTGGAGTCTACTTTCAGATGAATCTGGTCTCACCTCGAAATTCCATCCGAGCCGATCAGAAACTGCAAAACAAGTGGCGTCACTTTTCCAGTCCGAGTCAAAGTGGGCCTTGGGCCTTGTAATCACACTTAGACTATTTGGGCCTGCACTAATCATGGGTGTACTGTTCACGTGAACAGTACCCGTGAATAGTACCACATCCCCTTTTGTTAGATAAGTGCGGCCTCCCCCACTCCTATTTAAGGAGGTCGCACCCCTTTAGTTTTCCTCGGGTTTTTCTTAAGAGTTTATTCTGCTTAGCAGTTTCGCCGCATGTTCGGTTTGAGGAACCCCAACTTGTGAACTTAAACATTATTCGCAATTTCAGATTGCATCTTTTACTCTCTTGCTTGTGTTCTCGATTCGCTTGCAGGAGATAGCCTTCTTGGCGAGGTCAATCGTGTTCGGCACGGTTGATAACCAACGGAGCAGTGGTGTAGTGATTGCGAGGGGTTCGATCTGTTTTGGTCGGAGCCTTTGGATCATCAACGTCGAGATCTCCACAATCGACTTATCAGTACCTCTCGGAAGATCGGGCCATCGTCACATCAGTTGGTATCAGAGCAACGGTTGCCCGTGAGGTAATTCTTGTATCCCTAGTTAGTAGATTAGTTTTTTATTTCCTATAGTCCAGAAAAAAAAATTGCCCCACAAAAAGAGTTAATTTCCGCTGTCCAAACCCCGTTGTGCCTTTCAATCTGTTAGTTTTGGTTTGCTAAATTGAATTTGTGTCCGTCATAGTATTGTCTAGTTGCTGGTCATATCTTTGTTCCATTGAAAATCCAAACAAAAAAAAATTCCCCACCCCAAACCCTAATTTCCAATTTCGGCTGATTTTTCCTTCCTCTGCAGCCGCCACCAAAAACATCATATCTTTTGATTCCGAGATTATTTTTGAGTGGGACCACCGCCATTAGATTCAAAAATTCCTTATCCATCTATCTGTAAAATTTCACGTCATTCCAGCCAGGCAGTTAAGAGATATGTGCGGTGAAAGTTGACCCAATTATCTGTTCTGAATCTGCAACAGTCAGCAGTTGTGATTTTTGTGCGAATTTCTGTGTTGGGATTCAGAAGTTGGCCCCAAAACAAAATCTGTAGAAAAAGCCGTCAGAAAACAGCAAAAAAAAGAATCAGTGAAAAAGAGGCATCTGACAAAAAGTTACGGCCGAATTAACCAACGGAGCAGTGGTGTAGTGATTGCGAGGGGTTCGATCTGTTTTGGTCGGAGCCTTTGGATCATCAACGTCGAGATCTCCACAATCGACTTATCAGTACCTCTCGGAAGATCGGGCCATCGTCACATCAGTTTCTCTTTGATGGGGAGAAAAGAGGCTACCTGCTAAATCTTTTGCATCTTCAATTTTACAATTGGATTCGTTTTTCTATTTCTTGCTTCAAGAATTCTTATAATGTTAACTTGCATGTTTGTCTAGCTATAGTAACCTGTAACATTGGTTTTTGTGGAGACAAAATGGGAGGTTGACTCATTGTGGTACTTGCTTCAATAGTTTGGGTTTCCATTGCAACGCACGAGCACAGGACTAGTACTCATTATTAGAGTATACTCAAAAGGATAAAGAGATATAACAAAATTATTTAAGTGGTATATAAAAAGTGAGAGTACGTACTCCTAGAAATATGGAATCATTTTTATATATGTATGTATGTTCTTACTCACGCCATGATCCATCCACTAACCAACAACTCAACGCTAAATGCACGCTAGACCTAGCTACCATGCATACCAATGCAATAACTAATCTACTATCTAACTGAACACACATGCATGAAGCCAGCTGGGGATACTAATGCGGCACGTGTAGCCCAAACATACAGGCTACACTTCCTACATGCACGGACATGCAACTCTAATGCACACTTATCCGCTACTATAAAAAGGGTCATCATAGACAGTTCAAAACTGTCATCACAGACGGGTTTTTTGAACCGTCTGAATCTATGCATCAGTGATAATCAGAGGTTCACAGACGGTTTGTGAGCCGTCTGTGATAAATACATCACGTACGATTTATAACTAGAACTATATGTAAAAAACACTATCATAGACGGTTCTAACTACGAACCGTCTGTGATACTCACACATCACAGACGGTTCGTATATAGAACCGTCTGCGATACTTCCCCATCACAGATGGTTTCTGGTTCGAGCCGTTTGTGATAATTTTTCATAGACAGTTTATACCATAAAACCGTCTATGATAGTTCATTTTATACCTAAATGTTTTCTATTTTCGGCTAGCCTCAGGACATGTTAACTATATATCATTTGAAAACAAGTAAATATAGCAACAAACACAACAACACATTCTATTTCCATTAAGATTAGAATCCACCATTACAACATCACAAGATATCAAGTAGGTTACTCATAGCACTGCATACACAAGAGGACATTTACAATTTTACAAAGATAAGCTTCACAGCTATAAATTTAGAAAAATACTTACGCTATAAGAAACTTCAGGCTAATGCAAGCTAGGCTTACACATTCTTTTTTAAACTATAATCTAAAACAAGTGGTTCAAGAAAATTTTCAAGTAGTAGATACAAAAAGGCAACGAACACCATTTTCAACTTCTATGATAAAATCAATAGCTTCTATGCTCACGACTTAGAATAGTACAGATTTTTCATTGCCTTCTTCCTTTCCATTTTGCTTCAAGCAAAATTTCAGTCGCCGTTGCCGAACCCCTTCCCACTCTTGCCGCGCACAAACGAGTTGGAGTAGTACTGGTGGTATTAGTTCTTCGAGTAGGGAGAGGGGGTTAATAAGGGGCGAGAGGTGGGGACGAGAACGGTGCCTGCCGTTCGATGCAGAGAGAATGGACGGGTGAGATTGGGATCCTAAGGGATATGCTGCGGATTGGTGACGTGGCGGGACATTACAGACGGTTCAGATTACAAACCATATATGATAGAGACATCATAGATGGTTTATAACAAAAACTATCTATGATAATAGGAGATATCACAGATGGTTCATAACAAAAATGGTCGGTGATAATGGCGTCACAAATACAATATACCGGTACAATATAAATAGCTAGTCTCAAAAGATAAAATAGCAAAATTTTATATGGCTTATATATACTTGTTTGAAAGGATTCGATAATATCTACAACTTTTCAGTTGAGGCAAAACCCAAATTCTGAATGGAAAATAAAAAATTTTGGCAAAAATAGAAACTTAAAACTTAAAACGCAAATTTGGAGGTAAAGATGGCCGATTTTGAGGGTCTTAGAGGGTGACTATGTCGGACCCAGATTTTAACATTCGGTATCCCCTGTGATTCCACCGTACTATTCCCTGGATCAGTAGATAGTGCTCATAGGTTACAGTTCTGAACATCCAAGTACATAATATGTGGAAGCGTAAATATAATAGTAGACTTACTCATGGGCCGATTAGGCCGAAATCAATAAATTGCAGTAGCGGAAATGAAGCACATAGGTGGGACCCTCAGGACATGCCCACAGGCTGCCAACTGGAGGTTCACGACCTAATTCTTGGCACCTCATCATCTTCGTCATCATGTCCAGTTGTATTGTCGAAGCGTAGCGACTTGAATCCTGATTCTGGATTGTTGTAAGAGCGAGGGTGAGCACAAACCACCGTGCTCCGCGAGCCAATACACAGGATGCAATTAGATAATATGCATGGCTTATCAAGAAAAGGCTTGGGTTATTTTATTTGCCATAAATTGCTTTTGAGATATGATAAATAGAAGTTTCCTGAGACCTAGCAGTTTGAACTAAAACTTAATTTGTGAAAGAATGCAATAGTAATAGTGATCCATATTCCATCCATTGTTACATGGCCTATGCACCATATGCTTAATCCTTCAGCGTCATAACCACTTAACTTATCACTGGGGCGACACCCAGGGCAACACAAATCAGGGCTTTTCTCTGCCTTCCACTTTACCAATTCCACCCACAAAGTTTTTGAAATAGAACTATATCTAGTCAAGTTTCCATGTCCGCCCTTGACCGTGGGCACGGCTATTCGAATAGTTTTTGACTCTGCAGAGTTTGTACACTTTACCCACAAGAGATAAATCTGCTCGTTGCCCCACATGATTCCTTAGCCATGCAGTTGAGTAGACTATCACAGGACTGTTACAATGCATTTTTCCCAGCTGTGTCACGTCCGCTAAGGTTTCACTCCGTTTGGGGTATGACCACCCTTCCAGGAGTCCCCTCTTGCGCCGTCACGTCGGAGGATGTGGCCATCCTCTACCCGCCCGTGGTCACACCGGCGCAACCCATACTGAGTCGATGCAAATTAGTTGGCCCTGCCTACACTTTGCCAGCTTGTGGTTGTACTTGATGTACACTGGGAGGTCATCACAAGATTCGGTCCTTAGGGCTATCTGGGCGGTTCTACCACTAACCACTTTGTGCTTCCACTGCACCACTCACACACCCTTGAGCCATCCGCCCAGATATTTAAGCAAGTAGAGTTTTTGGGAACATAAAATAATCATACCAACATATACCAGTCATTACCACCATGACTTCCCAAACCAGTTTCTCATAGTTGAAAGTGATGTTTTGGCGCATTTTTTGTGCCCCCGATTATCTAAGCAATACTAAGCATGGCGTATAATTATGGACTTATTTTTGAAAGAATACCATTATAATTTTGCTAGGGTGACAAGGCTCAGATATTCAAATGTTTCTAAAGGAGGTATAATACTAGCAAGTCGATTAATGGGTATATAACTAGAATCTTCAAACAAACATATATTTGCATATGAAATAATAGCATGCAATTTGATAATTTAAACAAAAGTAAATTTGTGAAAAATGTAGGTTCGGCATGATCAAAGTATTGACTCGCCTTGCGCGGTTTACCGCGGTCTTGAGTTCACACAATGCTCCCTCATTTGTTGATCTTTGAGCTTTTGGTCTTTCTTCTTCGCCTCGACCTTGATCTCGCTTGATTCATTGAATCTTCAATTTCTAATTACGTGCTAAGCAACTGAATCCAAAGAAATGCAAATAACTCAAAAAGTCCAAATAAATCTAGTTGAACTTGATTAATAATTTTTATTATGATTAAATAGATGATTTGGGGCATGGTTAACTAGACGCCAGAGTATTGTCAGTGTGTAGTGGTTGGAGTGAAGTGGGAATTGGCGGGGGAACCTGTCAAAATGGGGTCAAAGGATAGGTCATGCTAAAGGTATACTCATGGGTTTGTTTCTGTTTAGTACTCGGAGGTGGCTAGGTATAGCTGATGGTGGGATACGGTGACCTGATCTTTTCATTTGGAGATACTATGAGGACCAACTGTCATTATTACTTTATCCTTTGCATTAGCATCTTGCATACTTTAATTAAACTTCTATTTACATAGGACCGAGCTCGCCATACCCAAAATTTACTCCACTAATTTCATCGTTGAGATTTATTTATCGATGAAGTGCTAATGGCGAGGGTTTTAATAGGGCCTTTTAATTTAAATGTTTATGGTCATGTCCTATCGTTTAATTAATTTTATGAAGAGGAATACTTTAATTAAACCTACCATTCAGATTTATTTAATGGCAACATATTAAATGTTAGGGCATATATTTAATTATGGTCCAAGGTAATCTTTTTGATTTAAAACCTTTCTTTTATAGTTATCAATTTTATTCGCTTTAAATTTAACTTGGATGTATATATATAGTTTAATTAGGATTTTTATTAAATTTGGACATTAAGCAAAACCATATTTTATTGATGTCTTTTATTGGTAATTAGACCTCAAATAGATATTTATGCTATATTAGTTGCTCATATAGTAAATAATCAATATTAAGTCTTTATTAACCTTATTTTATATCCTAATTAAATTTATTGGCTTCCATGTATTAGTTCCTAGTTTTCCCTAACTTTTATTAATTCCATGTATTAGTTCTTAGTTTTCCCTAATTTTTATTAATTAGAATGGATTAACAAAGCAAAAAAATGAAAAGAGTGCGGCCGACAGGGATCGAACCGAAGACCTAAGGGCCGTGATTCTTAAACGCGCTAAGTTAGCCAAATGGGCCAAAGGCCTGGGCTGACGATTTAAGGGCAAAAAAAGATAGAAGAGCTAACGGTTGGGCAGGGTCTAAACAGAGGAGCTGGCCGGCGCTCGGTTTTGGCGTCGCCGGTAGCGGACGGTGGCCGGGGAGGCGGCGGTAACCGGGAAAATGGAGTCCGCCGGAGGTGGGGAGGCTAATAGGGGAGGTGGCGCGGGTCGAAACAGTGGTGAGGCGGGCGGGCGGCCGCCTGGGTTGGCCGGCGGCGAGGTGGACTCGGGGCGGCGCCAGATGGGAGGAGGAAGGGGGAATTCCTGCGCACGAGCTGTAGGAGGTCAAGGGGAGACTTACCGAGGGCTTGGCCGTGCCGGTGCAAGGGCGAGGTGAGCCGGCAGCGTTGGCCGGTGGTGGCGCAAGGGAGCCCACATCGCCGGCGAGGTACAGGCAATGGGAGGGCCGGCCGACGGTGGAGAAAGCTTAGCGGAGGCTTGGTGGTGCTCCTGTTCCAAGGAATCGAGGAGGGATTCGCTGGGGAGAGAGCGGTGCGGCGGCGGCGATTTTGGTTGTCAATGGGGAAGAAGGGCGGCGCGGTGAGTTTCAGCACGGCATCTTCCAATTAAGCCAGTGGGAGAGTAATTGGGAGGTGAGGGCACGTCGTGAAGTGGTTGGGATCGATGGGCTTCGCCGGAGGGCCGAAGTAGCAAAAGGGGTGGCGTTGACGGCTCACGGGAGCCGGGCGGGGAAACGATAAGGGAGGAAGGGAGAGTGGCACGGGGGTGGGAAATCCATATAATGGCGGAGGGAGGAGCTGCTGCGACGTCACTGGTGCAGATGACCGATGTACAGGCGCGGGATGGCGACGGCGACGTGGGCGCGAGGTGATGGGCGGCGTGCATCACGTAGAGGCGACAGAGCATGGGCGGGGTGAGGTGATGTGCGACGCGGAAGCGTGACACTCGCACAGGCGCGGCGACGTGCGCAAAGGTGACGCGGGTGGTTGGCATCAGGGAGGCAGGGCCACAGTGACAGAGCTCGGCATGGAAGCAGGGAGTGTACCAAGGAGACAGAGAGTAAAAGGAAGAAATGAGTGGAGGAGGAAGAAAAGAAAGAAGAAAGGAGGGTGGGGGGACCCGCGGGCAGAGAAGAAAACAGGAGGAGGGAGGTGAGAGAAAAGAAGGCCGGGCCCACATGTAATAGAGAAGGAAAAGAAGAAGGGAAAAAGATAACGAGGAAAGGATTAAGCATAAGTTTAAAATTTGGATTTCAAATTTAAATTTCTATTTCGAGATTAAGATTATTGATTTAAAATTTTCAAATTTTAATTCAAACCTTGGCTCACATATCTAGCTACAAAATCTAATATTTCTTTATTTTCTATTTTATTCAGTTTTCCCTCGGACTTCGATTTTTGACACTATTTTGTTATGAATATATATATATATATATATATATATATATATATATATATATATATATATATATATATATATATATATATATATATATATATATATATATATATATATATGCAAATGTTGAATATTCATCCTTGGATTATGGTTTACTAATTGAATTTAAAAGGAGAGATTTTTGGTTTAGATATTTATGAATATATCCTAATATTCTTTTTGGATTCATTTTATCGACCTAAATTTGAATTCAAGATTTTGGTATTTTGAAGTCGTGAACTGTAATGATGTTTTCCATTTTTATTTTTTACCTAATTATTATTTGCACTGGGGAATTATTCTTGATTATTAATTTGTATGCCGCAAAACTTAAAAAGGTTTCAAATAAATATTCAAAATAACTTTGGAATGCCAGCAAAATGCAAGAAAAAGTTTTAAAACTTTCATACTTCTGATCACCTGAAATTTAGGATGTTATAGACTAGCACAAGGTGGTAGTTTGTTTTGAATTGGGCTCGTCATTAGCTTTTCAACGCGTACAAGAACGTCGAAAACAGACACTGTATGCAAAAGTTATGCCCGTTTTACTAAAGGGTCTCAAAATTGAATCCTACTTGGACTCAAGCGGGAGATTATAAAATTTTGGAGGATTACGAGGTGGGAAACATATCACAGATGGTTTTTAATATAAACTATTTGTGATAACTTCATTATCATAGACGGTTTTTAATACAAACCGTCTGTGAAGTATGATCGTGTCAATCATTGACACAATCAACAAGAACTTTCACAAGGCTGAACACAGAAACTTCTTCACTGTGTACAACTCCTCCACCTTCTCGCTGAGGGCCCAAATCTTGTTGATAATGGTTGTCAACCAGACAATGAAGTCATCGATCGACTCCATCTCCTTCACGTGTATCACCTTGAACTTAATCTTAAAGAGTCTACATCTTTGCCTCCTTCACACAATCAGCAACAAGATGCATTGTCTTCAATGCCTCCCGCACACCTTTGGTTGCCTCCTTTCTGGCTAGTAGGAGGAGTGTTTCCTCGGGGATGCCTCCATAGATGGCCGCGAATACCATCTGGTCCTTGCACACAACGACATCGCCATTCTCAATCGTGTCCCAAACTCTTTGTGGCCTTATGTACACCTTCGTCTTGATTGCCCAGGTTGAATAATTGCTCGACGTGAGCATCGAACGATGCAGCGAGACGGTGAAACTCTCCTTCACTGTCGCACTTGATGTCACCACTTGGTCACCGGTGTCGCTTCTCCCTTGGCACCCTTAACATCTCTATCTGGGCATGAACGAATTAAGATAACGTGGTCAAGGTGCGAACCATGCAGTTGTCGACCTTGCATGCCAGGATGTCCCTGCTATCGATGAAGATCTTGTGTGGTGCCCCGCCGCCCAGCGTGCTATCCAGCAGCTCACCGATGCGCTACCAAGCCACTAATCAGACCAGCGCGTGCCACCTAGTCAGACTAGGTTGTAGATCGCCACGCCGCCCGCCAGTTAGGAATGGCAACGGGTTGGATATCTCCGGGTTCTGCTCTTTCCCCCCCGAATCCGAAACCCGAAAGTACTATCCAAACCCGAACCCGAAATAACTTTCGGGGCGAATAGGAGCCCCGAACCCGAAACCCGCGGATACCCGATATCCAATGGATATCCAAAAAACTGGACAAAATTCAACTTATCAAGCATTCAAGGAGGCAATTAAGCAGTTAGTACATCACAATACCTTGTGATGATAGTTGTTCAGCTGTGTTTGGAGCCAAAATGGAATTTGGTCCGGCCTGTGATGAACTGTTACCCGGAGTAGACATCCCACTGGAGCTACGATTGTTTTGCCTGTGTAAAAAAAATCAACAGTAAAAAATCACCAAATGAATGTCCAAAATCATGACCAAATGCAAGACAAAAATCACCTTCGTGTCATCTTCGATCTGCGAGTTGGGAGGCCGGAGAAGGGGGTGGCCGGCAGTGGGGACGGCGCGGGCGGCGGCGGCGCGGGCGGCGGTGGCGCAGGGGGACGGCGCGGGCGGCGGCGGCGCGGGGGGATCTGCGCGGGCGGCGGTGGCGCGGGGGGACGGCGCGGGCGGCGGCGGCGCGGGGGGACGGCGCGGGCGGCGGCGGCGCGGGGGGATCTGCGCGGGGGGACGGCGCGGGGGGATCTGCGCGGGCGGCGGTGGCGCGGGGGGACGGCGCGGGGGGCGGGGCGCAGGGGATGGGCGTCGACGCGTCGTGGGTCAGGTGGCGGCTGGGGAGTGGGGACTGGGGTGGGTGGGTAGGGTTAGGGTTTCACTCATTTTTACTTATATACTAGGTGAAAGGGCCCACATGTCATACACACTTCGGGTATCCATGGATATCCATGGGTAGAGTTTGCCCTCCAAATCCAACCCGAACTCTTATCGGGTACCCGCCCCGAACTATCCATGGATAGAAAATGCCATCCAAACCCACTATTTTCGGGTTGGATACCCGCGGATACCCGGCTCCACGGATAATTTTGCCATCCCTACCGCCAGTGTGCACCGCCGCTGTCTAGCGCGTGCCTCGGTGTCTGGCACCCTACTGCCATAGCCGCTTGTCCTCGGCTCTACACCAATTGGTGGTCTAGATAAACCTAGATCACACACTCTGTGAACACACGCTTTTCACTCCCGAAAAATGAACGTCAACAGCAAAACGAGATGAACACCATATAATTTTAGCACCGCAACTGCCTGGTAACTTTTCGGAGTTTTCTGTTGTGCGTTCAACTTAACTAACTAAGCTACTGTGTAACACCCCGGCCCTCCACAGGGCAAGATGCTACCACCCTACACTTACCATTTCAAAAGTGTTGCTAATCCAACTTTTAGCAGCACCTCCCTTGTTTGTTTAGATTACCCACAGGGAGCACACAACAAATAAGTATAGGATAATCGCAATAAGTCATCTAACTTCATATTGCATGAACCATAACATAAACAGACTTTGGGCTCCACAACCATAGAGACCCACCACCACGGCTCGCAAGAAAACTAAACCAAACGGCAAGCCACAAAAGGCTTAACACTAGATTAAACATAAAAACTCAGTGTAAGGCTAAACTGTTATTTCGTATGTGTAGTGCCAAAAGGACTATCCCCATTCCATGCATGTTGCCATCATTCACCTAAAAATAACAACAAAATAAGGGTGAGTTCGGAGACTGCGCAAGCACATGATAAAATAGTAATATCACTTTAGTAATTCAATCGATTTCATGAATTGCAAGCTGTAAATCAGCTCTATAACTGTAAACTGTAAATCAAATATGTAACTGTAAACCATAAATCAAATCTGTAACTGTACACTATAAATTCATAACTTTCTGTACTGTATCACTTTCATACAATGCAATACCATGCAATGGATCTGTAACTGTAACTTATACCGGTATAGCGGAGGGTACAACTGTCGATGTCACTCTCTTCCTCCATCCCGTGGAGGTGTCTACCTCTGTAGGTCTTATTCAAGAGCACCCTAGACTAGTCATATGACTTTCTCACCGACCTAGCTCTTATGCATTTTGCATGATGCGATATGCTTCAAATATAGATGTCTAATCATAAGCAGTACTCATCAACATATGATTAGCACATAATCATGTGTATCATCTCATAAATACTGTAAATCTTGGCATAGAAACATGAATAATAAACATTCACCACAGTTTACTATTCTACCATGCACTTGCCTGTTAACCTGGCGTATGGTGCGTGGACGGCACCAGACTCGAACCGCCACTTAAACAAGCATTAACTATTGGAATTCATTGCTAATGCAATACATTCATATACGAGTAAATGACATCACTCTAACGTCCAATCCAACATAACCAATTTCTGTCCCACCAGGCAACTTCCCATTGTCCCGGTGCTTAACCAGTCTGTCAAATTAGTGATTCCATCGTTTATACTTGCGGATTGAATTCTATATGCTTAATCTCTCTTCAATCGATCGCACTATTTAACCTCAATTTATTTTCTCCCTCTCCTGCCACGGATAGACCAGATCAACAATGGCAGCTCCGATTTCACTGTTCATGCATTCATATTAATAAACACTATCTAAATGGCCACATGCATCAATTCTAATTATCGGCATATTAACTTATGCACGACTCGGTAAAATAAGTATGGAGAAGGGTTTTTGAGGCATTACCCTGGCCCCGAAGCTTCTTGACCAGATCTGGCAGATCTAGCAGTGGGTTAGGTTTTCCTTTTCTCTTCCTCCTCTTTTCCTCCCTCTCTTCTCTTTTTCTCTCTCCTTTTTTCCTTCTGGCGCCAGCGCCCCTGGCTTTCTTCTTTTCTTTCTCCAGTTGCCCGGCGCCTCCCATCTCCCTCTTTCTCTCCCTCACGGTTGACGCCTCCCCAACGGTCTCCTCTTCTACTCCCTCCTCGCTCCCTCTTTCTCACCGACAGGAGGCAGGGTAGCAGCGCATGTCACTGGAGGTGCTCGGCTTCTCCCTCCTCTGTTCTCGGCTGGCCAACCCTCCACCCCTGGTCGGCTCACCGCTCTCCCCTCGACTCCCTCCTACGCCGCGTGTGGCCAGCGAAGAAAGGGGAAGACGACGGTAAGCCGCAAGAAGGAGTGATGGCAGCAGCAAGGGCGGGAAAGCAAGGCGGGGGCAGCGGCGCTAGGCGACAGCAACATGCGCGAGCTGGGGACAGCGACGGCGGCGCAGCAAGGTGAAGTGACGGCTGCTGCCGCACCCAGCTGCACGGAGCAACGTTGGCAGCCAGGCGACGGGAAGACAAGGTGCTGCTGGGTGATGGTGGCACCACGCGTGTGGCAGAGGCAGCTGGAGGGCGATGAGCGCCACCGCCGGGGGTTGGCGAGCAGCAGCGCCGACGACGACTGGGCGAGCGGTGACAACAGGCGCAAGGGGAAGGTGGTGTCAAGCATTGAAGCGAAGAGAGCGGCGACGATAGGGTGAGCATAGGAGGAGGGGAAAGCAAATCGGCTTTTTGCCTCATCCCTCGCCTAGCTCTCCCCCTTTTATAGCTTTGGAGATGGGCCGGTCTAGCCCGGTTCAACCCGGGTATTACATAATGTCAATACAAATAAATACTCATGGTAGGAAACAACCTGCCTCCATACCTCACGCCATGATCCATCCACCATACTCGTCCACTAACCAACAACTCAACGCTAAATGCATGCTAGACCTGGCTATCATGCATATCCATGCAACAAACTAATCTACTGTCTAACTAAACACACGTGCATGCAGGCATGCGGGGCTACTAATGTTTAGCTTGTGGCTCAAACATGCAGGCCACGCTTGCTACATGCACGGACATACAACGTACTCTAATGCACACTTAACACGACACAACTTAATTTGTCAAGATTATATCTACCAATAACAAAACGAAGTAACACGTGTTTAGTCAATATAAAAAAAATCACATATATACTAACACTAAATTGAGCTTTGTGGCTACCAAGCAGATCATATTGAGTGCCTGAGTGTAGCATCATGGCGTGATATTTTTCTGCCTTGTGGACAGGATTCACAATTTCTAAGAAATTTCGTTCCTACCACTGGCCGCTGCCCTCCAAGAAATTTTTGTATCGTTCAAAAAATTTCAACTGATGACCTCCCGAGCCTGAGCTCATCGCACCAAATATTGCCGAGAGTAAACCAACTTGAAATTCCTTTGGTCCATGGCTTCCTCGCACTCTTAACAATTTTCCCTCAATCAATTTCAGGAATCATCCGACAGAACACCATCTCCGTCACCTTCTTCCTCGGTGTTAACTTTGATTAGGAGAAAACTATTGGATCTAAATGGTCGACAGAGGGGGGTGAATGTCGTTCTTTTCAAAAACGCTTCTGAGAATTCGTACACTGATTTTTCGAAAAAAAGCAAAACAAAGCAACTCACAGAAAATTAATTTTGCTGAAACTTGGAACGCATGTGACACTGAAACATTCAGCATAAATCAGAGACCAGCCAGTAAAAATTTCAACTGAAAATAAATCTGTTTGGACTGCATGCGGAAGGGAGGAAAATTAGAAAAAGAATAAAAAGAAGAGGCACTAAAGAGCAAGAATGGCAACTACTGCATGCTTGCCGAGAGAGAGAGAGAGAGAGAGAGAGAGAGAGAGAGAGGTGATTAAGAAAACAAAGATCCAAATGAAAAGCTTGCCGCATATACTACTTGCTGTCGAGTGCTCTGCTGGCCACGAAACAAAAATGCCTGAGACCGAAGAAACAGGAGCTCTGAAGGAAACCCAACAACTGAAACTACAGAACCTCTTGGCCGAAAATCTACACACAATCTTGGAAATTTAGAGTTTCTTCTTTTGTATCCAAGCTAAGGGATCAAAACCATATTCTAAAAAAACAGGAGGCCCCAAACAACACAAGAAATCAACAACAACTCCTGAATTTCAGAATTGAACCAAGAACTGAAACACTTACAGAGACATCACTAAAACCAAAATTACTCTCCAATCTTTGATCCGTTGGCTATGAAATTTTGCAGATATGTTAGCAATAGCCATGGGATAATCCAGATCCAATTTCATGCCATTTCTCCAAGGGAATCAAGAATGGCATCAAAACCTTAGAAGGCCAAAAACATGAACAGAGGAGGCTCAAAAGATAAAACTGAAATTAAACTTGGTTTGCTCTTTGGGATTGACTAGCAAAATGGCTTTTGAGCATCTCCCATGTCATAGCAACCCATTTTGAACAATCCCAGCAAGCAAGAACTCGAAAAACAAAAAGTCAAGAAATCTCTCAAAATAGAAAACGAAGAACAGAGGCTACGAACAGAGAAAACCAAACTCCAGATTTTCATTCATTGATTTAAAAGGAATCCAGATACGTCCCGATACGCATGGACATTAGAGCAAGAAGGATTACAAGTTCATCTCTCCAATCTCTCCCTCTCAATCCTCAAGATCACCAAGAACCTCACATGTTTCTTGGGAGGAATACACAGGAAGGAGAGACTGTCAGGAAACTATCGTAGGAGACACAGAGGGAACACAACTCTGCCTCCACCAACAACTCTCAACCACTAAAGCCTAAAGCCAAAGCAAACTCTAAAGCCTATTTTGACTAAAGGAAACCCTAAAATCCCTTGAAGTGTTCAAGTGGACATGCAGCCACCACCTCATATATATAGCCCTCGGATAACAGGTCTCCACCCCGTTACGCCCGCTAAACCCAACGGAGCCCGCTCCCGCTTGTGCAGCCTTGTGAAATTTCCGATTTTCCCCTCCTGCACCTTCCGGGAAGCTTCCGCGCTCCTTGTCATCCACGACTCGCAACCACATCAAATCTCCGCTGTCTTCGACACATCCAACCGTTCTGACCTCGACACCTCCCTGTGTCTAGTCCGGTCACCTCGTGTCTCACCACGGCTCCACCTCGACGTCCTGCACTCACAAAGACAAGAAACACGTCAAATAGCACCGCTCGATACATGAAAGTGTAAATCACATCATACTTACTCATGATGAAGTCCAAACCTGTCGAATCATCGGAATATGCATCCTAAAACCATACGACCAAGTTTGACCAAGTCCGACCGAGCCCGATTGCGTCACGCAACGACTCGACTCCGAACCACTCAAACCAAACTTGACTAACCTAAACCAATGTCAATTACTCATCACTCACATGTGGCCAGCTCCACATGGTCCATCAATCTCCCCCTTGATGAGTATATTGACAAACCCAGAAAAAGCGCAAAGTTGAGTTTGAGTTTGAAGAATCCAACATGGTCCAAAGAGAGAAAATGAAACTAATGACCATGTCGACAGAAGGACCACTAGAGCAACAACTAAAAGAGCAAATTGTTCTCCAAAGCTCAAAAATGAGCCCAAACTAGCTTTTTCTACCACTATTCTCCCCCTTTTGACAATAAACACATCAAGGATGCAAAAGAGAGAATATGACATGTCAATGGATGAAAATGGCTGAAGTTTGTTTATTGAAGCATTTAGAGCCATGAGAATTATCCATAATGACCATAAAGAGTTACACCAAGCCATAACTCAAGAAAAAGCTATCTAGATCACGACAACACATATATAAGCCAGCTAGAGCACATAGATGACAACCTGAAAAGGTAGTACATTATGTGAGCATGTCAAGTCATCAGGAAGCAAAGTCTAGCTAGAGATATCCAAGGATGATGCAGGCCATGTCAATAAGCTAAGCGTAACCAAGAAGCTCAAATTGAGTCCAAATAGAGTGCTATATGCTCAAGAGTGAAACATTGGTTAAAGTACTTGGTTCTTTTTGTAGCTTAAGCAAATTGAGCACATAAAACATTGTCTTGTTAAAATTCATGGTCGTTTCCAACCCAATTTTTGTTATGTGCTAGATCTCAAGCCTTATGCGACTACTTCAAGCAAGAAGCTTAAGAAGATAGTCTAGGTCATCCAAAACTCCCCCTGAGTTCATGCCTAGTGCAATGGCAAGCCGTCTCATGAGAAAGAATATTGGTGAGATCAGTTTTTTCGCACAAAAGAGATCTTTTTGCTTTTTAACATGTTGTACTAACTCATGCATCATCAAGAGACTAAGATAGCTCAATCTAAGGCTTAATAGAGATTCAACGCTCAACTTAGCCTATTTGACATGGCATAGATCATAAGAGGATAGCTCAAGAAAGACTAGGCTCGAGTGCTAACATGACAAGTTTTAATTCAAGTTGAGCAATTTTAATTAACTTATCATGGCAAAAACTAGTCTACACATATGAAGTCATGATAAATCTAGCAAATAAGCACAAGTCATGGCAAGGTGTAAAGCATTGAAAATATGTCATAACATGATAATAATCAAGGCTCAATGTAGTTATATTACAGTGCAGAAATGCTGAAAATGCAGAAAATCCAGCTCCCCTTCAACAGGAAATGCAACTTTTTAGTTCAAGTGAGTTATGTCAAGATTAAGCTCCAGAAGCTCCCAAATGAACTCCCCCTGAACCAAAGCAATAAAATCGAGAAGCTGGCAAAGAAAACAGCAAGCAGGCAGTCCTTAAAGCATAGATAAGATATAGAAGCAACTATGGCTCAGACTGACTCTCATCTACCCCATATGACTCTAGGACTATTAGTTCGGTAATCAATCTCACTAAGGAGCAAACACGTACCCTGTCTACCCAAGGGTGGCCCGACCCTTGCTAGAACCTAAAAGTAGTGAGTGGGCTCAACCTAGTGAGAAGAGAGAAGCGGCTAACAGAGCAGAACCCTAGATCACAAGATGAGAGGAAGACGTCTAAACACTAGACTAGAGAAACACTCTAACCTATGCTGGAAGGACTAACCCAATGCACCCCGAATGCAATGCAACAGAAAGGAGTAAGAGCATAATCAAAATAATAAAGCAGTAAAGCACAAAGCTCCCCCTCACAATAGTCCATAAGGACACACCACCCCAAGCTATCCCCGCAGAGCTGAAAACCTAGAGCTATCCAATGGCTTGGTAAAGATATTAGCCAACTGGTGGTCACTCTCCACAAACTGGAGCACTATATCACCCTTCTCTACATGGTCTCTGAGGAAGTGAAAGCGAATGTCAATGTGCTTGGTCCGAGAATGCTGCACTGGGTTCTTAGCAATGTTAATCGCAGAAGTGTTATCACAAAAGAGTGGAACACTGTCTATGACTAACCCAAAGTCCCGCAGGGTCGAAGCCATCCAAAGCACTTGGCTACAGCAACTGGCTGCAGCAACGTACTTGGCCTCTGCGGTGGACTGCGCAACATCGGACTGCTTCCTCGAAGACCAAGAAACGAGAGAAGTGCCAATGAATTGGCAAGTGCCAGAAGTGTTCTTCCTATCTATCCTACAGCCGGCAAAGTCTGCATCCGAAAAGGCTCTCAAGGAAAGACAGGATGAGGAAGAGTACCAGATACCATAGTCAATGGTAGCTCAAATGTACTGAAAGATGCGCTTCACCGCCTGGCGGTGAGATACACGAGGAGAAGCCTGAAAACGAGCACACAGACACACGGAGAAGTGTATGTCTGGTCTCGAGGCAGTGAGGTAAAGAAGAGAGCCGATTATACTTCTGTACTCTTTCTGATCAACTGGCTCGCCATCCTCATCTGGGTCAAGATAGGCTGTAGAAGCCATCGGAGTTGACACCGGCTTACCATCACTCATGTCGAAGCGTCTCAGGAGGTCGCGAGTGTACTTGCCTTGATGTAAGAAGGTACCCTCCCGAGTCTGCTTGATTTGGAAGCCAAGGAAGAAGGTCAACTTGCCCATCATGCTCATCTCAAACTCGGTGCTCATGACATCCGAGAACTGTGAAACCAGAGCATGGGAAGAGCCGCCAAAGATGATGTCATCCACATAAATCTGGACGAGCAGGAGATCAGTGCCATGCCGGCGGATGAACAAGGTCTTGTCAACTTTACCCATCTCAAAACTATGACTTAACAAGTAGGACTTAAGCCTCTAATACCAAGCTCTAGGGGCTTGCTTAAGTCCATACAAAGCTTTGGAAAGCTTGAAGACATGGTTGGGTATTTGGGGTTTTCGAAACCAGGAGGCTGTCGGACGTAGACCTCTTCCTCAATAAAGACATTGAGAAAGGCACTCTTGACGTCCATCTGGTAAAGCTTGAAACCCTTAGGGATGTGTTTGGTTGGAGTGATGAAAGTGGAATGGGATGGGATGGAATAGGATGAGATGAGATGGTTCCACAAAAAAGGTGGAACCACACGGTCCAGCATCTAAGAAGAATATTCTCTAAATTTGCACAGGCTCATCCCACTTTGGACCATTCCATCCCACTCCATCCCTCAAACCAAACACATGGATAGGCTTGGTCAAAGGAACCATCCCATTCCATCCCACCCCATCCCTCAAACCAAACACATCCTAGAAGCTGCAAAGGCAAGCAGGATTCTAATGGCTTCAAGTCTAGCTACAGGGGCAAAGGTCTCCTCGAAATCTAAACCCTCAACCTGGGAGAACCCCTGAGCTACCAGTCTAGCCTTGTTCCAAATAACCACTCCATCCTCGCTCTGCTTGTTCTTGAACACCCACTTAGTCCCAATAATATTGTGACCTCGTGGGGGCTCGACAAGCGACTAGACCTTGTTCCTCTCGAAATTTTCTAGCTCCTCATGCATGGCATTGACCCAAGACTCATCTGAAAGGGCATGCCAAATGTCCTTGGGCTCAAAGGAGGCAACAAAGGCAGAATGGAGACAGAATTGAGAAAAGCCAGACTTAGAGCGTGTGACACGCTCGAAGAGGTCTCCAATAATCTGCTCTGAAGGATGCCTTTTCTGGATATGTCGGGGAGGTCCTGGATGAGGAGAAGAAGTGGCCTCTACTTCGTGTGCAGACGAGGCAGGGACAGAGCCACTAGCTCCGGAGGAAGCAGTAGGCAAAGGCTGATCACCTCGAGATGCCGTGGAAGAAGGCATCTTAAGGGGAGGATGAGGAGCTGGATCAGGTAAACAACCATCATCTCCATCGTCCTCATCATCCACAAAGATGGTCTCGGACTGCTCTAAAGAACCTAAGATATCTGGCCTAGTCCCCGGACTGGCCTCGTCAAAGGTCACCTCACAGGTCTCTAACATTTTGCTAGACTCACAGTTCCAGACCCTATAAGCCCGCGAAGAAGGCGAGTAACCTAGAAATATCCCATCACAAGAACGTGACTCGAACTTATCTAGGTTCCCGGACTTCAAAATAAAGCACTTGCAACCAAACACACGAAAATGAGAGACGCTGGGCTTTCGCCCGTATCTCAACTCATAAGAAGTGCGGTGCAAGTGTGCCCGAAGAAAAACTCGATTTGAGACATGGCACGCGGTGGCTATAGCCTCAGCCCAAAACTTCCGCGGTGTAGAGTACTCATCAAGCATCGTCCTGGCCATCTCGACCAAGGTACGGTTCTTTCTCTCCACAACGCCATTTTGCTGTGGGACGTGCGGAGAGGAGAACTGATGCTCTACACCTGTCTCACCACAGAAACTCTCGAAGTAGGAATTCTTGAACTCCGTGCCATTGTCACTGCGGATCGCTCGTAAGGCACCCGGGAGCTCAACAGAAAATCTACTGAAAAGACCTCGAAAATGTGAAAACGTCTCCTCCTTAGAGGCTAAGAAAAACACCCAAGAATACCTTGAGAAGTCATCGACTACGATAGGAACATACCACTTCCCTCCTGCTGACTACACTCGAGCTGGTCCCACTGTATCCATGTGGAGCAGCTGTCCCGGTGCATCAGTCATAGTAACTGTGACCGGAGGGTGAGAAGCGACAACCATCTTGCCGTGCCGGCATGGAGCACAAACTAGATCTTTGACCATCTTGAGTTTCGGCAAACCACGAATGAGATCGTGGCTGCTAACTCGAGTCAAATGGTCAAATCCAATATGACCAAGTCTCCTATGCCAGAAAGAAAGGTCGCGGGACTTAGAAGCAACTAAACACCTGAGAGGATCACCAGAAGACTCAAAGAAATCAGCACGAAAGATCCTCCCAAAACGAGAAATCCCGCAAACCAGACTACCCGAAGAATCAAGAATTTTACAATTGTTTTTCTTAAAGCTCACCTCAAAGTCGTCATCGATAAGCTGAGAGACTGAAAGTAAATTATACTACAGCTTACTAACCAAGACAACGTCTCTCAAAATGAAAGAATCATTAATGCGCATTGTACCTTTGGCGATGACACGCCCAGATGAAGCATCTCCGAAGGTGATCGTCTCATCACCTGGAGCACGGGCAAGGGAAGAGAACCAACGGGAATCTCCGGTCATGTGTCGTGAACACCCGGAGTCTACGAGCCAAACCTTTCCCTTCCCTGCCCGGCGATCCTGAGTCAAACAGAGAGTAAAGTCTCAGTACTGGATAAATCAAGAGTGATTTTGGCACCCAATACTGAACGGCACGTCGAGTAGCAGAAGTAGCCACACACGACTGACCTCTAGCTACCCTACGCTCTCTGTCACTCAAAGCAGAAGGTCTGTGAGCAGACCTGAAGCTGTTGCGGGGTCCGACTGCTACGGGAGAGCGAGTCGGAACACCGGCAACAAGCTGATCACATCTCGAGTAGCTATCTCGATGGAGGAAACGAGATCTACCCTCAAGACGGCGGAAGTCACGACTAGGAGCATATCGAGGACGAAAACCAGAAAACTCGGAAAAATCAAGTCCTCGATGCTGCCCAAACCCATCAGAAGCATCTGAAGCAAACCTAGACCTCGTGTTGGTCTTAGATGCACTCAAAGTCTGGGGCTGACCCTGAATACGCCTAAGAGCTGCAACATGGTCTCTCTGCGCGATTCTGGCGCGCCTGAAGCATCGGTCGATCGTATGTCCATCCTTCTGATAGAAGGTGCAATGATACTTCGCCTTCTGAGAGGCTGAAGTAGCATGAGATGGCTTCGCCTTCTGAGAGGCCGAAGCTGCAGGTGGACTCACCTTGCTGTCAGAAAATCCCTTGGACAAAACCCGCTGATTTGAATTTAACCTCATCAGACCTGGGCTCGACCTCGATCACACCTCCTACTATGGGTCTGAGAATAGCAGGCGGATGCTTCCTCATATCCTCATAGAAATCATATCCTAGACCCTGATTGAACTTGCAGATCTTGGATTGGTCTAGAATAAGATTAAGCTTCTTCTTGCCGCCTACAAATCTCTCGAGGGTGTTCATAAGATACTGACACTCCCGAAAGAGAGAGGTGCAAGAAGAGCAGGGAGAAGAAGAGACAGCAGAAGGTAAGGGAGCAGAAGAAGAACCAACAGTAGAGGAAAGAATGGCTTGTGCACGCACAGCCGACTCTGAGATGACAGCCCTACTATTAGCAGGTTGGTTCGCGTCTCTAGGCGTCTCACCCTTACCCTGGGGCTTCTCCCCCACACCATCAATCACAACACAACCAGATTGTGGCTTCTCTAGTAGGTCCTTAGTTAGCTTCACACATTTCTCATCTAATGCAATCAAGTCAGATTTTAGTTTGTTACAATTTATGCATGGTGAGCTAACAGGGTCCTTAGAAGCAAACTGAGCCAACTTCCTATCATGATCAATCATATCTTGAAACTGTTTGGAGACAGCTTCAAGTTCAGCAGTTAACTTAGGACAGTTCAAGCATGAATCAATCAGCTCAAGTAAAGAAGCTTGTAGTTCATCAATTTTATGATCTGCCCGTTTTAAGTTCATCTTCAAGTTCACAAGACTCGGGCAGATCAAGGAGCATGGCATAAAGTCCTCTAGTAGCAATGTCCTTAACCTCACATGAGGTGGGAGAAGTAGTCTCATCAGTAGTAAGTAGAGTAACTGCCATCCTACTCAACTCTAACTCAGCAAGCAGACTAACATTCTCCACCTTAACAATATCAAGCTCGGAGGACACACTATCATGCGAGGTCCTTAGTTTCTCCATGTCACCCAACAGAGCACAGCATGTATCACAATCATCACGGGAGGGAGCAGATGTAAGTGAAGTAAGCTCCCGTGATAGTCTATCTACTTCCTTCTCTAACTCAGTACACCTAGCCCTAGCTCTAGCATGAAAACCACCTAGCTTAAGAAAAGCATGATTGAGCTGGTCGTAGGTGGGGCATACCTCGTCCGAGTCGGAGTTCAGCTCACTGTCGCTGAGTTCGCCCTCGAGGGCCATGAAGCACATGCCGGAGAAGTCGTCGCCGCTCTTGCGATCTTGGTCACCCGTCCCGTCGTCGTCGCTCCATCCCTCCACCTCGCTGAGGTCAAGGTCGTCGAACGCAGTGAGGACGCGGTGGAACAGCTTCTTGGCCTTCCCGAAGTCGCGGAACTTCTTCTTGTCTTCAGGGTGCGCTGGAGTCTTCTTGTTGCGGTTCTTGTCGGTGTAGTCGTTCTTGCCCGAACCGCCGTAGTCGTTCTTGCCCTTCTCCAGCTTGGGGCAGTTTGCCCGAATGTGGTTGGGGCCACCACACTCGAAGAAAATCACGGGTCCTCCCCTCTTTCTGTCCCTCCTCCTCTTGTAAGCATGGGAAAACTTCCGAGCTAGGAGGGCCAGTTGCTCATCCTCAAGCTGCTCTAACTGATCATCAGTTACGTCACATAGAGCAGCAAGGGAGAAACCGCAAAGCGAATCAGAAGAAGGACCAGAAGAAGAAACGGGATCGGTGACCAAGGCCATCGACTGTGACTTCGACCTACGAGAGACAACGTCAATCTCGTGAGTCTTGAGGCGCGAGTACAGCGCGTCAAGAGTCAAGGTCGAGAGGTCTGTCGTGTCTTTGATGGTGGTCACTTTCATCTCCCAAACACGTAGATCAAGTGCTGCGAGCATCTGACGAGCGTTGTCCGAGTTGGGGTATGTGAGACCGACCGCTCGGAGGTTGCTCAAGATCTTGTGGAAACGCGTGAAGCACTCATCGAGGGACTCACCAGCAAGCATCTCGAATTTGTTGTACTCTCGCTTGAACTGGTCCTATCGAACCATCTTGATCTGGGTGGTGCCCTCATGGTATGCGTCGAGAGTCACCTAGATATCGTAGGCGGACGACAGGTGGGAGATGCGATCGAACTCGCTACGACTCAGGCCCTGGATAATGATGTTCCTTGCCTTAGCGTTTGCCTCAACATCATGCATATTCCCAGCATTGATGTTCTCATCGGCAGGAACAACAAACCAGACATTGACCTTGCGCCAGATAGCGTACCCTTGAGCCTGGATGTATGTCTCCATTCGGCTCTTCCAGAAAGGGTAATCGATGCCATCGAAAATGGGCGGCTTGGTCGAGTAGTTGTCCGTCGCCATGGCTCTTGAGACCGGTTAAGATCTATTGATTAGAGCTAACCGGCTCTGATACCAATTGTTGGATCGAAATGGTCGACAGAGGGGGGTGAATGTTGTTCTTTTCAAAAACGCTCCCGAGAATTCGTACACTGATTTTTCGAAAAGAAGCAAAACAAAGCAACTCACAAAAAATTAATTTTGCTGAACCTTGGAATGCATGTGACACTGAAAAATTCAGCATATATCAGAGACTAGCCAGTAAAAATTTCAACTAAAAATAAATCCGTTTGGACTGCATGCGGAAGGGAGGAAAATCAGAAAAAGAATAAAAAGAAGAGGCACTAAAGAGCAAGAATGGCAACTACTGCATGCTTGCCGAGAGAGAGAGAGAGAGAGAGAGAGAAAGGTGATTAAGAAAACAAAGATCCAAATGAAAAGCTTGCCGCATATACTACTTGCTGTCGAGTGCTCTGCTGGCCAAGAAACAAAAATGCCTGAGACCGAAGAAACAGGAGCTCTAAAGGAAACCCAACAACTGAAACTGCAGAACCTCTTGGCCGAAAATCTGCACACAATCTTGGAAATTTAGAGTTTCTCCTTTTCTATCCAAGCTAAGGGATCAAAACCATATTCTAAAAAAACAGGAGGCCCCAAACAACACAAGAAATCAACAACAACTCCTGAATTTCAGAATTGAACCAAGAACTGAAACACTTACAGAGACATCACTAAAAACAAAATTACTCTCCAATCTTTGATCCGTTGGCTATGAAATTTTGCAGATATGTTAGCCATAGCCATGGGATAATCCAAATCAAATTTCATGCCATTTCTCCAAGGGAATCAAGAATGGCATCAAAACCCTAGAAGGCCAAAAAGATGAACAGAGGAGGCTCAAAAGATAAAATTGAAATTTAACTTGGTTTGCTCTTTGGGATTGACTAGCCAAATGGCTTTTGAGCATCTCCCATGTCATAGCAACCCATTTTGAACAATCCCAGCAAGCAAGAACTCGAAAAACAAAAAGTCAAGAAATCTCTCAAAATAGAAAACGAAGAACAGAGGCTACGAACAGAGAAAACCAAACTCCAGATTTTCATTCATTGATTTAAAAGGAATCCAGATACGTCCCGATACGCATGGACATTAGAGCAAGAAGGATTACAAGTTCATCTCTCCAATCTCTCCCTCTCAATCCTCAAGATCACCAAGAACCTCACATGTTTCTTGGGAGGAATACACAGGAAGGAGAGACTGTCAGGAAACTATCGAAGGAGACACAGAGGGAACACAACTCTGCCTCCACCAACAACTCTCAACCACTAAAGCCTAAAGCCAAAGCAAACTCTAAAGCCTATTTTGACTAAAGGAAACCCTAAAATCCCTTGAAGTGTTCAAGTGGACATGCAGCCACCACCTCATATATATAGCCCTCGGATAACAGGTCTCCACCCCGTTACGCCCGCTAAACCCAACGGAGCCCGCTCCCGCTTGTGCAGCCTTGTGAAATTTCCGATTTTCCCCTCCTGCACCTTCCGGGAAGCTTCCGCGCTCCTTGTCATCCACGACTCGCAACCACATCGAATCTCCACCGTCTTCGACACATCCGACCATTCTGACCTCGACACCTCCCTGTGTCTAGTCTGGTCACCTCGTGTCTCACCACGGCTCCACCTCGACGTCCTGCAGTCACACAGACAAGAAACACGTCAAATAGCACCGCTCGATACATGAAAGCGTAAATCACATCATACTTACTCATGATGAAGTCCAAACCTGTCGAATCATCGGAATATGCATCCTAAAACTATACGACCAAGTTTGATCAACTCCGACCGAGCCCGATTGCGTCACGCAACGACTCGACTCCGAACCACTCAAACCAAACTCGACTAACCTAAACCAATGTCAATTACTCATCACTCACATGTGGCCAGCTCCACATGGTCCATCAAAAATGCAGACATCGCAAATTTCCAAATTTCTCTATTCTCTTATTTAATCCCCCCTTTTTTTTGCTTTTCTTACAAAACTGGTTACAAGCCTATTCAATATATAGGCTAATACCCTCCTACTAGCATACATATTCGGACTTCAAGTTGAGCACAACTTCAACTTGAGTTACACACGAAGACGAAACTTACTGCGTCTTGGACTCTAAGTCAAAATTATTTCTAGCACTTGGGTCTGACAGCCACACTGCCACACCATTCTTTGCAATTGTGAGGGTTGTGGCCGATTCCTTGCGCCTACACCATCTGCACTATTCCCTCCACCAAAGCTACTAAATTTCTCTAGAGCATCGCCAGTTGGCTGCCGCCACGGCCACTAGCCACGGCCGCTGCCGCTTGCTGTTGCCAGCAGTGGCAGACCCAGGATTTTACTAAAGGGTATGCCGCACCAAAATTTTTATATGTAATTCGGTAAAATCATTTGCCAATTCGGTAAATAATTGTAAAATTTGCACCGTAATTCGGTATACAGGCACTAAATAATATGATAAGTCTTAAATTCAAGGATTAAGTTGGAAACTTGCACAAATTACAATATAAATAGTTCAAACACCATACTAATAGTCTCAAATATACATATACCATACTAGCACATGTTGATTTTGCTGGATGTAAATTTCAGCCTGACAGCTAGCATAAAGCATAGGTAGAAATTTTTCAAAAAGGAGTATTTGGCAAACCATACTTTTCATCTAGCAACATATGATCAATCAGAATTGCAATTTTTTTAATTCAAACTAATTTTACGCAGATCCAACTACACAGTGCACACCTAGCATTGCAATCCGTTTTTTTAATTGAAATGCCAATTAGGTTATTATCTCGGATCCAATGCTATCAACTCCATTCGGTTATCCAATAGTTGACTACAATCCCACAAATACCTATTGTAATATACAACAAACCTGTAGTCTATTAGCTAGATGAGCACTCAAAAAGCCCTTATAAAGTGTGCCTGTTTGAAAACAATCTTTGACCTATTTTTAACTCAAAATACATAGTAGTATTTACTTAATCAGCTCTGCACTTGCGCAGTCCTAATGCACTAGGTTGAAATGGGCCAAAGCACACAACAGCCACATGATAACAAAGTAGATACAAAAAGAACAAGCATACTCTGGCTCTAATGCTATAAATATTAGGGCCATTGATACCTTGCAACCTAATAGCGAGAACAGATGAGCTGATGCAATCACGCATGCACACCTTAAGGCCAACAGATGCACCATTGATATCAACTTAAATACTGTAGCAAGGTACCAGCCTACCAGGTTCATGAAAGAAACATCCATTCCTCATCTCAAACGCATCTCTAATAGTGATATAGGCACTACTAATCATCAGCGGAGGAAATCACAAATAATTTCCAACGAAGTGCCAAAATAGCAGCAATTCTTGGTGGATCTTAAGCGCGTGGCCAACACCTTACTCCTCGGCCGGAGCCGGAGCAGTTGCTGACGAGGCCTCCGACTCCGATGCGCTCGCCTCCGCGGGAGCCGCCGGACGGCCGGAGCGGCGGCGGCACGGGACTTGGCGAGTTCGAGCGGGCGGCGGCTGACCTCCTTGGAGTAGGCCTGGAGGACCTCGATCCCTTCCTCGACTGAGGCCGAGGCGGCGGCGCGCTCAGCCTCGGGCTCCGGGACAGCGCCGTAGCGCTGGAAGAGGACGTTGGGCGCAGCCAGCATCTGCACGAGGCGGCGCACCATGGCGTCGCGCGTGCGCTGCAACGGCGGCCGCTCGAGACCACCCGCTCGCCGCTTCCTCGTCGCCTCTAACCACGCCCGCCCGGCGTCAACCAACTACTAAGTGGCTGGGCCCCAAGGTATGCCGTGACCCACCCGGCATACCCTGTGGGTCCGCCCCTGGTTGCCAGCCCACACCAGTGCGCCTCAGGCCACAAAACCACCACTATACTAGCATTCACATGATCCTAGGATTCTATTTTGTCGGTCACCACAGCCCATCCGTGCTTTCCTTCAAATTTTAGTTGAATTTCGTCAAAACTTCAAACAGCCGTTTGAACCGTTTGATCGAAAGGACAAAACTTTCGGTCAATTTGGTGCTTTCTCCACAAAAAAAAGCAAACAGAAGCTTGAACGCTTGTGAGTTAATTACGTAACCAAGTTTCATTAAGCAATGTAAATGATGCTTAGTAGTTTGTAGCAGGTCATTTTTTTTATAACGAGAGCTAAGGGCATGTACAATGGCACCACTTTAGCTGCCTACCACGTAGTTTAATTTCTTCGTTGATGTGGAATAGAGAGAGAGAGAGTGTGTGAGAGAGTTGTTGTCTCTTGACGAAGAGATGACACAAACTCATAAGACAATGATATATATAGGCCCCGTTTGGCACAGCTCTAGCTCCGAGATCTATGTTGGATCTGTAGTTTGTTGACTAAATTAAAGTGATTTAAATATTTTTATTTAATATATAATATAAATGAAATGAGTCATGTAAATGCACTTAACATGCCTGCAACTCTAGATCTACAGATTTCTTAGAGCTAAAGCTCTGCCAAACGGGCCATAGATAGCATAAAACACAATTACGTGAGTTGATGTCTCTAACAAGCACCTTTTTCATACAAAATTTAAAAGATTATGGGTATCCATAGAGACAACTTAGAAGGTGACTGTCTTTAAATGACATGAACTAATATATAAATAACCGACGTCTCTACTACTATATATGCCGCCAACTCAATTAGTGCTCGCCACTTGCTAGGTCCCGTGTCCTGTGGGAGTAGTGCTTAAAGGGTAAACGAATGTGGATAAACCAAGGATACTAAGGCCCCGTTTGGCATGGCTCCACTTCACAAGTGGAGCTGTTTTTTTTTGACTTCATAAGTGGAGCTGGGTGAAGCTACTTTTTTCAGCTCCACCCAAGGAGCTACTTTTGTCTCAGCAGGTTTTAAGGGACTCCTTGGGTGGAGCTATTTTGTTGTACCCCGTTTGGCACAAAACAGCTCCAAACAGCTCCAGGAGCCGGTGGTGGAGCTGTGCCAAACGGGGCCTAAGAAGGACGCGACTAGCTCATACCCTCTACTTAGGGCATCTCCATCATTTTTTTCATCAAATGATTCTCTCTCTTCAACCGAGTGTCTGATTTATGTTCCGTCTGAACCGTTTAGATATATATGCTGAGCTTTATAAAACATGACACATATTGAATATATTTTAGAGACATGAAACATTGTTTCTCAACTAGCAACCCTAGTTATCTACTGCTAGCAACTTTAGGTGATGATAACAATCAAACTTCACATTAGCTGCTAACTCTATATGTTATTTACTACATTAATTATCAGCAACTGTATATCAGTTGCTAGCTATGCATATTATTAGATGCTAGTTCTACATGTTTCTTGTCATATTACTTACTAGCAACTCTCTATTAGTTGCTAACTTTACCATGTTACTGTTACATTAATTGCTAACAGCTCTATATATTATTTGCTACTTTAGTTGCGAGTAGTTCTATATGTTATCTACTAGCATCTTCCTATTACTTGATGATAATTATCAACGATTTGTGTAATCACTAGTAGTGGTGGTTCGACATAGTTGCTAGCTTTACATGTGAGTACACTACTATAGAAAGGGTCATCACAAACGGTTTAAAACCGTCATTACAGATAGTTTTCAAATCGTCGGAATTTATCTATTATCACAGACAGTTTTCAAACCGTCTGTGATAAGTTATAACACAAACAGTTTTGCCCAATAAAACTGTCTGTGATATATCAAATATCAAAGACGGTTATTAAAGATAACCGTTTGTGATATCTTGCATACCATAGATAGCTAATACTAAAAACAGTCTATGATGTAATAGACATCACATACTATTCTTCAACATAGCTGTCTACTATCACAGATGGCTAATATCACAAACTGTCTATGATATCTTAATATCACAGACGGTTAATATAAAATATCATCTACGATATATCATTATATCGCAGGCGGTTTGTTGTTACAAACCATCTGTATAGCTATTTTAATAGCTAAATTATTTCCCTTTTTGGTTAGCCTCAGGAAATACTAGCTATACTTTCTGAAAACAGGTAAACAGATCACATATATAGCACACAACAATCATTACACAGATATCATAAGTGAATTAAACAACTGAAGGAAGTACAATTGAATGAATTGGTTGATTAAGTACAATTGAGTTATTGCAATTGTATCAAATGTTTCAACATCTAATCATCATTGTTGGCATGACACTCTCCATTCTTGTGTATGACCTTCACCATTAAGAATTCAGAGAACTGTCCTCGAATTTCAGCGAGTTTGTGAAGATCGTATGTACTTTCGTCAAATTCCACGCGTTGTCGCTAGTAGTGTTAAAGTCACTAGCATATATAAATTGATAATCACGAAATATTTATTGGCAGGTTAACAAACCTCTGGATCATTCGTCTTAGCGTCCATGATTTTCTGCATATGACGGCAAATGTAGAATACACATACATTGCCCTTTAGCTGCTGGTGGCACTGTAAAAATAGAATTATATACATAGAAATTGTCAGTTCTAGAGGCGTTATTACAAAGTGTGATATAGCAGGATTGTTGTGTTGTAGCAGGTACCGGAAATTGCGTCCTGTGTCGCAGTGTGGCATTGGATTTCTTGTGTCCCCTTCCTTGGGCAACGTAAGCGCTGAACGATCTACGTGATTTCAAAATTTTAGTGTCGGCCATTGCAAACGAAGGGAAGACTACAATAGAGTTACGTACGGAGGAAATGAGTTTACCTACCAATTGTTTGTTGCACACAGATGAAGTCATGGTTGCTCTTAAGTAGGGAATTAATGTGTATTACTTTGCTCCTGTTTGGTACAATCACAATTAGAATCCAGTGAGACCTAGTCATGTGTGTTGCCATAGTGATTAATCTAAGTTCATGTTGCGTATAAAATACAAATGAAACTTGTTAGCCATCAATGCCGGTGATAAGGAAGAGAAGGGAGCCATTTATTTGTGCTTGAGAGACAAGAGAAACAAGGAAGAAAACCGGTCAGTGAGGTGTTCGTACAAGATATATCAGCGATGTGGGTATTAATCTCTGGTGGTGGATGATCATTTTTATACAACAAGCAATACATTCGGCGTGTAAGACAAAGAGATGCATCGGGGGGCTGAAATGATCAATTGAAAGGCACGCTTTAGGGAGACAAAGAGATATCACTGAAGGTTCCAACTACATGCCGTCTGTGATGCTAAACTATCACAGACGGTGCTTTTTAATAACCGTCTGTGAACTATCACATATGGTTCTAATTGAAAACCATCTGTGATATCTGCTATTATCACAGGCGGTTTGTATTAATAACCGTTGGTGAACTATCACATACGGTTCTAATTAAAAATCGTATGTAAAATCTGCTATTATCACAGACGGTTCATATTAATAACCGTTTGTGAAATATCACAGACAGTTATTAAGAAAAATCATCTATGATAGTTCAACATCACATACAGTTCATGGTCACGCTTATAAAACTATCTGTGATAATTATAGAACCATTTGTGATGAGGCTTCCAGGATGGCTCTTTTTCAAGTAGTAATACTTGCTGTAATAGTTGCTAACTCTACAAGTGAGGATTTGCTATAATAATTGCTAGCTCTACATATTACTTGCTAGTTCTATATTTCACTTACTACGTTAGTGGCTTGCAGCATTTACATGTTACTTGCTAGTAGCACTACTACAGAAAGCCTAATACTAAACGGCCAATCACAGACGGTTTGACAAAACCGTCTGTGACCGACACTAACACAGACAGTTTTAATTTGGACACCGTCTGTGTTGGTGGCGTCTGAGAAAACGCGTATCACAGACGGTTCTTACCGATGAACCATCTGTGATACTAAAGTATCACAGACGGTTTGTATTAAAAACCGTCTGTGATAATCTAGAATTATCACAAACGGTTTTTTATTGAAAACCGTCTGTGATAATCCCAGGATTATCACAGATGGTTTTTTTATTAAAAACCGTCTGTGATAATGACGCTAGGCATTTATTGCGCTGCTCAGAACCGCATCTGTCTTCATTTCGATCCAGATCTAGGCGGTGCTGCACTCTTTCGCTCAGGAGACAAGCTAGGCGATTTCAGGCCAATTAATTTGGTGGGAGGAGGCAGAGATTGAGCTTTGAAGATTCATACTTTCCTGGTTGCTCTAGATATGGTTAGTAATGAAATTTATTTTTCTTTGCATTACAATTTAGATCTAAGTAATTGGTAAGTGTTATTGAAGATGGTTTGCAAAATTGTTGGTTATATAATAGCTGTTGCGTTTATAATATGAATTAAGCTAGCAAATTAAGCCTCAATGCATGTGGCTGGTATATATGTAGTAATAATTAATTAATTTAATTTTTATTACTAAGTTGTTATATATATACATAATGTAGAACCGAAGCTGGATATATGCCGTGAGCCATGTGAGTGAAGAGTACATTAATGGCGTGTCTGCTTTTATAAGAGCTGCCGAGGAGGATATGCTGAATAAGGGGGTGGAATATATGCACTGTCCATGCACTGACTGCGAGAATTTAAAGATGTTTAAGAATCGAGGGCAAATTGAAGCGCACTTGATTCGGAGGGGTTTCAAAAAGGGTTATACGTGTTGGACCAGTCATGGCGAAGTCAATGATCACATGCCTCCGGATGACATCGCCGGTGAAGTGAATGATATGCCTCCGGTTGACATCGCGGGTGAAGTGAATGACTTGCCGCCGGATGATGTCGATTGTGGATCGGATTCGGATAGGTTGCACGATGACAATCTGGATGAGATGCTTCGCGATGTAGAAGAGAACTATGATGAGAGAGAGTATGTTAAATTCCAGGGCTTGATGGAGGAGTCGGAGAAACCTTTGTTCACGTGCTGCAGGTTAAAGTACACAAGGTTGTCGGTTGTGCTTGAACCGTTGAAATTGAAGGCAAGCAACGGCTGGTCCGACAAGAGTTTCACGGCGCTGCTAGGTCTTTTAGCGGACATGCTTCCGAAGGGAAATGAGTTGCCTAAAACCACGTATAAAGTCAAGAAGGTTCTTTGTCCGTTGAGAATGGAAGTAGAAAGAATACATGCATGTCCGAACGACTGTATCCTGTACCGTAAAGAGTATGCAAACATGCATGTATGTCTGGTGTGCAATGCATCCCGATACAAATGTAACAATCAATCAGATGATGGCGAGGGAACAGAGGTGAAGAAAGGACCTCCTGCTAAGGTGGTATGGTATTTTCCTATAATTCCCCTTTTGAAAAGGTTTTTTTTGCAAATCCAAAGGAGGCAAAACTGCTGCGTTGGCACTCGGAGGAGCGCAAGAAGGGTGGAATGCTAAGACACCTTGTTGATTCTGCCCAGTGGAGAAACATTGATAGGAGTTTTGTAGACTTCGGTGCAGAACCAAGGAATATATGGTTTGGACTGAGTACAGATGGATTGAATCCTTTCAGTAGCATGAGCAGCCGACATAGCACATGGCCCGTGACTCTCTGCATCTATAACCTTCCTCCTTGGTTGTGTATGAAGCGAAAGTATATTTTGCTGTCGATACTTATTCAAAGGCCAAAGCAACCTGGGAATGATATCAATGTGTACCTAGCACCGTTGGTGGAAGATCTAAAAGTACTGTGGAACCAAGGGGTACAGGTATGGGATGCATACAAACGAGAGAACTTCACTTTGCGCTCCTTATTGTTCTGCACCATAAATGATTATCCTGCCCTTGGTAACCTATCGGGCCATAGTACAAAAGGTGCCAAAGCTTGTACCCGCTGTTTAGATGGTACCGAGAGTGTGTGGCTGAAACACTCACGCAAAACCGTCTACATGCGTCACCGCCAGTTTCTTCGGAGGGCTCACCCATACCGCAAGATGAAGACAATTTGACGGAGAGAAGGAAGACGATTCAGCTCCAAGTCATTTAAGGGGAAAAGAGGTTTATAATATGGTGAAGGATTTAGATGTTGTCCTCGGAAAGGGACGTAAATTGAGGGCTCATGAGAAGAGCACCTGGAAGAAGAGATCAATATTTTGGGACTTACCTTATTGGGAGTACCTAGATGTTCGACACTGCATCGATGTCATGCACGTAGAAAAGAATGTATGTGACAACTTGATTGGTCTCTTACTGAGCATTCGTGATAAAACAAAGGACGACGTCAACGCACGGCTTGACTTGGCTGATATGGACATCAGGCCTGAGTTAGCACCGACATGCATTGATAATGGACGAACGTACCTTCCCCCTATGTGTTACACTCTGTCCAAGCCCGAGAAAACAGAACTGTGCCAATGCTTGCATGGTGTCAAAGTTCCGTCTGGTTACTCCGGCAACGTGAAGAAACTTGTTTCGATGCAAGATTTGAAGTTAAATGGCATGAAGTCTCATGATTGTCATGTGCTGATGACATAGATGCTCCCTATTGCAATTAGAAATATTTTGCCGTTCAAAGGCCGAGAGACAATCATGAGGCTATGTTATTTCTTTAACACAATTGCTCAGAAGGTCATCGATCCCGAAGGACTAGATGCTCTGCAGGACGAGGTGGTGATGACTCTATGTCATCTTGAAATGTATTTCCCTCCTTCGTTTTTTGATATCATGGTCCATATCATTGTTCACATTGTATGGGAGATAAAAATATGTGGACCCGTATTCCTACGTAGCATGTACCCATTTGATAGTATAAATATCACAGACGGTTCTAAACTGAGAACCGTCTGTGATAAGCATTATATATAACCCTCGCTAGGGTTTTGCACATATACTGCGCAGTTATTAGAGCCCGAAGTCCCGATCGAGCCCGTCGCTCTCCCGAAGTCCCGATCGAGCGCGTCGCCGCCGCCGTCCCTGCCTCCGTCGATCCCCTCGCCGGTCGCCTCCCCCGAGCCCCTCGCCGGTCGCCTCCCCTGAGCCCCTCGCCGGCCGCCTCCCCCGAGCCCCTCGCCGGCCGCCTCCCCCCGAGCCCCTCGCCGGCTGCCTTGTCGGATCTCCGTCCACGCCGCCGGCTGCCTCGTCGCCACGTCGCCCTTGCCGAGCGCTGACTTTGGTAGGAACCTTTACTAGATCTTTTCCATCGAATTTCTAGTAGCTTGTTAGGATAATGTTATTAGCAGTAGTTAACGAACTTGCGTATATGTTACATGAACAGCGGTGTCATATCTCAATTCTTAGCAATTGCTTGATGCAATTATCAAACTTCTTTTTTGCCGTATAATAGCACATGAAACCATGCTTATTTCAATGCAGGCCTTACCCTAGTTGGGTTATTAAAATAAGTTGGTTTTAATTTCATTTAGATGGTGCACCCTACCAATTGTTTAGTCTTTGATTTACATGCTATTAGGTTGTCAGCTTGTTGCTCACAAGTTCAATAACAAATGATGTTTGCAGATGCCGTATTACACCTCTTTTATGTGGTGTATCTGTGTATCATTGAAATGCTATTGTCTATTATCTTGGCACCATCAGGTTTTTTATTGAAATAGGAAAGAGTTTTTTTGTTTGATTTTTTTGTATAACCATGGTCTCTTAATATAAGTGCTCTTTTTTGTTGTCTTAGTGCTAGTTTGGCATTGCTATGCTGGGTTGCAGCATGTTAGCTAAGAGAGCTTTTACCGGTTCTAGTAAAATATTTTTGTTTTGTACTAAAAAAGAGGTTATCTGTTAGTTAACATAATGTTTAATATCTCCTCTGAGACCACCAATAAAACAATTCAGCAAGAAGTGCTCTTGTAAGTATGGATGGTCCCTTTTTACCAGTGCCATGCATTCTTCAAATCTACCAATGTAATCGCCTATATTGGATTGATATTGTTTGCTTGCCTCTTTTTAATCTTCTTATCACTAAAACTGGCTACTCTACAATCTTATGGTCTTATCTTATCTTATGGTATGGCATTTTCTTATCTTATCCTAATAGACCCACAAATTGAGCGAATCATAGTATGGTATATATGTTCTATTGAGCGAAATAGATAAATTGCACTTTCTTATCTTATGGTATGGCACTTTCTTATCTTATCCTAACAGACCCACAAATTGAGCAACATGTCATTCGCGCATTCTTCAACATCATCACCGGATGCATCCGCTCTAAAATCAAAACGCCGAGGAAGAGGGCTATCGAAGAAGCCTGAGGGCCGATTTACCACCACAGAGGTCAATGGATTTGGGACCCCTCTCCTTCCTCCCAAAGCAGTAAGCGCATTCCGAAGAATGGTTGGAATAGTTGCACGAGAATGAATTGAGATCACATTCAATTCGTGGAAGAGCGTGCCTGAGACTTGGAAACATGAGCTGCTGACAGAAATTTTGGCATCGTTCGAGATCCCAGAAGAACACCAAGACGCCGTGCAACGACACGTCTTGCTAGCGGCATGCAAAGTATGGAAGAACTTCAAGAGCACGCTTGTCAAGTACTACACGGAGAAGGACAAAACACCCTTTCATAAATACCCATTCCTGGAACCACAATGGGAAGAGTTCAAGGCGATGAAGACGACCGAAGATTTCAAAAGTATAAGTGCGGCGCACAAGGCCCTCCAAGCAAAAAACACACACCCCCACAGACTTGGTACAACTGTGTATGCGGGTAAAATCCCGCAGGCAGCCCTGCAGGACATCGCCCTGCCATTTGCCAATATCCCGGATGACCGCGCTCGAAATTGGATTAGAGCAAGGCCATCCACAACGACATCGGGGGACGTCTCCTTTCGAAACCCTGCAGACCAGCAAGTGTCCCAGCGCTTGGTAAGATATCGATGGAACTACGTAGCTTGTAATTACTCCACAACTTCGTACGAAGTGAAATGACATGTCGTGCTCTTGCAGGAAGCGCTGAGTTTTGAATCTACCCTGGGATCATTCCAGGGAACAAGGGAGAATGATATGCTCTCCGTGGCCCTGGGAAACAAGGAGCACCCGGGTCGTACGAGAGGCTTGGGCTTTACGTTCCTTGGAAACATGGTTTCCAAGATGACTCCGAGCAGTATCGGCGTAGGAAGAGAACAAAGCCGAGCGTGAGGCACAGCTACGAGAAGAGATCAAGGCATCTCTTAGAGAGGAGCTGGCTGATTATGTCAGAGATGAGGTGCGGAGAATTACAGAAAATCAGCACGCCGCCGCCGCTCCTGTGCTAACTAGCCCGCCCAACTATCTGAGTAGTTGCGCGTCCAATCCTACGACGGAGAACGCGGCCAGATTTCCTGTCAACGACATCCTGGTAATAATTATTATCTCTGGAATGCTCGATCCGTTGATATGCCTATTAATTGGAGTAACTAATTTTGCATCGTTATGTAGGAGCCTACGAAGTGCAAGCTCCAAGTGAGATATGCCTCCGTTGCCTTGTGCGCTGCTTGGGGCATGGCATATCCGTCTGCTCAAGGGGTCATGCTGCACCGTCAAGCTTTAGCACCAGGCTTCGAAAAAGTGTCAGTAGATGGTGTACACGCCAATTTCGAGGTCGTCCCGCTACCAAAGCCCACCAACGACGAGCTGGTGACTCTAGGGCAAGCCATTGGAACCTTCATCAAGTGGCACAAATGCGATATCTGCCTCTCTTCACCGGTGGCAGATCAGCTACGTGCACTGGTGCCATCTCCACAAGGGTAACCTGAACCAGATCAGCTACATGCACTGGTGCCATCTCCACCACCGCTACCTGCACCGGTGTCATGTTCACGGGCGCTATTCCCGGTGCAGCAACTTCCACCAGTGCAACTTCCACCACCGGTGCTACCTTTAAAGTCGACCTACAACTGAGGCAGCAAGGGCAAAGCAAAGAAGACCAATGATGATATCCCATACCTGCCATTGGCCCGCAAATTCGTGCTTGACAAGCCGTTGCTCGAGCAAAAGGGCCTCCAAACCCTAGCAATTAGTTGCCAGCAATTGCACAAATGATATATGGAACAGTCCAATAAGCCAGAGGGAGAACGAAGCTCAGGTATCACTGTCAAATTCGCGCCGGATCATTTACAGCACAGTGTTCACGAGTGTGTCTTCGTGGTCACCTTTGAGGATTTACTCGATATTTTCATGCTCAACGCTCCCGACGTCTCACTCATTCGATGTTGGACGCTGTAAGTGTGTACAATCACAGTCTCGGTTCATGTCATACCGATAAATGTCATATATAATTTGTTGCTTTCGTGTGTATATATACATACACATGCTGACCAAAACTACATCATCCAAATCATCGGTTGGTTTCTTGGACCCACACATGGTTGCCAAGTATACCATCGACGAGGATACAGCCTTTCTCGAGAGGTACATTGCAGCAGGACTGCTGGATTACCGCAATAAGGAATATGTACTTATGCCCTACAATCAGAACTATCATTGGATTTTAATAGTAATTGTACCAAAATGGAACAAAGTATATTACCTTGATTCCCTAAGTAAGAATAAAATGGACTTCACAGTTGTCAGCCAAGTAATCAATACGTAAGTACATTTTCTCTATACATACCTATATTGTACTCTTTCTTTCCTTCCGAATGACTAAGGTTAACTTTTTCGAATCACGCAGGGCGTTCGCGATGTCTCTATGCAAGGGGCCAAAGGCCTGACACATGCTCGAGATTTTAAGGTATTCGCTATTACACATTAATTAATCCTATGCGACAGTTGTTAGTAATGCCTGACAAGTTCATTGATTATGGATCTGTTTCTTTCGCGAGACCTCGATTCCGGAGTGATAGAGCAATAAAAAATGCAATGTTACCATCTAAGTGCAAATGCAATGTAGATCTTTTGTAATTGTGTATTTGTTAATGGTTATTTTATTTCGTTTCAATTAATTGATTTGCGAAATGGATGCTTTATGTTTGTGAAATGAAGTGCGATGTGAATTGGATGTTTTTATGTTTGTGAAATGAATTGAGATGTGAATTGTATGTATAAATGTACATGTTGATTTGCTTGTTTCAGAGGGCATGGCTAGCATTTCCTGAGGCTAGCCAATAAACATGAATAGATTTAGGGGTAGAAAAAATATCACAGACGGTTTGTAACTAAAAACCGTCTGTGATAAGTGATAATTACAGTTGTTAGTTAAAAACCGTCTGTGATTATCTCCTATCACAGACGGTTTTCACTTAAAACCCGTCTGTGATTATCAGCTATCACAGACAGTTTTTAGTTACAAACCGTTTGTGATATTTACACCACAGACGGTTCGAAAACCGTCTGTGATAACCTTCGATTATCACTGACCCATAAATTCAGACGGTTCAGAAAACCGTCTGTGATGACATTTTTGAACCGTTTGTAATACGGTTTTCTATAGTAGTGTAGCATACACCTATAGTTGCTATCTAAATTTGCCAGCAAGAAATGTAGAGCAGTCCAAAAGAGATCTATTTAGACTTGCTAGTAGCCAATACATAGAGTTGCTACCTGAGAACCAATTTTTTTAAGAGTAAAGTCCATTACCGGTCCTTAAACTTTTTATGCTGTGTCATCCCGGTCCATAAACTTTTAAAGTATATCATCCCGGTCCTTAAACTTTCAAAGTGTGGCAATTTCTTTTGAAAGTCTATGGACCGGGATGACACAGCATAAAAAGTTCACTGCTACAACTACATAGGATATTGCCACACTTTGAAAGTTTAAGGACCGGGATGACATACTTTAAAAGTTTATGGACCGGGATAACACAGCATAAAAAGTTTAAGGACCGGTAATGGACTTTACTCTTTTTTTAATATGTTCTTAAAATATATTAAATATAGGATTTGTTTTTATCAAGTTCATTGTATAAATCAAAACAGTTCAAATAAAACACGAATTGGTAACTCGGTTTAAAAGATGCGATGATTTAAAGGAAAAAATGAACCTATACAAGTTACAGACGAGATCTTGCCACTAGAAATGGGATGGTCCTCCATGCGTGAGCGATCGCACGGCGCCAAGCAGTGGTACGCGACTAGCAACCGGAAAGCAATATCGTACTAAGAAACAATAAGACCTACTTGTTCATTTTAATTAACGAAAAAGTGCTTGATGTAATTTATTAGATTAATTCACTTTAAGTGGCAGGCAGCAACGGGATGCAGTTGAACTCCCACGGGGCAGCGAACGAAACGATGCACAGCTGTATAAACAAGCGACATGTTGGCAAACGAAATGGCCGGCTGTTGCATCCGTTCACTTGCTATAAAAGGAAGGCTGCTCTGTCATTTGAATAGGAGCGCATATGGGCTGAACATCCATATGGTAATACTTGTGCACACATACACTTGAGTGCCAATTTTTTTATCATCAAAAGAACATTGAAAAGAAAAGGCAGAGACAAGAGAAAAGACTTACTGCAAGAAAGAAAAGCTTGCTGCAACATAGATCAAGATATATTTATGCATGATTAAAATTGAACAAAATAGTGTTGTAAATTAAAGTTTCCGCTTACACTACTAAAAAAGCAATCAAAATTAACTTGGCGTAATTAAGCATACATGATCGATCGACATGGTAGTTTTCATGGGTAACGGAATTGGGATTGAACCAAGAAAAACTAGAATTTAGAACTGGAAGGCCCACGCATTCTCCCTGCGGATCTCCTCCTGCTGCTCCGGCGTGAAGTCGTTCTTGATCCCAAACGTCTCCCTGATCTGCTCCGGGTTCTTGCCCTTGATCATGTCGGCGACCTTTTGGCAGGCGAGGGTCAGCAGCCCGTTGACCTCGAGGTAGTTCGCCGCCATGAGGAGGTCGTACAGTGTCGCCTGGTCGACGTCGATGAATCCCGCGTCGAAGGTCTTCAGCTCCTCCTCGTTGGACGAGGTGGCGGCGTTGGAGGAGCTGGCGGCGGCGACGGCGGCGTGCTTCTTGCAGTACTCGAGGACCTTGGCGAGGGGCTTGGCAGCGACGTTGGGGAGCGGGATGCCGCCGTCGGCGCAGTCGTCCTCGATGGCGTGGGTGATGGTCTGCGACTGCCTCGCCACCGCCTCTGACACCTCGAAGCGCTCCCCATCCGAGGATATCAGCGCGATCATCCGGTTCTGCTCGCCGTTATAGCTGACGCTTGTCTCGTCCGCCATTGATCGCTCTCGTCAAGCGCTATTCGGTCGAGTTGATTGCTGTCGACAGATTAAATTGGCAGATTGCGATCGAGTTGGTGCGTTGATTTATAGGCAGGCAGTCAGGCAGATAGAAACCGACTCGTACGGTCGTGCATATATATATGATGCATATGCGTATCCGGTTAACCTAGTACGCAACGGTTACACATGTCGAATCCGTAACCTAGTTGCATCTCTGTGGCATGATCGACTTCACGTCTATTCCAATATTCCATCTGGCCCGCCGCCGTCCTATTCTCCTGCTGCCAGCCAGCCGGATGGAATAGCACTACAAGAAAACTCCTCTCTAGGCACGCTTCCATAGTAACGCATGCTAAAAACGTCTCTACATGGGTATGTAAAGACGCTTATTGACATGATTTTGTTAACATCTCAACTTGACATGACATTAGACACGCTTTTATTGTTAAGAGACATATAAAGACACTTTTTAACATGATATTAAAAACATCTCAAAATGACACGGTGTTAAATACACTTTTAATCGTCAATAGCATCTAGACATGACATAAAACGTATCATACAATCGCCCATAGCCACCTAAATATGCCTTTTGACATGATACTAAAAACGTCTCAAAATGATACGGAGTTAGACACGATTTAAATCATCAATAGCATTTAGACACATTGAAAAGCGTATCAACAACCGTTCATATACATGTAAAAATGTTTTTTCTATGATATTTAAAACATATCAATATGTCACGAAGTTAGACACGCTTTTGACCGTCAGTAACATGTAGACACGTCGTAAAGCGTATCAAACAACATGTCATAGAAGTTTTTTCCTTGCAATTTAGAATATATTTTTCGTTATTCTCATATTGAATTATCATTGTTGGCCTTCATCACTCGTAGTGGGAAAAGTAACGGGGGAAATAAAAACTCAGTTTTGCTGGGCTGTGCATGTGTTTTTTAGTGTGCAAAGGACAAAAAAAGGGCCAAAAAATCAAATAAAAAACCCCAAGTTTCGAACTCTGAACCACTCAGACGAAAGATACTAGCCTTGCCACTTAGATACAATGAAGCTTGTGATTTTGTGTTGTCTGTGGTTATGTCTATAAGTTCTTTAGTATACTAACCTTACAAACTAAACCAGGTGCTTGCATTGCGGAGGAAACAGATCGACCTAGCTTGCCTGCAAAACATCCTGAGTCCTGGGTGGCGGCGCAATATTGGTGTGATTGCGGACGGCGACGCTGACCTACGGCGCCCCGTGCGTCTGATTCAGGTGGCGCCCTGAGGCCGCTGGCATCGTGCAGCTCGAATGACCCCACGCCCATTGCCCGACGCGTCTCCTAGGTGGCCGCAACAAGTGGGTGTGGAAGAAGCCGTCTCCAACCCCGCCTGCTTGAGCTGCGGCGCTATACATCAACACCCTGGACACGAAGGAATCCAAGTTGTAGCCAGTTCTAGGTCAACGGGTCCTCCTCACCCCACCCTGCGCCGACGCCTCCTCCTCCCCCCACCCCGTGCCGACGCCGCCTCCTCCCCCGCTCCCACCCCACGCCGCCGCCGCCGCCTCCTCCCCCGCTCCTCCGCGCCAACGCCGCCTTCTCCTCCCCACCCCGCGTCGACGCCTCCTCCCCTCCCTCCCACCCCGCGCCGCCGCCTCCTCCTCCCCGCTCCTCCGCGCCGCCGCCAAGTCCTCTCCCCTATTTTCCGCGCCGCCACTCTCCCCTCCCCACACCTCTCCCCCTCCCACCGTCCCGATCCATGCCGCTACTCTCCCCTTCCCCCAGGGGCGGAGATGAGCCTCGGGCCGGTTGGGCAATGGCCCAAGGCCCAGAAAAAATAATATTGTAAAATGTTAGATACTATATCTAAAAAAATACTGTTTAGTAGCTAGGCCCGAGGTTTATTGGATGGTCCGACACTTTTTTCGGCCGGCCCGAGCAATCAGACGAGCGCACCCCCGTGGCCCATCACGCCTCCGCGGCCCATCACGCCCGCACCCAGCCGCCTCCAGCGCCTCTCCTCGATTCCGCCTTCGCGCATCTGCTGCTGTTCAGCCGCAGATGCGACGCGCCGCCCCCAGCCCCCCACCGCCGCCCACCCGCCCGTGAGCCCGTTACGCCGCCCCCGCCAGCAACGGGATGCAGTTGAACTCCCATGGGGCAGCGAACGAAACAACACACAGCTATATAAACGAGTGACACATTGGCAAACGGAATGACCGGCTGTTGCATCCATTCACTTGCTATGAAAGAAAGGCTGCTCTGTCATTTGAATAGGAGCGCATATGGCTGAACATCCATATGGTAATACTTGTACACACATACACTTGAGTGCCAGTTTTTGATCAAAAGAACACTGAAAAGAAAAGGCAGAAATAAGAGAAAAGATTTACTATAAGAAAAAAGGGAGATTGGATCATATACACTCCCTTTAGTTGGGAAATTCAGGATTTACCCTCCGCATCTTAATGACACGTAGGGTCATCATAAGTCACTGACACGTGGGCCAGAAGAGTAAATCCTGAATTTCCATCTAAATGGAGGGTATATGATCAATTGGGGGAAGAAAAAAAGCTTACTGTAACATGGATCAAAATATGCTTATGCATAATTAAGATTGAACAAAATAGTATTGTAAATTAAAGTTTCCGCTTATACTACTAAAAAAGCAATCAAAATTAACTTGGCGTAATTAAGCATACATGATCGATCGATATGGTAGTTTTCAAGGGTAAACAGAGTTGGGATTGAACCGAGAAAAACTAGAATTTAGAACTGGAAGGCCCACGCATTCTCCCTGCGGATCTCCTCCTGCTGCTCCGGCGTGAAGTCGTTCTTGATCCCGAACGTCTCCCTGATCTGCTCCGGGTTCTTGCCCTTGATCATGTCGGCGGCCTTCTGGCAGGCGAGGACCAGCAGCCCGTTGACCTCGAGGTAGTTCGCCGCCATGAGGAGGTCGTACAGCGTCACCTGGTCGACGTCGATGAATCCCGCGTCGAAGGTCTTCAGCTCCTCCTCGTTGGACGAGGTGGTAGCGTTGGAGGAGCTGGCGGCGGCGTGCTTCTTGCAGTACTCGAGGACCTTGGCGAGGGGCTTGGCGGCGACGTTGGGAAGCGGGATGCCGCCGTCGGCGCAGTCGTCCTCGATGGCGTGGGTGATGGTCTGCGACTGCCTCGCCACCGCCTCCGACACCTCGAAGCGCTCCCCATCCGAGGTGATCAGCGCGATCATCCGGTTCTGCTCGCCGTTATAGCTGACGCTTGTCTCGTCCGCCATTGATCGCTCTCGCGCGTCAAGCGCTATTCGATCGAGTTGATTGCTGTCGACAGATTAAATTGGCAGATTGCGATCGAGTTGGTGCGTTGATTTATAGGCAGGCAGTCAGGCAGATAGAAACCGACACGTACGGTCGTGCCCAGAGCTACGCACATGTGTATCCGGTTAACCTAGTACGCAACGGTTACACATGTCGAATCCGTAACCTAGTTGCATCTCTGTGGCATGATCGACTTCACGTAGACTTGGTGCAAAGCCTATTCCAATATTCCATCTGGCCCGCCGCCGTCCTATTCTCCTGCTGCCAGCCAGGTTCTTTTGGTCGACAGCTTATATATTTCGGCTAAATTTTTTGAGTTTTGGCTATTCGTGCGAGAGAGTACAAAGAGATATTTGCATGCTATTTTGGCCGATTTAGATAAATTCGTTACAGTGTCTACTACAATCGACTTGTAGACCCCATCTTGAAAATACACTTCATTTGAAAGCTAGCTACTATAGAAAAGCCTGAAACTGAAGATGAAAAGAACAGGCACACAAATTACCTACGTTCAGAGCTTCCTATTACAACTACAATTTGAGATAAAATCAGTCAGATTTTTTAGACATTGAATTGACATCCAATAAGCCATCCGTACCCAACTTCCTATTAAAACAAAGCACCACTGAACCGTATCTCCAGCTACGTCCTGTCTTCCTTCCACCTCACAGGCAACTTGTTGTGCCGCCGCCTCGCCGGCATCGACGAGGCCTCCATGCGAGCCTCCACTGCCAGCCTTCTCCTCCCCCCGCCGCCACACCATCTCTTCCTTCGTCGCACCGCTACCTCGCTGGTGACCTCTACCGTCAGCCCATTTTGAGAGCCCAGGTAGTGTTAGTGATATGTCCTAGAGACAATTATGGAGGTGATTGTATCACTTCTATATTTATGTTCTTTTAAATAAATGCTATTATGTTCCATGAATGATTTAACATTTATAATGAGTAGTAAGTATGTGACTTATTGGTGAAGCTATTTATTTGTTATATGATATCATTTTAAAATAACCCTTGTCAGATATCACTGGTTACATATTAGAGAACATGGTATTGGATTGACCCATCTTGAGGTACTATTGAGATTGTTATGCTTATATGTTATCATTTAGTCTCAAGCAATAATGATGATGTATAATCATTGTACCTGAGATCAACATAATTTCCTACATGTGTAATAGTGCACTTAGGGGTTACCAAACATTACACCATAACTGAGTAGTTATAAAGGTAGCTTTTGGGTATACTATAAAACATGCAGAGAAAAGTGAGTGGTCAGATATGAGATTTGCCCCTCCTTCATAACAGGAGACATATCTCTAGGCCCTTTGATGTGGTCAAATAAAGAAAGTGCATGGCCATACCACGAGTGGTCGAAGAATCGACCACATGAAAGTATCCATCACTAGATCAAAAAAAGATTGAACAATTCATAAATGACATGCTTCTCATTTGGAGTTCGATCAGATATCGTAAGGCGAAAGGAGAGTATGTAAACTGGTCGATAGGTCCGGCCAGATGCGATGTGGTAGTATAGAGATACCAACTGATCGTGAGCTGTTCGGACATATCACAAACTAGTCTGTGATATGGTTGTATTGAGATGCGAACTAGTCGTGACCATATATGATCTGGTTGTAAGGAGTTATGAGCTGATCGTGAGTGATTAGGACCTGGTTACAGATCATATTATATAAGGTTCATCCAGATTGATTTTTGTATATGTTTAAGGTCGATATGTCCTGCTAGGGACTGCTTCCGACCACTGATTGGAATAGTATTTCTGAGTTACAAACAAGTATACATGAACCTACTGGGTCACACACTTAACAAATTGGAATAGTAAGGGTCTGGATAATAGACTTCGAGTGAGATATGATCTCGACTTGTATTGGATAAAGATCCGGTTAAAGGCTTTGTGAGTAAGATACGATCTCTACTCATGTTGGATATGGATCCAGTCAGAGTCTATATAAAGGGGTGCATGGGCTGAGGGTTACATGCGATTAACACACTTACCAAAACCCTAGCCGCCACCTCTCATAGGCCCTGTCGTGCACGCTGGTGCTAGTACATCAATGCACGATGTTCCATCCTAAGACGTGTGGACTTTGATAGAGGTGCTGTTGCAACTACAGCGCTGATCAGGACGATTGCAAGGAGGAGACAGTTGGTTTGTGGGGATCGGCTACCGCTCGAGGATGATCACCATCCAAGGACACTGATCGGGACGTTGGACAATCAATTAAATCTACTACAAATGCACGCACTATGTTGAACCGGGGTGCTTCAACTCTTCTTCCACTGCACTATATGTCTAGTGGTTATGGTCCATGATCTTTTACTCATATGGTTTTCTGGTTTACGTGATAGAAAATTTTAATATACACTGGTGTAGCCTATGTTGTATCCCAACAAGCGGATGGGCCAGCCGCCCCAGGAATCGTTGCTGGATTTGATGGCTGATCTGTGGTTGGGTTCAAGGGCTACTCACTAGCGAGCCTAGGCAGCTGCCTAGGGTTGCTAGACCTTGTTTCTGCCCTTGTCTACCATGCCTCTTCCTTCTCTTCCTCCCCTTTTTCATTCTATCACCTCTGGCGCTGCCACTGTCTCCTTAATAATAATAAAAAAGAAGTGGGCGTTAGACAAGGGGGCGATCATGCGGGGGCATTTGTCATCGTGCAATTGGAATGTGGTGCAAGTCGCTAGCTTGCCAACTTCTCTTGAGGTGGTGGTGCTCACACATGCAAAGCTTCACCAAATGCACTGGTGCGCACTCGGCTTCGTCCAAGATGGCGCTCGTGTGTGGCCAACCTCACCAAAGATTGAGTGGAAGGTGGGGTGGCGCACGAATCCTCAAGTACGATCCGACGGTCAGAAATTTAACAAATTTTGCCAAAAAATAGTTAAATGATGTATAGCAAACTATCTAATCGACATTCAACATTTTTGGCTGTCTTATTACTATGCAACGCTCCAGAAATATCCCTCAATCTGCAATATTAACCCTGCTGCCCCTGCTGCCGCTACCCAGCGTGTTGCCCCAGCATTGGCGAGGCCTGTGCAACCAAACGTGCGTAGTCTCCTCAGTTTATACTGTCGGAAGATGAATAGGATATTACAACAACAGGATATCATGTGTGTTGTTACATCTCGAAGATTGAAAAAATCAATAGGAAAATAGCCTTTTTTTGGGAAAGGACTACTATTACAGAAAGCCTAATACTAGATGCCAAATCACAGACGGTTTGACAAAACCGTCTGTGACCGACACTAACACAGACGGTTTTAATTTGGACACCATCTGTGTTGATGGCGTCGGAGAAAATGAGTATCACAGACGGTTCTTACTGATGAATCGCCTGTGATATTTGTAACACCCTGAATTTTGAAGCTAGAAACTTATGTAAGATTTGAACTTGTTGGAACATATTGGTTTTGGTATTTGTACTCTGCTGGAGTTTTCCTTGGGAATTTGGATTTTATGGTGTTTACTTGAACTGGTTGAGCTTCCAAAAATTAAAGAGATTCATAGAAGACAAAGACAAACATTAGTAATACCAAAAAGGGAATATGCAAATAATAGAAAACTAAAATTTTAAATACGAATCTGAAAAGATGATCCAGTATAAGGAGGGAGAAACCTGAATTTAAAATACAAGTCTTACTGTGGTAATAACGGCATAAATAGTAATATAGGGAATATAAATATTACAAATTTAGAGAGCAAGCAAAATAAGCAAATAATAAAAATATATAAATGCAACCTTGTATATCTATATATATAAAAAAAGAAAGGGGCCGGCTGGCCAGCCGACCAGCCAAATAGCCAGCTAGCTCAGTCGGCCGCCCTGCACCCCTGTCTTCCTCCCCTCCGCGCCTGCCTTCGGACCAGGGGCCGAAGACCCCTTCCCCTGCGGCGCCCCTCGGACAGCGGTGCCTCGGTGTCACGCCGCGCACGTCATCAGGGACCCCACCGCCATCCCGTCGCCAAGACGGCGCTGCGTCATCCTCTGTCGCACCAACTCCCGTCTACTCCCCCTTTTCCCGCGCGATCTCCGCCGAGGAAGCCGTGATGTGCATTCCCTGCTGTACGTCTCCCCGTCCTCGGTTATCGTCATCTACAGCTGCTCTCTGCAAGCATTAAACGGGAGAGACCGGTTGAGCAGAGCTTCTGTAGCCACGCCAAAGCTGGCGTTGCCGCCATGTCCGGCCAACTGCCCTCCTCGGCGCCCGCGCAAATCACTGGCTATAAAGCCCGTTCGACGCCCCCAAGCGCCTTCCCGCACTCCCCTTTCACTCCTCCCGAGCAGCAATCGGACCCTCTTGCCGTCTACCTCGCCGGCGCCACCTTCTTCCCCACCGCCGGCCGCCGAGCCAATTCCCCTCACCAAGCCACCAAAGTTCAATTCCCCTCGCCCAAAGCATCCTCGGAGCTCGGTGAAGTCCACAGGGTGATCGGCCGAGCCTTTCCGGACCTGTAGCTCGCCGGCACCGATCTCCTTCCTGGACCGCCGCCACCGCACACCGCCGACCCTACTCCGGTGACCCCCGTCCGCCGCCGACCGCACCACCGGGATCCTTGACGTGCGGGCATTCCATTTCGCCCGCCACCCGAGCCTCCCCGGCCCCTCCCCGCCGACGAGCCCGCCGCCCGTTCTGGCCTGAGTTCCTCTGCCCCGGCCTCTGCTACCACTTACCTTAAAAAAATAAAGCGCCCCTTATTGGTAAGCAACATCAGAGAGAACTCCTGGCTAGCAGCGCTAGCGTTCACTGCGCCGGTCCGGGTTCGATCCCTCCGGGCCGCGCGGACGTAAATAGGTTTTTGGATTAAAGTTTTGCCATGCGTTTTAATCAAATAAAAATCCAGAAAAATTAGGAAATAATCCATAAGTGATGCAAGAATTTAATTAGGGAATTAGTGAGTTCTTAGAGCAGTTGACCATGGTTATTTATCATATGTTATTGAGTAATATGACATGAAAAATTTCCTTACATCCTTAGCAAATAAAAGTATAATGAGTGATTGAATACAAGTTAGCATAGCACATGTAATAACGAATACACCATGTAGCTTTATCAAATGAGAGGGTTTAGTGATAATATGATTAGGGTAAGCATTCACATAAAATGATGGCCATTTGGAAACTAAAGATTTACTCAACAAACACATCTTTGAATTCACCCAAAGGCTCAAAGCCTACTTAATGAAATTAAAATATGACATTCGGAACTATTTGGATTTTCTCGCAAATGTTTATTTGGTTTGCTGATTTTTATCCAAATTTTCGCGCACGTTAAAAATAGCGTACGAGGCACAGGAGGAGGAAGCCGAGGCAGCAGCACTAGAAGCTTCCGACAACCCAGACCCATCCTACTGTGACCAAGGCGAGTCAATACTTTGATCATGTTGATCCTACATTTTCTGCAAATTATTTTTGTTTAAATTATCAAAGTGCATTCTGTTATTTTATATGCAAATACATGCTTAATTTAATATTCTAGTTATATGCCCATTGTTTACCTTGACTAATATTACACATCCCTTTGGAATATTTGAATTGTGAACCTTGTCGCCCTAGCAAAAATTATAATAGTAACCTTTCGAAAATAAGTCCGTAATTATATGCCATGCTTAGTATTGCTTAGATACTCATGGGCGCGAGAGCGCCCAAGCATCACTTTTAATCCTGAGAAAAATTGGTTGGGCAGTCATGGTGGTAATGACTGGTGTATGTTGGATATGGTTATTTTTCCCAAAAACCTCAAATTGCTTATTTGTCTGGGCGGATGGTTCGGGGGTATGGTGCAGGTGTGCACGAGAGTGTGGTTTGTGGTAGAACCGCCCAGATAACCCTAAGGACTGAATCTTGTCATGACCTCCTGTGTAAAACAAGTACAACCACAAGTCTGTAAAGTACAACTTGGCCTAGTAAATTTACCGGACCCTGAAAGTCATCATCATCAGTGGAGGAGTGAAGTGGTGCAAGCGGCTGTCTGTGTGTCAGGCTTGAATGGGACACCCGCGGAGGGTGAGATTCTGCTATGGCGTGCTAGCAGTGTGGTAGTCATCTGCTAGGCGTTCAGAAGGAGAACATCCCGCACAACGTTTGGGACCCACCGCAAGTGGGAACGACCCATAGGGTGAGATGATGGAAGGGGCGAGGTACTTTGGACGGTTACTGTAATGGTTTGCTCAACCGCACGGCTAAGGAATCGTGTGGGGCAACGAGTGAACTGTCTCTTGCGGGTAAAGTGTGCAAACTCTGCAGAGTCAAAACTATTCGAATAGCCGTGCCCACGGTCAAGGGCGGATATGGGAACTTAACTAGATATAGTTCTATTGCAAAAATCTTGGCAAATAAAATGTTAAAGGGAGGGCAGTGGGAAGCCCTAAATGGTGTTGTCCTGGGTGTCGCCCCAGTGGTAATGTAAGCGGTTATAACGCTGAAAGTGTAGCATATGGTTTGGAGGCCATGTAATGGTGGATGGCCTCTAGATCACTGATATTATAGCATTCTGATACACACTTACACTTTGGCATAAAAATTGCTAGGTCGTAGGGATTTTTAAGTAATTGTATTCAAAAGCACTCCTTGCAAAATAAAATAAACCGAGCCTTTCCTTTGATAAACCATGCATACTATCTACTTGTATTCTGTGTATTGGCTCGCGGAGCACGGGGTCGGAGTGCTCACGCTCGCATTACCAAACCAGATTCTGGAGCCTCGGACCACTACGCCTATGAAGATGCACCTGCTGCAGAGGAAGGGAACAACGTGGAGAATTAGGGCGTCTTTTACGCTTTTTGAGTCCTAGGTGGTTAGACTAAGGTATAGTGTGCCTATAATTATTGCCTTCACTTAGGTAATAATCATACGGCACATATTTACCCCCAGTCGCTGCTTGTGGATTATTGGCCCTACTTGACTTTTGCTTCCGCTGGCTTACTTTTGTAATGTAAACCTTTGGCCTGGTCGGCCCTTATGTAAACTCATTGCCCGACGTGGTATAATTCAAACCTCTGTTATGTAATATTGGTATATGTTGTGATTGTCCATGCGATGTATGAAATGATGCAGCAATGTACCTGTGAGCACTATCTACTGATCCAGGGAATAGTGCAGTGTTTTCACAGGAGATTCTGGATTGAAAAATCCGGGTCTGACAATATTCTAGTATCATAGACGGTTTTTATTTAAAACCATCTGTGATAATCTAGAATTATCACAGATAATTTTTTTTATTAAAAATCGTCTGTGATAATCCTGCTACATATTTATTGCACTGCTCAGAACCGCATCTGTCTTAATTTCGATCCAGATCTAGCCGGTGTTGCACTCTTTCGCTCAGGAGGCAAGCTAGGCAATTTCAGGCCAATTAATTTGGTGGGAGGAGGCAGAGATTGAGCTTTGAAGATTCATACGTTCCTGGTTGCCCTAGATATGGTTAGTAATAAAATTTATTTTACTTTGCATAACAATTTAGATTTAAGTTTTGATGAGTGTTATTGAAGATGGTTTGCATCTACTTGACTATACATGATCAGTTCCCGTCATGTGGGAGACCAAATTTGTCAAAATTGTTGGTTATATACCTTCAGCGATCGCTGGGGAAATAGCTGTTGTGTTTATAATATAAATTAAGCTAGCAAAGCCTCAATGCATGTGGTATATATGTAGTAATAATTAATTAATTTAATTTTTAATACTAAGTTGTTATGTATATACATAACGTAGGACCGAAGTTGGATGTATACCGCGAACCGTGTGAGTGAAGAGTACATTAATGACGTGTCTGCTTTTACAAGAGCTGCCGAGGAGGATATGTTGAATAAGGGGGTGGAATATATGTATTGTTCAAGCACTGACTGCGAGAATTTAAAGATGTTTAAGAACCGAGAGCAAATTGAAGCGCGCTTGATTCGGAGGGGTTTCAAAAAGAGTTATACGTGTTAGACCAGTCATGGCGAAGTCTGTGATATATCAATATCACAGACGGTTTGTAACTAAAAACCGTCTGTGATAGCTGATAATCACAGACGGTTTTTAGTTACAAACTGTCTGTGATATTTACACCACAGACGGTTTGAAAACCGTCTGTGATAACCTTTGATTATCACTGACCCATAAATTCAGACGGTTCAGAAAACCGTCTGTGATGACGTTTTTGAACCGTCTGTAATACGGTTTTCTGTACTAGTGGACAGAGAGAACTAAGTGCTCACTTGGATGTTTCTGCTATGATAAAAAACCCATAAATATAGAAAATGTTCATGAATGTTGTAGCACTACCATTGTTACGGCATTAACGATAAAAGAAGTTGTCGTTAATTGTACTATAAAATTTTCGTTGATTTTTTTCATAATCGACAACAACGAAATTCCAATGCTTAAAGTTTAGATGTCTTCATTATTTTCTTGTAGTGTGTGCATAGTAACTTACCCCATCCGGTTACAAAAAATATCATTTCAAACTACATATAGTCAAATTTTCTAAACTTTAGCTATCAATATCTTTTCAGTACTTAGATTAAACACATGAAAATGATATGTACATATTTGTCTAAACAACTCTTAGAAAAGTGTAATTTTATTATGTTTATAAATCTATTAAAATAGAAATTATTAATCAAAGTTGTGTTTTGGACTGTATCGATGTCCAATGGCCATCCTAGATCAGACGCAAAACTAACAGAATGTTTTTGTCACTGTGTATCTCAAATTAGGAGATCGAGTTCCACAATCACACACAGTCGCCGAGCTGCAAGCATGTATTGTGTAGGTTGGGCATTTGCTACCTCTGACGAGTGATATGCTGCCCCTGGCAAGTAGTGCTCGCTACAATGATGGTGATCACTGCTTCATGCTTGGCGTCCATGGAGAAGATTGACGTAGAAGGGTGGTAGTGCCTGGTTTGGCCGATGGGGTAAAGGGACGTCGGCAATGGCATTGTCCTTAGGGACGTTGTCAATGCCAGCGGCCTGCCTATGCTTCAAAATTAAGGTTGGATTTTCGTACTTATTTAATTTCATTTACTACTTTTCCTATAATTAAAAAATCGGGAGGATGTTCCCATGCATAGTTAAAAAAAACAGCTCGCCTACTACATCCAAAAGTGCCAATATTGAAGACTCAGATATCTTAATTTATTACCATTCCACTATGTTGCTTGGATATGCCGAAACGGATACGGATACGCGATACTGAAATACGCTATTTCTCCAAAGACACCGATACGGCGACACATATGTATATATATGATAAAAAATAAAAATACAGAAATGATTGATGTCTTACAAAGAAATGGGCAGCCAGACCAGATCATCATCACATTATAACCAACCAACCCACCAACAAAGAGCAATTCACTAGCTCACTTGTACAAAACAACCGAATTTTTTGTATATTAGCCCTTTTTTTTGAAAAATATTCACATTTAGACCCCTGGTAGTTTTAATTCCGTTTTTGGACCCAGAGCTCGGCGCCGTGACCCACGGCGCCGAGGTAACACGTCTCGGCACCGTGGAGCACGGCGCCGAGGTGCCAGACCCGCGCCAGCGTGGCGGCCGGCGTGACGCCGACGTGGCAGGTAGCTCGGCACCGTGGCTCGTGGCGCCGAGCTCGGCGCCGTGGATCTTGGCGCCGAGCATGCGGCTTCTGAAACGGCACCGAGCACGCGGGTCTCGTTCATTCGCAACTCCTCCTCCCTCTGTCCCCGCCGCCGCCCAGTGGTGCCGCCGCCTCCCGTCCCCTCCCCGCACTCGCGTCCTCCCGCCGCGGCCGCCGGCGTCTCCTCGTCGACCGCCTCGGCCGCCCGTCGTCCCCGCCGCGGCCGCCCGCGCGCCTCCCCTCCCCGCACGCGCGTCCTCGGCCGGCCGCCCATCCGACGTGCTTCCCGCCCGGCCGTCCTCCCCGCCGCTGCTGTCGAGAGGCCCCAGAGCGACCGCTACAAGTGCCTCAAGGTGATGACTTCTCCTCCAAAATGTTCGTTCTTGGCGCTCAGATGTGATGTCGGGGATATTTTTTAGCTAGTTTTTGAGGATGTGATGTCGAGTGGGCTGATGTGTGGTGCTATGAATGTCTAATGTGTGGTGCTATGAATGTCAAGTAGGCTGTTTATCCCTTATTTATCACTGTCGCTTGGGCAATGGTGCCGTAGAATGGAAGGATTGTGTGGCGTATTGGAGTCGGCGATATGGCTCGCAATAAGTCAAGTTGATTATTTTGCGACTAGAGGACTAGTGCTATAGAAATGTGTTGTGTTGCTGTGATGTAATTGACTATGCAATTTAGTTAGTGCTATAGAAATGTTTGCCACAACGAGTCAAGCAAATCACGAACAAAACGAATGTTTATCTTTGGGTATGCAATTGACTATGCAATTTAGTTAGTTAATTAGCATCAATTTCGAATAAAGGTAGCATTTAGTTAGTGACTAGGTACTTATTAGTTACTATGTAGTATCCGATTTCAATGTAAGGTTCTTATTAGTTTGGTTTTCTGTATGAACTAGATGGACAACCTAGTCACCCTATATCATGGAGGCAGTGTGACAAGTGATGATTATGGAAATGTTCGATTTGTTGAAATGCAAAGGGTGCCTCTGATATTCGGTGAACGGCCGTCGTTTAGTGAGTTGGTTGCTAGGGCCCGGGAGGAGCTACATTGTCATGCAAACGAGGAGACTATCACAGTTGAGGGGTTACTTCACTTCGGTTCGAAAGACACAATTCTAAGGCGGTTGATCTTAATTGGTTGTGAGGATCAGTGGGACAAATATGTCAAATTGGTTATGAGGAATGAGTTTCAATGTTTGGACCTTGTTGTGCGGAAGGTGTCCATTGATCCCACCTCTCACGGTTATTCACCAGAACTAGGTGATCAGGCACCCTTTGACCCTCCGTTACCGGACCTTGCGGTGGATGTGGAAGAAGTGCATGAGGTGCTCGATGCTCTATCTGCCCCGAACGAGGTTCAGATTTCTCAACCAGTTCGAGTTGAATGTCGGACTGATGATGTCGTGGCGGCCCCTCAGGAGATGGGATTGACCCAGAATCATCCCAGTAAGTGTCGAGCAACACTTTAGCCTTTTCTCGTCATTCCTTTATTTTGTCTCAATCCCATCGTTGTCGTGCTTATGATGCAGGAAACATTCCTGATAATGTGGTTTTCCTCCCGTTGCTCCATCTGGCAACGTTGAAGAAGTCTGCAGGGACTCCAACAGTGTGAATGTTCAAATTGTGGATGTTCAAATTGTGGATGATCTGGAGCCTTACGAGATCGCAAGGGCCGTTGATTCTGATGATGACCGCCCTTTTGGAGAGCTGACCGAAAGTGATATTGAGCTGATCAGGCATTATTGCCCTGGCCGGGATCCATCAGTTCATGAATTCAGCGATCTTAGGCATTCTCATGAGGCATATGCAGAAGGAAGGGATGACGAGTTGCTAGATGCTCCTGAGGCCGGGTCAAGCATGACAATACTACTACACAACAATGTCTTCCTGGAGGTCCGACCCATTTGGAGTGCCGGAGTGGCATGAGCGCCCGAAGTGCCATTGCGGCTTTAGGACGATGTTGGGAGTCTGGACGGATCGAGTACAACGAGCCTAATATGGCCGTAGGTTCTTCAAGTGTCCAGACCTGGATGACGACTTCGTGGTAATGACGACAACTAAATCATGTGTTTCTCGTTATCGTTTTTCAACTTGATCCATGACATCTACCACGCCACACATAGGCTTAAACGTTCATCGAATGGGTGGATCGGGTGTCGCCGGCATGGCCAAATAACCGGGCAGTGGAGGTGGAAAACAAAGGACAATACTTTGTCAAGATGACTCAGGCTCGCGAGGTAGAACGACAGATGCGGCTTGAGCGAGAGCGCCGCGTGAGGGTGGACCAAAACCGTCTGAAGGGCAAGGAGGATGAGCTGCAAAGGAGGCGGGAGCAGTTAAGTTTGCGTGAAGCAGCCATCAAGCGTCAGGAGGAAGAGCTTCAAGCTCGTGAGGCAGCTCTCAAGACCAAGAGTGACAGGAAGAATGATGCAGCGGAGCCATCCTCAGGGCCCAATAAAAAGGGGAAACAACCACGCTACACCTAGTAGAATAGACCCACGCTATCTACGGTCTATATAATCCTATTATTATGCACTGTATTGTGTTTACCTAGCTGTATCGACTGCACTTGAGACTACCGGTATGACGGTATTGCGTATCGGCTTCACAAAACTACAATTTAATAGAGTGCATAATGTTGCCCACCCATGCTTGCTCCAAAGAATGTCTGCATAATGGATTAGTTTGCATATAGAAAAGAACAGGGAAATCATGCCTACTCAGTTCAAAATTGTAAATCATTACATGCAAAATTCACATTTTCAAGCACATAAATGTCTGCAAAAGAACAACAAGACATTAAACTATATCCTCAACTTCGCAGATTATACCATGTGATTTGAGGTAGCAACATAATTACTTATGGGCAATATAATGGAAAAGTCTAAGGCACATAGGTTCTTACCTTGCCCCATTTTAGCTCTTTTGAATTTCATGAATAAGCAACACCATTATCCCCTTCTCTAACAATTAGTGTTTGACAATCGGAGTTCCCTGCTTAGGAAAGACGTTACAAACATTATTACCTTACCTTTTCAGATTGAACACGACATCATCAAAAAATGTAGCAGAAAACAAAAATTGTGTTTCACACAGTTCATCAATTTTCTGAATGTTTGCAAAAGCTACGGCTTATTTTGAAGGCGCCGAGCAGGAGCGCCACCGGTCTCGGCGGCATTGCTGAATTTTCACAGCTCGGCGCCAAGATCCACGGCGCCGAGCTCGGCGCCACGATCCACGGCGCCGAGGTGCCTGCCACGTCGGCGCCACGAAGGCCGCACCGCTGGCGCGGGGCTGGCACCTCGACGCCGTGGGTCACGGCGCCGAGCTTTGGGTCCAAAAACGGAATTAAAACTACCAGGGGTCTAAATGTGAATATTTTTCAAAAAAGGGCTAAAATAGAAAAAATTCGGTACAAAACAATGCACCAACATACCAGCTCACCACAACCAACCGCTTAGTGTTACATATCTCGATCTCTCTCTACTCCCATTTGTAGCTGCCACTCCACACTAATCCCACCTCGATCTCTCTCTCTTCTTCCTCAACAAGCACAGAGAAGAAATAAAGAAGATAAGAGAGCGAAATGAAGTGAGATAAAAGCAAACCGGGTGAAAGTGGTGACAAGTCAATGATGCCCACCAAGTGGCAATATTTGGAAACTAGGACTCTCTTGCTCTATTTCCCCTCTCCAAATCCAGTTGCCAGATTTGGGGACTAGGGAGACAGGAGCAATGGCGGTCGACGAGTGCAGGGAGTAATAGTGGTGTGGGTAGGGGAGCAAGGAAGTGGCGTCGGGGATGAGAGGAATTGTGTGCGCCTATAGGAACATAATGAGTGAACAGACGACTTCGTAACAAGTAGAATAAAGGTAAGGATTAAGACGTATTAGGAAAGCATCGGGAAAATATCCACCAAGTATTAGAATTATTTTTTGAAATATAGGAAAATCATCGATATGGCCAGGATACATATCTGGCCGTATCGATGCCGTATCCATATCCGATATGGTCTTCCATACCACCGATTTTTAGAAGTATCAACGTAGCCATTCCATGCTCAGCTACTGACTTGCATGGCAGCCCGGACTTTAATTATGCAACGGTTCTTTCAGCCAAAATCCTTGATAGAAGGAGATGCTGAGGCCTAAGCTCTCATAGCAAGGGGGAGAGTTGAATCCAATGAGTGTAGTCGACATAGACGAGAGGATTGCACAGAAGAGAATTTTATCAAGCTGTCCCGTTCCATGCTTGATTTGGTATGCACACAAAGTACGGAATGTGCAAGAGATACATGGGAATTGGAAGTATTGGGATCAATCAAGGTAAATTTGTGATACATGTTTCCTTTTATCAAAGTGGAGACAGTGCAAAATATTTCCTCGCAAAAATAATGCAAATCTTGCATTATAGGTGCTTTCAAGGAAAGAATATGCAGAAAACCAATTCCGAACACCGATTGGCCACATGAGAAAAGTTCTTCAATGCTCTCTAGAAAGTGAAACTTGCGTTTTTTTTTCAAGTAAATTGATTTGATTTGCAACCGTCCAGTATTCCACTATTTGACAAACATCGTCATTTGACGGGTACGCAGTGTTTATATGCTTTCCCGAAAACACAAATCTCAAAGCAGTAATATTATTAGTTCTAAAGTAGTCTATAGTTGCAAATCGGACCCTTAGTTCTATGAAATATCTCACCTCTGTTCTGTTCTGTGCAGGTGCACATGAAGCAGTTGTTCGTGATGGTTTTGACCTCGGTGCACACTGTCCCTTTTGTGCTTCAGCCGTTGCCCGTTGCTAGCTTCCCAGTTTCTTCCTGACTAATGGGCCTAACTCTATTTTATGCCCAAGCTAAGGTCCAAATAAATATAAAATCTTATGTTTTCATGAACATGAGATCTTCACCTTCATATAGGTGGATAGCTGGTTAACGGGACTGATATATTGAGTTCCACAGTGTAATAAAATGACTTTACTTTGTAGACAACTTTAATTTGTTTCGGATTTTCCAATTAGTTTTTCTTGCAAAAAGCCATACACTACCAGGATCTAGGATATACTTAACAGTTAAACCACGACAGGCAAATGCTGGAAACCGTCAGGGAATATTTCCTTGACGATTCCCCGTTAGGCAATAACGCACAGGGAGTCAGTGTCAAGGAAATTAAATTTGCTTGATGGTTACACATTAGGGAATGTTTCCTTGATGGTGTTCCACGTCAGGGAAATAAAGATGTCATCAGCATATGCTGTCCGGGTGCAGCACTTTTCCATGATGGTAGTCCACGTCAGGGAAAAAACATTGATTTCATATCATGCCAAAACTTTCCCTTGACGAGCAACTGTCAAGGATATTTTCCCTAACAGGGTAGCAGGTGACTGGGAAATATAGGTTGTTCTTGACATTCTTTAGTCGTCAGAAATATGCATAAGCTGTTAGGAATACATTTCCAATAACACATATCCTTAATTTGTTAATCCACACAATCCTTTAATCATCCATGCATCGACACATCACAAAAGATTCATAAATCCATGCATCATAAAAAGACCATGTTTCTTTCCATATTGATAGATCCATATACATGAAAGATCCATACATCACAAAAAGATACATAAATCCACACATAAAAGTTCCATATCTATAACCATAGTTTAGTTCATGTGCAACATCAATCTATTACGAGGTATTTCCCACAAAATGAAGTCATTTCATATCACAATGGTATCAGTTCTTTTCACTACTACAGAAAGCCTCATAGTAGACGCCTCATCACAGACGGTTTTGTGAAACCGTCTGTGGTATTTGTGGCGGGAAAAAGGAGTATCACAGACGGTCGGTCTATATTAAGAACCGTCTGTGATAATCCCAGATTATCACAGACGGTTTTTAATAAAAAACCATCTGTGATAAGCTGGTTATCACAGACGGTTTTTAATTAAAATCCGTCTGTGATAATGGCACTAAGGCATTTATTGCGCTGCTCAGACCGCATCTGTCTTCATTTCGATCTAGATCTAGCCACTGCTGCGCACTTTTTCACTCGGGAGGAAGCTAGGCGATTTCAGGCTAGTTAATTTGGTGGGAAGAGGCAGAGATTGAGCTTTGAAGATTCATACTTTCCTGGTTGCTCTAGATATGGTTAGTAATGAAATTTATTTTTTCTTTAATTGCATTACAATTTAGGTCTAAGTAATCCATGAGTGTTATTGAAGATGATTAATTTGCAAAATTGTTGGTTATATAATAGCTGTTGTGTTTATAATATGAATTGAGCTAGCAAATTAAGTCTCAATATAATAAATGTGGCCGGTATATATGTAGTAATAATTAGTTAATCTAAATTTTAATACTAACTTGTTATATATGTACGTAACGTAGGACCGAAGCTGGATGTGTGCCGCGAGCCGTGTCAGTGAAGAGTACATTAATGGCGTGTCTGCTTTTATAAGATCCACCGAGGAGGCTATGTTGAATAAGGGGGTGGAATATATGTGCTGTCCATGCACTGACTGCGAGAATTTGAAGATGTTTAAGAACCGAGGGCAAATTGAAGCGCACTTGATTCGGAGGGGTTTCAAAAAGGATTATACGTGTTGGACCAGTCATGGCGAAGTGAATGATCATATGCCGCCGGATGACATCGCCGGTGAAGTGAATGATATGCCACCGGATGACATCACCGGTGAAGTGAATGACATGCCGCCGGATGATGTCGATTGTCGTTTGGATTCGGATAGGTTGCACGATGATAATCTGGATCAGATGCTTCGCGATGTAGAAGAGAACTATGATGAGAGAGAGTATGTTAAATTCCGGGGCTTGATGGAGGACTCGGAGAAACCTTTGTACACGGGCTGCAAGTACACGTGGTTGTCGGTCGTGCTTGAACTGTTGAAATTGAAGGCAAGCAACGGTTGGTCCGACAAGAGTTTCATGGCGCTGCTAGGTCTTTTAGCGGACATGCTTTCCGGAGGGAAATGATTTGCCTAAAACAACGTATAAAGCCAAGAAAGTTCTTTGTCCGTTGGGAATGGAAGTAGAAAGAATACATGCATGTCCGAACGACTGTATCCTCTACCGTAAAGAGTATGCAAACATGCATGTATGTCCGGTGTGCAACGCATCCCGATACAAACGTAACAATCAATCAGATGATGGGGAGGGAACAGAGGCGAAGAAAGGACCTCCTACTAAGGTGGCATGGTATTTTCCTATAATTCCCCGTTTGAAAAGGTTTTTTGCAAAACTGCTGCGTTGGCACTCCGAGGAGCGCAAGAAGGATGGAATGCTAAGGCACCTTGTTGATTCCGCGCAGTGGAGAAACATCGATAGGAGTTTTGCAGACTTCGGTGCAGAACCAAGGAATATAAGGTTTGGACTGAGTACAGACAGAATGAATCGTTTCAGTAGCATGAGCAGCCGACATAACACATGGCCCATGACTCTCTGCATCTATAACCTTTCTCCTTGGTTGTGTATGAAGCGAAAGTATATTTTGCTGTCGATACTTATCCAAGGGCCAAAATAACCTGGGAATGATATTGATGTGTTCCTAGCACCGTTGGTGGAAGATCTAAAAGTACCGTGGAACGAAGGGGTACTGGTATGGGATGCATACAAACGAGAGAACTTCACTCTACGCTCCTTATTGTTCTGTACCATAAATGATTATCCTGCCCTTGGTAACCTATCGGGCCATAGTACAAAAGGTGCCAAAGCTTGTACTCACTGTTTAGATGGTACCGAGAGTGTGTGGCTGAGACACTCACGCAAAACCGTCTACATGCGTCACCGCCGGTTCCTTCGGAGGGCTCACCCATACCGCAAGATGAAGAAATAATTTGACGGAGAGAAGGAAGACGGTTCAGCTCCAAGGCATTTAAGGGGACACGAGGTTTATGATTTGGTTAAGGATTTAGATGTTGTCCTCAGAAAGGGACGTAAATTGAGGGCTCATGAGAAGAACACCTGGAAGAAGAGATCAATATTTTGGGACTTACCTTATTGGGAGTACCTAGATATTCGACACTGCATCGACGTCATGCACGTAGAAAAGAATGTATGCAACAGCTTGATTGGTCTCTTACTGAATATTCGTGATAAAACAAAGGACGGCGTCAACGCACGGCTTGACTTGGCTGGTATGGACATCAGGCCTGAGTTATCACCGACATGCACTGATAATGAACGAACGTACCTTCCCCCTGCGTGTTACGCTCTGTCCAAGGCCGAGAAAATAGAACTGTGCCAATGCTTGCATGGTGTCAAAGTTCCGTCTGGTTACTCCGGCAACGTGAAGAAACTTGTTTCGATGCAAGATTTGAAGTTAAATGGCATGAAGTCTCATGATTGTCATGTGCTGATGACACAGATGCTCCCTATTGCAATTAGAAATATTTTGCCGATCAAAGTCCGAGAGACAATCATGAGGCTATGTTATTTCTTTAACACAATTGCTCAGAAGGTCATCGATCCCGAAAGACTAGATGCTATGCAGGACGAGGTGGTGATGACTCTATGTCACCTTGAAATGTATTTCTCTCCTTCGTTTTTCGATATCATGGTCCATCTCATTGTTCACGTTGTGTGGGAGATAAAAATGTGCGGGCCTGTATTCCTACATAGCATGTACCCATTTTAGAGGTTCATGAGAATTCTTAAGTCCTATGTACGGAATCGTTCGCGGCCGGAGGGCAGCATCGTCGAAGGTTATGCAAGCGAAGAGGTCATTGAGTTTTGTGTCGATTATATGGCTCAGATTCAACCGATAGGTGTCCCTCAATCTCGTCATGATGGGAGGCTGAAGGGTCTCGGAACTATCGGAAGGAAAGCAATCACTCCAGATATGGACACGTATACTCAAGCCCATTTCACGGTGTTGCAACACATGACTGAAGTGGCGCCTTATGTGGACCAGCACAAGGATGTGCTTCGGCAACAGAATCCGGAGCGGCCGGATGTTTGGATCATGAGGCAACACAACCGTCGGTTCAACCAATGGTTGAAGGAGCAAATCGCTAGGAGCTCGCCGAGTGAGACGTTGACATGGTTGGCAAAAGGGCCGACATTTACAGTTGTGACATGATAAGGATATGACATAAATGGGTACACATTCTATATGCAGTCTCAGGATGTCAAGAGCACTAACCAGAACAGCGGTGTCCGCATAGATGCATTCAGTACCGATGGGTCAAGAAACTCGTACTATGGCTTCATAGAAGAGATTTGGGAGCTCGACTATGTGGTTTTCAAGATCCCCTTATTTCGCTGCCGTTGGGTGCATCTCCCACAGGTGAAGGTTGACAAGTACGGTGTCACGACCGTGGACCTCCAACGTGTCGGGTACAAAGATGAACCATTCGTACTCGCCAATTAAGTTGTTCAAGTTTTCTATGTAACCGACCCGGCAAATAAGAAACGCCATGTAGTTCTTCAAGAAAAAAGGAGAATTGTCGGAGTGGAGAATGTAGTGGACGAGGAGGAATACAATCAATTTGACAAGTTACCTCCTTTTGGAAATGGCATAAGGGTCGACGATGAACAACGTGACGAAACTAGTTACGTACGCATTGATCATGATGAAGGGCTAATTTTTAAAGGAAATAAGCAAGTACAATAAGAATGTATATGTGAAAATGTGTGACAATTTTGAGATGTACATGTGAAAATGTGTGATGTAGTCAATTTTGAGATGTATATGTGAAAATGTCTGATGTAGTCAATTTTGAGATGTATATGTGAAAATGTGTGACAAAATGTATATGTGAAAATGTATATGTGTATTGGCATTTATGTATATGTGATAATGCTGCAGTGTGATGTATTTGAGAAAGACAAAATGTATCAAGAAATACACTGTGTGAATGCAGCTGGTTGGTGTTGTATATGAATGCAGCTATTTGGTGGTTGATATGAATGCAGCTGTGGTTATTGGTGTTGTCTTAGTAACTATAGTCGCAAAGGCTTATCACAGACGGTTCTGAACTTAGAACCGTTTGTGATATCAATATCACAGACGGTTCTAAGTTTAAAACCGTCTGTGGTAGTATAACTATCACAGACGGTTATAAACTTAGAACCATCTGTGATATTCATCACAGACGGTTCTAAGTTTAGAACCGTTTGTGATAACCTCCCTATATATACCCTCTGGCTAGGGTTTTTCGTGTGTGCTGCGCAGTTATTTGATCTAGATCTAATTAAATCCCGAGCCTATCGTCGCCTCCACCTCCCCGAGCCCTCGCCGGCCGCCTCCCCGAGCCCGTCGCCGCCGCTGTCCCCGAGCCCGTTGTCGGCCACCTCCGTCGAGCCCGTCGCCGGTCGCCTCCCCCGAGCCCGTCGCCGTCCGCCTCCCCCAAGCCCCTCGTCGAGCCCGTCACCGACCGCCTCCCCCAAGTCCCTCGTCGAGCCCGTCGTCGTCCGCCTCCCCCGAGCCCCTCGTCGAGCCCGTCGCCGGCCGCCTTCCCCGAGCCCCTCGTCGAGCCCCTCGCCGGACACCTCTTCTCGATTACCGTCTGCATTGTGAGCACTTTCTATGATGGACTAGGGTTTTGAGTATTTTGAGCAGTTTCTGTGATGGACTAGGGTTTTGAGCATTGTGAACATTGTTTACTGCAATGGCTTAATTAGTTTGCTATTTGGTACATATTACATTGGTACATTGTTTACTGCAGTAGCTTAATTAGTTTGCTATTTGGTACATATTACATTGGTACATTGTTTACTGCAGTAGCTTAGTTTAATTTGCTATTTGGTACATACTACATTGGTACATTGTTTACTGCAGTTGCTTAGTTTATATTGGTACTATTACATTGCTTGTTGTGTTAGTATATAGTATATAGTATAGGCACATAACCCCTCTCTCTGTCCACATCACCCTCTCCCTTCTCCCCCTTCCCTCTACTCCTCTCCTCTCTTCCTAACATTGAGCATCATGTTTCACTTTTCTTGCTTCCTCATCTTATCCTAATAAACCCACAAATTGAGCAATATGTCATCCACGCATTCTTCAACACCATCGCCGGAGGCGTCCGCTCCAACATCAAGACGCCAAGGAAGAGGGCTATCGAAGAAGCCTGAGGGCCGATTGACCATCACAGCGGTGGATGCATCTGGGGTCCCTCTCCTTCCTCACAAAGCAGTAAACGCATTCCGAAGCATGGTCGGAATAGTTGCATGAGAACGAATTGAGATCACACACAATTCGTGCAAGAACGTGCCTGACACTCGGAAACGTGAGCTGTGGACCGAAATTTTGGCATCGTTCGAGATCCCAGAAGAACACCAAGACGCCGTGCAACGACAAACCTACCTAGCGGCTTGCAAAGCATGAAAGAACTTCAAGAGCACGCTTGTCAGGAAATACGTGGAGACGGACGAAACGCCTTTTCATAAATACCCATTCGTGGAACCACAATGGGAAGAGTTCAAGGCGATGAAGACGTCCAACGATTTAAAAAGTACAAGTACGGCGCACAAGGCCCTCCAGGCAAAAAACACACACCCCCACAGACTTGGCACAGCTGGGTATGCGGGTAAAATACCGCAGTGGAGGAAGGAGGATGACCTGGCAGCTGCACAGGACATCGCCTCGCCATTTTCCAATATCCCGGATGAGCGCGCTCGAAATTGGATTAGAGCAAGGTCATCTACAACGACATCGGGGGACGTCTCCTTTCGAAACCCTGCAGACTAGCAAGTGTCCCAGCACCTGGTAAGATATCTATCAAACTACGTAGCTTATAATTACTCCACAACTTCGTACGAATTGAAATGACATGTCGTGCTCTTGCAGGAAGAGCTGAGTTTTGAATCTACCCTAGGATCACTCCAGGGAACAAGGGAGAATGATATGCTCTCCGTGGCCCTGGGAAACAAGGAGCACCCGGGTCGTACGAGAGGCCTTGGGCTTTACGTTCCTTGGAAACATGGTTTCCAAGATGACTCCGGAATGTATCGGCGTAGGAAGAGAAACAAAGCCGAGCGTGACGCACAGCTACGAGATGAGATCAAGGAATCTCTTAGAGAGGAGCTAATGGGTGAGCTGGCTTATGTAATCAGAGATGAGGTGTGGAAACAAACAGAAAGTCAGCAGGCCGCTACCGCCGCTCCTGTGCTAGCTAGCCCGCACAACCGTCCGAGTAGCTGCGCGTCCAATCCGATGCAAACCCAGGCCAAATTTCCTGTGGACGACATCCTGGTAATAATATTACCTCTTGAATGCTTGCTCTATTGATAGGCCTATTCGAGTAGGTAATTTTGTATCGTTATGTAGGAGCCTACGAAGTGCAGGCTCCAAGTGAGATATGGCTCCATTCCCTTGTACGCTGCTTGGGGCCAGGCATATTCGTCTGGTATCGGGGCCATGGTGCACAGTCAAGCTTTAGCACCAGGCTTCGCAAAAGTTAATGTGGATGGTGTGCATGTCAATTTTGAGGTGGTCCCACTACCGAAGCCCCAACGACGAGATCATGACTCTAGGACAGACCATTGGAACATTCATCCAGTGGCCCAAAAGCGACATCTCCCTGGAGGCTTCTTCACCAGTGGCAGGACCAGAGCAACATGCACTGGTGCCATCTCCATTACAAGACCAGTCGGTTCCACCACCAGTAACTGCACCGGTGCCATCTCTATTACAAGACCAATCGGTTCCACCACCGGAAACTGCACCGGTGCTATCTCCATGGGTGCTATTCTCGCCAGAGCAACTTGCACCGCTGCTACCTTCAAAGTCGACTGCCGTGAAGTCAAAATATAGCCGAGGCAGCAAGGCCAGCAAGGGCAAAGCAAAGACGACCAATGATGATATACTGTACCTACCTTTGGCCCGCAAATTCGTGCTTGGCGAGCCGTTGCTCGAGCAAAAAGCCCTCCAACGCCTAGCATATAGTTGCATACAATTGCACACGTGGTATATGCAGCAGTCCAATAAGCCAGAGGGAGAACGGACCTCAAGTATCACTGTCAAATTCACGTCGGATGATTTCCACCACAGTCTTCAAGAGTGTATGTTCGTGGTCGCCTTTGAGGATTTATTCGATCTGTTCATGCTCAACGCTCTCGACGTCTCAATCATTCAATGCTGGACGCTGTAAGTGTGTACAATCACAGTCTCCGTTCATGTCATACCGATAAATGTCATATCTAATTTGTTGCTTTCGTGTGTATATATATATAGATACATGCTGACTAAAGCTAGATTATCCAACTCATCAGCTGGTTTCTTGGACCCACACTTAGTCGCCAAGGATACCATCGACCGGGGTACAGCCCTCGTCGAGAGGTACATTGCAGCAGGATTGATGGGTTGCCTCAATAAGGAATATGTACTTATGCCCTTCCATCAGAACTTTCATTGGATTTTAATAGTAATTGTACCAAAATGGAACAAGGTATATTACCTTGATTCCCTAAGTAGGAATAAAATGGACTTCACAGTTGTCAGCCAAGTAATCGATAGGTAAGTACATATTCTCCATATATACCTATATTGTACTCTTTCTTTCCTTCCGAATGACTAAGGTTAACTTTTTCGAATCACGTAAGGCGTTCGCGATGTACATTGAAATGGGAGGTGACTCGAAGCGCGGGGTCAAAGGCCTGCTGACACATGCTCGAGATTTTAAGGTATTCGCTATTTCACATTAATTAATCCTATGCAACAACCTCTTGAACTAACACATTTCATTTTTTGCAGTGCCACCAGCAGCAGCTGGGCAACACATGTGGATACTACGTTTGCCAACATATGGAACTACTCCTCGATTCCTCGAGGATCACCAATTCCAAGTTTGTCAATCTTCCCATAATTACTTCATACTTATCACGTTACATATATACGCACATTGATATTCCTATCGACAGGCTGCATACATCCCGTCAACTCCATTGAAACAGCCTGATCTTGGACGGATTCGAGCAGAGTTGGCGTACTTTTTGTTGACTCAAGTCATAAAGCCAGAAGGCCAGTTCCACTCCGCACCATAGATACATAATCAACGAACCTTTTTTAAGTGCAAATGCAGTGTAGATCTTTTGTAATTGTGTATTTGTTAATGGATATTTTATTTCAATTCAATTAATTGATTTGCGAAATGGATGCTTTATGTTTGTGATCAAATGAAGTGCGTTGTCAATTGGATGTTTTATGTCTGTGAAATGAATTGAGATGTGAAATGTATCTGAAATGAAATGAGATGTGTGAATTGTATGTTTTATGTCTGTGATTATCTGCTTGTTTCAGAGGGCATGGCTAGCATTTCCTAAGGCTAGCCAATAAACAGAAATAGATTTAGATTTTGGAGTAAGTAATATCACAGACGGTTTTTAAGTAAAAATCGTCTGTGATATGTATCACAGACGGTTTTTAAGTAAAAACCGTCTGTGATATCTGATAATCACAGACTGTTTTAAAACCGTCTGTGATAACCTTGGATTATCACTAACCCATAAATTCAGACGGTTCAGAAAACCGTCTGTGATGACATTTCTGAACCGTCTGTAACGTGGTTTTCTGTAGTAGTGTTTACCAGTAAATGAAGCTATAATCCTCATATAAAAGTCAAGCCTATTCAATTCATGGCTTGCACAACCTCCTAGCATTCAACACTTGTTGTCACTACCTCCTGTGCCCACACGAGAGTATGAATAAGAATGAAAAACACCATGATGAATGTAGAAATCTAGTTATTGTATAAAGCCAGCCTACACAATCTGTACAAGCATGGTTTCAAGTCCTATAGCAATACATCTTAACAAGTCTTATTGTGCAAAATCTCTATAGACATAGTGATAAACATATATGTAAGTTCTTATCAGATTGACAAAATGTTCTTATCAAATTGACAAAATGTAATATATCACTATAATTGAATTCTCTTAATAAAAAATGATCTCTTCCCATGTAAGTATGCAACACAACTAACTGAATGATTGATGTAATCACATTTCAGCATCACATCATCGAAACAATGGTTTGCTTGCTCACCAATTATAAGTGGTAACAGCCAAGTAAATACTGCACATTTGGTGAAAAAGTTTTGCTAGTGTGACTGTTCAGATGGTATGTCTAGCGATACTTCAACTCCAAACTTGTCAAAAATAAACTGCAAGGCAAAATATTCATGAACAAATTTGGAAGAGTCAAATTAGAAATGTACTCATGCATGAAGTGTACCTTTATAAGTTTTCCTTGATATTGTACAGTTTGAGTCAATTCTTGATTTTGTTGAAGCACTTGCTGAAATGACATCGACTTAGATAGCTTGATATTTCTAGCTTTGGTAGCTGCTAGAACATCAACCTTGGCTGTTATACAAGACTATTCCATCAAATTATTTGGTTTGCTAATCATTTGGATGTGCAGCTCTAGTAGCTTCATTGTAGTCATCCTAGAGCAATATGTAATTCAGTTCCCAGCAAATGATGTGACAAAATATAAGAATATGGAGCAATATCCATAAAAAATTGATAGATTACAAGCAACATACTATGCATTTTTCACTTTTGGGTTTCTAAGTTCACCAGGATTCCCATCACTATCTAGATTTTTAAGACCCACTTTCATTGTAGCATAAGTGTTCAAATAGGTGGCCTTCTTAGGTCCATACTTACTTCTTACAAGAAAAGCAAAGCACATGGTCAACTAATTATCCTAGGGAGAGAATAGTAGACAAAATAGAGTAAGCCAACTCATAGTTGGTAGATTCCATACCATTAATTGTTGGACCTCCGAGAATGATCGAGACCTTGACCGATTTTGAGCAATATCTTCATATTTCATGCGTGATTGTTGACCTCTCTTTCTCTTTATGTTGTATTCAGCAGAGCACCAGTACAGACAAAGATACCTCCACGGCCTTGGTCTACACCAATCAGGCTTGCTATCCATGTATATGTTTCATATCCTAACTCATATTTTTTCCTTGGATTGGAGTCAGATATGGTAAGGCCGGATAGGAATACGAACTTGGAGTATTAGGAGTTTCAGATACAGTACCATTGGGACGGATACATGATGGTTTCGGATCGGAAACAGATAATATAGGCAGGCAGATAGTATGTGCATACATAAAAGAATATATGCTGAACTATGCCACCATCACTTCAAACCTTCAACTAGCAATAAATTCATCTAGATTACTTAAGTACGATAGTCAACACAACACGAGTTCAACATAAGTGATAAATTTATACATAAGTTAAAAAACGATAAATTCATACATAAGTTTGAAAACTGATAAATTCATACATAAGTTCAAAAACTAATAAATTCATACATAAATTCAACATAAGTGGGGAGGATTGGTGGAGACTGGACTCTGGAGTTAGGTTAGGACTTGGGTAAAATCTAAGCCGGTTGGTATCAATGATGGTTGATGGGCTAGGCCAGTTGGGGTACTAACTTGCTTGCCGGATATCCGGTCAGATAGTACCTGGTTTACCATTTACCAACGCTATTTAGTCAGATTTTAGCTCTCCCATTTTCACTATCATATCTAACAATAACTATCCGGTACCGATCGGATTTGGTATCGGATACTAAATTACATTCCCATATTCGGTACCAACCGGATTCGGTACCGGATCAGTCGGGATTAACCTGTACCATTTGCACCCCTAAAAATACTCATTATTAGATTTCTAGATGAAAAAGTAATTTTTTAGGTGCTAGCAGATGTTAAAAACATGTTTTAGGACATAATCTACTATGCTGATAATGTAAACATGGAATTTTCATGCTAACATGTACTCACTCTTGACCGTTAGGCATAATGGGAATCTTATTGCCATGTGGAGGCATTTTTAGTTGTGTTTGTCCTCTCGACTTCCTCCCTCATTGAGATGGTTCCCTGACACGTATATTGGAGGTAGTGCTCATTTGGAAGACATTTCCACTAGGGTTTGCACCACAAGTATTACTATCGCTGGAGTTAGCACCACAACCACTACCCCTGCTGGAGGTAGCAGTATGTCGAGACCCGAATATGCAAATCCAGACCTCTATGTGTATTCTGCACTAGTCTAGAATCTTGTTAGTGCACACAGTGGAAATATAGATGAAATATCAATCATACACACGGTTAAACCATGATAAAGACTCAAATATTAATTAATTATTAGATTTTTGACTTTATGGTCAAGTTACACTTAGAGTTAGAAGGGCTAATAGACTAGCAGCGGAAACATAATGAAAACAAAGTGACCATTTGACATGCCCACAGGCAATCGACTAGGAAGCGAAATCTTATTCCGAGAAGTCGTCGAAGTACCCTCCTTCACACACCTCTCCCTGGTAAATTTCTCTAGAGCATGTCCGCCACCCCCTCCACCAAAGCTACTAAATTTCTCTAGAGCATTGCCGGTTGGCTGCTGCCACGGCCACTACAACTTCTTGTTGCCAACCCACACCAGTGCGCCTCATTCCACAAAACCACCACTATACTAGCCTCCACGTGAACCAAGGATTCTATTTTGTCGATCGCCACTGCCCATCCATGCTTTTCTTCAAATTTTAGTCAATTTTTCAAAAATTCAAATAGCCATTTAACCGTTTGATCCAAAGGACCAAATTTCGGTCAATTTGGTGCTTTCTCCACAAAAAAGCAAATGGAAGCTTGAACGCTTGTGAGTTAATTATGAAACCAAGTTTCATTAAGCAATGTAAATGATGCTTTAGTAGTTTGTAGCAGGTCATTTTTCTGATAACGAGAACTAAGGGCATGTACAATGGCACCACTTTAGCTGCCTACCACGTAGTTTCTTCGTTGATGTGGAATAGAGAGAGACAGAGAGAGAGAGAGAGAGAGTTGTTGTCTCTTGACGAAGAGATGACACAAACTCATAAGACAATGATATATATAGATAGCATAAAACACCATTACGTGAATTGATTCTCTAACAAGCACCTTTTTCATACAAAATTTAAAAGATTATGGGTATCCATAGAGACAACTTAGAAGGGGACTGTCTTTAAATGACATGAACTAATATATAAATAATCGACGTCTCTACTACTCTATATGCCGCCAACTCAATTAGTGCTCGCCACTTGCTAGGTCCCGTGTCCTGTGGGAGTAGTGCTTAAAGGGTAAACGAATGTGGATAAACCAAGGATACTAAGAAGGACGCGATCGACTAGCTCATACCCTCTACTTAGGACGTATCCATCATTTTTTTTCATCAAATGATTCTCTCTCTTCAACCGAGCGTCTGATTTATGTTTCGTCTGAACCGTTTAGATATATATGCTGAGCTTTATAAAACATGACACATATTGAATATATTTTAGAGACATGAAACATTGTTTCTCAACTAGCAACCCTAGTTATCTACTGTTAGCAACTTTAGGTGATGATAACTATCAAACTTCACATTAGCTGCAAACTCTATATGTTATTTACTACATTAATTATCAGCAACTGTATATCAGTTGCTAGCTATGCATATTATTAGATGCTAGTTCTACATGTTTCTTGTCATATTACTTACTAACAACTCTCTATTAGTTGCTAACTTTACCATGTTACTGTTACATTAATTGCTAACAGCTCTATATATTATTTGCTACTTTAGTTGCGAGTAGTTCTATATGTTATCTACTAGCATCTTCCTATTACTTGATAATAATTATCAACGATTTGTGTAATCACTAGTAGTGGTGGCTCGACATAGTTGCTAGCTTTACCTGTGAGTACACTACTTCAGAAAGGGTCATCACAAACGGTTTAAAACCATCATTATAGATGGTTTTCAAATCGTCGGAATTTATCTATTATCACAGACAGTTTTCAAACCGTCTGTGATAATAAGTTATAACACAAACAATTTTGCCCAATAAAACTGTCTGTGATATATCAAATATCAAAGACGGTATTAAACATAACCGTTTGTGATATCTTGCATACCATAGATAGCTAATACTAAAAACAGTCTATGATATAATAGACATCACATACTATTCTTCAACATAGCTGTCTACTATCACAGATGGCTAATATCACAAACTGTCTATGATATCTTAATATCACAGACGGTTAATATAAAATATCATCTATGATATACCATTATATCGCAGACGGTTTGTTGTTACAAACCATCTGTATAGCTATTTTAATAGCTAAATTATATCCCTTTTGAGTTAGCCTCAGGAAATGCTAGCTATACTTTCTGAAAACAAGTAAACAGATCACATATATAGCACACAACAATCATTACACAGATATCATAAGTGAATTAAACAACTGAAGGAAGTACAATTGAATGAATTGGTTGATTAAGTACAATTGAGTTATTGCAATTGTATCAAATGTTTCAACATCTAATCATCATTGTTGGCATGAAACTCACCATTCTTGTGTATGACCTTCACCATCAAGAATTCGGAGAACTGTCCTCGAATTTCAGCGAGTTTGTGAAGATCGTATGTACTTTCTTCAAATTCCACGCGCTGTCGCTAGTAGTGTTAAAGTCACTAGCATATATAAATTGATAATCACGAAATATTTATTGGCAGGTTGACAAACCTCTGGATCATTCGTCTTAGCGTCCATGATTTTCTGCATATGACGGCAAATGTAGAATCCACATACGTTGCCCTGTAGCTGCTGGTGGCACTGTAAAAATAGAATTATATACATAGAAATTGTCAGTTCTAGAGGCATTATTACAAAGTGTGATATAGCAGGATTGTTGTGTTGTAGCAGGTACCGGAAATTGCGTCCTGTGTCGCAGTGTGGAATTGGATTTCTTGTGTCTCCCTCCTTGGGCAACGTAAGCGCTGAACGATCTACGTGATTTATGAGTTTACCTACCAATTGTTTGTTGCACACGGATGAAGTCGTGGTTGCTCTTAAGTAGGGAATTAAGGTGTATTACTTTGCTCCTGTTTGGTACAATCACAATTAAAATCCAGTGAGACCTAGTCATGTGTGTTGCCATAGTGATTAATCTAAGTTCATGTTGCGTATAAAATACAAATGAAACTTGTTAGCCATCAATGCCGGTGATAAGGAAGAGAAGGGAGCCATTTATTTGTGCTTGAGAGACAAGAAAAACAAGGAAGAAAACTGGTCAGTGAGGTGTTCGTACAAGATATATCAGTGATGTGGGTATTAATCTCTGGTGGTGGATGATCATTTTTATACAACAAGCAATACATTCGGCGTGTAAGACAAAGAGATGCATCGGGGAGCTGAAATGATCAATTGAAAGGCACGCTTCAGGGAGACAAAGAGATATCACTGAAGGTTCCAACTACATGTCGTCTGTGATGCTAAACTATCACAGACGGTGCTTTTTAATAGTCGTCTGTGAACTATCACATATGGTTCTAATTGAAAACTATCTGTGATATCTGCTATTATCACAGGCGGTTTGTATTAATAACCGTTGGTGAACTATCACATACGGTTCTAATTAAAAATCGTATGTAATATCTGCTATTATCACAGACGGTTCATATTAATAACCGTTTATGAAATATCACAGACAGTTATTAAGAAAAATCATCTATGATAGTTCAACATCACATACAGTTCATGGTCACGCTTATAAAACTATCTGTGATAATTATAGAACCGTTTGTGATGAGGCTTCCAGGATGGCTCTTTTTGAAGTAGTAATAGTTGCTGTAATAGCTGCTAACTCTACAAGTGAGGATTTGCTATAATAATTGCTAGCTCTACATATTACTTGCTAGTTCTATATTTCACTTACTATGTTAGTGGCTTGCAGCATTTACATGTTACTTGCTAGTAGCACTACTACAGAAAGCCTAATACTAAACGGTCAATCACAGACGGTTTGACAAAACCGTCTGTGACTGACACTAACACAGACAGTTTTAATTTGGACACCATCTGTGTTGGTGGCATCAGAGAAAACGCGTATCACAGACAGTTCTTACTGATGAACCGTCTATGATACTAAAGTATCACAGATAGTTTGTATTAAAAACTGTCTGTGATAATCTAGAATTTTCACAGACGATTTTTATTGAAAACCGTCTGTGATAATCCCAGGATTATCACAGATGGTTTTTTATTAAAAATCGTCTGTGATAATGACGCTAGGCATTTATTGCGCTGCTCAGAACCGCATCTGTCTTCATTTCGATCCAGATCTAGGCGGTGCTGCACTCTTTCGCTCAGGAGACAAGCTAGGCGATTTCAGGCCAATTAATTTGGTGGGAGGAGGCAGAGATTGAGCTTTGAAGATTCATACTTTCCTGGTTGCTCTAGATATGGTTAGTAATGAAATTTATTTTTCTTTGCATTACAATTTAGATCTAAGTAATTGGTGAGTGTTATTGAAGATGGTTTGCAAAATTGTTGGTTATATAATAGCTGTTGTGTTTATAATATGAATTAAGCTAGCAAATTAAGCCTCAATGCATGTGGCCGGATATATGTAGTAATAATTAATTAATTTAATGTTTATTACTAAGTTGTTATATATATACATAACGTAGAACCGAAGCTGGATGTATGCCGTGAGCCATGTGAGTGAAGAGTACATTAATGGCGTGTCTGCTTTTATAAGAGCTGCCGAGGAGGATATGCTGAATAAGGGGGTGGAATATATGCACTGTCCATGCACTGACTGCGAGAATTTAAAGATGTTTAAGAACCGAGGGCAAATTGAAGCGCACTTGATTCGAAGGGGTTTCAAAAAGGGTTATACGTGTTGGACCAGTCATGGCGAAGTCAATGATCACATGCCTCCGGATGACATCGCCGGTGAAGTGAATGATATGCCGCCGGTTGACATCGCCGGTGAATTTAATGACTTGCCACCGGATGATGTCGATTGTGGATCAGATTCGGATAGGTTGCACGATGACAATCTGGATGAGATGCTTCGCGATGTAGAAGAGAACTATGATGAGAGAGAGTATGTTAAATTCCAGGGCTTGCTGGAGGACTCGGAGAAACCTTTGTTCACGTGCTGCAGGTTAAAGTACACAAGGTTGTCGGCCGTGCTTGAACTGTTGAAATTAAAGGCAAGTAACGGTTGGTCCGACAAGAGTTTCACGGCGCTGCTAGGTCTTTTAGCGGACATGCTTCCGGAGGGAAATGAGTTGCCTAAAACCACGTATAAATCCAAAAAGGTTCTTTGTCCATTGGGAATGGAAGTAGAAAGAATACATGCATGTCTGAACGACTGTATCCTGTACCGTAAAGAGTATGCAAACATGCATGTATGTCTGGTGTGCAACGCATCCCGATACAAATGTAACAATCAATCAGATGATGGCGAGGGAACAGAGGTGAAGAAAGGACCTCCTGCTAAGGTGGCATGGTATTTTCCTATAATTCCCAGTTTGAAAAGGTTTTTTTGCAAATCCAAAGGAGGCAAAACCGTTGCGTTGGCACTCGGAGGAGCGCAAGAAGGGTGGAATGCTAAGACACCTTGTTGATTCCACCCAGTGGAGAAACATCGATAGGAGTTTTGTAGACTTCGGTGCAGAACCAAGGAATATAAGGTTTGGACTGAGTACAGATGGATTGAATCCTTTCAGTAGCATGAGCAGCCGACATAGCACATGGCCTGTGACTCTCTGCATCTATAACCTTCCTCCTTGGTTGTGTATGAAGCGAAAGTATATTTTGCTGGCTGTCGATACTTATTCAAGGGCCAAAGCAACCTGGGAATGATATCGATGTGTACCTACCACCGTTGGTGGAAGATCTAAAAGTACTGTGGAATGAAGGGGTACAGATATGGGATGCATACAAACGAGAGAACTTCACTTTGCGCTCATTATTGTTCTGCACCATAAATGATTATCCTGCCCTTGGTAACCTATCAGGCCATAGTACAAAAGGTGCCAAAGCTTGTACCCGCTGTTTAGATGGTACCGAGAGTGTGTGGCTGAAACACTCACGCAAAACCGTCTACATGCGTCACCGCTGGTTCCTTCGAAGGGCTCACCCATACCGCAAGATGAAGAGACAATTTGACGGAGAGAAGGAAGACAATTCAGCTCCAAGGCATTTAAGGGGAAAAGAGGTTTATAATATGGTGAAGGATTTAGATGTTGTCCTCATAAAGGGACGTAAATTGAGTGCTCATGAGAAGAGCACCTGGAAGAAGAGATCGATATTTTGGGACTTACCTTATTGGGAGTACCTAGATGTTCGACACTGCATCGATGTCATGCACGTAGAAAAGAATGTATGTGACAACTTGATTGGTCTCTTACTGAACATTCGTGATAAAACAAAGGACGGCGTCCACGCACGGCTTGACTTGGTTGATATGGACATCAAGCCTGAGTTAGCACCAACATGCACTGATAATGGACGAACGTACCTTCCCCTACGTGTTACACTCTGTTCAAGGCCGAGAAAACAGAACTGTGCCAATGCTTGCATGGTGTCAAAGTTCCGTCTGGTTACTCCGGCAACGTGAAGAAACTTGTTTCGATGCAAGATTTGAAGTTAAATGGCATGAAGTCTCATGATTGTCATGTGCTGATGACACAGATGCTCCCTATTGCAATTAGAAATATTTTGCCGATCAAAGGCCGAGAGACAATCATGAGGCTATGTTATTTATTTAACACAATTGCTCAGAAGGTCATCGATCCCGAAGGACTAGATGCTCTGCAGGACGAGGTGGTGATGGCTCTATGTCATCTTGAAATGTATTTCCCTCCTTCGTTTTTCGATATCATGGTCCATCTCATTGTTCACATTGTATGGGAGATAAAAATGTGTGGGCTTGTATTCCTACGTAGCATGTACCCATTTGATAGTATAAATATCACAGACGGTTCTATGTTTAGAACCGTCTGTGATAAGCATTATATGTAACCCCCGCTAGGGTTTTGCACGTACACTGCATAGTTATTAGAGCCCGAAGTCCCGATCGAGCCCGTCGCTCTCCCGAAGTCCCGATCGAGCACGTCGTCGCCGCCGTCCCCGAGCCCGTCGACGGCCGCCTCCGTCGATCCCCTCGCCGGCCGCTTCCCCTGAGCCCCTCGCCGGCCGCCTCCCCCGAGCCCCTTGTCGGCTGCCTTGTCGGATCTCCGTCCACACCGCCGGCTGCCTCGTCGCCACGTCGCCCTCGCCGAGTGCTGACTTTGGTAGGAACCTTTACTAAATCTTTTCCATCGAATTTCTAATAGCTTGTTAGGATAATGTTATTAGCAGTAGTTAACGAACTTGCGTATATGTTACATGAACAGCGGTGTCATATCTCAATTCTTAGCAATTGCTTGATGCAATTATCAAACTTCTTTTTTGCCGTATAATAGCACATGAAACCATGCTTATTTCAATGCAGGCCTTACCCTAGTTGGGTTATAAAAATAAGTTGGTTTTAATTTCATTTAGATGGTACACCCTGCCAATTGTTTAGTCTTTGATTTACATGCTATTAGGTTGTCGGCTTGTTGCTCACAAGTTCAATAACAAATGATGTTTGCAGATGCCGTATTACACCTCTTTTATGTGGTGTATCTGTGTATCATTGAAATGCTATTGTCTATTATCTTGGCACCATCAGGTTTTTTATTGAAATAGGAAAGAGTTTTTTTGTTTGATTTTTTTGTATAACCATGGTCTCTTAATATAAGTGCTCTTTTTTGTTGTCTTAGTGCTAGTTTGGCATTGCTATGCTGGGTTGCAACATGTTAGCTAAGAGAGCTTTTACCGGTTCTAGTAAAATATTTTTGTTTTGTACTAAAAAAGAGGTTATCTATTAGTTAACATAATGTTTAATATCTTCTCTGAGACCACCAATAAAACAATTCAGTAAGAAGTGCTCTTGTAAGTATGGATGGTCCCTTTTTACCAGTGCCATGCATTCTTCAAATCTACCAATGTAATCGCCTATATTGGATTGATATTGTTTGCTTGCCTCTTTTTAATCTTGTTATCACTAAAACTGGCTGCTCTACAATCTTATGGTCTTATCTTATCTTATGGTATGACATTTTCTTATCTTATCCTAATAGACCCACAAATTGAGCAAATCATAGTATGGTATATATGTTCTATTGAGCGAAATAGATAGATTGCACTTTCTTATCTTATGGTATGGCACTTTCTTATCTTATCCTAATAGACCCACAAATTGAGCAACATGTCATCCGCGCATTCTTCAACATCATCACCGGATGCGTCCGCTCCAAAATCAAAACACCGAGGAAGAGGGCTATCGAAGAAGCCTGAGGGCCGATTTACCACCACAGAGGTCAATGGATTTGGGACCCCTCTCCTTCCTCCCAAAGCAGTAAGCGCATTCCGAAGAATGGTTGGAATAGTTGCACGAGAATGAATTGAGACCACATTCAATTCGTGGAAGAGCGTGCCTGAGACTCGGAAACATGAGCTGCTGACAGAAATTTCGGCATCGTTCGAGATCCCAGAAGAACACCAAGACGTCGTGCAACGACAAGTCTTGCTAGCGGCGTGCAAAGCATGGAAGAACTTCAAGAGCACGCTTGTCAAGTACTACGTGGAGGAGGACAAAACACCCTTTCATAAATACCCATTCTTGGAACCACAATGGGAAGAGTTCAAGGCGATGAAGACGACCGAAGATTTCAAAAGTACAAGTGCGGCGCACAAGGCCCTCCAGGTAAAAAACACACACCCCCACAGACTTGGTACAACTGTGTATGCGGGTAAAATCCCGCAGTGGAGGAGGGAGGACGAACAGGCAGCCCTGCAGGACATCGCCCCGCCATTTGCCAATATCCCGGATGACCCGCGCTCGAAATTGGATTAGAGCAAGGTCATTTACAACGACATCGGGGGACGTCTCCTTTCGAAACCCTGCAGACCAGCAAGTGTCCCAACGCTTGGTAAGATATCGATCGAACTACGTAGCTTGTAATTACTCCACAACTTTGTACGAAGTGAAATGACATGTCGTGCTCTTGTAGGAAGCGCTGAGTTTTGAATCTACCCTGGGATCATTCCAGGGAACAAGGGAGAATGATATGCTCTCCGTGGCCCTGGGAAACAAGGAGCACCCGGGTCATACAAGAGCCTTGGGCTTTATGTTTCTTGGAAACATGGTTTCCAAGATGACTCCGAGCAGTATCGGCGTAGGAAGAGAACCAAAGCCGACCGTGAGGCACGGCTACGAGAAGAGATCAAGGCATCTCTTAGAGAGGAGCTGGCTGATTATATCCGAGATGAGGTGCGGAGAATTACAGAAAATCAGCACGCCGCCGCTGCCGCTCCTGTGCTAACTAGCCCGCCCAACCATCTGAGTAGTTGCGCGTCCAATCCTACGACGGAGAACGCAGCCAGATTTCCTGTCGACGACATCCTGGTAATAATTATTATCTCTGGAATGCTCGATCCGTTGATAGGCCTATTAATTGGAGTAGCTAATTTTGTATCGTTATGTAGGAGCCTACGAAGTGCAAGCTCCAAGTGAGATATGCCTCCGTTGCCTTGTGCGCTGCTTGGGGCATGGCATATCCGTCTACTCAAGGGGTCATGCTGCACCGTCAAGCTTTAGCACCAGGCTTTGGAAAAGTGTCAGTAGATGGTGTACACGCCAATTTGGAGGTCGTCCCGCTACCGAAGCCCACCAACGATGAGCTGGTGACTCTAGGGCAAGCCATTGGAACCTTCATCCAGTGGCCCAAATGCGATATCTGCCTGGAGGTTTCTTCACCAGTGGCAGATCAGCTACGTGCACTTTTGCCATCTCTACCACCGTTACCTGCACCAGTGTCATGTTCACGGGCGCTATACAGCAACTTTTCACGCTCAACGCTCCCGACATCTCACTCATTCGATGTTGGACGCTGTAAGTGTGTACAATCACAGTCTCCGTTCATGTCATAGCGATAAATGTCATATATAATTTGTTGCTTTCGTGTGTATATATATATAGACACATGCTGACTAAAGCTACATCATCCAAATCATCGGTTGGTTTCTTGGACCCACACTTGGTTGCCAAGTATACCATCGACGAGCATACATCCTTTGTCGAGAGGTACATTGCAGCAGGACTGCTGGATTACCGCAATAAGGAATATGTACTTATGCCCTACAATCAGAACTATCATTGGATTTTAATAGTAATTGTACCAAAATGGAACAAAGTATATTACCTTGATTCCCTAAGTAAGAATAAAATGGACTTCACAGTTGTCAGCCAAGTAATCAATATGTAAGTACATTTTCTCTATACATACCTATATTGTACTCTTTCTTTCGTTCCGAATGACTAAGGTTAACTTTGTCGAATCACGCAGAGTGTTCGTGATGTCTCGATGCAAGGGGCCAAAGGCCTGACACATGCTCGAGATTTTAAGGTATTCGCTATTACACATTAATTAATCCTATGTGACAGTTGTTAATAATGCGTCTTAAATTAACACATTCCATTTTTTGCAGTGCCACCAGCAGCAGCCGGGCAACACATGTGGATTCTACGTTTGCCACCATATGGAACTACTCCTCGATTCCTCGAGGATCACCAATTCCAAAGTTTGTCAATCTTCCCATAATTACTTCAGACTTATCACGTTATATGTATGCGCACATTGATATTCCTATCGACAGGCTGCATTCATCCCGTTAATTGCATTGAAACATTGCGACCTTTCACGAATTCGAGGAGAGTTGGCGTACTTTTTGGTGGCTCGAGTCATAAACTCAAAAGGAGAGCTCCACTGCGCACAATGATTTTTTATTGCTCTTATCACTCCGGAATCGAGGTCTCGGGAAAGAAACGGATCCATAATCAACGAACTTGTCAGCTGCACAAGCAATACTTGAATGGCAATCATGCACCATCTAAGTATAGTTTGTTCAGCCTGACAAGTTCGTTGATTATGGATCTGTTCCTTTCGCGAGACCTCGATTCCGGAGTGATAGAGCAATAAAAAATGCAATGTTACCATCTAAGTGCAAATGCAATGTAGATCTTTTGTAATTGTGTATTTGTTAATGGATATTTTATTTCATTTCAATTAATTGATTTGCGAAATGGATGCTTTATGTTTGTGAAATGAAGTGCGATGTGAATTGGATGTTTTTATGTTTGTGAAATTAATTGAGATGTGAATTGTATATATAAATGTACATGTTGATTTGCTTGTTTCAGAGGGCATGGCTAGCATTTCCTGAGGCTAGCCAATAAACATGAATAGATTTAGGGGTAGAAAAGAATATCACAGACGGTTTGTAACTAAAAACCGTCTGTGATAGGTGATAATCACAGTTGTTAGTTAAAAACCGTCTGTGATTATCACCAATCACAGACGGTTTTCACTTAAAAACCGTCTGTGATTATCAGCTATCACAGACGGTTTTTAGTTACAAACCGTCTGTGATATTTACACCACAGACGGTTCGAAAACCGTCTGTGATAACCTTCGATTATCTCTGACCCATAAATTCAGACGGTTCAGAAAACCGTCTGTGATGACGTTTTTGAACCGTTTGTAATACGGTTTTCTATAGTAGTGTAGCATACACCTATAGTTGCTATCTAAATTTGCCAGCAAGTAATGTAGAGCAGCCCAAAAGAGATCTATTTAGACTTGCTAGTAGCCAATACATAGAGTTGCTACCTGGGAACCAATTTTTTTAATATGTTCTTAAAATATATTAAATATAGGTTTTGTTTTTATCAAGTTCATTGTATAAATCAGAACAGTTCAAATAAAACACGAATTGGTAACTCGGTTTAAAAGATGCGGTGATTTAAAGGAAAAAATGAACCTATACAAGTTACAGATGAGATCTTGCCATGCGCGAGCGATCGCACGGCGCCAAGCAGTGGTACGCGACTAGCAGCCAGAAAGCATTATCGTACTAAGAAACAATTATTGTTGGGAGAGTGCAGCACAAGTATTTATTGTTGGGAGTGTCTAGACATTACTCGATATTTTCTTCCTAACTATCATCTAAATTTGTGACCTTTGGATTAGAGATCAAGGGGTCCTTGTTTTTGAAGGGGGGATTTTTTTCAAGAGGGAGGGGGAGAATTCATGGCCATTGGATCTCTAATCCAACAGTCTTAAATTTGAATGATAGTTAAGAAGAAAACAGACGGATGATATTTAACAAAACCCTTTATTGTTTGCTTGTATGGCTTGCTGTATGCAGCAGTTACATGCGGCAGTAATTTGCATGCAGACATTTGTGTTCACTTTAAGTGGCAGGTAGCAACGGGATGCAGTTGAACTCCCACGGGGCAGCGAACGAACGATGCACAGCTGTATAAACGAGCGACATGTTGGCAAACGAAATGGCCGGCTGTTGCATCCGTTCACTTGCTATAAAAGGAAGGCTGCTCTGTCATTTGAATAGGAGCGCATATGGGCTGAACCTCCATATGGTAATACTTGTGCACACATACACTTGAGTGCCAATTTTTTGATCATCAAAAGGACACAGGGCCGGCTCTGGGGTAGGTCGGAGGGGCGCCGGCCTAGGGCCCGGGCCAGGGAGGGCCCACCCCCCGGCGCCCCCCCCCCCCCCCCGCGGAAGAGCCCACTCAGGCCTCAGCCCAGACTGCATCATTTGCATGCATGCGTGCGCTGCGGGCCAGTTTTGACGTGAGGCTGTGAGGCATTGAGCCATGCATGCATACACCGAATCAATCACCGATACGTTTTGTGATTGCTTGCGGCTTCGACTAACGCCGTAACGCGCGGTTACGCGGAACGCCGAACGCCTCGTCCTCGACGCTTCGAATCCGCGGCTTCGTGAATCGTGATCGTCTCCTGCGTGCGCGCTGCGCCGACGGCCGACATCGTGATCGTGGCCGTGAGGCGTGAGGTTACATTTGGTTTATGAACTAGTTAGTACCTAATTAGTTTATCATGTTAGAACTATTGATTTGTGTCACTTTAGACAATATAAAGTTTAAACCGCATATTTTATAATAGAAAAAATTCTATAGTAAAGGGCCCATAGAGCCGAATTCGCCCTAGGGCCCTTGAAAACGTTGAGCCGACCCTGAAAGGACATTGAAAAGAAAAGGCAGAGACAAGAGAAAAGACTTACTACAAGAAAGAAAAACTTGCTGCAACATAGATTAAGATATATTTATGCATGATTAAAATTGAACAAAATAGTATTGTAAATTAAAATTTCCGCTTACACTACTAAAAAAGCAATCAAAATTAACTTGGCGTAATTAAGCATACATGATCGATCGACATGGTAGTTTTCAAGGGTAACGGAATTGGGATTAAACCGAGAAAAACTAGAATTTAGAACTGGAAGGCCCACGCATTCTCCGTGCGGATCTCCTCCTGCTGCTCCGGCGTGAAGTCGTTCTTGATCCCGAACGTCTCCCTGATCTGCTCCGGGTTCTTGCCCTTGATCATGTCGGCGACCTTCTGGCAAGCGAGGGTCAGCAGCCCGTTGACCTCGAGGTAGTTCGCCGCCATGAGGAGGTCGTACAGCGTCGCCTGGTCGACGTCGATGAATCCCGCGTCGAAGGTCTTCAGCTCCTCCTCGTTGGATGAGGTGGCGGCGTTGGAGGAGCTGGCGACGGCGACGACGGTGTGCTTCTTGCAATACTCGAGGACCTTGGCGAGGGGCTTGGCAGCGACGTTGGGGAGCGGTATGCCGCCGTCGGCGCAGTCGTCCTCGATGGCGTGGGTGATGGCCTGCGACTGCCTCGCCACCGCCTCCGACACCTCGAAGCGCTCCCCATCCGAGGATATCAGCGCGATCATCCGGTTCTGCTCGCCGTTATAGCTGACGCTTGTCTCGTCCGCCATTGATCGCTCTCGTCAAGCGCTATTCGATCGAGTTGATTGCTGTCGACAGATTAAATTGGCAGATTGCGATCGAGTTGGTGCGTTGATTTATAGGCAGGCAGTCAGGCAGATAGAAACCGACTCGTACGGTCGTGCATATATATATGATGCATATGCGTATCCGGTTAACCTAGTACGCAACGGTTACACATGTCGAATCCGTAACCTAGTTGCATCTCTGTGGCATGATCGACTTCACGTAGACTTGGTGCAAAGCCTATTCCAATATTCCATCTGGCCCGCCGCCGTCCTATTCTCCTGCTGCCAGCCAGCGGATGGAATAGGCAGGGTATACGGTCTGTTCTTTTGGTCCATAGCTTATGTCTTTTGGCTAATTTTTTTGACTTTTCGCTATTCATACGAGAGAGTACAAAGATATATTCGTATGCTATTTTGACCGTTCTAGATAAATTCATTACAGTGCCTACTACAATCGACTTATAGATTCTATCTTAAAAAGACACTTCATTTGAAAGCTAGCTACTATAGAAAAGCTTGAAACTGAAGCTGATAAAAACAGTCCCTCAAATTACCTACATTTAGAGCTTCCTATTACAACTACGTTTTGAGATGAAATCAGTCAGATTTTTTAGACATTGGATTGACATCCAACGAGCCATCCGCCCCCAACTTCCTATTAAAACAAATCACCACTGAATCGTATCTCCAGCTGCCTCCTGTTTTCTTTCCACCTCACGGGCCGCCTGATGTGCCGCCGCCTCGTCGGCAGCGACAAGGCCTCCATGCGAGCCTCCACTGCCAGCCTTCTCCTCCCCCGCCGCCACACCACCTCTTCCTTCATCACGCCGCTACCTCGTCGGTGACCTCTATCATCAGTGGCTGAGTCAGCCCATTTTGAGAGCTCAGGTAGTGTTAGTGATATGTCCTAGAGACAGTTATAGAGTTGATTGTATCACTTCTATATTTATATTCTTTTAAATAAATGTTATTATGTTCCATGAATGATTTATCATTTATAAAGATTAGTAAGTATGTGACTTATTGGTGAAGCTATTTATTTGTTATATGATATCATTTTAAAATAACCCTTGTCAGATATCACTGGTCGGAACAACCGTGATTTATAGACCAGCACATGTAATGATTGATGATGACGTTTCACCAATCATTGATATGAGGATATCAAATCAATAATGCGGACACTGGTGTAGCCTATGTTGTATCCCAACAAGCAGATGGGCTGGCTGCCCCGGGAATCGTTGCTGGGTTCGACGGCTAATCTGTGGTTGGGTTCAAGGGCTACTCACTAGCGAGCCCAGGCAGCTGCCTAGGGTTGCTAGACCTTGGCTCTGCCCCTGTCTACCATGCCTCTTCCTTCTCTTCCTCCCCTTTTTCATGCTCCTTAATAATAATAAAAAGATGTGGGTGTTAGACAAGGGGGTGTTCATGCGGGGGCAATCGGAGTGTGGTGCAAGTTGCCAGCTTGCTGACTTCTCTAGAGTTGGTGGTGCTCACACGTGCAAAGCTTCACCAAATGCACTGGTGTGCGCTTGGCTTCGTCCAAGATGGCGCTCGTGTGTGGCCGACCTCACCAAAGATTGAGAAGAAGGTGGGGTGGCACACGAATCCTCAAGCATGATCCAACGTTCAGAAATTTGACTAATTTTGTCAAAAAAAATAGTCAAATGATGTATAGCAAACTATCTAATTGACATTCAACATTTTTGGCTGTCTTATTACTATGCAACGCTCCAGATATATCCCTCAATCTGCAATACTAACCCTGCTACCCAACCATCATCAACCCTAGCGCTGCCTCCTGCCGCTACCCAGCGTGTTGCCCCAGCATTGGCGAGGCCTGTGCAACCAAACGTGCGTAGTCTCCTCAGTTTATACTGTCGGAAGATGAATAGGATATTACAACAACAGAATATCACGTGTGCTGTTACATCTCGAAGATCGAAAAAATCAATAGGTAAATAGCATTTTTTTGGGAAAGGACAGAGAGAACTTAGTGCTCACTTGGATGTTTCTGCTATGATAAAAAAAAAATCCATAAATATAGAAAATGTTCATGAATGTTGTAGCACTAGTCATTGTTACGGTATTAACGATAAAAGAAGTGGTCGTTAATTGTACTATAAAATCTTCGTTGATTTTTTTTATAATCGACAACAACGAAATTCCAAAGCTTAAAGTTTAGATGTCTTCATTATTTCTTGTAGTGTGTGCATAGTAACTTACCCCATCCGGTTACAGAAAATATCATTTCAAATTACATATAGTCAAACTTTCTAAACTTTAGCTATCAATATCTTTTCAGTATTTAGATTAAACACATGAAAATGATATCACTATTACAGAAAACCGTATTACAGACGGTTCAGAAACGTCATCACAGACGGTTTTCTGAACCGTCTGAATTTATGGGTCAGTGATAATCGAAGGTTATCACAGACAGTTTTCGAACCGTCTGTGGTGTAAAGATCACAGACGGTTTGTAACTAAGAATCGTCCGTGATAGCTGATAATCACAGACGGTTTTTAACTAAAAACCGTCTGTGATTATCAGCTATCACAGACGGTTTTTAGTGAAAAACTGTCTGTGATATTGATATATCACTTTGATTATCACCTATCACAGACGGTTTTTACTTAGAAACCGTCTGTGATTATCAGCTATCACAGATGGTTTTTAGTTACAAACCATCTATGATATTCTTTTCTACCCCTAAATCTATTTCTGTTTATTGGCTAGCCTCAGGAAATGCTAGCCATGCCATCTGAAACAAGCAGATCAACATGTACATGTATACATACAATTCACATCTCAATTCATTTCACAAACATAAAACATCTAATTCACATCTCAATTCATTTCACAAACATAAAACATCCAATTCACATCGCACTTCATTTCACAAACATAAAACATCTATTTTGCAAATCAATTAATTGAAATGAAATAAAATATCCATTAACAAATACACAATTACAAAAGATCTACATTGCATTTACACTTAGATGGTAACATTGCATTTTTTATTGCTCTATCACTCCGGAATCGAGGTCTCGCGAAACGAACAGATCTATAATCAATGAGCTTGTCAGGCTGCACAAGCAATACTTGGATGGTGCATGATTGCCATCCAAGTATTGCTTGTGCAGCCTGACAAGTTCGTTGATTATAGATATGTTCCTTTTGCGAGATCTCGATTCCGGAGTGATAAGAGCAATAAAAAAAATCATTGTACATTGTGGAACTCTCCATATGAGTTTATGACTTTAGCCACCAAAAAGTATGCGCACTCTCCTCGAATTTGTGAAAGGTCGGGCTGTTTCAATGCAGTTGACGGGATGGACGTAGCCTGTCGATAGGAATATCAATGTGCGTATATATATAACCTGATAAGTATGAAGTAATTATAGGAAGATTGACAAACCTTAGAATTGGTGATCCTCGAGGAATCGAGGAGTAGTTTCATATGGTGGCAAACGTAGAATCCACACGTGTTGCCTGGTGGCTGCTGGTGGCACTGCAAAAAATAAAATGTGTTAATTCAAGAGGCATTACTACCAACTGTTGCATAGGATTAATTAATGAGTAATAGCGAATACCTTAAATTTTCAAACATGTGTCAGGCATTTGGCCCCTTGCGTCGAGACACCTGCCTTTGCAATGTACATCGTGAACGCCCTACGTGATTCAAAAAAGTTGACCTTAGTCATTCGTAAGGGAAGAAAGAGTACAATATAGGTATGTATGGAGAAAATATACTTACCTATCGATTACTTGGCTGACAATTGTGTAGTTCGTTTTATTATTACTTAGGGAATCAAGATATATTGCATTATTCCATTTTGGTACAATTACTATTAAAATCCAATAAAAGTCCTGATTGCAGGGCATAAGTACATATTCCTTATCGCGGTAAGCCACCAGTGCTGCTTCAATATACCTCTCGACGAAGGGTGTATCCTCGTTGATGGTATGCATAGCGACCAAGTGTGAGTCCAAGAAACCAACCGATGATTTGGATGATCTAGCTGCAGTCACCATGTGTCTATATATACACACACACATGAAAGCAACAAATTATATATGACATTTATCGGTATGACATGAATGGAGACTGTGGTTGTACACACTTACAGCGTCCAGCATCGAATGAGTGAGGCATCGAGAGCGTTGAGCGTGAAAAGATCAAATAAATCCTCAAAGGTCACCATGAAGACACAATCTTGAATATTGTGTTGTAAATGATCCGGCCTGAATTTGACAGTGATACCTGAGCGCCGTTCTCCCTCTGGCTTATTGGACTGTTCCATATACCACATGTGTAATTGCAGGCAACTAATTGGTAGGGTTTGGAGGCGCGTTACCGGGTCGACTAGTGGCTCAACAAGCACGAATTTGCGGGCCAATGGCAGGTACGGGATATCATCATCGGTCTTGTTTGCTTTGCCCTTGCTGCCTCAACTGTAGGTCGACTGTAAAGGTAGCACCGATGGAAGTTGCTGCACCGGGAATAGCGCCCGTGAACATGACACCGGTGCAGGTAGTGGTGGTGGAGATAGGCCTTGTGGAGATGGCACCAGTGCATGTAGCTGATCTGGTTCAGATTACCCTTGTGGAGATGGCACTAGTGCATGTAGCTAATCTGGTTCAGATTGCCCTTGTGGACCTGCCACCGGTGAAGAAGCCTCCGGGCAGATACTGCTTTTGGGCCACTGGATGAAGATTCCAATGGATTGCCGTAGAGTCACGAGCTCGTCGTTGGGGGGGCTTCGGTAGTGGGACGATTGCAAGGAGGAGACGGTTGGTTTGTGGGGATCGGCTACCGCTCAAGGATGATCACCATCCAAGGACACTAATCAGGATGTTGGACAATCAATTAAGTCTACTACAAATTTGCGCACTACGTTGAACCAGGGTGCTTCAACTCTTCTTCCACTGCACTGTGCGCCTAGTGGTTATGACCATGATCTTTTACTCGTATGGTTTCTTGGTTTACGTGATAGAAAATTTTAATTTGCACTGGTGTAGCCTATGTTGTATCCCAACAAGCAGATGGGCTGGCTGCCCCGGGAATCGTTGCTGGGTTCGACGGCTAATCTGTGGTTGGGTTCAAGGGCTACTCACTAGCGAGCCCAGGCAGCTGCCTAGAGTTGCTAGACCTTGGCTCTGCCCCTGTCTACCATGCCACCGCCTACCCTTCGAAGTGGTAGTAGCGGAGCTGGCGCCTAGCCGACGTAGACGCTCCAGCGCTCTGTCTCCTACCCTTCGAAGTGGTAGCAGTGGAGCTGGCGCCTAGCCAACTATTTGCACTCCGTAGAGTCTGCTCGGCGACACGCCTCCACGTGTCTGATTTATACTCTGTAGAGTGCGCACAGGGACAACATCCGCGCGCCTTATTTATACTCCGTAGAGTGCGCGTAGGGATGCCATCCGCGTGTCTTTATTATACTTCATAGAGTGCGCGCAGGGACATCCACGCGTCTTATTTATAGGTTGCGCGCAGGGACAACATCCACGCGTCTTATTTATACTCCATAGAGTGCGCACAGGGACGACATCCGCGCGTCTTATTTATACTCCGTAGAGTGCGCGTAGGTACAACATCTGCATGTCTTTTTTATACTCGCGTAAACCGCGTGTCTTTGTTTATACTCACGGAGAGTGCGCGCGTAAACCGCGTGTCTTTGTTTATACTCACAGAGAGTGCGCGCGTAAACCGCGTGTATTTGTTTATACTCACGGAGAGTGCGTGCGTAAACCGCGTATCTTTGTTTATACTCACGGAGAATGCGCGTATAAACCGTGTGTCTTTGTTTATACTCATGGAGAGTGCGTGCGGAGGCGTCCCCCCACGCCTCTTGACACAGAATGAGAGGCTTTTGTAAATAGTAGACTTTATTAATGTCCCATTTGCGCGGGCGAGCGATTAAAAAAATACAGGGTACTAACCACTGACCGCTCGAAGAGAAGGGGTGTGCCGATCGCTGCTCCTGTGGAGGTAAGCCTCTGGTGCTGTGGCGACCAACGCGGGATGGCTTGTGGGTGACTCCGACCTAGAGAAGCTTCACTATGATTGGCTTGGCTGCTTGCTGTCGCTCGATCAACCTGCACCGAAGCCTCTGCTTCCCTTACTTGGCCTTCGCCAGTGGGCTCACGCAACCCGCGTTCATGCAGGGGCACCCTCTGGACTTAGCTCTTCGGTCGGGGCTTGGGCGCCGATCCTGGGCTCCAAGTACCAAGCTCTATGCGCTGGGCGAGGTTCTGATCACCGAAGGTGGTGATGATACCTTGCGGGCCTGGGAGCTTCATGCATAGGAAGCCATGGTGTGGTACTGCCCCAAAGGAGTTGAGGGTGGGGCACCCCAGTATGGGGTTGTATGGGTACGGGATGTCGACGACGTCAAAGGTGGCGTCTTCGCTCCTCGTGTTGCTGCCCTGGCCAAAGGAGACTTGGAGGCATATCTGGCCCAGCGCCTTCAGCGGCTGACCGTCGAAGCCCTGTAGTGGGATTCCCGAGGGACCTAGGTGACTTCAGGGGATCCCCATCTGGTCAAAGGCTGCCGTGAACAAGATGTTCGCAGAGCTGCCTCCATCGACTAGGACGTGTTTTACATCGCACCCTGCGATGGCGACATGGATAACCAGGGAATCCTGGTGAGGGAACTCCACACCTTCAGCGTCAGCAGGCGTAAAGGTAATTTTGTGCTGCGCCAACTCCATTGGTGCCTGCGTCGGGTACGCTGCCACATGGTGTAGCCTCCGTGCGTAGGCCTTTTACTACCGTGCCGAGGAGAACTCCAATGACGAGCCCACGGAGATGACGTTTATAACCCAGCACTAGCCTCCCTTCGAGGCTTGGATTCGCAGGGGACCTTCCTGGGGTTGCTGCACGTGAGCTTGAATCCGCAGGGGGCCCTCGTGGGGTTGCTGCTCGTGGGCTTGAATCCGCATGGAGCCTTCTTGGGGCTACTGCACGTGGGCCACGACGGGCAGCCTCACTTCTAGGACTCTATCCTTGGCGACGCTCTGACGGAGCGCCGCAATGGTGGCGCATGCCCGCGTGTTGTGGCTGCCTCGGCCATGCACCTCACACCACAAGCCGTAGAGCTGGTCTTCTTGTTCCGCATGGGGTTTACCATCACGACCCCGGTCGCGCCCTCTCCCCTGGCCTCGGCGACCTCGTCCGCGACCGGTGTGGGCACCGTCTTCAGAACCGCCTTCGATGTTGAAGACGTAGCGTGTCCTCTGGGACTTGCGTTGGCCGCGCTTGGGCTTGTCACCCAACGAGTCCTTAGGCTTGGCGTCCTTGTGCTCGGGGGCGTTCTTCAAAGACTCTTGCTTACTTTTGCCGTTCGAGGAGCCCTCCGGTGCATCTTCGTTCATCGTCGAGGCCTCCACTTGATTATTGTCAGAGTCATCACCTTTTCTCCATCGCGCGTCCTCCTCCGCCCTCGCATACTCTTCCATTTTATCGAAGAGCTTCGCAACCGTCTTGATCGGCTTGCGTGCGTTGTACTCAGCCAGCGGCCCCGGGCGGAGGCCTTGTATTTCTGCGTTGATAATGGTTGTCTCGTTGACATCCTTGACCTGGCAGCAGACCTTAGTGAAGCGCTTTAAGTACTCCTGGAGCTTCTCCGAGGGTTTTTGCTTGATGGCGAAGAGTTGATCTGCATCAACGCGGTCGACATAGTTCCCCTGGAAGTTGTTGTAGAGGCGGTCGCGGATCTGCTCCCACGCGTAGATGGAGTTTGGCTCTATGGTGAAAAACCAAGAAAGGGCTACTCCCTGCAGTGCGAGGGGGAGCCCCTTCGCCTTGTGGTGTCGTCCCCGCCCGCAGCCTCGATGGCGGTCTCGTACACGCGCATGAACTCCTGAGGGTCCATGTCGCCTTTATACAATTCGATGGTGTTGGGGAACTTGAAGTCCTCCGGCCATGCCGATTGCTGCAGGCCCGTGGATTGGGGGACGCTGGATCTACGCGCTGCAGCGGGACGCGACTGGAGGTAGGGGCGTCGTGGCTGTCCGCCCGCTCTGGTGTGGGCTCCGTTGAGACCATCGGCGGGACTTGCTGGCTCCAAGCCTCTTGTATATCTCGCACGGCTCCGCGGAAGTCCGCCAGTTCCCGCTGGAGCGTGCCGATGGCCGTCAGTAGAGCGCTCTCCACCGTTACCGCGGTTGCCATAGTTGGCGCTCCGGGTTGCGCCGTCGGGTTGGTAGCGACCACGGACTGCGCTCCAGAGCTGCTAGGCGTGCCAGTGCAGTGGACTCCGGAGTCGATGACAAGGCCAACGTTGCTGCCGGAGCCGCGTGCCGCCCCCGCTCCGGATGTGGTGGCAGTGGCTGCGCTCACGCGGGCATCGGCGTCACCGCTCCCGATAACCCGATCAGTCTTGCCAGCGCCGTCCGTCGCGTCAGTGGTGGGATCGATCGCCGCGCCGTGAGCGTCGACGTTAGCAGCTGCAGCGCTGGTGTTGACGTCCGCACCCGCGACCGCCGACACCAAGGCTCTAGCATTGACGCGCATCTTCGTCGCGCTTCTCTTCTTCTTCTCTGCCGCCGATGATGCAGCCTTCTTTGATGCCATCCTTCTTTAGATCTTGGAGCTTGCTCTTGTCTTCCCTACAGATGGCGCCAACTGTTGTGGTTACAGACCAAACAGAGAGAGAGTAGTATGGTAGTGGAGAGTTAGGTGAGCAATGCTTGGGGAGGCTTCCCCATGGCTTGGATGCTTGTATATATTCACATGGGGAGTATTTTTACAGTTATGTCCTTACACCCAAGTATCCCTCTCAAGGGCATTTATGTCATTATACATGTCCCATTTTGGGCTTTGCGGCACTCTAACAGGCCAGCTGGGCTTAGGTGGGGGACACCCCTACAACAAGCGACAAATGTAGAATCCACATACGTTGCCCTGTAGCTGCTGGTGGCACTGTAAAAACAGAATTATATACATAGAAATTCTTAGTTCTAGAGGCATTATTACAAAGTGTGATATAGTAGGATTGTTGTGTTGAGCGGGTACCGGAAATCGCGTCTTGTGTCGTATTGTGGCGTTGGATTTCTTGTGTCTCCCTCCTTGGGCAACGTAAGCGCTGAACGACCTACGTGATTCCAAAAATTTAGTCTCGGCCATTGCAAATGAAGGGAAGACTACAATAGAGTTATGTACGGAGGAAATGAGTTTACCTGCCAATTGTTTGTTGCACACGGATGAAGTCGTGGTTGCTCCTAAGTAGGGAATTAAGGTATATTACTTTGCTCCAGTTTGGTACAATCACAATTAGAATCCAGTAAGACCTAGTCATGTGTGTTGTCATAGTGATTAATCCTAAGTTCATGTTGCGTATAAAGTACAAATGAAACTTGTTGGCCATCAATGCCGGTGATAAGGAAGAGAAGAGAGCCATTTATTTGTGCTTGAGAGACAAGAAAAACAAGGAAGAAAACCGGTCAGTGAGGTGCTCGTACAACATATATCAGCGATGTGGGTATTAATCTCTGGTGGTGGATGTTCATTTTTATACAACGAGCAATACATTCGACGTGTAAGACAAAGAGATGCATCGGGGAGCTAAAATGATCGATTGAAAGGCACGCTTCAGGGAAACGAAGAGATATCACTGACGGTTCCAACTACAAGCCGTCTGTGATACTAAACTATCACAGATGGTGCGTTTTAATAGCCGTCTGTGAACTATCACATATGGTTCTAATTGAAAACCATATGTGATATCTGCTATTATCACAGGTGGTTTGTATTAATAACCGTCGGTGAACTATCACATACGGTTCTAATTAAAAATTGTATGTAATATTTGCTATTATCAATTACGGTTTGTATTAATAACTGTTTATGAAATATCACAGACAGTTATTAAGAGAAACCATCTATGATAGTTCAACATCACATATAGTTCACGGTCACGCTTATAAAACTATCTGTGATAATTATAGAATCGTTTGTGATGAGGCTTCTAGGATGACTCTTTTTGAAGTAGTGATACTTGTTGTAATAGTTGCTAGCTCTACAAGTGAGGATTTGCTATAATAATTGCTAGCTCTACATGTTACTTGCTAGTTCTATATTTCACTTACTACGTTAGTGTCTTGCAGCACTTACATGTAACTTGCTAGTAGCATACAACTATAGTTGCTATCTAAATTTGCCAGCAAGTAAAGTAGAGCAACCCAAAAGAGATCTATTTAGACTTGCTAGTAGCCAATACATAGAGTTGCTACCTGAGAAACAATTTTTTTAATATGTTCTTAAAATATATTAAATATAGGTTTTGTTTTTATCAAGCTCATTGTATAAATCAGAACAGTTCAAATAAAACACGAATTGGTAACTCGGTTTAAAAGATGCGGTGATTTAAAGGAAAAAAATGAACCTATACAAGTTACAGACGAGATCTTGCCACTAGAAATGGGATGGTCCTCCATGCGCGAGCGATCGCACGGCGCCAAGCAGTGGTACGCGACTAGCAGCCGGAAAGCATTATCGTACTAAGAAACAATAAGACCTACTTGTTCATTTTAATTAACGGAAAAGTGTTTGATGTAATTTATTAGATTAATTCTAATTATAAAAAATGTAGTATGATGGTTGCTAGATTTAAAGTATTAAAATTATTGGGTTTTAAATCTCTCTTGTTTTTTTTTTGCGTAGTGTATGTGTGCTAGCATTAATTGGCAGCCACAAAAGGGCTTTGCATGCAGTTTACATGCGAGAGTGCAGAATAAGTATTTATTGCTGCGAGTGTCTAGACATTACTCGGATGTTTTTTTTCTAACTATCATCTAAATTGTGACCTTTGTATTAGAGATCAATGGGTCTTTGTTTTTGAAGGGGGGATTTTTTTCAAGGGGGAGGGGGAGAATTCATAGCCATTGGATCTCTAATCCTACAGTCTTAAATTTGGATGATAGTTAAAAAGAAAACAGCCAGATGATATTTAACAAAAACCCTTTATTGTTTGCTTGTATGGCTTGCTGTATGCAGCAGTTACATGCGGCAGTAATTTGCATGCAGACATTTGTGTTCACTTTAAGTGGCAGGCAGCAACGGGATGCAGTTGAACTCCCACGGGGCAGCGAACGAAACGATGCACAGCTGTGTAAACGAGCGACATGTTGGCAAACGAAATGGCCGGCTGTTGCATCCGTTCACTTGCTATAAAAGGAAGGCTGTTCTGTCATTTGAATAGGAGCGCATATGGGCTGAACGTCCATATGGTAATACTTGTGCACACATACACTTGAGTGCCAATTTTTTTATCATCAAAAGAATATTGAAAAGAAAAGGCGGAGACAAGAGAAAAGACTTACTACAAGAAAGAAAAGCTTGCTGCAATATGGATCAAAGTATATTTATGCATGATTAAGATTGAATAAAATAGTGTTGTAAATTAAAGTTTCCGCTTACACTACTAAAAAAGCAATCAAAATTAACTTGGCGTAATTAAGCATACATGATCGATCTATATGGTAGTTTTCAAGGGTAAACGGAATTGGGATTACACTGAGAAAAACTAGAATTTAGAACTGGAAGGCCCACTCATTCTCCCTGCGGATCTCCTCCTGCTGCTCCGGCGTGAAGTCGTTCTTGATCCCGAACGTCTCCCTTATCTGCTCCGGGTTCTTGCCCTTGATCATGTCGGCGACCTTCTGGCAGGCGAGGGCCAGCAGCCCGTTGATCTCGAGGTAGTTTGCCGCCATGAGGAGGTCGTACAGCATCGCCTGGTCGACGTCGATGAATCCCGCGTCGAAGGTCTTCAGCTCCGCCTCGTTGGACGAGGTCGTGGCGTTGGAGGAGCTGGCGGCGGCGACGGCGGCGTGCTTCTTGCAGTACTCGAGGACCTTGGCGAGGGGCTTGGCGGCGACGTTGGGGAGCGGGATGCCACCGTCGGCGCAGTCGTCCTCGATGGCGTGGGTGATGGTCTGCGACTGCCTCGCGACCGCCTCCGACACCTCGAAGCGCTCCCCATCCGAGGTGATCAGCGCGATCATCCGGTTCTGCTCTCCGTTATAGCTGACGCTTGTCTCGTCCGCCATTGATCGCTCTCGTCAAGCGCTATTCGATCGAGTTGATTGCTGTTGACAGATTAAATTGGCGGATTGCGATCGAGTTGGTGCGTTGATTTATAGGCAGGCAATCAGGCATATAGAAACCGACATGTACGGTTAACCTAGTACGCAACGGTTACACATGTCGAATCCGTAACCTAGTTGCATCTCTGTGGCATGATCGACTTCACGTAGACTTGGTGCAAAGCCTATTCCAATATTCCATCTGGCCCGCCGCCGTCCTATTCTCCTGCTGCCAGCCAGCCGGATGGAATAGGCAGGGTATACGGTCTGTTCTTTTGGTCCATAGCTTATGTCTTTTGGCTAAATTTTTTGACTTTTCGCTATTCACACGAGAGAGAGTACAAAGATATATTCGTATGCTATTTTGACCGTTCTAGATGAATTCATTACAGTGCCTGCTACAATCGACTTGTAGATCCTATCTTAAAAACTCACTTCATTTGAAAGTTAGCTACTATAGAAAGCTTGAAACTGAAGCTGAAAAGAATAGGCCCTCAAATTACCTACGTTCAGAGCTTCCTATTACAACTACGTTTTGAGATAAAATCAGTCAGATTTTTTAGACACTGGATTGACATCCAATGAGCCATCCGCCCCCAACTTCCTATTAAAACAAATCACCACTGAACCATATCTCCAGCTGCCTCCTGTCTTCCTTCCACCTCACGGGCCGCCCGATGTGCCGCCGCCTCGCCAGCACCGACGAGGCCTCCATGCGAGCCTCCACTGCCAGCCTTCTCCTCCCTCACCGCCACACCACCTCTTCCTTCATCGCACCGCTACCTCGCCGGTGACCTCTACCATCAGTGGCGGAGTCAGCCCATTTTGAGAGCCCAGGTAGTATTAGTGATATGTGCTAGAGACAATTATGGAGGTGATTGTATCACTTCTATATTTATGTTCTTTTAAATAAATGTTATTATGTTCCATTAATGATTTATCATTTATAAAGATTAGTAATTATGTGACTTATTGGTGAAGCTATTTATTTGTTATATGATATCATTTTAAAATAACCCTTGTCATATATCACTAGTCGGAACAACGGTGATTTATAGACTAGCAAATGTAACGATTGATGATGACGTTTCACCAATCATTGATATGAGGATATCAAATCAATAATGTGGACACATATTAGAGAACATGGTGTTAGATTGACCCACCTTGAGGTACTATTGAGATTGTTATGCTTATATGTTATCAGTCTGTCTCAAGCAATAATGATGATGTATAATCATTGTATCTTAGATCAACGTAATTTTCTACATGTGTAATAGTGCACTTAGGGTTGCCAAATGCTACACCATAACTGGGTAGTTATAAAGGTAGCTTTTGGGTATACTGTAAAACATGTAGAGGAAAGTGAGTGGTCAGATATGACATTTGCCCCTCCTTCCTAACAGGAGAGATATCTCTAGGCCTTTTGATATGGTTGAATAAAGAAAGTGCATGGTCATACCACGAGTGGTCGAAGAATCGGCCACATGAAGTTATCCATCACTAGATCAAGAAAAGATTGAACAGTTCATAAATGACATGGTTCTCATTTGGAGTTCAATCAAATATCGTGAGGCAAAAGGAGAGTACGTAAACAGTCAATAGGTCCTGCTAGATGCGATGTGGTAGTATAAAGATACTAACTGATCGTGAACTGTTCAGACATATCACAGACTGATTGTGACATTGTTGTATTGAGATGCGAACTGGTTGTGACCATATATGATCTGGTCGTAAGGAGTTATGAGCTGATTGTGAGTGATTAGAACCTGGTTACATATCATATTATATAAGGTTCATCCAGATTGATTTTAGTGTACGTTTGGAGTCGATATGTCCTGCTAGGGACTGCTTCTGACTAGTGATCGGAATAGTATTTTCGAGTTACAAACAAGTATACATGAACCTACTGGGTCACACACTTAAAGAGTTGGAACAGTAAGGGTCTGAATAATAGACTTCGAGTGAGATATGATCTCAACTCGTATTGGATAAGAATCCGATCAAAGGCTTTGCGAGTAAGATACAATCTCTACTTATATTGGATATGGATCCAGTCGGAGTCTATATAAAGGGGTGCATGAGCTGAGTGTTACATGCAATTAACACACCTACCGAAACCCTAGCTACCACCTCTCACAGGCCCTGTCGTGCAAGCTGGTGCTAGTACATCAATGCACGGTGTTCCATCCTGAGACATGTGGACCTCAATAGAGGTGCTGCTGCGACTGCGGCGCTGATCAGGATGATTGCATGGAGGAGACGGTTGGTTTGTGGGGATCGGCTACTGCTCGAGGATAATCACCATCCAAGGACACTGATCGGGATGTTGGACAATCAATTAAATCTACTACAAATGCGCGCACTACGTTGAACCGGGGTGCTTCAACTCTTCTTCCACTACACTGTGCATCTAGTGGTTATGGTCCATGATCTTTTACTCGTATGGTTTCCTGGTTTACGTGATAGAAAATTTTAATTTGCACTGGTGTAGCCTACGTTGTATCCCAACAAGCAAATGGGCTGGCCGCCCTAGGAATCGTTGCTGGGTTCGACGGCTGATCTATGGTTGGGTTCAAGGGCTACTCACTAGCAAGCCCAGTCAGCTGCCTAGGGTTGCTGGACCTTGGCTCTGCCCCTGTCTACCATGCCTCTTCCTTCTCTTCCTCCCCTTTTTCATGCTATCACCTCTGGCACTGCCACTGTCTCCTTAATAATAATAATAATAATAATAATAATAATAATAATAATAATAATAATAATAAAGAAGTGGGAGTTAGACAAGGGGGCGTTCATGTGGGGGTATTGTCATCAGGCAATCGGAGTGTGGTGCAAGTCGCCAGCGTGCTGACTTCTCTAGAGGTGGTGGTGCTCACACGTGCAAAGCATCCCAAATGCACTGGTGAGCGCTCGGCTTCATCCAAGATGGCGCTTGTTATAGGGGTGGCCCCCACCTAAGCCCAGCCGGCCTGCTAAGAGATTGTAAAGCCCAAAGCAGGATATGTGTAATTGAATTCAATGTTTCAACATCTAATTATCACCATTGCTGGGGTGGAACTCTCCAGCCTTGTTTATGACCTCTGCTACTAAGAATTCGGAGAGGTTTCCACGAATTTCTATGAGTTGGTCAAGATCATATGTACTTTCGTCGAAGTCCACCCGCTGTCGCTAGGAGCAATGTTAAGTCATTAATTAGCATGTGTGTATAAATATATATACATATATATAATCAGAAAATAATAATTATTGGAAAGACCTGACAAACCTCTAGATCATTGATCTTAGTATCCATGATTTCCTTCATATGGCGGCAAACGTAGAATCCACATATGTTACCCTGTAGCTGCTGGTGGCACTGCAAAAATAGAATTACATACATAGGTATTGTCAATTCTAGAGGCATTATAACAAAGTGTGATATAGGATTGTTGTGTCGTAACGGGTACCGAAAATCGCGTGTTGTGTCACAGCGTATCATTGGATTTGTCGTGTCTTCCTCCTATGGCAACATAAGCGACAAACGACCTACGTGATTCAAAAAAGTTAGCCAAGGCCGTTGCAAACGAAGGAAATATTACAATAGAGTTATGTATGAAGGAAATGAGTTTACCTGTTAATTACTTCTTGCACACGACTGAAGTCGTGGTTGCTCCTAAGTAGGGAATCAAGGTATATTACCTTGCTCCACTTTGGTACAATCACAATCAAAATCCAGTGATGCCTAGTCATGTGTGTCGCCATAGTGATTAATCCTAAGTTCATGCTGCATGTAAAGTACAAATGAAACATATGTGTGGCAACTAGTGAAAAGTACTTACCCTTGGTTGAAGGGTACCATGACGTACTCCTTGTCGTTGTGAGCAATCAATCCCCTCGTTATGTAACCTTGCACGAAGGATGCATCTTGGTTGATAGATTGCTCGGAGACCAAGTGAGGGTCGAGGAAACCCACCGGTTGTCGTGATCGCCGGACTTGTTGGATCATGTATCTATACATAAAGAAAGAGTAATGACATTTATCTGTATAACGTGAATGTAGAACTTCATTGTACAGTACACTTACAGTGTCCAGCATCGTAGAAGTGAGGCGTCGAGTTCGTCGAGATTGAATAGTAAGAATAAGTCTTCGAATGTCACGACGATGTAGCCCGAGTCGTGGAGGAAATGTATCTCCTTATATTTCAGAGTGAATGCACTCTGCTGGTTTGGCTTCATGTTGGACTCCTCCATGTACCAGGCATGTAATGTATTGCAAACCAAACCAAGCCGGGGTAATTGTGACTTGGGCACCAACGACACTCCTAGAATGAACTTCAATGGCCCGGGACGCGGCTTAATTTTCTTCGCATGAGCCTTGGAGGCCTTGGAGCCTCGCTTATGATACGTTTTCGGTGGCGCCTCGGCGGGAGCCGATGCAACATACTTCACTGGATTTGGAGGTGGAGCCACCGGAGCCGATGTGACAAGTCCAGGGCGACGTCCCTCTTGGGCCACTGGATGTGGAGATTGTGGCACGGGCAAGTCAAGGGCAATGTCCCTCTTGGGCCACTGAATGAATGTGTGGACGACATCCCCTAATGTCTTAATCTCTTCGTTTGGGAGCTTCTCAAGAGGGACGGTCTTAAAAATATCATTAATCATGTCCACTTGGACCTTTATGAAACCGGTGTCTACTTGTACACCGTGCACCAGCGTCCCTGGCAGCAATGGATACGCCATGCCGTGCCCAGCGTCAACGGGAATAGAGCCAATAAGCCTGACTCTGAGGATGCAAGGCATGGGCTCCTACATAACGACACAAGATGAGTTAAGGCGTCCACTAGAGAGATCTATGTACCATTCTAAAGAGGTACATTACCTGAATGTCATCGATAGGTAAGCGGGCATCGCTATGTTCGGTAATTGGTGTGGACGCGCAGCTACTGCAATGTTGAGGGGGACTGGGTACCGTAGTAGTAGGGGGTGGGTTGCGATTGGTTGCGGACTTGTCTCAGTTCTTCCCTCAATGAATCTATCTCTCCTCGAAGTGAGGCAGTCTACTCTTGAAGTGAAGCAGATAGTTGTTCCTCAAGTTGAGCACGAAGCTCCTGTTTTATTTGTTCGTTGTGGTACGCCTTGGATCTCTTCCTACTCCTATATGTCACAGAGTAATCTGGAAATCCGTGCCTCCAAGATACATAAACCCCCATGCCTCGTGTGCGACCTGGGTGCTCTTTGTTTCCCAAGGCCTATGATAGTAAATCTCTCTCCCTATATTCCTCAAATGAGCCATGAGAAGATTCGGTAGTCAATGATTGCTGCAAGAGGTAATTAATCATGTTATTTTTGAACCCATAAAGTTCAAGAAGTGTTAACAACTATGTAGTTTAACATATTTTACCAGGCGTTGGGACACTTCCTCATCTGCGGGGTTTTTGAAAGAGACACCCGAAGATGTGGTTGATGACCTCGCTCTCAACCAGTTTCGAGCATGCTCATTTGCGATCCCGGCAAATGGTGGGGAGGCCTCCGATTGGATTGCGGCCTCGTCCTGCATCCTCCACTGCAGAATTTTACCCACGTACCCAGCGGTGCCGAGCCTATGAGGGTGAGTGTTTTGTGACTGGAGAGCCTTGTGCGCCGCACTTTGTTCTTGAAATTCGGTCGTTGTCTTCATCTGCACAAAGGTCTCCCATGTTTCCGGCGACACGAAAGGATACTTCGTGAAGGGCGTGACATCCTTGGCCACGTAATGCATCACAAGATAGCTCTTAAAATTCTTCCATGCTTTTCCCATTGCGAGGAGCGTCTGCCGTTGCACGAGTCCCTGTACTTCTGCTGGGTTCTCGAATGAATTTGTAGTTTTCTCCCATAGCTGATTTTTGTGATCCTTTGTCAAATCTTTCCAGCTTGCTATGTGATGGGGACCCGTTGCCTTCCTATTATCCCGTAGGTAGTCCGAAATGATGACGCTGCTTTCGTCGGTTCCAGAGGGACCCCATTCGAAGGGACCACCGTGATGGTCATTCGGCCCTCTGGCCTTTTCGAAACTCCTCGGCCACGCTTAGTTTTCGCAATCTTGGGAGCGTGAGACCCAGATGACGACGACGAAGACTGTGTGGACGCCATCTCTCTTCTAAGAAAAAACTAACTACCGTGAGCTATGGGCCTTTGAAATAGACTTTGTAGCTAATAAACAAAGTTCTATGAAGCAAATGACACAAACCAGTGTATCAAGTTCATTGAACTGGATACTTTGGAATGTGTTACTTGCTTCATGCCCTTTGAAGGTCTATGTGGCATATATTAAACATTTTTGGACGACTGTGTGGACGCAGTGAGGTATGGGCCTAAACAAAGTTCTATGAAGCAAATGACACAAACCAGTGTATCAAGTTCATTAAACAGGATACAGTAGAGTGCGTCACTTGCTTCATGCCCTTTGACAAAGTTCTAACGATTGACTAACTGAAGTGACTGTATCACTACAGTGAGCTAAACAAGTGCAGCATATATTATATGCTACAATTTAGCAAACTAACATGTGAAGCATATATCATAAAGTACTAATAAAGCATATATCATAAAGCTAACATGTCAAGCATATAACATAAAATACATGTGAAGCATATATCATAAAGCTAACATGTGAAGCATATAACATAAAATACATGTGAAGCATATATCATAAAACTAACATGTCAAGCATATATCGTAAAATACATGTCAAGCATATATCATAAAGCTAACATGTCAAGCATATATCGTAAAATACATGTCAAGCATATATCATAAAGCTAAAATGCAAGCATATATCATAGAATACATGTGAAGCATATATCATAAAGCTAACATGTCAAGCATATATATCGTAAAATACATGTCAAGCATATATCATAAAGCTAAAATGCAAGCATATATCATAAAATACTTCTCGGGAGGGACCGGCATCGGGAGGGACCGGCGGCGGGAGCGAGGGGCGTCGGGAGGGACCGGCGGTGGGAGCGAGGGGTGTCGGGAGGAACCGGTGGCGGCGTCGGGAGGGAACGGCGGCGGGAGGGACCAAAACCTAGCTAGCAGGGGCGCTGGACAGTGGAGACTAGAGAGTGCGCGAGTGTCGACTCCGCGGGTATTTATAGGGAAGCTATTACAGACGGTTCCATAAACGAACCGTCTATGATAGTTATATCACAGACGGTTCTATAAATATAACCGTCTGTGATATCATATTATCACAGACGGTTCTATTTATAGAACCGTCTGTGATGTGTTATCACAGATGGTTTCTTTGAATAAACCGCCTGTAATAGTTCAATATAAATACCAGCAGCTAGCTAGGTTCCTATGTCATTTTACAATTACAATGGAACATACATACATTTATGAAAAACGCAAGCATAACAATAAATATAACTATTTCTTAGTTCCTGGGTCATTTTACAATTACAATGGAACATAGTTACATTTATGAAAAACGTGAGCATAACCACAAATATAACTATTTCATAGTTACATTTATTACACTTGGCTATTTCATTTTAAATAAAGCCCTTCACGATGATCGACATGCATATAGCTTGCTTCATCGTCCTGTTCTTCCTCGAGCCTGATGCTGTGTCGGAACCCGGAGCGACAACTCCAGGATCCTCTGTGTAAATCGCACTAGTCCAGGATCAGCTAGTGCACACAGCAGATAACAAAGATAAATATCAAGCAATATGACAATATTATTCCACTTAAAAGAGTATAGCCTTATGGCCAGCGTTTACATCATCGCCCATTGGCAAACATTATTCATAGCAAAGGAAACTGCGGAAGCATGCTGGAAAAAGCGAAGCCCAGGTCTGCCCACAGGCAAACGACGGCAAGACGTGTCCTACTCGTCCTGGTCCTCACCGTAGTCGACGAAGTCCTCCTCTGTGATGAGACAGCAAGAGTGAGTACAAACTTGTACTCCGCAAGCCACACGGGAAAATGCAATATAATGCTTAAGGCCACAAGGGAAGGCATATAGGGTTAATTGTGCAGAAAACAGCATTTCAAAGAATACAATAAATAGATTAAAACTGCTGAATTTAATACAATAAGTAAAACAATATTTGCAATCAATACCGTTAGTGCAGGCTCCGACCAAACACTAACCTTCTCTCGGGCATCCCACCCGGTTCATCTTTCCCAAAAGATTTCACGTGGCTCCGACCACAAGTTTTATAAATCATTTTAAAACCAAAGTCTAATCCATGAAAAACTTTACTCAGCATGCCCATGACCGCGGGCACGGCTATCCAGGATAGATTATGCACTCTGCAGAGGTTGTACAGCTTTACCCACAAGACACGATCATCCCGTTTTACCACTAGATTACACACTTCCTTAGGTGTGCGATTAGGAGTCGTGACAAGGCCTTTACAATGCAAGGCCGTCAACCTGGCCAAGCCAACTCTAAGGTTTCACCCCAGTAAGGAATCCACCAGACCGGGACCCCCTCTTGAGCCGAGTGAGACTTCTCATGGCCTACGCCACGCTCACTTTCATCCTACGACATGACCCAGGTTGGGACCCGCAAATTATTCAGCCAGGGCTGTCCCATACCAGCCTTGTGGTAGTACGATAGGGCTTTGCAACAGTAGCTCACAGACCGGTCCTTAATTGACTTAGGCTCAACCACATACCCCCTGTGCCCAACAATCAACACTGTGTCTCCGAACAACAGTGCATGCCTGCACCCACCACCTAACCATTAGCCTGAGTCTAAACCAGACTTTATATTATTTTGAAAATGTTTCATAATCTTTCTTGACTCACCGAAGTCAAGAATACAATTCAAAAGCTTATCATTTTATGTGAAAAGGTATCCCAAAACCAATATTTTATCTAAGCATGGCTAAGCATTTGATTTACAAGTTCTCTAGCCAATACTAGTGTACTAACTAGAGTTTGATTCTAAAGTGACAAGGTATAAGGATTTGCAATGTCAAAGGAGGTATTAACAAACAGGTATTAACTAAAGTTAAAACTGAATTGAAATACATTGAATAAAATTATGCATGCAATATAATTTAAATCAACATAATTTTATTTGCAATCTGGGATCAACATGGTCAAGGAGTGTGACTTGCCTTGCTCCTCAAGTGGGTGTGAATCGTCGTCGAAGAATTCTCCGGAATCGTCGCAGTCTACACGTGAAAATAACTCAAATAAAATCCAAAAAATTCAAATAAAATCCAAAAAATTCAAATAAAATTTAAATTGACTTCAAAAATTTGAATTGAGGCCATAAATGGATAGAGGGGAATTTTTGATGAATTTAGAAATTTGAACGGGCCAAATCGGAGTTAGGATGAAGGGGCATGCGGGGGACTCAGGGGTGGTGCGCGGTCTCACCGTGAGCAACCGGAGGCACGTCGGCGACGAGGAGAAGCGGTGGCGCGGCTCGGGCTACGGCGGCGACGGGGATCCTGTGGCGGAGAGGCGAGGTCGAGGGGCGGAGGGTCTTCGCACGGGGGCGGGGAGACCGAGGGAGGTGGTGGCGGGGCCTGAGGACGCCGGAGGTGGCCGCAATTCCTCACCAGAGGAGCTCCGGCGCTCGGAAGCTTGGGCGCACGGCGCGAGGGCGCTGCGGTGCTCAGGAGAGGGAATAGGGAGCGGAGGGAGGTGGTGCGGGAGGAGGGGAGGCCGGGGAGCGGCTTTTATAGGGGTCGGGGAGGGGGAGCTGGCGGGGATTCCTCGCCGGAGATGGCGGGCGGCGGAAAGGAAAGAGAGGGGAGGAAGGAAAGGGGGAGGCGCGGAAGGAAAGGAGGGCGCGGGGTTTAGGGGATTCGGTCCCGCCGGCGTGCACGGCTTCCAAAAGGGGGAGGCAGCGAAGGAAAGACCGGATCTGCCGTGGTTCGGTCGGCCGGAGCAAAGAAGGAAAGGGGAGGGAGAAGAAGGAAGGTGGTGCGGGGAGAGAGACGCGCCTGACAGGTGGGCCCGGGCGGTCAGCGAGAGAGGGAGGCGAGGAGTTGCTGTCGGGCGGGGCCCGCGGGGCAGAGAGGAGAAGAAGGGAGCGAGAGCGTGCCGACAAGTGGGGTCGGGTGGTCAGCGAGAGAGGGAGGGAGCGGGGTGCGGACGGCAGGGATCGGGCCGGCGTGCGGGAGATGGCCGATCTGGGCCGGCCAGGTGGCAAGCGGGGAGGAGGGGGAGGCGGGGCGGAGCGGGCGACGTGGGCGGCATCTGGCCGTCCACGTGGCGGCCGGAGGAGGGAGGAGAGGGTCTTTTCAATTTTAAAAAGGTTTTTGATTTTCGGAAAGGCCCAAATAACTCCATAAGGCTCAGAAAAATATGAAATAAATTCCAAAAATTTCAGAAAAATTCACAGATGCTTCTGAAATTATTTGGAACCCAAATAAAATATTTCAACACCTCCCTGCATTGAAATTCAAATTTTGACTTTCTTTTTAAAATACTTTTTAACCTTTAAATAATTTTTAAATTTTCAGAGAAAATTTGGGATGTTACAAACCTACCCCCCTTAACAGAATCTCGACCCGAGATTCGAACAGGCTAGCAGAAGAGATGGGGATGGCTGGCTTTCAGGTCCTCTTCTCTTTCCCAAGTGGCTTCATCCTCGGTATGATTACTCCATTGCACTCGACAGAAACGAATTGACTTCCTTCTGGTTTGGCGCTCTGATGTCTCAAGGATCTTGATAGGATGCTCTCGATAGGTGAGGTCTTCTTGTAAGTCAAGAGTTTCGAGTTCTGCTTGCTCTGTGGGTACTCGGAGGCACTTCTTGAGTTGCAAGACATGAAAGATGTTGTGTACCCCTGACAAGGTTGAAGGCAAATCCAACTGGTAAGCAACTTCCCCTTTACGCTCCAAAATCTTGAATGGCCCCACAAACCTTGGTGCGAGCTTTCCTTTTGTTTGAAACCTTTTTACTCCACGAAGTGGGGACACTCTTAGATAGACTAAATCGCCTACCTCAAAGGTCAAATCACGTCGTCGGTTGTCAGCATAGCTCTTTTGAGGGAACTGGGCTATTCGGAGTCGTTCCCTAATTTTTCTCACCTTCTCTTCCGAGTCTTGGAGTAGGCTCGGGGTAGGGTCTTGGGTTTCTTCGGGTTGTTCCCACAGAAGCGGGGTTCGGCACTTTCTTCCATACAGTGCTTCAAATGGCGCCATTTGTAGGCTAGACTGATAGCTGTTGTTGTAAGAGAACTCAGCGTAAGGCAGGGTGTGATCCCAGCTAGTGCCAAAGTCCAATGCACAAGCTCTCAACATATCCTCTAATATCTGATTAACTCGCTCCGTCTGGCCGTCGGTCTGGGGGTGATAGGCTGTGCTGAAATTAAGTCGGCTACCAAGTTCCTCATGCAGCTTCTGCCAGAACCTAGAGGTGAACTGGCTTCCTCGATCTGACACAATTCTCTTGGGGACTCCATGCAGACATACAATTCTAGCCATATATATTTCTGCTAACTTGCTTCCCGAATAGGTAGTCTTGACTGGTATGAAATGTGCTACTTTGGTTGATCGGTCTATGATGACCCAGATGGAGTCGTAGCCGGACTGGGTTCTGGGTAGTCCAGTAATGAAGTCCATGCCTATATCTTCCCACTTCCAATCCGGAATCGGCAAGGGTTGCAACAATCCTTCTGGTTTCTGATGATCTGCCTTGACCTTCTGGCAGGTGTCACAGGCTTCTATGAATTCAGCAACCTCCCTTTTCATGCTAACCCACCAATACCTTTCTCTAAGGTCTTGGTACATCTTCGTACGTCCTGGGTGAATAGAGTAAGGGGTCTCATGGGCTTCTCGCAGTATCATCTCTTTAATTTGTTGATTGTTGGGTACACAGATACGGTTTTCATACCAAACCGTTCCACGTTCATCCTCACTGAATCCTATAGCTTTACCCCGTCTCATGTTCTTTCTGATTTCCTGAATGTCTTCGTCTACTTTTTGCGCTTCATAAATTTGGTCCGCCAAGGTTGGTTGGACTTCTAGGACAGAAAGTATGCTTCTTGAGGCTGGGTTTAAATTTAGACGGGCAACTTCTTCCTGAAGTTGAGTTTGGACTTTGTCTGGCAATGGATAGGTTTTCCTGCTTAATGCATCTGCTACGACATTGGCCTTGCCCGGGTGGTAGTGTATCCCGATATTATAGTCTTTGATCAACTCCATCCATCGGCGTTGCCTTAGGTTGAGCTCTGCCTGAGTGAAAATGTATTTTAGGCTTTTATGGTCTGTATAGATCTCGCAACGGTTACCTAAGAGATAGTGTCGCCAAATCTTCAAGGCATGGACCACGGCTGCCAATTCTAAATCATGGGTAGGATAATTGCACTCGTGCGGCCTTAGCTGGCGAGACACATAGGCTACCACTTTGCCTTCTTGCATCAAGACACATCCCAGTCCTTGCCGGGAGGCGTCACAAAATACCTCAAAGTCCTTGCGGATGTCGGGCAAAACAAGTACTGGAGTAGTCACCAATCTCTTTTTGAGGGTCTGAAAACTTTGCTCACAGGCTTTTGTCCATTCGAACTTCTTATCCTTCTTCAGGAGTTGGGTCATAGGCTTGGTTATTTCGCTGAATCATGCTATGAAACGGCGATAATATCCAACGAGTCCGAGAAAACTTCTAACTTCAGTCACTGAGGTAGGTTGTTTCCAATCTACTACCGCCTCAATTTTCGAAGGATCTACTGCCACTCTTTCAGCAGATATTACATGTCCCAAAAAGGCCACCTTACTCAACCAAAATTCACACTTGCTGAACTTGGCGTAGAGTTGATGTTCTCTCAATTTTTCCAGGACCATTCGGAGATGTTCCTCATGCTCTTTCTCGTCCTTAGAGTATATGAGAATGTCATCAATAAAGACTACTACGAACTTATCCAAAAATTCCATGAATACCTTATTCATTAGACTCATGAAGTAAGCAGGTGCATTCGTCAATCCGAAGGACATAACGGTGAACTCATATTGACCATAACGAGTGGAGAAGGCAGTTTTGGGTATATCCTCCTCCCTAATCTTTAGCTGATGGTATCCTGATCTGAGGTCTATCTTAGAGAACACTTTGGCTCCTTTCAACTGGTCGAACAGGTCGTCGATTCTAGGCAAAGGGTATTTGTTTTTGATGGTGGCTTCGTTGAGTGCTCGATAGCCGACACACATCCTCATACTGCCATCTTTCTTTTTGACAAAGAGCACGGGTGCTCCCCAAGGAGATGAACTTGGTCGAACATAGCCTTTATCCTCTAGCTCTTGTATTTGCTTTTTCAGTTCGGCTAGCTCGTTGGCGGGCATCCTATATGGTCTCTTGGAAATAGGAGCGGTACCCGGGACTAAGTTAATCAGGAACCCAATGTCCCTGTCGGGAGGCATTCCCGGAAGGTCTTCTGGAAATACATCAAGGTATCCGCTAACAATGGGTACTTCTTCCACTTCTTGAAGTTGGTTAAGGGTACACTCCTCAACTCTTGGAATGGCTGGGGTGAAAGTCACTTCTACTCCTTGTCCATTGGTGAGGGTGATGGATCGAGTGGCACATTCAATATGCCCTTTATTTGTAGAAAGCCAGTTCATTCCAAGGATAATATCCAGCCCTTGGGACTCTAAAATTATTAGGTCGGCGATGAATGGTATTCCCTCTATGAGCAGGTTCACCTTTGGGCATAAGGTTTTAGCTTTCATCTCAGCTCCAGGGGATTGAACGAGCATGGGAAAACTAAGAGGAACCGAACCCATCCCATTGTTATCCACAAAAGCTTTAGAAATGAAGGAATGTGATGCTCCGGAATCAAATAAAACTAAAGCTGGTACTGAGTTAACCAAAAACGTACCCAAGACGACGTCCGGTGCGTTGACAGCTTCTTCGGCCGTGATGTGATTCACACGTCCCTTCACGAAAACTTGGGGCTTTTTGGAGACTTGCCCAAAGTTTTGTCCTCTCGTGCTGGCCATGGCTTGCAGCTTCTTGGGACAGACCTTGGCGAAGTGTCCAGCTTCTTTGCAGTAGAAACAAGTCACTCCATCAGCAGGTGTAGAATTCTTGGTTACTTGACCTCCAGCAGGTGTTCCACGAGAAAGCGGTGGGGTAGAGCGATTGGCTTGCTGCGGTACCCGATTCACCAAAGTCCTGAAGTTACTTGGCTGGGGTGGAGTATTGCAGGCCTTGGGAAAACCACCGGGATTAACCCTTTGAGCAGCCATCTTCCTCTTCCTGCTTTCGATTTCCACTTGCTTGCCCTCCTGACGGATAGCCTTGCTCACCAGCTGGTGGAAATCAGCGTAGTCATGGGAGATCAATTGCACAGCTATGGTGTCATTGAGGCCTTCGAGAAACCTCTCCTGCTTGGCTTCGTCCGTGGCCACATCCTCGGGAGCGTACCGGGCCAGCTGGTTGAATTTCTGCAAATATTCACTCACGGTACGTCCTCCTTGACGGAGTGCCCTGAACTCCTTCTTCTTAAGGGTGATGGTGCCAGTCGGGATATGGGCCTTGCGGAAGTTGCGCTTGAACTCCTCCCAAGTAATAGCCTGTGCATTATCATGAGCGGCGGTGAAAGTATCCCACCACTCCGAAGCATGCCCATTCAATTGGTGGGAGGCGAACAGAACTCGCTCCCTGTCGCTGCACTGAAGGATGTCCAGCTTCTTGCCGATGGCTCGCAGCCAGTCATCCGCGTCCATTGGGTCGGCACTGCTGCTGAAAGTTGGAGGACGCATTCTCATAAACTCTGAAAGGCGGGGTGCAGGTGTTTGAGTGATTGCGGCAGGATTTGATGGGGCAGGGTTATTTATGGTCTGAACCAGCAACTGAATGAGTTGATTTTGGTTAGCCATCATCTGGGCCCAATCAGGTTCGTTGGTTGGAGGAGGCGGGGGAATCTCATTGTTGTGAGCGCCATTGCCGTTGTTCCGGGTGTTTACCATCTGCTTGATGCTTCAGGAGAGTTAGGGATAGATTTGCTAAGAGGGGTTTGTATGCCCATCCCAAAACAACCAAAGAACACCACAAAGATAACTATAAACAAAAGCAACTTCGAATATTATTATTAAGTAATTTCGAGTAGCGATAAACTAAGGTTGGGGCTGATGACAAAGGATTCGTAGCTCACCAACAGCGCCAATTTATTACATTATTAATATAACTCTAAGGCATCCTAGGGTGCTGGCTGAAACTGGGCTAAGTACTTGGTCTTGTCCCCGGTGCGACGCTTCTTGGGTGGAGTCTCAAAGTTGGATCCAGTGGTTGAAGAACTCTCATCACTAACCCGTAGTGCAGCTAACTCTGCCTCGGCTCGCTGAAGTTTGAATGTGGTGTAGCTTAGTTCATCCAAGGCGGCTTGATAGGCGTAGTCCAAAGACCGCGTCAACTCCACTTGTTGCTTGAGCCGAGGGTCATCTTCCATCTCCGTGGATGCAAAGATGCTGGTGAAGCTTGCAGGGTATCTCCAGGGGTAATATCGGAACTCAGTGTCTCGAAGTTCTCGGGCGTAGAGCTCCCTTAGCTGATGAATGGCCTCGCGTGCATCATCTTGAATACCGGTGAAAAAGGTATCCCGTCTCTGCGGAGCATCGAAGATGTGGAAAGCAGCTGTGTCTCCGATCCTGGCATAGATCCGAACTTCTACTCTCCAAGACTCTTGTTCCCCAATGTTATGCAGGTAACCATGGTAACTGGGCGAGCCTCAAATCCTAACTTTTGAAGAAGGTTCCAAAGGCAGTTGACCAAGTACCCGGCTTGGGTGCCAAAGGTGGAGTGGGTAGGGGTCTCGGCCATTTACAATTTTTGAAGAAGGTAAAAGTTAGAAAACCACTTTTGAAGAAAATAACAGAAATAAGTTAAGAAATTACGAGGGCTGTTGAAAATTAAGTTTGTAGAAATAGCTCCTTAGGGTGGTCCAGTTCTATTCTATCTACGGTCACGTCTTGGGGTCATTAAGGCTCTGATACCATCTTTGTCGGAACCCGGAGCGACAACTCCAGGATCCTCTGTGTAAATCGCACTAGTCCAGGATCAGCTAGTGCACACAGCGGATAACAAAGATAAATATCAAGCAATATGACAATATTATTCCACTTAAAAGAGTATAGCCTTATGGCCAGCGTTTACATCATCGCCCATTGGCAAACATTATTCATAGCAAAGGAAACTGCGGAAGCATGCTGGAAAAAGCAAAGCCCAGGTCTGCCCACAGGCAAACGACGGCAAGACGTGTCCTACTCGTCCTGGTCCTCACCGTAGTCGACGAAGTCCTCCTCTGTGATGAGACAGCAAGAGTGAGTACAAACTTGTACTCCGCAAGGCACACGGGAAAATGCAATATAATGCTTAAGGCCACAAGGGAAGGCATATAGGGTTAATTGTGCAGAAAACAGCATTTCAAAGAATACAATAAATAGATTAAAACTGCTGAATTTAATACAATAAGTAAAACAATATTTGCAATCAATACCGTTAGTGCAGGCTCCGACCAAACACTAACCTTCTATCGGGCATCCCACCCGGTTCATCTTTCCCAAAAGATTTCACGTGGCTCCGACCGCAAGTTTTATAAATCATTTTAAAACCAAAGTCTAATCCATGAAAAACTTTACTCAGCATGCCCATGACCGCGGGCACGGCTATCCAGGATAGATTATGCACTCTGCAGAGGTTGTACAGCTTTACCCACAAGACACGATCATCCCGTTTTACCACTAGATTACACACTTCCATAGGTGTGCGGTTAGGAGTCGTGACAAGGCCTTTACAATGCAAAGCCGTCAACCTGGCCAAGCCAACTCTAAGGTTTCACCCCAGTAAGGAATCCACCAGACCGGGACCCCCTCTTGAGCCGAGTGAGACTTCTCATGGCCTACGCCACGCTCACTTTCATCCTACGACATAACCCAGGTTGGGACCCGCAAATTATTCAGCCAGGGCTGTCCCATACCAGCCTTGTGGTAGTACGATAGGGCTTTGCAACAGTAGCTCACGGACCGGTCCTTAAGTGACTTAGGCTCAACCACATACCCCCTGTGCCCAACAATCAACACTGTGTCTCCGAACAACAGTGCATGCCTGCACCCACCACCTAACCATTAGCCTGAGTCTAAACCAGACTTTATATTATTTTGAAAATGTTTCATAATCTTTCTTGACTCACCGAAGTCAAGAATACAGTTCAAAAGCTTATCATTTTATGTGAAAAGGTATCCCAAAACCAATATTTTATCTAAGCATGGCTAAGCATTTGATTTAAAAGTTCTCTAGCCAATACTAGTGTACTTACTAGAGTTTGATTCTAAGGTGACAAGGTATAAGGATTTGCAATGTCAAAGGAGGTATTAACAAACAGGTATTAACTAAAGTTAAAACTGAATTGAAATACATTGAATAAAATTATGCATGCAATATAATTTAAATCAACATAATTTTATTTGCAATCTGGGATCAACATGGTCAAGGAGTGTGACTTGCCTTGCTCCTCAAGTGGGTGTGAATCGTCGTCGAAGAATTCTCCGGAATCGTCGCAGTCTACACGTGAAAATAACTCAAATAAAATCCAAAAAATTTCAAATAAAATTTAAATTGACTTCAAAAATTTTAATTGAGGCCATAAATGGATAGAGGGGAATTTTTGATGAATTTAGAAATTTGAACGGGCCAAATCGGAGTTAGGATGAAGGAGAACGGCCTCTGGGAAGTTTGAAAAGAGAGAAAAAGAAAAAGGGATTTTCTGGAATTATTTTTCTAAAGGAAAAGAATTTATGGCGTCAGCATTGCATCAGCCAGGGATTTTAATTTTCGGCCGAAATATTTTTCAACGGGAAATTTGGGTTTAATGCGTCAGCATGGGGTAAATCCCACTGACAGGTGGGCCATGGGTCCATGGACCGAGCTCACAGAAGAGAGGGAATGGTGAGGTGGCACGGGTGGCAGGGCCGGGCTGGCGTGGCACCGACGGGGCGAGCTGGGCCGATGCGGCGCTGACGTGGCGCTGACACGGCGCCACCCCGCCTGCCACGTCGGCACGGGTGGCGGGGCCGGCCGGATGCGTACGGGGACGGCGTGCTTGCCGGCGCTCCGGCGAGCGGCGACCAGCGGCGAGGGGCGCAGGAGGGAGAGGGGCATGCGGGGGACTCAGGGGTGGTGCGCGGTCTCACCGTGAGCAACCGGAGGCACGTCGGCGATGAGGAGAAGCGGTGGCGCGGCTCGGGCTACGGCGGCGACGGGGCTCCTGTGGCGGAGAGGCGCGGTCGAGGGGCGGAGGGTCTTCGCACGGGCGCGGGGAGACCGAGGGAGGTGGTGGCGGGGCCTGAGGACGCCGGAGGTGGCCGCAATTCCTCACCAGAGGAGCTCCGGCGCTCGGAAGCTTGGGCGCACGGCGCGAGGGCGCTGCGGTGCTCAGGAGAGGGAATAGGGAGCGGAGGGAGGTGGTGCGGGGGGAGGGGAGGCCGGGGAGCGGCTTTTATAGGGGTCGGGGAGGGGGAGCTGGCGGGGATTCCTCGCCGGAGATGGCGGGCGGCGGAAAGGAAAGAGAGGGGAGGAAGGAAAGGGGGAGGCGCGGAAGGAAAGGAGGGCGCGTGGTTTAGGGGATTCGGTCCCGCCGGCGTGCACGGCTTCCAAAAGGGGGAGGCGGCGAAGGAAAGATCGGATCTGCCGTGGTTCGGTCGGCCGGAGTAAAGAAGGAAAGGGGAGGGAGAAGAAGGAAGGTGGCGCGGGGAGAGAGACGCGCCTGACAGGTGGGCCCGGGCGGTCAGCGAGAGAGGGAGGCGAGGAGTGGCTGACGGGCGGGGCCCGCGGGGCAGAGAGGAGAAGAAGGGAGCGAGAGCGTGCCGACAGGTGCGGTCGGGTGGTCAGCGAGAGAGGGAGGGAGCGGGGTGCGCACGGCAGGGATCGGGCCGGCGCGCGGGAGATGGCCGATCTGGGCCGGCCAGGTGGCAAGCGGGGAGGAGGGGGAGGCGGGGCGGAGCGGGCCACGTGGCGGCCGGAGGAGGGAGGAGAGGGTTTTTTAAATTTTAAAAAGGTTTTTGATTTTCAGAAAGGCCCAAATAACTCCATAAGGCTCAGAAAAATATGAAATAAATTCCAAAAATTTCAGAAAAATTCACAGAAGCTTCTGAAATCATTTGGAACCCAAATAAAATATTTCAACACCTCCCTGCAATGAAATTCAAATTTTGACTTTCCTTTTAAAATACTTTTTAACCTTTAATAATTTTTAAAATTCTAGAGAAAATTTGGGATGTTACATGCTGTCACCGAATGGAGGTAAATCATCAAATTGATTGTACTCTTCCTCATCCACAACATTCTCAACCCCGACAATCCTTCTTTTTCCCTGAAGAACTACATGGCGCTTCTTATTTGCTGAGTCGGTTACATAAAATACTTGAACAACTTGCCTTGCGAGTACGAATGGTTCGTCTTTGTATCCTACACATTCGAGGTCCACGGTAGTGACGCCATACTTGTCGACCTTTACACCCCGTGGGAGTTGGGCCCAACGGCACCGAAATAGAGGAATCTTGAAAATTATGTAGTCAAGCTTCCAAATCTCCTCTACAAGCCCACAGTACGAGCTTCGGCTAGCGTACTGACGTGCGCATCATAGGCATCTATGCGGACACCTGAGTTCTGCACTGTGCTCTTTCTATCCTGATCTGTTGTATAAAATGTGTAGCCATTAATGTCGTATCCTTGCCATGTCACAATTGTAAATTTTGGCCCTTTTGCCAACCATTGTAGTGTTTCACTTGACGACCTCCTAGTCAATTGCGCCTTCAACCATTCGTTGAACTGACGGTTGTGTTGTCTCGTGATCCAAACTTCTGACTGGCCTGCATTCTCCTGACGTAGCATGTCCTTGTGCTCATCAATATATGGGGTCACTTCAGTCATGTGTTGTAAAACCATGAAATGGGCTTGAGCAAACGTATTTTGATCCGGAGTTATTGTTTTCCTTCCGATAGTCCCGATCCCCTCGTGACGAGATAGAGGTACACCTATCGGCTCGACCTGAGCCATGTAGCCGATGCAGAATTCAATGACCTCTTCTGTTGTATAACTTTCGATAATGCTACCCTCCGGTCGAGATCGATTACGTACATAGGACTTTAGAATTCCCATGTACCTCTCGAAAGGGTACATATGACGTAGAAATACAGTGCCGCATATTTTTATCTCTTTCACAAGGTGGACAATGAGATGGACCATGATATCAAGAAATAATGGAGGGAAATACATCTCTAGATGACATAGAGTTGTCACCACCTCGGTTTGCAGAGCATCTAGTCCATTGGGATCAATGACCTTCTGAGCAATTGCGTTGAAGAAATAACATAGCCTTATGATTGTCACTCGAACCTTGTTCGGCAAAATACTTCTAATTGCAACAGGTAGCATTTGTGTCATTAGCACATGACAGTCGTGAGACTTCATGCCAATTAATTTCAAATGTTCCATGGAAATAAGTTTCTTCATGCTGGTGGAGTGACCGGATGGAACTTTCACACCATGTAAGGACTGGCACAGTTCAGTTCTCTCGGACTTAGACAGAGTGTAGCAAGCTGGGAGAAGGTACGTTCGGCCTTTATCAGTCTCTATCGGTGCTAACTCGGTTCTGATGTTCATAGCGACCAAGTCACGCCTTGCGTTAACACCATCCTTTGTTTTATCAGGAATGTTCAGTAAGAGACCAATCAAGCTGTCACATACATTCTTCTCTACATGGATGATATCGATGCAATTGCGAACTTCTAAGTGCTCCTAATAAGGCAAGTCACAAAATATTGACCTCTTTTTCCACATGTTCTTCCTCAATTTACGTCCCTTTTCAAGCACAACGTTTATATCCTTGACCATATCATATACCTCTTTCTCGCTAAAATGTCTTGGTACTGAGTCATCCTCTTTTTTCTGTCAAATTGTTTCTTCATCTTGCGGTATGGGTGATACTTTGGAAGGAACCTACGGTGACGCATGTACACAGTTTTGCGCGAGTTGTTCAACCAAACACTCTCGGTATAATCTAAGCAGTGCGGACACACTTTGGCTCCTTTTGTACTCAACCCTGACAGGTTACCAAGGGCAGGAAAATCATTAATTGTGCAGAACAACATGGCGCGTAGAGTGAAGTTCTCTCGTTTGTCCGCATCCCAAACATGTACCCCTTCGTTCCATAGTATTGCAAGATCTTTCACCAATGGTGCTAAGAACACATCAATATCGTTGCCAGGTTGCTTCGACCCTTGGATAAGTAGTGACATCAAAATATAGTTCCGCTTCATACACAGCCAAGGAGGAAGGTTGTCATGCACAGAGTCATGGGCCAGGTGCTATGTCGGCTGCTCATGTTACCAAAAGGATTCATTCCATCTGTACTCAACCCAAACCTTATATTTCTCGGTTCCACACCGAAATCTACAAACATCCTATCGATGTTCCTCCACTGGGCAGAATCAGCAACATGTCTTATCATTCTGTCTTTCTTACGTTGCTCCCAGTGCCAACGTATCAATCTTGCATCCTTGCGGTTTGCAAATAAACACTTCAAACGGGGGATTACAGGAAGATACCACATCACCTTAGCAGGAGGTCCTTGCTTCATCTCGATGCCCTTCCCATCATCAGAATCATTTTTACGCTTGTATCGAGATGCTTTGCACACCGGACAAACATGTAAGCTAGCATACTCTTTACGGTACAGGATACAATCATTCGGACATACATGTATGCTTTCTACTTCCATTCCTAATGGACAAAGAATCTTCTTGGCATGGTAGGTGGTTCTCGGCAACACATTTCCCGTTGGAAGCATGTCCGCTAGGAGACCTAACAATGCCGTAAAACTCTTGTCGGACCAACTATTGCTTGCCTTCAATTTCAGCAGTTCTAGAACTGATGACAACCTCATGTATTGCAGCTTGCAGCCCGGTAACAAAGGTTTCTCCGAGTCCTCCATCAAGCCCTCGAATTTACCAAACTCTCTCTCACTATAGTTCCCTTCTGCATCACGTAACATCTGATCTAGATTGTCATCCTGCGACCTATCCTCATGATCGAAAGAACAGTCTACATCTGGCATATCGTTGTCTCCCTGACTATGTCATAACTACCTTCTTGTGTACTCTTCTTTTCACCGTGACTGGTCCAACATTTGTACCCTTTTCTCAAACCCCTTCGAATCAAATAAGTTTCGATCTGCGCTGAGTTGCTAAACATCTTGAGATTATCACAATCAATGCATGGACAATACATATATTTCATCCCCTTCTTCAACATATCCAGCTCGGCCGCCCTTCTAAAAGAAGACACGCCATTAATGTATTCTTCACTCACACGATTCTCAATGTACATCCAGTTTCGGTCCATCTATGCTACATAAGTAACAAATGGGTGTTAAAAATGATTATTACCGCTACTACATAGCAAATCAGACTAGCTATACATACTTACATATACATGACATACATCTATATATATTACGTAGGTATATAGCTAGCTAGCCACCCATTCTGAAATCCAACAAACTAACATTATCTTTCTAAACCTAGCTAGCTAGCTAGATTTAAATTAAACAAAAGACGGTGATCAGATCAGATCACTAAGAATGTTAAGTAATTGAGTACTAACCTCTGATTAGATCACTAAGAAGACAGTGATATGTTTTCACCCCTAACTCCCTAAAGCCTGCCACCTTGCTCCACTGATGTAGTGCAATGAAGACAGATCTGTGTCGACATCGAGCAAGTACGCCAAGTAATTAATAGTGTGCAGAATATCACAGACGGTTCCAACCACAAACGGTCTGTGAAAATAATATATCACAGACGGTTCATGTTAATAACCGTCTGTGAATTATCACAGACGGTTCTATATACGCACCGTCTGTAATACCAACAATATCACAGACGGTTCATATTAATAACCGTCTGTGATTGGTTCTTATCACAGACGGTTCGTATAAAGAACCGTCTGTGATAGTCTACATTATCACAGACGGTTATTAACACGAACCGTCTGTGATGTCCATAATATCACAGACGGTTCGCAATAAGAACCGTATGTAATTGGTGAGTATCACAGACAGTTCGTATATAGAACCGTCTGTGATAGTCCTTTACAGACGGTTTACACTACAAACCGTCTGTGATAGTTCACTCTATACAGAAACAAGAAATAAAATAATGTTACCCATGCCCTCTGAAAACAAGCAAATACAGACACAAGCACAACAACACATTCAGATCTATTACAGGATAACAAGCTAACGAAACCCTTCATGGCACGATGGTGCAGCTGAACAAGACACACTTACCACACTTATGGCAAGAGTGTGTTGGCAGTAGTCAGCGTTGTGGACGAACAAGCAAATACAGAGGCAAAAGCACAACAACACATTCAGATCTATTACAGGATAACAAGCTAAAGAACCCTTCATGGCACGACGGTGACGTTGAACAAGACACACTTACGGCAAGAGTGTGTTGTCCAGCGTCCCGCCGTGCCACGACGGAGGCGCTAGCTAGCTCATAGCGGAGGGGAGATGCATGAAGGAAGCTAGCTAGTGGATGAACTCATGCGTGACTAGTACCGATGGAAAGGTAGATGGGGAGTTATTAATAAGGGCCGAGCCGTGGGAGGAACTGCTGCCTGCCATTCGATGTGGAGAGAGTGGACGGGTCAGATCGAAATCCTGGGTATACGCCAATTATTGGTAACATTTGCTTATCACAGATGGTTATTAACAAGAACCGTCTGTGATGCATACTATCACAGACGGTTCGTGTTAATAACCGTCTGTGATTGTGCTTATCACAGACGGTTCGTAAATAGAACCGTCTGTGATAGACCTTCACAGACGTTTTATACCACAAACCGTCTGTGATAGATCACTCTATACGTCAAATTTTTTCAGTTTTTTTGGCTAGCCTCAAGAAATTAAATAATGTCCCATGGTCTTTGAAAACAAGCAAATAGAGACGTAAGCACAACAACACATTCAGATCTATTACAGCTAACGAACCCTTCATGGCACGACGGTCACACTAAACAAGACACACTTACGACACTTACGGCAAGAGTGTGTTGCCTAGTATGCCGCCGTGCCGCGATGAAGGCGCTAGCTCACGTTAGTAGTCGGCGTTGTGGAGGAACAAGCAAATACAGAGGCAAGCACAACAATACATTCAGATCTATTACAGGATAACAAGCTAACGAACCCTTCATGGAACGACGGTGAGGATGAACAAGACACACTTATGACACTTACGGCAAGAGTGTGTTGTCCATCCACCCGCCGTGCCGCGACGGAGGCGCTAGCTCATAGCGGAGGGGAGATGCTTGAAGGAAGCTAGGTAGTGGATGAACTCACACGTGACTAGTACCAGTGGAAAGGTAGATGGGGTTATTAATAAGGGCCGAGCCGTGAGAGGAACCGCTGCCTGCCATTCGATGTGGAGAGAATGGACGGGTGAGATCGAAATCCTAGGTATACGCCAATTATCGGTGACATGTAATCATCATAGATGGTTATTAACATGAACCGTCGGTGATGGCCATAATATCACAGACGGTTTGTAATACCAACCGTCTGTGATAGATCAGAGATGGTTTGGAATACGAACCGTCTGTGATATTAATATCAGAGACGGTTTAGAATATGAATCGTCTGTGATATTAATATCAGAGACGGTTTGGAATACGAACCGTCCGTGTTAATGCTTAAATATACGCGCCCTAATCCTGCTCATCTACACACTGTACGTCCTCTCCTCATTTTCTTCATCACCACATTTCTAAATAATGACATCTAAAATTCTTTTGATCCCCTTCCTCTCATCTATCCATCATGAGTTGTTCGGACGCAACCTTACACAAGCGGCCAACAATTTACGTCTGGAGCAGCTCCTCCGCTCACGCCCTGCTCTCCTTCCTCGACTCGCTTCCATCCGTCAGCTAGACCTCATCATCCGCCGTCGACGGAGGTGTCTCATTGCCGCTCAGGATAGGGAAACCACCCTCAGCCTCGTTCTTCTCTACAATGTGCGCAAAACGGAAGAAGATCATGCGACAGTGCAGACACACATGGATAACCTTGCCGATCAAGCAGAATCGGCCGATTCTGAGGAAGCTTATCATGGCATCCTGTTTGAGATTATGGAACATGCTAATGATTTGTCCAGGCTTGAGGAGGAAGTGGAGAGGGCAAGGACAATCTTGACGGTATTCGAGAACACAACGGCTGATCCTCCAACTCCAGAAGTCAACGAAGAAGCATATGAAGCCCAGAAGATTCAAATCTGGGAATCCCTTTTTTTGCACTTTTGTAATAAAATTGCCTTGAATTTGACTCTCGTCTCAGTTTAGCTTCTGTAGTTCATACGACAACGATCTATCAGGTTTACCACAAACGTTTCGCATTAAGAAACGTCTGTGATAGTTTCACAGACGGTTATTAACACGAACCGTCTGTGTTGTCCAAATTATCACAGACGGTTCGTATTAAGAACCGTCTGTGAAAGTTCACAGACGGTTCTTAATACGAACCATCTGTGATGTCTCAATTATCACAGACGGTTCGTGTTAATAACTGTCTATGAAAATATCACAGACGGTTACCAGTATAAACCGTCTGTGACCGTTTAATCACAGACAGTTCATACGAAACCGTCTGTGATGTAGCCGTCCAGTATAGCCTCTTTTGTAGTAGTGTTATTAACAAGTGTTTATGAAATATCATAGATAATTATTAAGAAAAACTGTCTATGATAGTTCAACATCACATATGGTTCACGGTCATGCTTGTAAAACTGTCTGTGATAATTATAGAACCGTCTATGATGAGGCGTCCAGGATGACTCTTTTTGAAGTAGTGGTATTTGCTATAATAGTTGCTAACTCTACAAGTGAGGATTTACTATAATAATTGCTAGCTCTACATGTTACTTGCTAGTTCTATATTTTACTTACTATGTTAGTGGCTTGCAGCACTTACATGTTACTTGCTAGTAGCATACAACTATAGTTGCTATCTAAATTTGCTAGCAAGTAATGTAGAGCAGCCCAAAAGAGATCTATTTAGACTTGCTAGTAGCCAATACATAGAGTTGCTACCTGAGAACCAATTGTTTTAATATGTGATGGGATGGTCCTCCATGCGCGAGCGATTGCACGGTGCCAAGCAGTGGTAGTGTGACTAGCAGCCAGAAAGCATTATTGTACTAAGAAACAATAAGACCTACTTGTTAATTTTAATAAACGGAAAAGTGCCCCATGTAATTTATTGGATTAATTCTAATTATCAAAGATATAGTATGATGGTTGCTAGATTTAAAGTATTAGAATTATTGGGTTTTAAATTCCTCTTGTCTCCTTTTGCATGGTGTGTGTGTGCTAGCGTTAATTGGCAGCCACAAAAGGGCTTTGTATGCAGTTTACATGCGAGAGTTGTAAGAGCCCAGATTATACAATCCGGAATCCTCTGTGATTCCACCGCACTATTCCCTGGATCAGTAGATAGTGCTCACAGATTACAGAAATGACTACCAAAATACATATCATGCGGAAGCGTAAATTTAATAGTAGACTTACTCATGGGCCGATTAGGCCGAAATCAATAAAATGCAGCAGCGGAACGAAGCACATAGGTGGAACCCTCAGGACATGCCCACAGGCAGCCAACTGGAGGTTCGCGACCTAGCCGTCGACTTCTTCATCTCCTTTGCCATCATGACCCAAAAGTATTGTTGAAGCGTAGCGATTTGATTCCTGATTCTGAATTTGTGGTGAAAGCGAGTGTGAGCACAAACCACCGTGCTCCGCGAGCCAATACACAGAATGCAAATAAATAATATGCATGGCTTATCAAAGGAGAGGCTCGGGTTATTTTATTTGCCAAAAATCGCTTTTAGTAGCATTATTATTATTTAATCATAGTGTCATTGTGGCTGCCTAAACTCCACCTAGTGATTACCATAATTGACATAATCCACCGAAATACACTTTCTTTATTGATCGCTGTCTAAGACTCCAAACAGCAAGCGACATTATTTATTTAATCCACCAATATCTTTTGTGTTATGAATTTCCTAATAATCCAATCTTGTAATAACTATTCATCAACTCTTCACTTCTGAATTTTATTGATCCTCTAAGTGATTACTTTTAAATCCACCGACATCATTTGTATCAGGACTTTCTAATAATTTAATCCTTTTGTTATTGATCCAAAACCATAATTTGATCTTCCAATAATCCCTCTTATTTAACTCCAACTAGTTCACTAGTATACCTCCACCAAGAATATCAGTGATCAAATCTACGATTTCTTAGTATACATCCACCAAGAATATCACTGATCAAGATTATACTCCAATAATTGTTATCATTCCTCCAAATCCCTAAGAATTCAATTGACTCATCTAGTAACCATTTTATTAATCCCAATATCGCCAACATCTCCCAAGACTTTATATTATGTATCAGTGTTGTAATCCAGTAATTACTTTCACACTCCTTAATTCTCCAAAAATCATTCAAATTATCTATCTAGCCTATCTATTCATTTAGACTCCACTAATTTATTTCTCTCTGAATCCACACTATTGTTTCCTTTTTATGATCGACATGAATCCACCAACAACTTTATTTATTGACCACAAACAACCATCTTCTTTTCTTACGACTCTATTTATTCTTCATGATATTTTATTTTCTGAGAAGTATTATCATTATTTGAAAATATAATACATAGAAATTTCTTGAGACCTAGCAATTTCGAACCAAAAACATAATGTGTAAGAGAATGCAATAATAATAGCGATCCAGATTCCATCCACCATTACATGGTCTCTGCACCATATGCTAGACCTTCAGCATTATAGCCGCTTACATTATCACTGGGACGACACCCAGGGAAACACCAATCAGGGCTTTCCACTGCCCTCCACTTTTCCATTCCCACCCACAAAGTTTTTGAAATAGAACTATATCTGGTTAAGTTCCCATGTCCGCCCTTGACCGTGGGCACGTTTATTCGAATAGTTTTGACTCTACAGAGTTTGTACACTTTCACCACAAGAGACAATCTACTCATTGCCCCCACACGATTCCTTAGTCATGTGGTTGAGCAGACAATCACAGTGACTTTTCAAAGTATCTAGCCCCTGTTGTCATCTCACCCAATGGGCCGCTCCCACTTGCGGTGGGTCCCATACGTTGCACGGGATGTTCACCAATGATACTAGCGCAGTCGGGCTCCACTCCCCGCAACACTAGCACGACTGGAAAACTTCACCCTCCGCTCGGTGTCCCTTTAGACCTCCCCTTGCCCTTTCATATCCACTCCTATCCACTACCGGTGAGATGAGTCCGGGGGTTTCGATAAATTTACTTAGACAAGTTGTACTTTACAGACTTGTGGTTGCACTGTTTTACATAGGAGGTCATGACAAGATTCAGTCCTTAGTGGTATCTGGGCGGTTCTACCACAAACCACACTCTCGTGCACCCCTGCACCACACCCCCGAACCATCCGCCCAGATAAATAAGCAATTTGAGGTTTTTGGGAATATAAAATAATCATATCCAACACATACCAGTCATTACCACCATGACTGCCCAACCAAATTTTCTCATGATTAAAAGTGATGCTTGAGAGTTCTCGCGCCCATGAGTATCTACGCAACACTAAGCATGGCATACAATTACGGACTTATTTTCGAAAGGTTGTTATTATAATTTTTGCTAGGGAGACAAGGTTCACAAATTCAAATATTCCAAAGGAGGGGTAATATTAATCAAGGTACACAATGGAATATAACTAGAATCGTAAATTAAACATGTATTTGCATATAAAATAACAGCATGCAATTTGATAATTTAAACAAAAATAATTTGCAGAAAATGTAGATTCAACACGATCAAAGTATTGACTCGCCTAGCGCGGGTTACCGCGGACTTGAGCTCACACCGAGTTGTCTCATGCGATGATCTTTAATTCCTGGTCTTCATCAACCTTGGTCTTGCTTGATCCATAGAATCTTCAGGACTCCAATTTCTAATTACTGAAGAAACGACTGAATCCAAATAAAAGCAAATAACTCAAAAGATCCAAATAAATCCGAATAAACTCAATTTAGCTTTATTATGAGTTAGTGGGTGATTCGTGTGATTTGAGGCAAGGTCGGTGGTCGATTTACGATGACTTGATCTTTCTATTGATAATCTCTTTTATTATTTTTGTATTTATCAAGGAAGTTCCATGAGTTAGATTAGACCTAGGAATTGGTGTACGAGTTTACCTGAACGTTATTTTGTCGAGTGCTAATATTCGGGGCATATGTTATGTATAAGCGATGTATATAATTTTTAGCTTACCGAATTAATCTTAAAGTCTGGGTTTTAGCATTTTGTGATACAACATTTTATGTATTTCCAGCAATCACTCAGTTTGGTTTGGACTAGGATCTATTTATACGGGTCCTAACTTGTTATATACCTTTATCCTCGATGCTACTATTTGCTTAAATCTAACGTTAGTTTTTAATTAATTTTGTCTATACTTTAGTTATCATTAGGTTTAGCTTTATTTTTAGTTTAAATTTATTTTTCTAGGCTAAGTTTATCATATAGAGTCTTATTTTCAGTACTGCTCTTTGATTAAACCCACCTCTGGGATTTATTCATTAGCGGCCTGTTAAATGCTAGGGTATATATTTTAGGTATAATGAGTGATAATCTTTAATTTAAAACCTTGCCTTTATATCTAACTTACCCCCCTTTAGCTTTAACTTCGTGTTAGAATGATTCTATTACAATTATGTAAAGTCCAATTGTAAGTCATTTATATGCAATATAATCTCTAATTAAATGAGGATCATAGTCTAAGGTGGTTGGCTTATTGTCCACATTATCTAATAGCAAAAGGGATTATTCTATTTGCTAGGGTTAGAGACAATAGTTTATGGCGTAACTTCGCAATTGTTAATTTCTATATCACTTACAAACTCATCATTTCATGAGAGCATGAGTCTTTACAACATTCTTAAACCATATCTCACATTGTCTTTGATTTGTATTTATTAGGCCTTAATATAAGGTTTAAAACACCTTAGCTGCTAACATATGATAATTAATTATTCCAAGAGTAAATTTTGCTGAGCTCATTTATAATCTAATTAATTCTTAGCACCTTTATGAATCAACTTACTACCTCTGTGGGGCTTCACTGGTCACTGCTCTACAAAATGAGCCAAAACTTCTACTCCTAAATACATCGCGGGAAGGGGGAATCGAACGCGGGTCGTCACAGTGGACGCACACCGCTCAAGCCAGTAGAGCCTCGGTTGTTACCTGATGGATGTGGGAAAGAGTTGTTGTTAACCAAGTGCTGCATAGGGGCCGAAACAGGGGAGCTCCAGGCGGCGTTCGGGCGGCGGGCTCGTCGTCGAAGGAGGGCCGGGGAGGTGCCGGCAACGGGCAAAACGGAATCCTCGAGTCACAGGGAAGGCGATGGGAGTGTCAGCGGCGGCCGGGGATCACCAGAACCAGGTCGGCGGCGTGCGGCGGCGGCCCGAGAAGAGAGCGACGTCGGTGAGCTGCAGGCCCGGAGGAGCTTGGCTGGGCACACGATTGGCTTCACGGTGGTCCTAGGAGGGGGTGGGAGCGGGGAATTGAACTATGGCTGCTTGGCTCGGGGAATTGCTCGGCGGCCGGCCGTGGAGGAGAAACAGGGCACCGGTGAGGTGGAGGGCATGAGGGGCCAATTAGAAGCTAGGGGAGGGGGAAGGGGCTTGGGCGGTGAGGATGGCAGCCGCGGGCGGGTTTTATAGGCGGTGAGGTGCGCTGGCACTGAGGAGGGCCTGCGGCGGCCGGTGGGTTCGCGGGCGTGGGCCCTCGGTCCGGGTGGGGAGGGAAGTCGGGGGTGAGCCGGAGGTATAAGTAATGGGGAGGGGGGTCCGTAGGAGCGATGTAGCCGGATACCCAGAACAGGACACGGTGGGGGTGACGGTGTGGCCAGCCTGGCGACGGAGGAGACGCGGGCGACGTGCGGTGACGCAGCGGCATGGCGCGCGGGGACAGGCAATGTGACCAGGCATTGCTGCTGTAAGATCTTGGGAAAGATTTGGCGTGACAGCTGGTTGCAGCTTTGCACCGCGCGCCGCGTGATGCGACTGAGCGGGCGAGGCGTCCGCTGGGCAAAGAGCCGAAGCAAAGGGGAGGAGGCTGCTGCTTTGGAATTGAGAAATGGGAAGGGCTTTTTCAGTTGATGCTGAAGGTACTACAGAGAGCGAGACACAAGATGATGGTCAGGGTTTGCTCCACAATTTTGTGGAATACATCAAGGTACATTGTTCTTTTGTGGATGTAGCCCAGTGTTACATTCTAGTGTATGTATTTATACTTATTTTTATTTATGTGGTATGTATATTTGTGTGTACATTTTATGTTTGTTCATCTTGCCTACTCACTAAATTCTAATTCCTCTCTCCTATATTATCAAACCCCTTTTTTTGTACATGCGCAATTTTGTATATATATACATACACATGTATATGCTTGTATCCTATCCATTTACTTTTATTGCTATTTACACTACTAGAATATATTTTGAATTTAAGCTTCTCCCTCTTTATGATGGATGTATATTTTGAATTTAAGCTTCTCCCTCTTTATGATGGATCATCTTTTCAGATTCGAATATAAAAATTTGAGTTTCCTTTATTTGCACATTCCCATGTATGGCATTACTAATATTGATTTTGTTTTTGGTCTTTCTTAAACCTCTTTAACTTTTAGGAGCTCAATCAAAATTTAAGAACATCATGAAAATCCAAACTCAAATAGAATACTTGACAAAAATAACTTAAGGGCTTCATATTTTCAAATTTAAAATTTCAGGATGTTACAAGAGTGCAACACAAGCATTTATTGTTTGCTTGTATGGCTTGTTGTATGCAGTAATTACATGCGGTAGTAATTTGCATACAAACATTTGTGTTCACTTTAAGTGGTAGGCAGCAACGGGATGCAGTTTAACTCCCACGGGGCAGCGAATGAAACGACGCACAGCTATATAAATGAGCGACGCGTTGGCAAATGGAATGGCCGGCTGTTGCATCCATTCACTTGCTATAAAAGGAAGGCTACTCTGTCATTTGAATAGGAGCGCATATGGGCTGAACATCCATATGGTAATACTTGTGCACACATACACTTGAGTGCCAGTTCTTTGATCATCAAAAGAACATTGAAAAGAAAATGCAGAGACAAGAGAAAAGACTTGCTACAAAGAAGAAAAGCTTGCTGCAACATGGATCAAGGTGTATTTATGCATGATTAAGGTTGAACAAAATAGTGTTGTAAATTAAAGTTTTCGCTTACATTTGGTATCAGAGTAAGGGTACAACACTTTTATTCACCATGAAAGTTTTTTGTTCTGTTGTCTTAATGCTCTTTTATGGTCTCTTTGCTGATTATATGAAAGTTTGTTTATGCTATTTTGTATGGATTTTGTACTAGACATAATAGTGTTCGTCCTAGTACATTGAAGTAGCATATTCTTATATCTATTTCTTATGAAATGAAATAGTAATTAAATGATCAATGTGTAGTACAAGTTAGTTGTCACCAAAGTGGCCTAACTAGAAAGTCCATTATGGGGAGTCTCATGAGTGAGTTGACGACTAAGAAATTTGATTGGTCACAACCCATTCATGATCATGTGACAAACATGGCTAATCTTGTAGCGAAGTTGAAAACTATGGGTATGGACTTGAATGAATCTTTTTTTGTTCAATTCATTATGAACTTGCTACCTCGTGATTTTGGCCAGTTCCAGGTGAATTACAAAAGAATAAATGAAACTTTCAAGAAGTAAAGGCCATGTTGGTTCAAGAGGAAGGGAGATTAAAGAAATATAGAGAAAATTTTGTTCATCTTACGGTTCATGAGGGTGCTAGCTGCAGTAAGGGAAAACCAGGGAAAAAGGGTAAAAAGAACGATAAGCCTTCTGGAGCTGTTAAGGAGGGTCAAATCCGTAAAGATATAAAGTGTCATTTCTGCAAGAAATCTGGACACTTCAAGAAATATTGCCCAAAAAGAAAGGCTTGGTTCGAAAAGAAAGGTAATATTATGTTTCTATATGCCTTGAATCAAACCCTATCAAGTTCCCAATAATACCTAGTGATTAGATACTGGTGCAACTACTCATGTGTCGCACAATTTATAGAGATTCCTTTCTATCCAACCGACAAGCGGAACTAAAAATTTCCTATATATGGGAAATAGAATGAAGACACAAATTGAAGGCATTGGGACATATCGCTTAATTCTAGATTTCGGATGCCACTTGGATCTTGAAAAGTGTCTTTATGTTCCCGAATGTGCTAGAAATTTAGTTTCTATTTGCAAAGTTGGATAATATAGGTTTTAAGTCTAAAATTGGAAGTGGTGCATTTTCCTTGTATAAATGAGTACTATTATGGTTGTGATACTTTATCTGAAGGATTGTATTGCTTTAATCCTAATAATGGATTTGCTGAATCTCTGTTTAATGTTGATCTTTTTGTTGGCAATAAACATAGTGCACATGGTGAATGTTCTGCTTTCCTATGGCATCAAAGACTTGATCACATATCCGAGGAAATAATAATGAGGTTAATGAATAATGAATTTTAACCCAATTGGATTTTGTCGACTGGAACATATGTGTAGAATGTATTAAAGGAAAGCAAACCTCACATATATCAAAGTATCCTGCCATAAGAAGTAATGCACCATTAGAGTTAATACACACTGATATATGTGGTCCTTTTGATGTTCCTTCCTGGGGAAATGAAAAGTATTTCATCACTTTCATTGATGATTACTCACGTCATTTCTATTTATACTTGTTGCATGAAAAGTCTCAAGCAGTGAATTATCTAAAGGTATTCATTGATGAGGTTGAAAGGCAACAAGATAAAAATGTTAAAGTAGTGAGATCTAATAGAGGTGGTGAATATTATGGCAAATATAATGAAAATGGATAATGTCCAAGTCCATTTGCTAAGTTCCTTGAAAGTAGACGTATTGTGCACAGTATACAATGCTTGGAACACCTCAGCAAAATGATGTAGTTGAAAGGAGAAATCGTGCTCTCATGGATATGGTTAGGAGTATGATATGTAATGTAAATGTACCTATATCCTTGTGGATGTATGGATTAAAGACTACTGCATATATTCTAAATAGGGTTCTTAGTAAGTCAGTTCCTAAGACTCCTTATGAACTATGGACAGAAAGGAAACCTAGTTTAGGATATCTTCATGTTTGGGGTTATCCAGTAGAAGTAAGGATATATAATCCACATGAAAAACAACTTGATGCAAAAACCATTAGCGGTTATTTCATCGGTTATCCTGAAAAATCTAAAGGGTATAGATTTTATTGTAAAAGAAATGGAATCTAGTCCATACGCTTCGGTAGTTGGGAGTTTAATGTATGCTTCAACATGCACTCGACCAGATATTAGGTTTGCTATGGTATGCTGGGTCAATATCAAAGTAATTCTAGAATGGATCATTGGAAAGCTGCGAAGAAAGTTCTTCGATATTTACAATGCACCGAGGATTACATGTTCACTTACAGAAAATCAAATAACCTTGAAGTGATTGGTTATTTAGATTCAGACTATGCTGGATGTGTAGACTCTAAGAAAATCTACATTTGGCTATAGTTATATGTTGGCTGGAGGAGCAGTCTCTTGGAACAATAGGAAGCAATCAATTATTGTTACTTCCACTATGGAGGCTGATTGTGGCTTGTTTCGAAGCCACTATTCAAGCATTATGGTTATGAAATTTGATAACAGGTCTCCATATTGTTGAGTCAATAGAGAGACCATTAAAATTTTATTACGACAATTCCACGGCTGTATTCTTCTCCAAAAATGACAAATACTTGAAAGGTGCAAAACACATGGAATTAAAGTATTTGTCAGTTAAAGAAGAAGTACAAAAACAGAAGGTGTTGTTTGAGCATATCAGTACTGATCTTATGATAGCGGATCTGCTAACTAAAGGTCTACCGCCCAAGACATTTAATGGTCATGTCGAAAGTATGGGCTTAATTAAGAAGTTCTTGTTATCATAGTAATGTGTTTGTAAAGGTTTGTACAAATAATTGCTCATATTATTGTGACAAGTTTCAATTCAATTAAAGTATTGTTTTTGTCCTTTATTTCACATTATAGAGTGTAGTGAAATATTTTAAGGATTATGTTTTCCTTAATTAAAGATATATATTTTTGGAGTAAATTGATTGTGATATATGGAAGGAATCTTATTGACTAAAAATTTGAGACCGCCATAATCCTTTCAATTTAAATTCAATTAAAGATATAACTTGATAAATTCACGAATAGTGTGCACTTAAAGTTTATATTGAATCATCAAGTTATTATATGGGTCAAGTGGGAGATTGTTAATTTTAATTAACGTAAAAGTGCCCCGTGTAATTTATTGGATTAATTCTAATTATAAAAGATCTAGTATAATGGTTGCTAGGTTTAAAGTATTAGAATTATTGGGTTTTAAATCCCTCTTATCTCCTTTTGCATGGTGTATGTGTACTAGCATTAATTAGCAGCCACAAAAGGTCTTTGCATGCAGTTTACATGCGAGAGTGCAGCACAAGCATTTATTGTTTGCTTGTATGGGCATCTCCAATGTTTATAGCTAGCAATTAACTATAAGACTTCCACATCATTTATATAGTACACACTAAAGCTAGCATTCTAAAGAACTATCTATAAGGATAGTTATTTGATGCTTACATGCACTCACAGAAAAGGACTATCATTTATAGAGGCTGCCTCGTTTTGCGTTATAGATTAGTGCTTAAGGAAGAGCTGGCTCGGTTTTTTTTGCATACTCTCTTTCCTCCACATAGGATATATGCTGATGTGTACATGCATATAGCTAGCTGACTCAGACCATTAGAGATGCCCTATAGCTTGTTGTATGCAGCAGCTACATGCGGCAGTAATTTGCATGCATATATTTGTGTTCACTTTAAGTGGCAGGCAGCAACGGGATGCAGTTGAACTCCCATAGGGCAGCGAATGAAACAACACACAGCTGTATAAACGAGTGACACGTTGGCAAACAGAATGGCCGGTTGTTGCATCCGTTCACTTGCTATAAAAGGAAGGCTGCTCTGTCATTTGAATAGGAGTGCATATGAGCTGAACATCCATATGGTAATACTTGTGCACACATACACTTGAGCGCCAGTTCTTTGATCATCAGAAAAATATTGAAAAGAAAAGGCAGAGACAAGAGAAAAAATTTACTACAAGAAAAAAAAACTTGCTGCAACATAGATTAAGATATATTTATGCAAGATTAAGATTGAACAAATAGTGTTTTAAATTAAAGTTTCCGCTTACACTACTAAAAAAGCAATCAAAATTAACTTGGCGTAATTAAGCATACATGATCGATCGATATGGTAGTTTTCAAGGGTAAACGGAATTGGGATTAAACCGAGAAAAACTAGAATTTAGAACTGGAAGGCCCACGCATTCTCCCTGATCTCCTCCTGATGCTCCGGCGTGAAGTCATTCTTGATCCCGAACGTCTCCCTGATCTGCTCCGGGTTCTTGCCCTTGATCATGTCGGCGACCTTCTGGCAGGCGAGGGCCAGCAGCCCGTTGATCTCGAGGTAGTTCGCCGCCATGAGGAGGTCGTACAGCGTCGCCTGGTCGACATCGATGAATCCCGCGTCGAAGGTCTTCAGCTCCTCCTCGTTGGACGAGGTGGTGGCGTTGGAGGAGCTGGCGGCGGCGACGGCGGCGTGCTTCTTGCAGTACTCGAGGACCTTGGCGAGGGGCTTGGCGGCGACGTTGGGGAGCGGGATGCCGCCGTCGGCGCAGTCGTCCTCGATGGCGTGGGTGATGGTCTGCGACTGCCTCGCCACCGCCTCCGACACCTCGAAGCGCTCCCCGTCCGAGGATATCAGCGCGATCATCCGGTTCTGCTCGCCGTTATAGCTGACGCTTGTCTCGTCCGCCATTGATCGCTCTCGTCAAGCGCTATTCGATCGAGTTGATTGCTGTCGACAGACTAAATTGGCGGATTGCGATTGAGTTGGTGCGTTGATTTATAGGCAGGCAGTCAGGCAGATAGAAACCGACACGTACGGTCGTGCCCAGAGCTATGCATATGCGTATCCAGTTAACCTAGTACGCAACGGTTACACATGTCGAATCCGTAACCTAGTTGCATCTCTGTGGCATGATCGACTTCACGCAGACTTGGTGCAAGCCTATTCCAGTATTCCACCTGGCCCGCCGCCGTCCTATTCTCTTGCTGCCAGCCAGCCGGATGGAATAGGCAGGGCATACGGTCTGTTATTTTGGTCCACAGCTTATGTCTTTTGATTAAAATTTTTGACTTTTGGTTATTCGTACGAGAGTATTAAGAGATATTCGCATGCTATTTTGGCCGATCTAGATGAATTAATTACAGTGTCTACTACAATCGACTTTTAGATCTTATCTTCAAAAGACACTTCATTTGAAAGCTAACTACTATAGAAAAGCTTGAAACTGAAGCTGAAAAGAATAGGCTCTCAAATTACCTACGTTCAAAGCTTCCTATTACAACTACGTTTTGAGATAAAATCAGTCAGATTTTTTAGACATTGGATTGACATCCAACGAGCCATCCGCCCCCAACTTCCTATTAAAACAAATCACCACTGAACCGTATCTCCAGTTGTCTCCTGTCTTCCTTCCACCTCACGGGCCGCCTGATGTGCCGCCGCCTCGCCGGCACCGACGAGGCCTCCATGCGAGCCTCCACTGCCAGCCTTCTCCTCCCTAACTGCCACACCACCTCTTCCTTCGTTGCGCCGCTACCTCGCCGGTGACCTCTACCATCAATGGCGGAGTCAGGCCATTTTGAGAGCCCAGATAGTATTAGTGACATGTCCTAGAGACAATTATGGAGGTGATTGTATCATTTCTATATTTATGTTCTTTTAAATAAATGTTATTATGTTCCATGAATGATTTTTCATTTATAAAGATTAGTAAGTATGTGACTTATTGGTGAAGCTATTTATTTGTTATATGATATCATTTTAAAATAACCCTTGTCAGATATCACTGGTCAGAACAACGGTGATTTATAGACTAGCACATGTAATGATTAATGATGATGTTTTGCCAATCATTGATATGAGGATATCAAATCAATAATGTGGACACATATTAGAGAACATGGTGTTGGATTGACCCACCTTGAGGTACTATTGAGATTGTTATGCTTATATGTTATCAGTCGGTCTCAAGCAATAATAATGATGTATAATCATTGTATCTGAGATCAACATCATTTCCTACATGTGTAATAGTGCACTTAGGGGTTGCCAAACGCTACACTATAACTGAGCAGTTATAAAGATAGCTTTTGGGTATACTATAAAACATATAGAGGAAAGTGAGTGGTCAGATATGAGATTTGCCCCTCCTTCATAACAGGAGAGATATCTCTAGGCCTTTTGATGTGGTCAAATAAAGAAAGTGCATGGTCATATCACGAGTGGTCGAAAAATCGACCACATGAAGTTATCCATCACTAGATCAAGAAAAGATTGAACTGTTCATCAATGACATGCTTCTCATTTGGAGTTCAATCAGATATCATGAGGCAACAGGAGAGTACGTAAACTGTCAATAGGTTCTGCCAGATGCGATGTGGTAGTATAGAGATACTAACTGATCGTGAACTGTTCAGACATATCACAGACTAGTCTGTGATATAGTTGTATTGAGATGCGAACTGACCATATATGATCTGGTCATAATGGGTTATGAGCTGATTTTGAGTGATTAGGACCTGATTACAGATCATATTATATAAGGTTCATCCAGATTGATTTTTGTGTATGTTTGGTGTCGATATGTCCTGCTAGGGACTGCTTCTGACCAGTGATCAGAATAGTATTTCTGAGTTACAAACAAGTATACATGAACCTACTGGGTCATACACTTAAAGAGTTGGAACAGTAAGGGTCTGGATAATAGACTTCGAGTGAGATATAATCTCGACTCGTATTGGATAAGAATCCGGTCAAAGGCTTTGCGAGTAAGATACAATCTCTACTCATATTGGATATGGATCCAGTCGGAGTCTATATAAAGGGGTGCATGGGCTGAGGGTTACATGCGATTAACACACCTACCAAAACCCTAGCTGCCACCTCTCATAGGCCCTGTCGTGCAAGCTGGTGCTAGTACATCAATGCACGATGTTCCATCCTGAGACGTGTGGACCTCAGTAGAGGTGCTTATGCGACTACGGCGCTGATCAGGATGATTGCAAGGAGGAGATGATTGGTTTATGGGGATCGGCTACCGCTCGAGGATGATTACCATCCAAGGGCACTGATTGGGACATTGGACAATCAATTAAATCTACTACAAATGCGCGCACTACGTTGAACCGGGGTGCTTCAACTCTTCTTCCACTACACTGTGCATCTAGTGGTTATGGTCCATGATTTTTTACTCGTATGGTTTCCTGATTTATGTGATAGAAAATTTTAATTTGCACTGATGTAGCCTATGTTGTATCCCAACAAGCAGATGGGCTGGCCGCCCTGGGAATCGTTGCTGGGTTTGATGGCTGATCTGTGGTTGGGTTCAAGGGCTACTCGCTAGCGAGCCCAGGCAGCTACCTAGGGTTGCTAGACCTTGGCTCTGCCCCTGTCTACCATGCCTCTTCCTTCTCTTCCTCCCCTTTTTCATGCTATTGCCTCTGGCACTGCCACTGTCTCCTTAATAATAACAAAAAAGAAGTGGGCATTAGACAAGGGGGCATTCATGCCAGGGTATTTGTCATCAGGCAATCGGAGTGTGGTGCAAGTCGCCGGCTTGCCGACTTCTCTAGAGGTGATGGTGCTCACACGTGCAAAGCTTCACCAAATGCATTGGTGCGCGCTCGGCTTCGTCCAAGATGGCGCTCGTGTGTGGCCAACCTCACCAAAGATTGAGAGGAAGGTGGGGTGGCACACGAATCCTCAAGCACGATCTGACGGTCAGAAATTTGACTAGTTTTGCCAAAAAAATAGTCAAATAATGTAAGCAAACTATCTAATCGACATTCAACATTTTTGGCTGTCTTATTACTATGCAACGCTCCAGATATATCCCTCAATCTGCAATATTAACCCTGCTACCCAACCATCATCAACCCTAGCGCTGCCTCCTGCTGCTACCCAGCGTGTTGCCGCAGCATTGGCGAGGCCTGTGCAACCAAACGTGCGTAGTCTCCTCAGTTTATACTGTCGGAAGATAAATAGGATATTACAACAACAACAACAGAATATCATGTGTGCTGTTACATCTCGAAGATCGAAAAAATCAATAGGTAAATAGCATTTTTTGGGGAAAGGACAGAGAGAGCTTAGTGCTCACTTGGATGTTTCTGCTATGATAAAAAAATCCATAAATATAGAAAATGTTCATGAATGTTGTAGCACTAGTCATTGTTACGGTATTAACGATAAAAGAAGTGGTCGTTAATTGTACTATAAAATCTTCGTTGATTTTTTTTATAATCGACAACAACGAAATTCCAATGCTTAAAGTTTAGATGTCTTCATTATTTCTTGTAGTGTGTGCATAGATGTCTTCATTATTTCTTGTAGTCTGTGCACAGTAACTTACCCCATCCGTTACAAAAAAATATCATTTCAAACTACATATAGTCAAATTTTCTAAACTTTAGCTATCAATATCTTTTCAATACTTAGATTAAACACATAAAAATGATATGTATATATTTGTCTAAACAACTTTTAGAAAAGCGTAATTTTATTATGTTTATAAATCTATTAAAATAGAAATCATTAATCAAACTTGTGTTTTGGACTCTATCGATGTCCAATGGCAATCCTAAATTAGACGCAAAACTAATAGAATGTTTTTGTCCCTGTGTATCTCAAATTAGGAGATCGAGTTCCACAATCACACACAGTCGCATGTTCTTTAAGTCAAAAGTTGGTGGTTTTTGGCTTTTGCTACAGTACCTAACTTTCAAACGGAGTATTTTCTCAAGACGGGGTTTACAAGTTAAACGATCTACACGTTAAAAGCCCAATATCTGTACCAGCCAAAATCACAAGTGAGTATCTGTCTCTCCGTAATCTATACCGTAAACAGCCCAAAATTCAAAAATTTCAGTCAAAAACCATAAGCCGCAGCCGAAAAGAACAGGCCCGTAGGTTGGACATTTGCTACCTCTGACGAGTGATGATGCTGCCCCTGGCAAGTAGTGCTCGCTACAATGATGGTGATATGCTTCATGCTTGGCGTCCATGGAGAAGATTGACGAAGGGTGGTAGTGCCTGGTTTGGCCGATGGGGTAAAGGGACGTTGGCAATGGCATTGTCCTTAGGGACGTTGTCACTGCCAGCGGCCTGCCTATGCTTCAAAATTAAGGTTAGATTCCTACTTATTTAATTTCATACTTTCCCTATAATTAAAAAATGGGAGGATGTTCCCATGCATAGTTAAAAAAAACAACTCGCCTACTACATCCAAAAGTGCCAATATCGAAGACTCTGATATCTTTATTTATTACCATATATTCCACTATGTTGCTTGGATACGCCGAAACAAATACGGATACGCGATATAGTAATACTACAATACGCCATTTTTCTAAAGACACCGATACGACGATACATATGTATATATATATGATAAAAAAAATAAATACATAAATGATTGATTTCTTACAAAGAAATGGGCAACCAAACCAGATCATCACCATATTATAACCAACCAACCCACCAACAAAGAGCAATTTACTATCTCACTTGTACAAAACAATGCACCAACATACCAGCTCACCACAACCAACCACTTAGTGTTACACATCTCGATCTCTGTCTACTCCCATTTGTAGCTACCACTCCACACTATTCCCATCTTAATCTCTCTCTTCTTTCTGATCAACAAGCATATAGAAGAAATAAAGAAGATAAGCGAGCGAAATGAAGTGAGATAAGAGCAAACCGGGAGAAAGTGGTGATAAGCCAACAATGCCCACCAAGTGGCGATATTTGGAAACTAGGACTCTCTTGCTCTATTTCCCCTCTCCAAATCCATTTGCCAGATCTGAGAACTAGGGGAACAGGAGCGGCGGCGGCCGACGAGTGCAGGGAGTAATAGTGGTGTGGGCAGGGGAGCAAGGAAGCGGCATCGGGGATGACAGAAAGTGTGTGCGCCTATAGGAACAAAATGAGCAAACAGATGACTTCGTAACAAGTGAAATAAAGGTAAGGATTAAGATTGTATCAGGAAAGTATCGGGGAAATATCCACCAAGTATTAGAATTTTTTTTTTGAAATATAGGAAACTCATCGATACGGCCAGGATACATATCTAGCTGTATCGATGCCATATTCATATCCGATATGGTATCCGATACCGATACGCCGATTTTTAGAAATATCTATGCAACGTAGCCATTGCATGCTCAGCTACTGACTTGCATGGCAGCCCGGACTTTAATTATGCAACGGTTCCTTCAGCCAAAATCCTTGATAGAAGGAGATGCTGAGGCCTAAGCTCTCATAGCAAGGGGGAGAGTTGAATCCAACGAGTGTAGACATAGACGAGAGGATTGCATAGAAGAGAATTTTATCAAGCTGTCCCGTTCCATGCTTGATTTGGTATGCACACAAAGTACGTACGGAATGTGCAAGAGATACATGGGAATTGGAAGTATTGAGATCAATCAAGGTAAATTTGTGATACATGTTTCCTTTTATCAAAGTGGAGACAGTGCAAAATATTTCCTCGCAAAAAAAATGCAAATCTTGCATTATATAGGTGCTTTCAAGGAAAGAATATGCAGAAAACCAATTCCGATCCGAACACTGATTGGCCACATGAGAATAGTTCTTCAATGCTCTCTAGAAAGTGAAACTTGCATTTTTTTTCGAGTAAATTGATTTGATTTGCAACCGTCCAGTATTCCACTATTTGACAAATATCGTCATTTGACGGGTACGCAGTGTTTATATGCTTTCCCGAAAACACAAATCTCAAAGCAGTAATATTATTAGTTCTAAAGTAGTCTATCTCTACCACTAAAAAACCACCAGTTGTAAACTTTTCTATAGCTACCCCAACAAATGTCCCCCGCAGTCAAGACCTCTCCTAGATGCACCAAACCAACTGTTCCCAGAACCAGCGAACCTTTGAAACGAAGGGACGATATCCACTGTAGCCTCTCCTTTCTCTTACTCACTCAAATCCAATGGCCCAGATTGTTTGGATCACGCACCCCGCGCGAGGCGCAACTCCCCCCGACGCCCTCACCCCGCGCGAGGCGCAACTTCCCCCGACGCCCCCATCTCCCACGCCCCCATCTCCTCCTCTCCTCTGCCGCACGCAAGAGCCCCACGGCGGCGTCCTCCCCACCCGCGCGCGACTCCCCCTCTCCCCCATCTCCCACACGCCGACTCCTCCTCTCCTCTCCCACACGCCGACTCCTCCTCTCCTCTCCCACACGCCGACTCCTCCTCTCCTCTCCCGCACGCAGGAACCCCAGGGCACGGCGGCGTACTCCCCACCCCGCGCGCGACTCCCCCGGCGGCGGCGCGGCCGCGATCCTCCCCACCCCGCGCGCGACTCCCCCGGCGGCGGCGCGGCCGCGATCCTCTCCACCCCGCGCGCGACTCCCCCGGCGGCGGCGCGGCCGCGATCCTCCCCACCCCGCGCGCGACTCCCCCGGCGGCGGCGCGGCCGCGATCCTCCCCATCCTGCGCGCGACTCCCCCGGCGGCGGCGCGGCCGCGATCCTCTCCACCCCGCGCGCGACTCCCCCGGCGGTGGCGCGGCCGTGATCCTCCCCACCCCGCGCGCGACTCCCCCGGCGGCGGCGCGGCCGCGATCCTCCCCACCCCGCGCGCGACTCCCCCGGCGGCGGCGCGGCCGCGATCCTCCCCACCCCGCGCGCGACTCCCCCGGCGGCGGCGCGGCCGCGATCCCCCTCTCCCCCGGTAAAGCAGATATCAAGGTAAAAGGTGAGTCCCCCAGTCCAATTAATCCTTGTAGATTTCTTATTCTGGGGTCGAATTCGTGGTGCTCCGTATTTTTCGCAAGAACAGGTTGTTATTGGAATCAAGAAACGGTACTGCAGTGGTGCGGTTCTTGGTTTGGGCGAACAATGAAATCAAGTAAAAATTATGTACATGATAACAGAATGCAGCTCCTAAGTTGCAATGACCGGTTTGCACTTCTAGGTTTGGAGTGTGTGCAACATGCCGAATTCAACACAAAATGAGCCTATCTATGAATTTTTTACTACAATGTGCCGATTCTGCTGACTCCTCTCTGAGGGTATGGTAGGACTCAAGAGGAAACGAATTTTGTTGAGATTGAGATTAGGGTTTGAAGCTTATGCCTTCATTCAAGGGGAACAAAATATAGGAACTAAATGTTGAAAATGCTGAAGGTATGGATAGTCTGTTAGAAAAATAAAGCTATTGTGCTTAGTGCTCCTTGACTGCAAGAAAATAACATAGAAGCATGATGTTTGGCTTAAAGAGTGTGGTTATTGAATATGTGAAATTATGTATGTTCTTGAAATTGGCTCTGGAGTTATCAGAAATGGAGCATGAGCCCATAATCCATAACCATTTGGCATGCAGTTTGAGTCACAGTACATACTAAATGAATCGTCTTCATATTGAGTTTTCTTTAATTTGTTTTACTAGGTAATCGAACAACTGAAATTTTAGTTTATTATAATTAATCTTATTGGCCTGTTGCATATGAGTTAACCACGCATGAGTCTTGTCTTGACATAAAATTACAGCATAATATATCAGCAGATTAAAGTTCATGTTACTTCAGAAGTTTAGCCATCTGACAAGTTACTTATGTATGCATGTATATTGAACCATTCAAAGCAATGACAGTTTGATGTGTGCATTTTTTTCCTTTTGATTGGGATCCCTATAAGCTAGCATACAGCCTTTTCCTGCCAATCGATCATTTCCTTTTCAGCTGAAGATGACAAAATTTTTCATCATACTTTAGTGATGCATTTCACTCATCCTCATCTTTCACTCTCTACCCATCTCTCTGACTCTCTCTATCTTTATTTCGGCCTCTACATCTATCTCAGAGAGCAAGCATGCCTAGGTGACAGTTCTGCATGTCTGCTGCACTATACAGCTCCTACAACCATTTGTACAATCACACTATGCGGGTTTTCAAATGTTTGAACAAAGAGGATATCTATAATATAAATGTTTGAAACATTATGTAACAACCTGGGCCGTATAGTAAGAAAAACAAAGAGGATAGTAAGAAAAATCTAGCTCATGGAAATTTCAAATGTTACCTAATGTAGATACCATGCAAAATTATTACATAAGCATGATAACAGACTTCCATAAAAAGTTGAAATGTGGTATTGTTTACTTTCATCATTTGACTCTCTAACGTCATTGACTTTGATATGCTAACTCTCTCTGTCAACTGTTCTTCATACCAATAATTTTTCAGATAGAATTCACAGAACTCTCTCTGTCAACTGTTCTTCATACCAATAATTTTTCAGATAGAATTCACAGAACCTAATGGATAGCAGTATAATCTGATTAGATGGATACAGCATTGCCGTTGACATTTCTCCGCACCCTCATTCAGGTTTGTTTCACAAGTAGGTAACTGTACTGCGGCAATTTTGGTGACAACGCCATCATTGAGTTGCCTGTATTGCAGTTTAGGTGATCTAACATGGGGGAGAGGCGAGAAACCCGCGCTGCATTTACCGACATATCAAACATCATCGGTCCGGGTATGTTCGTTGCCATCATACCTGGTCAATTTCTTGAATTGTTTTGCGAGATTGTGACACCCATTCTATATCACGCCAACAGAAACATCACCTACAGATGAGGAGTTGCTAAAGAGGGAAGAGAGGAATAGAAAACAACGTGAATACCGGGCACGGAAAAGGGCCGAAGAAAGCATTGAACAAAGAGAAGAACGGAATAGAAAGCAACGTGAATACCGTGCAAGGAAAATAGAACTGACAACATCAACGACGCCTCGTCATGGTATTCCTTATCTGTTCCTGTATACTATTCTTTGTTTACGCATCAAAAGGAGTAACTCTCTTATTTTTTAGCATCATATGATGTACACCCTATATCCGGTTGCACAGATGTTAAAATGACAGATGCGATATATTCCACCTTGGCACCATCTCGGTCGGGTACGTTCAATAAACAACTCAGTGTAATTGATTATTGATTATAAATGTCGTATGAGGACAATCACCACAAGAGAGTGTTGTTTCTGCCATTTATCAAGCATGAAGACATCATAAACAACTCAGTGTAATTGATTATAAATGTCGTAGGAGGACAATCACCACAAGAGAGTGTTGTTTCTGCCATTTATCAAACATCAATACATCATGACGAAGAAAATGATGATCCAAATGAGTCCAGTGACTGGCTACATAGGAATGATGAGTACGTCAAGAGGCAATGACCACCATTGAGGCCTTTGCAGACCGAGAGTTCAAACGGCATCGTAATTAATACAGGTCCAATACATCTTACTAAAACATTGTATACATTTCTAGGGGTAGAGATTGACTCTAATATATAGCACGTGCATCATTATTATATCTCTTGTGTACATTGGTGATCAGGTGCCTCTTCAAGCACTGCCAAGCTGCTCAAAAGCCGAAACTGGTACCTGAATATGGATGCGCCAGCCAAGGAAAAATTGCTACAACAGAGACGGGACTATAAGAAGGCGAAAGCAACAGAAAACGAGCAGCGAGCGTGCCCTACTCTTGCCCAAGAAGAAAATGTTGATCCTATGCTTGTGCCACCTGTACAGCCGAGATAGGTAGAGCCCAATGACGTCGAGTTTGATAGTGCTTTATTCGAGCCTACAAACCATGATTCTGATGATGAAGGTGGGTTTTACACATTTGTTCACCAATGTAGTTTTTTCTTTGTCAGAATTATGTTAAAAGCATCGTGTTATTTTCAAACGTCATGCAACAGATCATCTACTTGACATAGAAGAAGAAGGATGGGACATAGGAGAGGCTCTCACAAATTTTGAGACCATGCAGTTTCTTGGTGAAGGTAACTCTTGCTTAACTTGTAACCATGTGAAGTGATTACCATATTGACATATTTCTATATATGAACAGAATGTGCATTCCAGTCGTATCGTGTCAATGATGATTGCACCGGCCATGGTGCCGCTGATGATCCTTATGATTTCGTCTACCATAACTTACCGGAAAGGCACCATGTTTTGAAAAAAGTTCCTGATTGCCGCTATTGTCGATCCATGAGATTTGAAGGCGAGCCACCTGGCTTCTGTTGTCGAAAGGGAAAGATAAGATTGCATATTCATGATGTACCTGCTGAGTTGAAGAGGTTGTTTACAAGTCAATTGCATAATGATGCAAAATATTTTAGAAAACACATACGGTACTTCAACTATCACTTCTCCTTCACAAGTCTCGGAGTTACACTGGACCGAAGATACAACACCGCAGCTGGTACTGGCATATATACATTCCGTGTACAGGGTGCAATGTATCATCGTCTGGACCATTTGGTGCCAGGATCAAAAGGGCCACGTCACTTGCAACTCTACTTTTATGATACAGAAGAAGATGATACATTGTCGCATAGAGTGAAAAGGTCTCCTGATCTTGATATAAACCTCATAAGAAATGTGCTCAGGATACTACAAGCAGATAACCCTTATGTACAGACCTTTAATAGAGTTGGCTCTATTCCAAATCTTGATGACTATGTAATTGAGCTCAACACTAATGTGACACCTGACCAGCGAAGGTACAACCTCTTCTCAATTACTGAACATTTTACATTTTTTATTTATACTATAGTGCCCAACAATTTTTAAGTTTTTTTATAACCAGCGAAGATACATTCTTATGTTTTTTAAAATTCCTGCATAACATTTTAAGGTATAATGCCCCTACTGCCTCACAAGTTGCTGCCATCTGGACAAATGGAAATGATCCCCAAAGATGTTTTGATAGGAGTGTTATTGTATACCCCAGAGGAGAGAAGATGCGCTATATCAAAGCATATCATGGTTGTTATGACCCATTAGCATATCCTTTATTTTATCCTAGAGGAGAAACTGGATGGAATCAGTTCATGCTGTACAATGACAGTCCCACAAATTCGTCGTCTCCTACCAATGTTGAGCATTCAGTACAAGAACCTACGGGTATGCCAACACGAACTCAATTTATTAGGGGTGTCCTGGATGTAGATGCAATCCTATTATGAATATATACTAATGTATTTCCATTTTGATGCAGAGGATGGTGAAACAGACAACAACATACAGCAAGGTGATTACATAAGTAGAGTTGTAGAAACAAGTCAATCTACAAGGTTTGTGACAGCAAGAGAATACTATTGCTTTATGATGCAAGTTAGAAAAGGTCTTTTTAACATCTTGTTATTTGGAGGGAGGCTTTTCCAACAATGGGTCGTGGACATGTATATAAAGATCGAGTCTATGAGGCTTGACTGGTATTCTAACCCTGAGAATCAGAAACTCATAAGGGCTGAACTGTACCAAGTGAGTACAATAAAATCTCTTATATATTTCAATGAGTAGAATAAAATCTCTTATATATTTCAATGCACATGGATAATAGCTATTTGACTGATTAAGCAAATATCTTCTTATCTGTGCCATAGGGGTTGACCGATGTAATTTCTGCTGGAGAGACTAGAGCTTCAGAGGTTGGAAAGAGAATTGTTCTGCCCCGTTCTTTTTCGGGTGGTGATCGCGATATGCAGCAAAGATTTCTTAATGCAATGGCTATTGTCCAGCGATTCGGTAAGCCAGATTACTTCATTACAATGACTTGCAACCCGTATTGGGAGGAGGTCACAAGCAATCTTGAACCTGGACAAAAACCCCATGATCGACCGGATCTGGTGTCAAGAGTATACCGAGCCAAATTACGCTCCATCAAGGATTTATTGATAAAGAAGGAATATTTTGGTGAGGTTGCAGCATATGTGCATGTGACTGAGTTTCAGAAGAGGGGCTTGCCACATGAGCACATCCTATTGATTATGAAAAAAGGATGTAAGTTAACAAGCCCAGATGCATATGACAAATACATCTCTGAAGAGATTCCCGACAAGGACAAGTACCCTGTGTTGCATAACCTGGTCATTAAGCATATGCTCCATGGACCATGTGGTGTCTTGAATAGGAAGTGTCCGTGTATGATCGCTGGAGAGTGTCGCTTTCGCTATCCTCGGCAATTTTGCCCTGCAACACAACAAGGCAAAGATTCATATCCTTTGTATAGGAGAAGAGATGATGGCCAACATGTCAAAATAAGAGGTGCCGAGTTGGACAGCAGATGGGTTGTCCCATACAATCCTGGCCTGCTTATGAGATATAACTGTCACATCAACGTTGAAGCATGTTCAAGCATCAAAGCATGTAAGTATTTGTTTAAATATGTATACAAAGGCCACGATTGTGCATCATTCTCTGTCGACCCTGCTAATGGTGAAGCTGGAGTAATCAATGAGATTCGTCAATATAGGGATGCTAGATACATCTCACCGCCGGAAGCTGTGCATAGGATTTTCGGTTTCCACCTTTTCGGGGTCTACCCATCTGTTTTGCAGCTCCAATGTCATCTGCCTAACATGCAGTCTGTTATTATTGATGAGAATAAAAATTTAGAAGAAATAGTGAACAATCCTGCTTCTTGTATGACTACACTGACAGAATTTTTCAAGATTAACCGTGTGGACAGTTTTGCAAGCAAATTATTGTACAGAGAGATGCCAGAATACTACAGGTGGATCAGTGGCAAAAAGGTATGGCAAAGAAGAAAGCAAAGAGGACAGATTGGGCGGATAGTGTATGCAAACCCTGCTGAACGCGAGAGATATTTTTTGAGAGTGCTTTTAAATCATGTTAGAGGTCCAACCTCATTTGAGGATTTGAAAACCGTGGCAGGCATCATATGCCCTACTTGTAGAGAATCATGCGAGAAGAGAGGACTCATAGAGACAGATGCGACACTTGATGACTGCTTGTGTGAGTCTGCCACTTTTCAGATGCCATATGCTCTCATAAGGTTATTTGCTACTATTCTGGTTTTTTGTGAGGCCACCAAAATTCGTGCACTTTGGGAGAAGCATAAAGAATCAATGTCTGAAGATTACAGCAGAGACCAATGTAACTCAAAAACAGTAGAACAAATGGTGCTTCGAGATATTAGGGATTTGCTCCACTCCATGGGAAAAGATATGAAAAACTACGATCTTCCGGAGCTGAATGATACAGGTAATAATTTGTCACAACATTGTGTAATGATCTTGACCAAAAAAAGCATACTGATATCTAATTTTTTTGCGTCAAACAGGTGAATTTTCCAATGACATAATGAGGGAGGTCAGAGAAGAACTTTCGGTGGGGGTCGACCAGGAACATCTGGATATAAAAAGGAGTCTTAACAAGGAGCAACGTGCTGGATTTGATGAGATTATGGATCATGTATTGAATAAAAAAGCCAAGTGTTCTTTGTTGATGGTCCAGGAGGAACAGGAAAGACATTCCTATACAAGGCACTACTTGCTAGAGTGCGTTCTGATGGATTGATAGTCATTGCAACCGCAACCTCTGGTATAGCAGCGTCGATACTGCCTGGAGGACGCACGGCACACTTAAGATTCAAAATCCCAATAAAGCTTGCGAGCAATAGCATGTGCAACTTCACAAATCAAGGTGGGACTGCAGAGTTACTCCGTAGGGCATCTTTGCTAATCTGGGATGAGGTTGCTATGACAAATCGTCAAGCGGTTGAGTGTCTTGATAGGTCGCTGCAAGATATTATAAATTGTGATTTGCCATTTGGGGGAAAGGTCATGGTATTTGGTGGAGATTTTAGACAAGTTCTTCCAGTGGTAACACGTGGGACTAGAGCACAGATAACAGATGCTACATTGCAGAGATCTTATTTGTGGGAAAGTATAAGAAAGATACGATTGACACGTAACATGAGGGCTCAATCTGACCCATGGTTCTCAGATTACCTCCTTAGGATTGGGAATGGAACTGAAGAGACAATTGGCGATGATTATGTTCACTTGCCAGAAGATATTGTGATTGGTTATACAGATACAGAGGATTGTGTAAACAAGCTAATCCAAGATGTGTTCCCATCACTTGAGGACAATGCAAGATCAACATCTTATATAAGCACATGTGCCATTCTTTCTACCAAAAATGAACATGTGGATCAGCTAAATGCAAAGATGATTGACAGGTTTCCAGGTGAGGAAAAAGTTTACCATAGCTTTGACTCTGTCGATGATGAATCAAGAAACAACTACCCTATTGACTTCCTAAACTCTATCACTCCAAATGGTCTCCCACCGCATGTGCTCAAAGTAAAAATCAACTGCCCTGTGATCGTTCTCCGCAATCTTGATCCAAACAATGGATTGTGCAATGGAACAAGATTAATGGTCAGAGCCTTCCAGGACAACGCAATTGATGCTGAAATTGTTGGTGGGCAGCATGCAGGCAGAAGGGTGTTCCTACCTAGGATTCCAATGTCTCCGTCCGATGATATTTCACTGCCTTTCAAGATGAGAAGGAAACAATTCCCGATTCGCCTAAGTTTTGCAATGACCATAAACAAAGCGCAGGGGCAAACCATCCCAAATGTTGGCATCTACCTTCCAGAACCTGTGTTCTCACATGGACAGCTTTATGTCGCTTTGTCAAGGGGAGTTTCAAGGCAAACAACCAGAATTTTGTCAAGACCAAACAAGGAACTAGATTCTACAGGGAAGAGCACCAAAAATATTGTATATAAAGATGTGTTGAATTGGTGATGAGTGGTAAGTAATATTTCCAAACATGTACAATGCCTTTAATTCCAACCAAATTGAACTTCTTATTAATATGTCGTTGACCAATCAAGTGTATTATTGAGTTCTTATTACTATTTGCAGCTTGTGTAGAAACCTGACCATTGCTATAAAGAAAATGTTGCATGTCATTTAGATATGTTTATTTGTCAATAAAGCAGCAGCAATATTTCAGTATTTCCATCGACATTGAAAATTTGGTAGTAATAGAGGTAAGTCAGTGGCATCTCAGGAGTTATAGATTGGACTACCAATATTTATAGGATACCAATGTAGTGGTCAAGTTTAAATTTGAATTTACATGTGCATGGCTGTCCACATTTTCTGATTTCTATCCAGAATTCCAAATGTAGATATTTAATGTACCACTATGTTGTTGTCCTTAGGCAGAAGGGAGACATTATTAGGTATATTAGCACCTGACTCTTTTTCATGTCAGATCTGGTAGTTAGATATATTGTATAAAGTTTGATGTGATAATTTCGAAAGTGTACATTCGTTTTGATAGACACTTCTGGTTGGTTATTGTAGGATACAATGTTAACCTCATTTTTTTAGTACCATTGTATACGTTTTCGCCTTTCTGAAATGTGTCCCTGGAACCCAAAGGGTGTCAGTATTAATCAGACTTTTTTCCCTTCAAAAGCTGATAGGGTCACCAGATGATTCAAGTCTGGGATTTCTTCGAAGTGATAATGCGCGAAGATACATGAGACAACTTCCGCAGTACCCTAGGCAGGACTTCCGCTTGCGCTTCTGCAACATGTCTCCTGGAGCAGTCGATCTGTTAGAGAGAATGCTGGTGTTTGATCCAAGCAGACGGATCACTGGTACGTGGACTTAAGGAAACTACTTTATTGGTGTTGGCTTTACTCTAATTATTTTTGCATGCAGTTGACGAGGCTCTGCATCACCCATACTTGACTTCTCTTCATGACATCAATGAAGAACCCACCTGCCCTTCACATTTCAGCTTTGATTTTGAACAACCATCCTTTACAGAGCAACTCATCTGGAGGGAATCTTTAGGATTCAACCCAGATCCTCCCTACTAAGAGCTAAGGTTTGTATGCTTTTTGTTGAAAATGGTTCTTAAGAATATATAGTGTTGTAGACGGCTAAACTAGATTCTGGCATCCTGCAAACATTTTTACAGACTTTTTATTGAGACTTTTCTGTAATGTTTCCAGCTTGACTAATTTAGATCATGGGAAATTGTTTTTCTTTTTGGAAACCAAATATCTGGATCACCAAGACTGTATGCTCGTAACGTGCCATTGTGTAAAATTCTATTCATAACTCAAGTCTATGTGACAGGAGGCTATTCTATACCTTGTTTGCCACGAATTTCTTGTTTGCTAATTCTCTGTTGTGTCACTTCACCATTTTGAATGTTATTTTGTTTGGTTTAAGACTTGCTTGCAGGAATTCATCGACATTAATTTGCCACATACGTAAATTTCAATTCCTCATGTTTTGAGTCCTAATCTGTACCTTTTCTTTGGCCTTGTCAGTACAGAATAATTTACCAGCTGAAGGTATTTGAAGATCTGAAGCTCTAGCGAAGCCAAAACTTCCCTGTCTTGTGCAGCTATTAATTTTATGCCAGCTTGTTGGGCGACTGGGCATGGATTATTGTTGCAGTATCAATTTCTCGAGGCCTGTCGAAAGAAACATCTTTTGTATTCCGTTTCAGATGGCCCGCGGCTGGGCTTGTATTATACCCGTTGATTGCATAAACTGTTCTTGTGTATCCAAGCTTGTAGTTTTGTAGACAATGACTTAAACAGCCCGTGTATATCTTGTTGAAGTATAAGTGGATTGTCCGTCTTTCCCTTATTACATTAATCTTTTAAATAAATTAACTGTTGCATACAATTTAATATGGTATTAAAGCTAAGGAGTTTTGAGTTCAAAATTAGGTTGTCGCAATTCAAAAATAATAATTGCAGCTAACTTCTATTTAAAATTTTAGGTGAACTGAGTGATGCATGCAACTCAATATACCCAAGTTGACATCTCTTCTCGTTGCATTATCTCAGGAATGTTATATTGCACTCTGTGATTATTCACTATTCAGGTCGAATTTTGGACACATGTGGCCCCCAAAACACCCAAAATTCCAAAAATAGCCCCTAAAGTAAAAAAATTCCAAATTTGGGCCCAGCTCGACCGCGCGACCACCCGGCGGCGACACGTGTCCGGTTGTGCGGTTTGCTACATGTGTCCAAAATTCACATGAGGCAACCCAATTATCCAAACAAAACATGTATGGTCATTCAAAAATTGGCTTTGAAAGCAGGGAACAAAACATGTATGGCCATTCAAAAATTCATTTGGTTGATTTCATGTGCATCCCTAAAATGCCGCCGTGGCGTTAGCACGGGCACTATACTAGTAGTTGCAAATCGGACGCTTAGTTCTATGAAATATCTCACCTCTGTTCTGTTCTGTTCTGTTCTGTGCAGGTGCACATGAAGCCGTTGTTCGCGATGGTTGTGACCTCGGTGCACACTGTCCCCTTTGTGATTCAGGCGTTGCCCGTTGCTAGCTTCCCAGCTTCTTCCTGACTAATGGGCCTAACTCTATTTTATGCCCAAGCTAAGGTCCAAATAAATACAAATCTTATGTTTTCATGAACATGAGATCTTCACCTTCATATAGGTGGATAGCTGGTTAACAAAACTGATATATTGAGTTCCACAGTGTAATAAAATGGCTTTACTTTGTAAACAACTTTAATTTGTTTCGGATTTTCCAATTAGTTTTTCTTGCAAAAAGCCATACACTATCAGGATCTAGGATATACGTGAGAGTCAAACCACGACAGGCAAATGCTGAAAACCGTCAGGGAATATTTCCTTGACGGTTCCCCGTTAGGCAATAACGCACAGGGAGTCAGTGTCAAGGAAATTAAATTTGACTGATGGTTACACATTAGGGAATATTTCCTTGACGGTGTTCCACGTCAGGGAAATAAAGATGTCGTCAGCATATGATGTCAGGGTGCAGCACTTTTCTATGATGATAGTCCCCGTCAGGGAGAAAACACTGATTTTATGTCATGCCAAAACTTTCCCTTGACGAGCAACTGTCAAGGATATTTTCCTTGATAGGGTAGCAGGTGACTGGGAAATATATGTTGTTCTTGACATTCTTTAGTTGTCAAGAATATGCATAAGCTATTAGGAACACATTTCCAATAATACATATCCTTAATTTGTTACATCCACACAATCCTTTAATCATCCATGCATCGACACATCACAAAAGATTCATAAATCCATGCATCATAAAAAGACCATGTTTCTTTCCATATTGATAGGCCCATACACATGAAAGATCCATACATCACAAAAAGATATATAAATCCACACATAAAAGTTCCATATCTATAACCATAGTTTAGTTCATGTGCAACATTAATCTATATGGTTGGTGGATCCTCTACTTTAGTAGTTTTATATTTCATAAAATGGTTTGGAGAATGTACAGATGGGATATTCATGCTAGCTAGTTTGGCAAGGTCATTATTCGTTATTTCAATTCAAAGCATGTTTTGGCAAATTGAGCTAGACTAGACAATGACCTTTGACTCAGTCTGCATACTATATAACTTTATTATAAAGTCTTGCAGAGTACGATTTTTGTACTCACCACTGCTTGTTAAACATATTTAGAAGATGTAGAAGAAGATCCATCTTGTGGTTACTATTACGCAGCAGGTTATGGTGATGAGGACATTGATTTCTAGGGTTCTACTCTAGTCAATTGCCTGTGGATAGGTTGAGGCATACTCGTTGGTTTTTATGCCTCTTTTATCTCCATTTTTGCTGAACTTTTTATTGTATGTTCTATTTGGCCGGTTGGTCCAAGTGTTGTAAACTTCACCATGTAGGTTTAGGTTCGATCGCTACCTATATACACTACCTTATTTTAAATTTATCGTGTATGGAATATTGTTGAATGGTGTGCTAGCCACTAATCATGGGACTAGCATGATAAACACATAGGGTTTGGAATGTGAGTTCCAGATCTCGACAGATACCACTCACCCTCCTTCTTGGTGCATGCAGAGGAGGAAGGAAGACATGGTTTAGCTAATCAATAGCACAGTAAAGCTCTCCAGCAAGGAGGAAGAAGAATGGAGAAGAAAATTGGTTGTTGTTAGGCCTAGACATCTCCACATCCTTATAAAGATGTGCGGCAATTCCTCACTAGTAACTGACAACGTTAACTCAATTTTAACTGATTAACTCAGTAGTAACTGATGTTTTAATCAAATTTAAATAGAATAAACAAGAGAGATAATTGCATTTACTACCTCCGTTATATTTTAAGTGGCACTCTATAATCTGTGTCATCAAACTTTCCACTAATATGTTTCAAACTATCTAGTTTGTCTACATGAAAACTATATCATTATATTTATTGTTAAAAATACTTTCATAGCATTATAATTTTACTAGTATATAATAGGATAAAGTTATAAAAAGTAACAATCAAAGTCACATCTTTAAGACCGTGAAAAGTCAAAAATGTCACTTAAAAAGAATAGATGGAGTATATGATTTCCTGAAAACTGTGCTGGATGAATTTTTAAAGGAAAAAGTACACTTATCAACCCTGAACTCTGGTCTCCATTTGTTTATCAATTTTCAACTCTGAAACCGTTCACTTTATAACCCTGAACTCTCAAAACCATTTAAAACACCCCTTTCGAGCCAATCCACATAGGTTTTTGTCTCACATGGTGCCTATGTAGCGGTGGTTTTGACACATAAGAAAATAACAAATAAAAATATGATTTGGACCACATGTCATCCTTTAACAAATAAAGATGAGGTGGCACTCTTCCTCCTCTCTCTTACTACCTCTCATATGGTCACCTTCCTTGCGCGTCGGCAACCTGAAATAGGGGCGGAGCCTCCTACCTCGACGATGGGGGTTCTGGCGGCTAATCGGTGAAGTAGATAGGCGCAAAATGTGTTCCTGAGGATGGGGAACTCAATTTTGTAGACGATGAAGACTGGGGAGGCACAAAGAGATCTAGTGACGGCTAGGGCCATGGTGGCAGTGTGGTGCATGGTGGTGGGATTGGAGGATGGAAGTCAGGTGATATAGCTTTAGTAGGCCAAGGTGTACCTCATAATGTGGATGATGTTGACCATGGAGACTTCATGCAACATATCAGCTACGGCATGGAGGAGGACAAGGGGAGGGAGAAAACTGAAGGAAGAAGATGACAAAGAGAATAGGGGTTGACAAGTGGGCACATCATATTTTTTATTTATCAGGATGATTTGGGATGCACATGTGTCAATATTTTAATATCGATCTTACGTATGATTTGTTTGGATTTAGAGAAACTCTTAGAAGGCCCGATGTATGCGCCTGCAAAGTAAAGACACAGAAAACTTTATACTGGTTTGGGTCTTCTCCTAAGAGAATAACAACCCTTCGTCCAGTGTGATTGCTAATTGCTAGAAAAGGGAATTACAACAGAGAATTATGTGAATGTCTAACAATATCTCCTCCTCCGATCAGAATCGCCCCTTCTCTCTTTGACGTTAAACTTTAAATAGCCAGCAAAGCAACGGCAGTTGTCCTGTGCCAAAAGACATCTCAACACTTCGGATGATAACCGCCCAACGGAAGTTACTGTCAGAGAGACATATAAAGCCATTCTCCTTGTAGCGGTTGTTGTAAGAGAGAGATCGTGTGCAGTTAGTGGACTAACACACGTTCTAACCACTTTGTCAGACAAACCGATAGTGTAGTTCATTGTCGTAGACAAATCAATTTGAGATAGACTCATCGTAGGAATTCCCATGACCACAGAGTGGTCACAAAAAGACTAACGATTACATGGTCGAAGGACTTACGACCATGGGATAATCACAGTAAGGCTTACGACTATGTTGTCTTAAAAGGACTTACGACCATGGGATGAACGTAGCAAGACTTATAACTGTGCGGTCATAGAAAGACTTACGACCAAGTGGGTAGTCGTAGTATACTTACGACTATGCGATCGTAGAAGAACTTATGACTATATGGTCGTAGAAAAGCTTAAAGACCATCCTGCCATATTTACAACTTATCGATATGGGGTATATTCAAGGAATATAATGATATAATAATTTGAGAATTATTCTATCCTCATCATCTAGCCCCTAATATCAAGTGAAAATAACTTATTCGACTAAGCATGGTCGTAAATAAAGAGTGGTCAAAAGCTAAGACCTTCTTGACCCTTATCGATTAGGAATTGACAGGGTCGACTTGGTAATTTTGCTTAAGTTGTAAAGATAGAAAGACATCGGACAGAAAAAACGCAATCAATTTCCCTCGAGCTGTCTGTCGAATCGGTTCCCAAAGCAAACATTCGGTTCGCAAAGCAAACATTCGGTTCCCGAGAGAAGTAACCGATGCATTGGTTATAAAGACTTATCGAGAGTAAATTTTGGTTTTTCACTTTCCCCATTTGCTTCAACTCGTTTGAGCTCTCCGCCTCCAATCAATCTCCAATCTAACACAAATCCCTTCCAATCCTCTGAAAGAATGATGAAGTCTTCTTCAACTTGGGCTGAACTAGAGATGGTTCATGCCAAGATGAAGGCATTGGAGACTGTGGAGAAGATCCCACCGTGGTAGTTAGCATCGCCAGGCGAATGCACATGGCAATGCACGATGGTATGCAGACCGGACCTGTAGCAGGTCCTGTCCACTGGAGGATGACACTCGTAGTCCATCTGCTATTGTAGGTTCCTTACTTGAAGCGGTGATCGAGCATCGACTTGCCAATTTGAAGCAGTTCGGGGCATTCTCCTTTGGTTGGTGTTGCGGTCGGGAGTGCGACATGCCCCGTCACCATACCGACTCCTGTGAGGCAAGTTTTGTGAACAACTTGATATGGTTGTACCTTGGCGACTCTTGGAGGGATGTTGCTGAGGTTGCTCAAGTCGGGCCATCACGTCGTGAAACATCCATGCAATGTCTTTAGCGAAGCTATCGTAGACTGGCGCTTGAGTAAGCTCTTGAGTCAGGTTCTCGAGCAAGTCATTGATCCATTGAAACTCCCCCGGGCCTCTTCGGACTAGTACTGGGTTTGCTCAGGCAAAGCACTCTGGGCGGCAAGTCGTCTTTGTCGAGCAATCTCAGGATCCTCAACCCCTGAAGCAAACTAGGGCTGCCTCAGAGGAGAGTGAGTATTTCTAGAATTTCTCCCACACTCGTCAGAGTACTAATCGGGCTCGTCACTGGAGGTCTCGTCACCATCCTCACAAGAGGAGGAGAGTGTGGTCGCCGGGGAGCATCCTCAGGCTTTCCTTTAAGAGGGTGATGAGAATCTGTGGACAAGGCAAAAGCCTCCTGTCTAGAATCTCCACTTCCAAGGGATACCCCCCTCATCTGAAGAATCATCAAGCGAGATCGTCTGGCAGCTTGGAGTAAACCTCGCCAGGTAGGGAAAATCGGGATTATAACCATCCCCAGCCTGATCTGCTCCCTGCGAGAACGCGGATAAACACGAAGTGTGCCCACCCATGGTCTTCGCCGGGTCGTCCAGAGAGTCACCACTAGGAACTAGTGATGTGCTCCCTGATCGACAGAGTCTAGGGCTCTCTGAAACTGTACGGGGCGATGCTGTGGGACTCGAACGCTTGAGAACGGACCCATCGTTGTGTTGCGAGCCCTCATCATGGTCGGATTAACCCTTGCCGTTTGGGGAGATGAGTCCTCTATTGGGCGTACTGCTGTGGGGGACTATGATCCTTCATCAGCCTTTCCGGCGGCGTCTCCGGGATCACCGGAGGAATCTCCTAGGAGACATTCATCGTCGGAAGCAAGCAAGGTCTAATCGTAGTCATAGCAGGCCTCCATGTCGATACTCACGTAGTCAGCCAAGTCAAACCAATTCTCCTCATTCCATTCACCTGCCATGAGGACATTAGGAGAAAAAAAAGAGAAACTTGCCGACGAGAAAATTACCGGAGTCTTGGAAGAAGGATACCCATGAACGGCACCAACTGTCGATGTTTTAATATCGATCTTATGTATGATTTGTTTAGATTCTAGAGAACTCTTAGAAGACCCGGTGTATGCGCCTGCTGTAGGATTAAGGATACCGACTAGAGGGGGGTGAATAGGAGGTTTTTAAATTTTATTTGTTCACTTGATTAATTCTTCACAATTTAAATAGCAAGAATGTAAAGCAATTAATCCTACACAATTCTAGTCAAGAATATAATAATCCTAGCTCTAAGCAAGCAAATGATCACAATGGAGCAAATAATCAAGAGCTAAGAAGGAGATGAACACAACCGATGTTTTTACCGTGGTGTTCGGAAACTTACCGGTTTCCCCTAATCCACGTTGAGGTTAGCCCGAACGAATCGGACCGGCTCCACGAATTAAGCCGAAACACCTCGATCACTAGTGGTAGCTCTTCCCCGCTCTGGGTAGGTGAGCTCCGACCTTCATAAATCACTGGGTCTTCTCACAAGCTCCTTGAGAATATCACCGATCGAACCTCCGCCCAATCGTCCAAGTGCCGGCAAGCACTAAGAGTAATGAATCCGGGCTTCACTTGAATGCAAACTAGTGCCAATTGGATCAACTAATGAATTCTAACACTATTTGCTCAACCACCTCAAATTTAATGAACAATGTGAGAATGAGGGTGGAGTGAATGCTCTAGGGCTCAAGAAATATGCAATGAGTCTCTAACCTTAGCCCTTGTGCAGTGGTGGGGGTATTTATAGCCTCCACCAACCAAAACTAGCCGTTTGGCCCAAATTCCTGAAAAATTCAGGATGAGCGGTACTACCGCCCCTATGGGCCGGTACTATCGCTACCAAATCTTCGCGGCCGAACGGCTATGTCAGAACTCTGCAGTGACCGTTGGATTTGGCGGCGCGATACTACCGCCGTTGAAACTTGCGGTACTACTGTTCTCCGATAGTTCCGCAAAGTCAGCGCGGTACTACAGTTCTGGCCGAAATCCGAAAGGTCCCAAATTTGGCGCTCTCTGGAAAAAACATTCTGCTTTGAGTCCGGAGCTACCGGACCCCGGAAGTACCGCCCTGGATAGTGGAACTACCGCTCCCTGCGGTAGTTCCGACGTTGAAACCGCCGGTACTTCCGCTCTGCGAAATTCCAGAAATCATCCGGAGGTGCTCTCTGGAAAAAAACGTTTCGCTCACCCTCCGGATCTACCGAACTCCGGAAGTACCGCTTCAAAATGCGGAACTACCGCTCCTTGCGGTAGTTCCGGCTTTGAAACCACCGGTACTTCTGCTCTCGTAAAATCTAAAATGCATCTGGGGTGCTCTCTGGAAAAAAAGGCTCCGCTCAAAAACCGGAACTTCCGCTTGCCGGTACTACCGCTTCTAGGCGTGGAACTACCGCTCTCCGGTAGTTCCGATGTTCAAATCTGCGATACTACCGCACGTCCAGACAGAGCACAGACTTGATTTAAATTGGATTTTTGATGAATGCATGCTTCTAATATTGATCCAAATGGCACAAGGCATTTACTTTCAAGCTACTCGGCATGATCCCTCTTTATGGTACGATTATCTACTCTATAATCCGGTCTTCCACATTTCTCCTAAGACCGGTAAAATAAAAGGAGATCATATTCTAAGTATATCTTTGTCTTGAACCAAATTAGGTCTTCATATATATATCCTTTGGCTTGCAATTTGTAGCTCACATGTGTATTAACCCTTCGCATGCTCATAAAACACGTTAGTCCCATATTCACATAAATTCATTAATTACCGAAACCATTTTTAGGGGCCTAGATGCTTTCACCTGCGGAGTAAAGTCATAGGAAACTTTATCCTGTTCGGGCCTTCTCATAAGAGAATAACAACCCTACGTCCAGTGTGATTACTCATTGCTAGAAAGGGGAATTACAACAGAGAATTATGTGAATGGCTAACACTATCTCCTCCTCCTATCAGAATCACCCCTTCTCTCTTTGACATTAACCTTTAAATAGCCAGTGAAGCAACGGCAGTTGTCCCGCACCAGAAGAAGTCTCAACGCTTCGGGTGATAACCGTCTGACGAAAGTTACTATCAGAGAGACATATAAGGCCGTTCTCCGTGTAGCGGTTGTTACCAGAGAGAGATCGTGTGTTGTTAGTGGACTAACGCACGTTCTAATCACCTTGTCAAATGAATCGATAGTGTAGTTCATTGTCGTAGATAAGTCTTTTGAAGATAGACTCGTCATAAGAATTTCCATGACCACAGAGTGGTCGCAGAAAGACTAACGATTACATGGTCATAGAAGAATTTACAACTATGGGATAATCGCAGTAAAATTTATGACTATGTAGTTGTAGAAGGACTATGATTATGGGATGGTCGCAGCAAGATTTATGACTATGTAGTCGTAGAAAGACATAAGACCAAGGGGGTAGTCGAAGTAAGACTTAAGACTATGCGGTCGTAGAAGAGCTTACGACTTTATGATCTTAGAAAAGTTTACGACCATCCTGCCATATTTACCTTTTATTGATAAGGGGTATATTTAAGGAATATAATAACATAATAATTTAAGGATTATTATATCTTCGTCAACGTGGATGCCACGTCAACCAAAACCAATGTCATGTGAGATAATACTAGGGTCTGGGATGTAAAGTGGATGGTTCCATTAGTATGGAATTTTGATTCGGACGGTTTTAGAATTGAGAGTTGAAAAATGAACCGAGAAAAATAGACTTATTCTATTTTTAAAACAACAATCTCAGTTGCAGATTGGTGGGCACTGGGCAGTCACAGGTCACACTCGAGCTTGGAATTGCGTGAATATCTCAATTCTCATCTGTTTCTGTTCTTTCCGCAGTAGTTAATGTGGTTGTTCGGGATCTACCTGTATCCTGTGCAACTGTGATTGTTCGTCGCGGATGGGTCATCATTTGTGATTCCACTTGATAGCGCTTAACAGACCTGAAAACAGCGTTCTTACAGGTCTATCTTATGATCAAGCTAAGCCTGAATAAATACAAGAAAATAACAATTTGCTTCTTTTACATTGTCACGAACATCGACATTGACAGCCAACTTCACCTTCATGTAGATGGATAATTGGTTATAAAGACCTATATATTGACCTGAGTAATTTAATAAAACAAATATGTTACTATTTCCACAGTTTCAGTCTTGGATGGTCTAATTATTTCTTCTTGCAACAAGTCCAATTCACAATTTTTGTTCCTAATCTCATTACCGTTTTTTTCCGTAAACATTGATGAACTTGAAAAATGCAATTTGTGATCTCCATTGAACCTAAAACCCGAAGGTGTCCTCACCAGCTGCCATGGAACCAAACGAGAATATCTGCCTGTAACAGTTAATCTGCAATGGAGTTTTTATAACCAATACCAAACATACACATTTTCAGGGAAAGAAAATTGATGGAAATTACAGCACACATTTTGCGTTGGGTGCGAACTGGAAGAACAAGACTGACAGTTGCTGGATTTTATTTCTCATGGACGACATCGCAACAAGATGACTCAAACAGGAGGGAATCAACGCGAATTTAGCAGCTCAGACAGAACTAGCTAGTGGCTCCCGAGGCAGCAGTTCTCGTCGTCGGAGCCACAGCACGCCTTGGCACACTGGATCATAGGCCTCAGCTTGAAATAGCATTACCTGCACCCTGTTATCCGTTGTGGAAATAGAAAGCACGCATGCTTAGTTGTGAACAGAAAAATGTAAATCTTCATGTAATTTGCATATTTCACAACTGAAAACTGTCAACAAGTGGCATAAATCTCATGTCCCAGTGACTAATCCCAGAGTTTGGAGCCCACATGGGACATGTTCGTAAATATTTATACCATTTCTTTGCACAATTGCGTATCTAGAAGACTCCAATGGAACACTAGTAAGACGAGACAAGAAAATAGTGTAACTAACCTTGAGGATGGATCCCCTCCATCCTCGCCGCCGCCGGCATGGCGGCGGCAAAGATCACCCCGGCCATGGCCCAAATGAAGAGGGCAAGAATGGTGTTCCTCCTCATCTTCTTCTCTCCCCGCTCACTCAGCTTTGCTCCACGCCCACAGTGATCAAGAAGACTTGTGAACTATTACTCTTTGGTCTCCCTATGCTCCATTTATATAGAAGAACAAGTACTCCAATCCATTGCATCACATGCTAAAGTTGGTCTGGTATAGTGGAGAGGGGTGCGGATGATGATGAGTACGAGGACAATCGATCGCAGTGTTGGAATTTCTGTCCCAATCTTTGCATGTGACATATGAGACAATGATAAAAAGATAAACTTTGACCCTCTGTGGGCTTGGGAATTGGGATAGCAGTGAGAGTCCATGGCCAGCAAAGCCATGTCGGCTGGGTGCTTCGGTTTGGTGGAAATGCACGAGGGAGTCAAACTTCATTAGGCAGCCATGTACTAGTCTATAAAAACCAGCCTTCTCTAGAACAATTCTTTCTTTCATAATGATACAAAAATACTAGAGATGAACACAATATGTGCTACCTAGGTGAGCCAAAATCAATTTAGTAAAAACACAATCCTTGAAACAGGATACTAGACCAATTGTGCATAGGACATAGGGGATTTGTTGCGAGGTGGAACTGTAGCATGGTAGAAATAACTGCTAGGTGTTAGCGGTAGTTTAGCGGTAAGCTAGCGAGAGGATTTTTTAAAAAGCAAATAATGCATTTTTATTAATATTATATTAATATATCAGTATTTAAAAAATTACATAAATAACATTTTGTCGCCATTTAAACATAGGTCAGATTTTCTGTCGCCATTTCGTCAAACAAATGAACAACGGAGTGCCATGTAGGTGCCATGACATCCGTCGTTATTTCCATTGATGACAGAAGAACCAATCGTCAATAGAAATAACGATAGAGGCCTCCGTAACCTCTGTCGCCATTTCAAACAACAATAGTGGCCAATCCATTTAAGGGCCAAAAAACTAGCAAAAATTCATAACAATTCAGTAAAAAAAAAGAGAAAAAAAGAGAGACAGGGGAGGAGAGGAGATGAGAAGGGAAGGGAAGAGGACAAGACAGGAGTGTTTTCTGTATCCTAGATGTGAATTTTTGGTTTCTTTGTAGATTTTATTTTGAAATTATGATAGGTTAGCAAATAAAATGATTAGATGTCTAGTTATGTTAGGTAATGAGTAAATGTGTAAATAGTATAGTTATAGATATGTAGTTATTAAGGGTATTTTGTATAGGATGAATTCTTGTAGAACTACTAATTTCTCGTAGTCATAAGTTGTGGTGCACGGATTAGTTTTAAAATATTAAATCTTCTAGTTAGATCTGTTCGGAACATGGAGAGTACAATATCTATAGGATCCATTATTAACTGTGTGCTACGTAGATGAAGCATGCATAGTAAGTTAGATTTTTACAAGACATATACGATTGGTTGTCTTTCTTTAGGGTGTTGTACGTTAGGGAAATTCTCTTCTATGCAAGTTTATTAGTGACTAGCAGATTTGTTATTAAATCTATTTTGCGTTTATTTTATTGAATGAGGAGTTGTCATTAACATCAGATTAATTATCTAATTGATCGCCAGGTATAAGTGAACAGGTACCTTTAAAAATACATTATAGAGAAGGAGTTCCACGGATGGATGCAAAATGAGTCAATTTGCATCATTTTTCATCTGTGATGGCCAATGTTTCAAATACAGAGCAGCGTCCATGGGGCACTGTTATGATGTGGTTGTACTAGTTATTCTTGCTGGATCATGTGTTGCATGATCTGAAGTTGCATGGCATTGCTACCTGGGCACGGCAACACACGTACTAGGAGTTAATAAAACTAAAGGGGCAAAATTTGTGGTTCTCATACGTGAGATTGGTGAAGGAGCGTGGATGGCCACTAGTCTTTCTGGCCCAAGGATATGTGGAGGTCCCTCTGGCTTATGTGACATAGGAAGATGGCATAGGTGGTAATGCTGAAGAAGTTGGAGAGTCTAGCTAAAGTGATCCATATTGTTTGAGTGAAGAAGAGGGAGGTTGTATGGACTCAATTGAAGCTGGGACTATAGACCTTCATATGGCCGAGGTGCAGGAACCCATGAGGATTGTAGATGAAGGAGAGGAGATCAAAGCCTTGGTGGAATGGATAGAGCTCGAAGATCGTTAGCATGAGACAATGTCAGATGATGAAGTTTCTGATGACAGGCAAGATGGAGGTGATGAAGCCATTCCGTTGGAGTGGAACGTAAACCAATTTGACAAACTAGAAGTGAGTAAAGGTGAGCGGGATAATGAAAGGAGCGTTTTACAAAAGTAAGGAGGAGGTGCAGGGCTAGGTTTCAAGGCCATGACCTTTGCCTAGAAGACATGCACATCTATTATCCCTAGGACCCTAGCCCCCTAAGCCCTGATCTACCACTCAAAACTAGGGAGTCCTACACCCCTAGAAATCCCCTCTGGGACTACCTACATATCCCTAAGCCTTGGTCACAATGCAAGTACAAACTTAACATTGTGGTCCAGGTTTTTGACGACGTAGGGAACCCAGGACATTGATTCTTTCGCTTCATTCTTTTCATAGTAAGTAGTTCATTTTCTATTTATTCTTCCATGCATGTATCACTTTTAATCACCTTATCTTCCTTGCAAACAGTGGATTGTAAGTTCATTGAGTGGGTGGATCAACTGTATCCAATATTTGCCTAGGTTTACATCCACACTCTCCAAATTCACCTAGATGAGTTGCGGGAGGAGCTCCAAACTAAGAGGATCAACAACGACAAGCTCTGCAGGCAGATAATCAGGGAGATGAACAATTAGGAGGTGGTCCACCTCGCAACGATTACCACCCGTACCATTGCTGTGCCAACCCGAGCTGCAATTGCGCCTGCCACTACCACAACAACCAGCCATATCCATGCCGCCCTAACAACCGCCACTCCATGTGGGTGCCCTACGGTGTTCCATTTTCAGCTTAGGGCCATTCGTCCACAAGGACTATTAGATCTACAACTACCATGTCATTTATATTCCATAAGCTGTGCATATATCTTACATGTAGTTTGTGTTGACGATTCATACATATTGTCGTTTGTGTCATAGGAGTAGCGAGACAAACATATGCACCTAACCAAACCCTACATGCTATGTAATTTGTACCTTCACTATGATGTGTTATGATGGGTTGAAATGTGTAATCTAAGCAAAGATTTGGGCTAGAGAGGTCATGATCACAAAAACACAAATATAGGTCAATACAAGACAAGAATCGAGAAAGATTTTAATTCTTACTATAGAAGTGATCCAACTAGCAAAAAGATTGATCCTAAGGACCTACTAATGCCTCTTACACATCATGGATCATAACAAGAACAAGAGAAACATGAAAAGAGCCAAATCAACGTAAGCAAGAACAAGAATTCATGCAAAGAGGGACAAGAACACAAAGATTCGAATAACTTGATTTATTACATGAAGAGGAATGATTCTTATAGCTTGCTGGTTACAAAGGATCCTCCATTAGTCCCACTCTTACTCACACAATAAAGGAGAGGAAGAACTGGTCTAAGCCCAGAAAATCTCCTTACTTCCTTGTTTATCCCTAGAACCCCTCACCCTTCATCATATAGGCTAAACCAACCTCCTTAGTGGGTCTAGACCCACTAAGAATTGGGCAAACACATCAATCCCATAATACTAGGTTTTTCACTCATATGTATGCTTTTCAAAGCGCTTACAAGGATCAACCCACTCAAACTCGAGTGTTTGATCCACTTCACACACACATGACCCTAACATAACCCTAAACCACTTCCCTTGCATCTCCTACGCCATGGTTTTGGAGTTGGACTCAAGTTCGGCATTTGGCATTTTTCTGCAGTGCCCTTGACGAAGTTTTTGGATGTCTTCTCTTGACTCCGTCTTCATCTTGTCGTGCAAGCCACCATGAATGCCACGTGTAGATCGATCAATGGCTTCCCTCTCATGGGCAAGTCTCTCTTATTTCCAGTTCCCACCGAACAATGCATCACTTGAGCCGACGAAGTCAACTTGATCCAACCCTTTGCTAGAACCTTTTTTTAATAGCATTTGTTGACTTTACCATGTACCATACTTGAGCCTAACCATCCCACATAACCTTCTTGACTGCTTGGACCTCTATCCACCCTGATCTATTCTTGATCGCCCGTCGTTGACCATAGTTGCCTCTAAGCTTCTCTGCACATTCAAAAATTAAGAAACTATTTTTGAGTACAAGTTCTTCACAACTTGACCCACGCGTTAGCATAAACATAGAACATGCATCATAATGCAACCAAGACAGGAGTTATAAAATCATCCCATGATCAAATCTCGTATGATTCCTAATTTTTAGGACTTAACCGCCACAGCTGGTGTGACCAGACTCCCCATGCCGGTCATATCGCATTGATAGTACCACCAACCTTTGGTCGGTACTATCACTCCTCACACATTTCCTAGTAATAAGGGAGCGGTATGACCGCTTGCCAAGGCCGGTACTACTGCCCTAGTAGCACCAGAAACTAAGCCTCGGTCATATTGACCCTCCGCTAATACCGTGGTATTGCACTGGTGTTATTGAACCTGGCCAAGCCCGAAAAAGCTCAGATACAACCCTTACTAGAAAATAGCTATGCCATCTATGTGGGGACCCCGAGCATTGAATACCCTGAAATCACCATATGTGTTCTGTACTTGTCTCATGATCAGTGGATAGAACACACATTCACAACATTGAGATTTCATCCATACACATTGTATACAATTAATTTACAAAAAGGGGTAGTATATAAGCGATGCATCATTAATGTTTACAACATAGGGCTAACCGGCCAAATAAAATATAAGTTTCAAGAGTAAGTGCAGCGGAAGACAAGTAAATAAACAAAAGTGTCTAGTGGTGTGCCACGATAGCCCATAGGCAACCGACTAGAGTTAGGAACAAAGTACACGTCATCAGGTATGTTATCTTCCTCATTCTCTAAACAACAATTATTTAAGCAAGGTTTAGTATATTATGTACTGAGTAAGACTTGTAGTGCATCGCAACATATAAATAAATGCAAGACTAACAATAAGTAAGGCTCTATGCTATAGTTATTTTTAACATAAAGCAAGTTTCATTTGCAATATTAATAAATAGTAATTTGCAACAAAATTGTAAAGAGCAGTTGACATGTAATGAAATAACATATATAGCTTTGATAATAGTAAATCACTTCCATTCACAACCCTCCTTGTCTACGATCATCGAACAATTCCCAAGCATGGGCATGGCACCTGTGATACGTACACGCATTCTAACTTTTCCAATGAAATAATTTCGTAAAATAAAAGCAACTTCACACTTCCTTTGATGTATGATAAAAGTGATTATCATATAGCCTTTATATTACCTAGACCTAATCTTACACCAGCCTAATGAATGTCAAATCTCACTTAGGTCCATCCCCAATGAGCATTCGAATCGTTTCTTGTGTCCATCCCCTAAGTGAGAACCCTTACTTAACTCCATCCTCCAAGTGGGCATTCACCATTGTATAGCAAGCTTTGGTCTAAACACCTTGGTGAAAGGAGCCCCTATAAGGAAACCTTCATAAAATGCCCTCACTACTTCGGCTTAACAAAATACAAGATTAGACCTAGACAACTTGTCAGCTAAAGCTAGAACTAATATAGTATATGTGGTTGTATGCTTAGACTTAGATGTGTGGCAACATCATTTGGTCCTTAATTGATCCAGGTGAGAATCTCCCCCTATCTACATGCGAGATACAATCTCACATATGACAGTTCATAATATAACTCGCCCGCATCTAAATCTAGGTTTCTATTTTATTTTATACCAAATTAATAGAAGTTCCTCCTTTGGCCCAACATTTTGAAATTACCCATATCCATACAAAAATTTTTCCAAGTGACCAAACTTAGTGAAAACTATTGTGTGGCTAAACATCTAGACCATATACTCAATGTAATATACCCAAAGTGACATTAGCTACTATCTAAACCATGTCCTTAAAGGTTATAACAGTAAGGATATCAAATTTGCAAGGATGTTCAATTTATACAAGCAATTATAACTACCATTACCCACAGTATAGCAATTTAATGAAACATACACGCATGCAAAATAGTTTTTGCAAATAATATACAATAATTGAAATAGTAGGATCAACATGGTCAAAAGGGATGCTTACCTTACTCTTGTTACTTAGAGAATAATTCGGACACGTTACAGTGAAGTATTTCCAAATTAAGAGAGTGCATAAGCATCTAGGGACTATTAGGAGGCTATCGAAGGGTTGGAGTGATCGGAGAGGTGTCAGAGCATCCAGTCGATGGTGAGTAGCGGAGGCGGTGAAGACATCCATGGCACGGGAGTTCCAAGGAAGGACCAAGGATGCTTTGGAAGCAAGGAATTAGGCTAGGTCTCACTAGAGAGGAAGCATGGCTCGTGGCGGCAGTATTGGCCAATGACAAGGAAGATGGCTCAATCATGATGAGTATATGCATGATTCACAAAATTAAATTAGGGGAAAAGCTCTAGAGAAGATAGAACACAAGATGACATAAATAGGGAAGCAAGGGATCCATTGAAGAGCTCACACCGTGGTGAAGCTCAGTGGAGCATGCTCATCGGTGCAGAGGAAAATGGCGCATTCCAAGCATGGCGAGGAAGGAAAGGCTCAGGTTTTCATGGGAAAGAAGCAAGGGCAAGATGAGGAAGAGGATGGCCCTGTCAGGAAGGCCTTATAGGCATGGGACAGTCGAGGGAGATGCGCGAGATTTCGCAAGTGCGGTGGCAAAATGGATTCGGTTCTTCTCGATGATGCACGGCACACAGAGAAGACAAGGAAGGGAGGGACTCAGTTCGGTGATACGACCGGTGGGTGAGACTGGGTAATTGAGTTGGGAAACCAGGGGCATGGCTTCAAAACTAACGACAAGGCTTAGCCAAAGCAGAGCGGCGTAGGGCGAGCAGGAAGATGTGTTGGACCGAAATGGCGCAAGAGGGGGGGGTGAATGTCGACTTTTAAAAATGACCCCCTCAAGTATTTACTCAAAAGCTCTCCTCCAATAGCTAAAAAGATATGAAAGAGGTGCTAGCACACTTGAAGAACCTTAAACCACAGAGGAGAAAGCATAACCCTAAAGACCAGAAAGAAACAACGACAATTGAGCAAAAACAAGAAGGGCCGGTCTGAACAAAACTCCCCGGGCGGTCAGACCGCACTTGCCAGGGCGGTCTGACCGGTTACTTGCCGCCGGTCAGACCGCCGGCCACATAGTGGTCTGACCGCTCCATCAAAACCGGTCTGACCGGCCGACAGGTTTAGACAGCAGCAGAGATGGTTTTTCAGACTGTAAGAGAGGAACTTCAAACTGCAGCAAAATTAAGGATTTCCCTTTGGATTTTTCTGCCCAAAAAGACAAGGCTATAACCAACATAGCCTGAGAAGCCTAGGGAAACAAGGAAACACAACTCAAGACCAAGAATTTGGGATTTGACCCAAAAACTAAAAATATTCAGAGACTTCACCAAAAAACAAATTACTTCTCCATCGTTGATCCTTTGGACATGAAACTTTGAGGATAGCTACCAGTTAGCCTCTGGACTCTAGGGACCAAATTTCAAGCCATCTCAAAGAGGGAAATGAAATCTGCATCAAAACCCTAGAAATTCTAAAAACTGAACTTCTATAGAGAGAGAGAGCCAAAATCCAAATTTCTCAACAATCCCAAGTCCTTTGTTCTTGAGCTTTTGCAAGAACATTAGCAATAGCCTCAGGACTAGAAAGCTCAAATCTCAAGCCTTCTTTCTAAGAAAATCAGAGGAGGCCAAGAAACCCTAGAAAGCAAGAACAGGAACAGAGGAGCTCAAAAAGGGAAATCTGAGATTAAAAGTGATTTGCTCTTGGGAAAAATCGATCAAATGATCTTGAGGCATCATCCCATCACAGAGCAACCCATTTTGGCACTTCTCAGCAAGAATCAACAAGAAACACAAAAACTCAAGAATCACTCAAAAGAGAACATCGAAGGAAACTGGGACGAACAGGAGAAATAAACTTCAGATTCTTCATTCCAAACAAACAGGGATTACAAGGAGTCCCGATACCCCAATTACAAATAGAGGAATGATTACAAGGAAGCTCACTTCATCCTCTCCCACTCACAAACTCAAGAACACTCTTACTACATGCTTGGAGGAGGGGATGAAACACACAGAAAAAGCTACGAAGAAGACAACACCCTGCTGCCCTCAACCACTAAAGAGCAAAGGGAAAACCAACTCCCAAAGCCTCTTTTGACTCAAGAAAACCCTAACTATCTCCCAAATCCATGAGGGGCATGCAGCCACTCCCTCCTATTTATAGCCCTTGCATACCGGGTTTCCAACCCGTTTTGCCCGCTAACTCCGAACGGAACCGCTTCCACCTGTACAGCCTTGCGTTTTTACCGAAACTCCCCTTGTGCACCTTCCGGGAAGCTTCCGCATTCCTTGTCGTCCACGACTCGCAACCACCTCGAGTTCACGCCGTCTTCGACACATCCGACCGTTCTGACCTCGACACCGCCCGTGTCTAGTCCGGTCACCTCGTGTCTCACCACGACTCCGCCTCGACGTCCTGCAGCCAACACAGACAAGAAACACATCAAATAGCACCGCTCGATACATGTAAGCATAAATTCATTAATGAAATAGCCCAAACCTGACAAGTCGACATAATATGCATCCTAACCATTTTGACCAGGTTTGACTAAGTCCGACCGAGCCCGATTGCACCACGCAACGTCAAGGTCCGAACCAACCAAATCAAACTCGACTTTCCTAAACCGATGTCAATTACTCATCACACATGGGATGACCTCCACATGGTCTCTCAAGATGAAACTTGCCAGTGGGCCTGGCTCGCCAGCTAGAGGAGGTGAGGCAGCCTGGCAGGTGGGGTCTGGTCTGACTCGTCAGTGTCAGGATGTTAAGTGGCCGAGGAGATGGCCTGACGGGTGGGTCCCACATGGCAAAGTGAGAGTTAAGGTGGGTTGTGAGTTTAGGAAATTTTTAGACACATCAGATGAGCTCCAAAAATTTTGAAAATTTTTATGGGTGCTACTAACATAGTGCAAATCAATAACTAAAATTTTATAATTTTATCTTCTCTGGATTTTTGTCCAAAAAACTTGAAAGGCTACTATTTTCATTTAAAAGCGCTATTTGATTTGAATAATTTTTGTATTATGCTAAAAAATGCTTAAATATTTATTTTCATTGCCCTGAATATATTTGTGAGCTTTTGAAATGATTTTTACCATAAACTTTCTCATGACAACTTTCAATCATCCTTTTAGATTTAATTTTTGAATTCAAATTGAGTTGCATCCAATGTACATTTGGTTTTTGAAATTTACTTTTCCAAGAAACTCCAAATAAAGCCAAGAAAATAATGTGCATGCAAATTTTTTTTAATTTTTCCTTATTTTTGCATTCCCTAGAATATGGGATGCTATAGCTCTACCCCCTTATAAAGAATCTTGACACTGAGATTCAGTGCTTTTGGTAAAAGAAATTTGGAAAATCGGTTCTAATTCGATCTTCTTGTTCACATGTTGCTTCATCCTCGGTGTAGTTACTAACACTCTTTTTCAAGATTCTAATTGTAACACATGGGTGTCTTACTAGTTCTTTAAGATAGCTATGTGTGCTAGACGGAAATACAAAATAACTTTTTCTAAGGAAAATGCCCATATAGCATCTACATTTTGCTCGAAAGTCCGTCCAACATTCTGAACTATGAAATCAGATATTTGATCTCTTGAACTTTATAATCTAGTTCAAAATAACACCCTGACCCGATTTTAAATAGTGGTATTGCTCGCGTGGCTCGATGAGTGGATGGTTTTATTTCGTAGAATGACACGTCGGTCAAATTTAGGTGAATAATAGGGGTCAAATGTATGGTTTCAAGTTTAAGATGTTAGACGGATTGTATGAATTGTGTAATCTCCCATTATGGGATTGGTAACCGACTCAAACTTTTAAGCAAAATTTAGTATGTTATATGAACTTATTTTTTTCTAAAATCGTAAGGTTAACCTCAAATTCTCGTTTCTTTTTCTAGAAACTGTAACGAAAATACAAAATCTTACTCGAAATACCGAGGACCGGTAGACTCCTGTAACTAGCTTGATTCCGCGATGTGGCATAGTACCGCAATTGCAACTCACCCTAGGAGTGGAAAATGGTAACGGATAATTCGTTTTATCCGATATTCGTATTCGAGAAAACGCGAATGTGGTAAGTAAAATCCGTATCCGAATGTTTGTATTCATATTCGAGAATATTCGTATCCGTATTTGAGAAAATTCGTATTCGAGAATATTTGTATCCATATTCGTATTCAAGACTATTCGATTCGTATTCGATCCGTTTCTAGAACCCATAAAAAATCCGTACAAATTTTGTGATTCAAAATTTAAATTTAGACGGTTTAAAACCGGTAACCAGTCAAAAACCAGTGAAAAATCGGTAAAACCACTAGGAATCCGTTTTATCCGATATTCGTATCCGAGAAAATCCGTATTCGAAAATATCCGTATTCGTATTCGAGAATATTCGTATCCGTATTTGAAAATATTCGAATTCGTATTCATATTCGTTTTAAAAATATAGATTTGTATTCATGTTTGAGACTATTCGATCGTATGTGATCCATTTCCACCCCTAACTCGCCCCTTAGAATAATAATTTCTAGTTCCACGTGGCAGTGCCACGTCAGACGGTGACAGCACCGCCGGTTCAACTCCTTTCCATCCGCCGATGACCTGCGTAGTCGCCACCATCTCCAAACCATCTCACACAGCACCCGGCGGCAGGCGCAGGATCCATTCCCGGCGACATCCGCGACCGGCCGATCGCCCGGAGATCCGTTGCGCCTCGCCGACGCCTTGTCTTCCCCAACGACGGCAACCCGCTTATCCATTCCGAGAGTCGCGCCCCCAAATCCTGCTTCGCCCGCCGTCGACAGGTCCTTCCGTTGGATCTTTCTACTCCTCCCCATCCGAGTCAGGGAGGAAGAAATCCCAGATTCTTGCAGGCCGATACTTCCGTTTAATTGTCCCGATCGTCATTCCCTAATCTCAACTCGAGGATTAGATCTTATCCGTTTCGTTCGAATAATAATCTCTTCAATTAGATGGGCCGAGAAGAGTGATTTTGTTTTCTTTTGGAAATAAAAAAAATCGTTTTTTAATCTCATGTGTTTATATTTCTGGCTGTTCATGAATTTTTGCGATTCCAGATTCATCTTTCTGGAAGTGAAGCTATGCGAGGGTAGTAGTTATGTTTCTTATCTTGCTGTTGACAGGCATCCCGTAATGGGGATCAGCAGGGCTGAAGTGAATCTGCTAAGGTTGCTTGACTCTGCTCCGCGACAGCAGAACCAAGCTAAGCTCGTTCACGTAAGCACATGGGTTCCTTAGATTCTTACCAAGTTTATCTTCCAAGTATATTTATTCTTTCCTTAAAGCTAGTTCAATTTTGCGTGGCCTATATGAATTCTTGGGTTATTTGCTAATTGGATGGATGAGCTATTATTGTTTGTTACATTGCATTTACTATTTAGTTTATTCGTAACATGTGACACCTAATGGATGCCCTCTTTGCCGTATTCGATTTGATTGTTCTCTTAGCATATGTAGCCTTCAATTGCAGTATGTCACCACATCGCGGGAACTGTTGGAGCAGTTGGCAGCAGGAACTAAATCAGAAGGGATATCAAGGTATATATGAATTTGCATTCACGATAATGTGGCACTGCACACAACGACAATAAATAGAATATGGTATTACCATTGATTTGTTACTAGGCATGTATTAGTTGAGGATCCAGAATGTTAGCATTGCTGGCCATTGGCCATTTAGACAGATTTAGAGCCATCAGTACTTTGGATTTTTATGAGTCTTGATAAATGTACATAACCCATAACGACAGAAGTAGATAGGGCTGGTTATGTAGAGTAGTGCACGTTTGAAGGGTTGACTGAATTATTCTTGAATACAAAGGGTAGTGCTAAATGATGGTGATAAATTCAAGTTATTGCTAGAAAAGATAGAAATGTGATTCTTGTTACAAATTGTTTTCAAAATTTTATATTTATGATTTATCTGCACACTTTCTCCAAAAATTAGGAAAAGCTCATTTCTGTTGTACATTGTTTTGGAATTTATGTGATATGGCATCAGGTGAGATGGGATTGGTAGCAAGGAGAAATAGGGATGGAACTCGGTAGGGATAAATGGTGGAGGCAAACGATCGCCCTCCTAGTTGCGGCTGGATTTGTTCATGGCCATGACAGGGAGGCTCTGATCTTGCCTAATTAGGTGGAAGGGATAGGCTCTGATCTTGCCGAATTAGGCTCACAAAATAACATCCGGCTGACTATAAGATAGGTGCCTCTTAATTGGAAAGCGAGCAAATAACAATGGAAACAACATAACAAGAATATCTCTAAAGAGGCAACTAATCAGCTAGGCTTATCTCTTATTCCTTGTCCTTATCCCCTTCCAAAACAGCAGCATCGCCGCCAGCTGCCAGTGCTTTGGCTCCAGTGTGATGGCTTCATTGGAACGTTTTACCAATAAATGCGTCTACAACATCATGATTGTGTGTGCCTTCAATTACTTGCTATTACATTCTGTACAATGATAAAGCTCTTGCATTGCAGGGTTTGTACTCTGATGTTTTACTACCCCTGTCTATTGAATCCGTTCCTAGCTAGCAATGATTCATCTTACCAATGCATCAGTGTGACAAATTCTATTTTGATTTACATATTCCATCATGAATTGAATAAAATACTATGGGACTTTCTATTTCTAACAATTGAGCAATTATGGCTTCTTACCTTGATTGATATTGTTTTTGAAAATAATCAACTTTGAAGTGCCGATGAATGAGGCAGCATAATCTAGCCAATGGTTCCTTGTACCAATATTTTAGCAAGCACTCAATTGGATGATAGGAATCAGGTTAAATGATGAATAACAAATCAATTACTACCGCACATGCATGCGGAAAATTATTTTCCTAGTGCTATACGGTGATTCACTTGCCTCTTGTTAAATTATCCTTCAGGTTACATTCCAAATTAGTAGATGTAAAGACTTGTCATCTTTCATGTCCTCAACTAGATTATATGTTTTCATGGTACTTTTCTGTTTACTGGAATATTTATACTCTTTCTGCAAAGATAAACTCCATGTATCAAAGTCTAGAACCATATGTTTTAATCTCTTCCTTTTAATTGATTGCATACTTTGTGCTGATAAAAGATGTCTAGCAATGACCTTTTTCTCAGAATAATCTGAAAACATGTTCAGTGATGTGACTTCCTGTGTAGTGGCATTTACTTCTGTTATGTTAATCATTACTTGTGTTATTTTCTGTGACTGTTACACATTCATTCATGAACAATTTCCTCTTGATTCAGTCTTTCAAAAGCAAAATTGAGTGAGTATTCAGACAAGATTGAAGAAATTGTTGCAAGGGTTCGTCCCCAAGTGGTATGCATTTTTTTATCCTGTTGGTCCCAATATTGTTCAGTTTAACTCCTGTGCTGGTACTTACGAGAATGTATTCAGTTCTTTGTTGAGTTTATTCTTCAAAGCATTGTCTACACTACTATATAAATTATGAACTTGTATTTTTTCAAGGTCCCCAAAAATTGTATACATGTACTATTCCTGTCTATCTGGTGGGCTACATTTAAATAGACTGGACTCTATTTTTTTTCTTGCCTTACCATTTTTGACATTGGCCTAGCAAGTTTCGGCAAATCATCCACTGAATCCAATGGCTTTTGTTGAAAGTCATTCCTGCCTCACATGTTAAATGCTGTCCCTGTTTCATTCTATTTTATGTGTTTAGTGTTGTCCCTTTTTAATTTTTTGATAAGCAATTTTAAATTTTGGATTTACCTATTCCTTTTGCCCCATACAAACTTACACTTATCAATATTAAATTATTAACGGTTTTACCCTCCCCTTCGATTCAATTCATATTTCAATTAAAAATCAAGTGTAACACCCCAGCCTTGCGCAGGACCTAGAATGCCCCTGCTTCCTTTCTTATCACAATTTTAACATTAAATTTGAGCAAATAGTAAACTTTTAAAACAGGTGATTAACAACCTAAAAGAGTCTAAACAATTGTGTAATCAATTTAGCAAATAAAAGGGCATATTAAAGTGACAGAATAATTTTAAAGAGAAAGGAATCACATTGAATTAAAGTTCCGGTACTGAATAATGGGAAATAACTCCAAACTGGATTGTAACGATAGGAAATAAGGTTCCATAACCACTTCTGAAACTGCTTATTGAAATAACAATCCACTAAAGAATAAAACTTTTAAAAAAAATCAAATTTATTTGATGAAGCTGAAATAATGAACTAAATGCAGGTTCATGTGCTTCATCTTGAATCCCTCCCACAATGGATGCTGTGGAAATCTACCAATCAACCTGGAAAGATAGAATGGAGTGAGATATACATCTCACCTAGAAACAGTTTCATTGCTTTTATGCTATTCACTAGTAAACCATCCAAATTTACTTCACAACTTCTATTCCAGTAACTTTGATATAATTAAAAACAGATGACATACATTAACAACTACAGGCATGTTTGGGACAAGAGTTAACCGTCCGTTTTTACTTAAATTGATGTTATTGGTATTGAAGTTGCAAAGTAAATTTTGATGTATTACTAGTGAATTGAATAAAAACCACAAAATTGTTTCATGTGAGAACTGTTTATTTCATGACCGTTGCTTTGAGAGATGTGTATCTCACTCCATTTATACCTTTCCAGGTTTATTGGGTGATTTTCATGGCATCTGTTGTAGGAGGGATTCTAGATTGAGCAGGCACATGTTACATCTGCATTTGGTTCATTATTTCAGCATCATTCAATAAATTGCAATTTCATTATTTTGCCTTCTTTCAATAAATCAGCTATATTGAGAGTTTTATCCTTTGCATTTTCATAATAAGTGATGATGGAATTTTATTTCCTATAGTTATCATTGAATTTTGGATTTACTTCTCATTACTAGTTGCTTGAATTTTAGTTCAATGTGATTTATTTCTCTTTTAAGTCTTTCTGTTGCTTTAATATTCTCCTTTATTTGCTATACTGATTATATAACTGATTAAACTCTTGTAGGATGTTAATTACCTATTTTAATAGTTTATTACTTGCTGGAATTTAATGTTAAAGTTGTAATTAGAAAGGTTGTCTACTAATTGCTGGGGTGTTTTATCAAGTTTCCAATAAGATTAGTTAAAATGATCATTTTTTATTGCTATAAACTATCATGTTGTGGTATGGATGATATATTTGAATAATGATCAATTCATGTTATATCTTCATGTAATGTTAATAAAGATAAAAATGAATATGAAATACCTTTATTAGTATCGGTTGCTACAATAGCTATGTATATTGTGCAAGGAATGTGCACCCTCTTACTAGTTATGAACTAAGGTTCATGACATGGTCAAATATACATGAACCTACAGGGTCACATACTTAACATGTTGGAACAATAGATCTAAGTAGGATACGATCTCTACTTGTATTGGATCCGGTTGTAAGCTCTCCGAGTAGGATCTTTACTTATATTGGATAAAGATCTAATCTAAGGCTTTCCGAGTTAGATACGATATCTGATTGTATTGGATAAGGATCCGATTGGAGGCTATATAAAGGGAGTTGCAGGGGTTGAGGGAGGTATCTCGAGACACCCATCAAAACCCTAGCCGTCACCTCTCATAACCCTTGTCGTGCGCGTTAGTGTTAGTACACCGACGCACGGCATTCCATCCCTAGACGTGTGGTCCTTGGTAGAGGCGCCGCTGTGACTGTGGCGCTTATCAAGGCAATTGCGAGGAGGAGACTGTTGGTTAGAGGACGATTGACTACTTCCATTACACCGATGCACGCTTCATTGAACCGGTCGCTTCAACTCTATTTCCACTGCATTGCATGTCTAATGCTAACGATCTATGATCTCAACCTGTATGGCTTCCTGGTTTACACGGTAGAAAATTTTAATATGTGCTGGTGTAGCCTACTCGTATTCCAACCAAGGATAGAAATCTCAGTATTAGTTAAAAACCCTGCCGATAGGCGGTAACAGTAACCAGTCGATTAATAGAAAAACCAAGAAAAAACCGGATGAAATTCAGGTATCAAATTTTGAATTTGGACTGTTTTAAAACCAGTAAGTAGAAAAACCTAAAAAAGCGGAAAACCGGGAAAAGGTAGAGAAAACCTAGCAAAAAATGTTGGAACTAGAATATTTATGCATATTTAGTTCATACAATAGGTAATATAGTGCAAAAAAGGTCTAAACCACAATTATAAATTTAAATTTACATTTGAAATTTTTTTGTTGTTTTTTTCCCTCTTGGTACCCACCGGGATTTCCTATAACCGGCGGTTGCCGGCCGGTAAGCGCCGATTTTTTATCCCTGATCCCAACAGTGCCTCCTTTCTCTTCTCTCCCCACTTCATTCTTTCTTGCTTTCCTTCCTGCTGGTCGGCCGTGGTTACTAGCAGCAATGGCCAAAGCCAACAGCAGCAGCAGCCCAACTCGCATGCATGCAGTGGCTAGCAAGACACGCAGCAGCAGCAGGCGGGCATGCACCGGCGGCGGCTGCGGCAGAGTCACAGGCGCAGGGGAACAGCTATCAGCATCGGCACGGCAGGGAATGCGCGGGACACGACAGGCAGGAGATGGCGTGGCTTGACAGCGCAACACGAAGACTAGGGCACAGCTGGGGGCAACGGCGTGGAGGAATTAGGGCACAGGGCTGTTCACCTTTATAACGCGCATGCCGAGGCCAATTCTGCTGCGGCCCAGCCTGGCCCGGCTCCCCTTGTTTTGTTTTTTAAAGACTTTGGGATATTACACTTTACAGATTATGCAATAATATTTCCCTTCTTTGTAGTTATTTTCTGTTGCCGTATTTTATGACAATCATTAGGTGTGGTTTTGCGTCGATGATTTAATTTATCCAGTATTAGGTGCTCAATTATTTAAGTGCAAAATGTTATTCATAATCACATAGCACGTATATAGGCAATTTCTAACTATCTTTTTGCTGATTCAGCCAGACGATGCAAAGGCAATTGATGACATCAGACAAGAAGAAAGCTCTCCTGAACTGGAACAAATAACAAGTCCAATAGACTTATCCTCAGGATTGAGGAGGAGATTGACGTAAGAACTCTGTTCCCTTGCTTGTGCAGAATTGGTTGAATCTTTTTCTTTCTACAATAGTTCCAGCTAATTATTGTGATTAAGCAGAGCTGGACAAACTATCCATGGGAAAGAAAGAGATGTTGGAGCACCTATTAGATTGGATGCAGCAGCTCAGGCTCACATTGGGAAACATAGGTACATTCAAAACTGCTTGAATTTCTTGATGGTACCCATCTCCTCTCCTTTACCTTGTACCGGTGACCACTTTTAGACCTTTTTACTGGTCTAACAAATGTTGATGTTATGGAAGCTGTATTTGGTTCAAATCTTACTTGTTTAATACTGAGTTGTTTTCTTTTTTACATTTCCTTAATGAATACTCACCATGAAGAATTTAGGCTTGCCTAATATGAACAGATGAATATACTGATTATACTTTTGTTGGTTTCATCTTGCAGGAAGCTGCAAGAAGATTTGATCGATGAAATGGTTGAATTAGCATGCCAACTGAAGGAGAGTAGTCTTTTGATGAACCAATCTGTACAAGAGACAGAGAAGGTAGACTTTTTGTTCTTGGTATTCTCATTTGACTTACTTTTGTCACCAGATAAAACATGGCAAACATGCAAATCATTCGCCGCTGCTAGAATTCTTCCTGCATTACAAGTGTAACACCCCGGCCCATCGCCTGAGCCCGGAATGCTACCACTACTCCTAAACTGTACCATTTTCCCACTATGCAGCAGAAGGGCATAAGCCACACAATAAAAAGCTGTTCTAATAAGACACAATCTTGTTGCTGATTGTCAAAGCTCGACATTAAAGTCTGATCATCATATCTAGAGGTGATATGCGAATTACTGTTGCACGTGGGAATATATGTGGGCTACTCCCGCCTATGCATGTCGCCTTCACCATACACTTAAAAAAACGCATAAAGCAAGGGTGAATTCGAAGACTCAGCAAGCACATGATAAAACAATAACATTACTTTAGCAATTCAATCAATTTTATAACTGTGATCTACCATGCACTTGCTTGTTAACTTGACAAACGATGCGCAGATAACACCAAAACTAAACCACCACCTGTACAAGCATTACCTAGTCTTAATACACTTAAGCCGTATGCACACAGACACATGAAGCTGTTCCATACGTACAACCTGACACAAACTGTCACCTCCTCACCGGACAGCTTTCTATTGTCCCTGTACTCAAAACAGCTATAATTTAGAGATCGTGTTATCTATATCCTCGAATAAAATTGTGTTGCGCACACTTAATTTTTCCTCTAATTTCTTCTCCTTTTCTTTTTTCTTTCATCTTCTTTTCTTTTCTTTTTCCTCCTCATTTCTTTTCTTTTTCTCTCCTCTCCTTTTCTCGTTTTCCTTTCCTCACCCGACCCCTTCTCTTCTCTCTCTCTCTCTCTCTCTCTCTCTCTCTCCCTCCTTTTATTCGATGTGATCCCTGGCTGATGTAATCCCATAGATATGATAAATTTTACATCTGTAAATTCAATGGGATGACTTTTGCATCCTAATGATACTGAATCGGATCAATATTTTTAATAACGCCTTCTTCGGCCCTCGCCGACCCTGGCTCCTCGCCGTCCGAGCTCTATGCTCCCCCTGGTAACCCTAGGTTGGCCCTATGGTCGGACTACTCACCGCCGGTTCCCAAGCCGTCCCCCCTTCTTCCTCCTCTACTCTTATTCTCTTCCCCTAACTCCCTTCCTCTCTTGATTTTCTCGAGTTCGTCTTAAAACATATCAAATTGGTTGGGAGGCTTGGGTGACCTACCCCGGTCGACTGGCTGCTGGTTTACAAGTGGTGGTGCTCTAATGTTTTACTATGTTGTACGTGCGCTTCTGAATAATAGAATCATGAGGAAATCGGGGCATGGTCGGAAGGGACTTGGAATGGCCATGGCATCGCCTTCCCCTTGTGTCGGCCGTGCAGGTGGAAGCTTGTGGTCGCCTCCTCCCCTTCGACTTGGCCTCTTGCTCCTTGATCCGGGACTTTGTTGGTTTTGCCTTGGTTCTAGTCTTGTGGTGGCCGACTGGTTGTGGTGGCTTGTGGGGTTGAAACTTGGGATGGGAAGGAGTCCCTTCTCTCCTCTACTAGTCGGCTGGCTTGGCTTTAACCCCTTGCTGTGCTGTGCATTCTCGAATGCCTTGCTGTCCCCTCTGACTGGTTTGGTGTTGGCGACCAAATAGGATTTTGCTTCTCTCTTGCTCGGTTGGCTTCAGCCTTATCGCCTCTATGTGCTAGCTGTGCCTTCTGGTGCCTTCCTGGTGTGTAGTGGATTTATTTCTTTACTTTCCTTTGCTCTTTTCTTTCCCATGGGTATTACAACAAGTCCATGCTGCAGTTTACTAGAACCGAGAAGTGTTATACCAACTATAAACAAAGGGAAATAGAAATCCTTTTACCAGTGACACCCACATTCTAGAAGCATGCAGCTTTGGTGACTGAATTTTGATATTGCTAAGGGAGCTTGTGTGCTGGAATTGATACTTACCTGTGTGCTGGAATTGATACTTACCTACTGTAATTTTGAATCAGTTTGGAGCAACAGTGTAGGTGCTTTTGATCAATAAAACACATTTTGCCACTAATCCATAGAACTTTTTTTTTTGGAAAGAAACACTGGTATTTGAAATCTCTACATTTTCTTTAAGTTGCATCTAACCTCTCTGTCCAAATTACCATTCTCAGTCATATTACATGTAACACGTATATGTTAGTGGCTCAATTGTGTACCATCCCTCCCACCTGACTTCACTTTTCCCCCATTCCCATTTTCTTCACTGTCCTCTCTAATATTGAGTAGGTAGGCGAGACTACCGCCTACCAGTATATATTCGCTCTTTCTATCTGGACAGATGGTATTTTGATCACTTGTACGATTTGTTGTATAGATATAGGTAAGATAAGAATTGATGGCTTCAGGCCTAACATGAATGAGCAGACAAACTGTCAATAATGTGGTATTGTGCTGTAACAGGATCACTCCACAACAAATTTATGATTCATCAAAGGATAGAATCTTTGATGACCTTTTGAATGTGGAAATTTCTCCTTTTTGCTGAATGCTTATCAAGGATGTTCACTTACTGTTGTTGCAGATACTTGATTCAACTGAGAAGGCTGTGGAACATAGCTTGGCAACCACCGGCCGTGCAAATGCCCGAGCAGTGGAGGTTTATTCGTTGACCTCCAAGACAACATGCTTCCAATGGCTTATGCTTTTTGCAATTACCTGCATGTTTGTCATGGTGGTTCTACTCATACGGGTCACTTGAGGGCTCACGGAAAATGTCTGTGATGCGCATGATTGTTGCTGCTTGAACATGGACCTCCATTCCTTACGAGAAGTGACAGATGTTGAGGCATTCTTTCGTCGGTTGCCTGTTGCCACATGAATATATTGGGTAGCTGCAGCTGATTTTTAGGGGTGTGATTTCTTGTAACTATGATGAGTTGTTTGGAGCGTATTTCTGGAATTTTTACTCGATTCTACAGAGTAGAAGAAAAGGTTTACCCTTGAGATGTGACCAGATTGTCAAATTGTAAGTTGCAAGTGCAAGCTACGCCTTCCCATGTCATGTTTCCTATAACATAGCCATCCATTTGTAAGTGTCTTGTGAAGTACTAGTGTTTAATCTTTCATGAATGGATAAGATGCATTCCAGGGACACATTGGGATGCTGAATTGCTGTCTCTCAGTGCCTTTAACTAATGGGTGAACCCTCAACTGTTCATTTTAATGAAACGTTGATGAACTACTCCAAGTATTAGAGATTTCACATTTTTGTTCGCAAGACACGCTCATTAGTTACTGATAACACTACAATTATATGTGATTTCTACCAGATTTTTTGGGACAATTTGCAGTTGCTGGTTGCAGGACATCTGAAAGATCAACTAAGCTCGTGGACCCATATGGAGAAGATCAAATCTATGGACATCTCAAAATAGTAGTTTACAACCGTTACCAAACTTTGTAAATTTCTACGAACAATTGCTCAGTAGGACATTCGTTCGATCATGTAAATATAATACTAATAGGTTCGCCTTCAAATATGCATTTATAGGGTCAGAACTTTATAATCCTTGGTAATATATTGTGACAAATCAATTCCAAAGTATAGCCTCAAAGGCTCTATGGGGGGAATTTTGATCTTATAATTTTCACAGCTATGAGTCATGACTATTCTTCTTTTGAGTTCGTACTACGATGCCTTGTAGCCGTTGTACTACCAGCTCCTACAAATTCTGAAACTCTCTGATGTCAAACATCACCGTTCAACGTTTTCAGGGTTACAAAACGACACTGAATTCAAAGAAACTGAACGTGAGAAATTCCATCTCAAGAGTCAATACCGACAGATGTGATGTGATATCAAGTAGTCCAACCTCTACGCTAACGGATCAGTCCAAGTCCAGTAAAGCGGCTACATGTTATCACAATGTCCAGCTAGGGCATATCACAAATGCAATGTCGGTCAAATGGAACTCTATATATACATAGCAGTCACATTGCCATATTTGCTTATATCACCTGAAATTGAAAGATCTGAAGCATCAAGAGATAGTAAGAGACATGAGGAAGAACACCATTCTTGCCCTTGTGTCCTGGTTCATGCTGCTTGCACTCTTCATCACCACCACCACTGCTTCACTGCGTAAGTCATGAATCAGGAAACTGTTTATTTATTTATCTATGTTAGGTTTTTTTAACTGTTCCTTAAACATCAACATGTCATCGTGATGTTAATTTAGTTCTTTTTCTCGGGAAATTTGTTTTTTTAAGTAGGATTGCAGCCTAGCAGTTTAGTTAGTCAGTCATATTTCTCTGCTGTTGGCATGTTCACATCTCATCGCCTTTTTCTGAACTTCTTGGATTTGTTTCATGGCAGCATGCCAGTGCTGCTGGCTGGTGCAGCATCCAAAGGTAACCTGTGGCCATGCCTGCTGTGGCGACAACTGCTGCCCGCCTACTCCGCCGCCATCTGCGCTCTGAAAGAACATGGTCAGGCTTGTTCGTCAATAATATGAAACAAATTATGCTGGAATAATGTTGTACCCCACTGCTCCTCTGTGGCATGTAATGTACACTGGAACACTGCTACTCGCCAATAAAACATCTCTTGGTTCCTTCAGAATTACTTCAGGTGACATATATCAGAGACTGTTCAGTCCAGCTTCTATGCTTTAACAGGTCGGAAACTGAGAATCACAAAGTGCAGAGTTGCAAAGGATAAATTTCACCAACAAATTAAATTTCATATACATGAGTAGAATCTCACAATAATCTGGTTTTCATATATGGCAAGAGTGCCCCCCTGTCCTAAATCTAGAAGTCAAGAATACAGGCTATTTCACAAGGGCAAGCATATCATACACAGACGAATCTATTTTGACATCAGGCAGAACCCATCATTCTAAGGTACATGAACACCCAGAAAGCTAAAATCCACACCCCACACCAAACCCCACAGCAGCCACCGCAAGAGGCGACTGAAGAGCTTCTACTATCATCAATGCCAACAAGAAAGCGGCAATCGCCCATGGATGGATCAAGGTACGTTATCATCCCAAGCCCATCGAAGTCGCAACTCTTTGCGTCCTGCTTCTGCAGCTGATAGTAGCTGTTGAAAGCATACGAAACATTGCCCTTCTCCCCAATGCCATCGCATGACCCTCCATAGTTGAGAGTGGTGCAATCAGCCATAGTGCATGCAAGCTTTACGTGATCTGCAACGCTGTCAAGATTCTGAGCAGGGTTCGCGATGCACCATCGTGATGGAAGATAAGGCACCTCTTTAGCATTCTTCAGTACTGGACTGCCTAACCCAAGATTCAATGGGTACTTGGCTTGTCCATCAAACGAGAAGATCCCCCAGTGTCGCTCAAAGTTTCCAGGTAGTATGCTCTTCTGCTCTTCATCAAGAAGGCTGAAAAGATAGACATCAGCTGGAGGTACACCAGGACGGAGTGGAGTTCCTTTGTTGCTCATAACACGATTGATAAGCCCTTGGTTGAATGCCCTTGCGGCAGTCAAGTTTGCACTTGGTGCACCCTCAGTTGGCCAACCCACCTCACCAATTGCAATTGGTAGTTGCCCATAGCCGATTTTACTCAAAGCAGAAACTAATGTGTCAAAATTGCCATCAAAAGCATTGTAGTACACGTTTGGGCCATCTGCAACTGGGTGAGTAGATCCCTCAAAGAAGGCATAATCTTGCGGAAAGTCGGAGCTCTGGTAAAGACTGAGGAATGGGTAGATATTAACAATGAATGGAGCTCCATTGAGACTGAGAAAAGCGGCGAGCTGGGTCATTATCTGAGTTAATTCAGTCCTGAATACTCCTTGTGATGGGACAGAAGCACTCTGATAAGCGTCAGCATTGCATGGGACTACTAGCTTCACATTGCTAGCAAGATTAGCTTTCACCAGTGATTGTTGAATGTTTGTCATCGCTGGAAGAACATATGACTGGAATTGACCCTGGTAGCTTGTCAGGAAAGGCTCATTTCCCACAGCAACATATCTGTATAAAATTCATAGAGTTATTACTCGTCAGCACAATGAATAAGTCAGAAATAGTCAATTACCAAATAGTTATATCACTTTAAAAGGTTAATAAGAAAAATAAGCTCAATCTATACCAGACACACCTCATTCATTATTGCACATGAAATTTGGCAAAAAAGAGATTAACACTGCTATGAAATCATCATCATTTCACTGCAAGCATTATTAACCCGAACTAGCAAATATCAATTTAACTGGGGTACATTCTGCAATGCTACTAATCTTCTGAATCTAAATCGATAATTAGTGAATAGTGCATAAGGACAAATCGGAGAATCCAAATTTACTTTGAGACCCTCCAAGTTGAATTTCTGATACATTTCTGACACTGTTGCCATGGTAGCAGCAGAGACAGATTACTAAGAGAAAGCTAAGAACATTTGTTTCCAGAATTCCACTATGTAAAACTAAAGTTAAAGAGATATGGCACCATGTGGCGTTGCTCTCACTGAGCTAGTCTTTTAAGGGAGCATTTCAAATGAAAACTAGTCTTCAAACAGGATAATGAGAACTAGAACCATAGCCATTAAACTGAATCTAAAAGCCTCTGATCAAACACTAAATGCCACCGAAAAAGAACCTGAAGTATTCCACTTTACTCTTATGTCCTTCTATCTTGATCTACACAATTCAACGTCTATGATCTATCTAGAGGCTGAGTGTATAGTTCTCATTATCCTATTTTAACAGTAGTTCCAACTAGATACTCACCCTGGCCTTTAAACCGCTCATCTTATACCTTCATTTTTAGAATCAACTAGAATGTGACTTACATTATACTGACTCAAAGATTACCCTTCATGTTTCTTATCCAATATGTAATACTCATGGAAAGGCGACTCAGTGCCTTGAAAGCGTCAGCAGCTTAGGGGTCCCTGTTTGTACAAGTAGACTTTGGGTATAACTTTAGTAAGGACTTGGCCTAAAAGTACATTATAATCAATCAATAAACAGAAACAGATTTTGCCATCAGTGTACTGTACAGCATAAAGTAGTGATATTTATTTATTTTTTTTAAAAAAAGTAGCACTGAATTTATAAGAGAAGCATTCGTGAATGGAAAGAATGCCTACTGAGAAAAGAAATTTTCACGTATCGAATTCTCTGGTAAAACAAAAAAAATTGGGCATTGATAAAACATAAATACCAACCAAGCATATCAAGAGGGCAGGTATACAAATTTAAGGCATAAGACCAACAGCTAGTAAATGCTCAAATAAATCGAACCAGGCATCTCATTGCAAATTGAAATAACAACAACCGGAATTGGCATTGAACTAAACAGCTCATGAGCAAATGTAACTACATTAGATCAAGGAGGCACCATTCCACTCAAAATTGAAAGTACAATCCAAGAACACACCAAAAAAAAAAAAGGCCAACCCATCTTCATGTCTACCACTAGATAGTAGTGAGATGAGATAGCAGGCAACATTGCAAAGAGCATAACATCGAATCTAGCAAATCACATAAAAATTTTCATCTTTGGCACAAAGCAATCATACAGGCTCAACTAAGAAAACATACTCAACTACAGCTAAAGAAATCAAAGTACTATATTTCAAAGAGGCAATCATCCTCGTGCCTATTACTGGGTGGTATTGAATCTCGGGCTACATTACAAAGAGGCATTACCTCAAACTGCTCATCTCCAGGTCCACCAAAGAGCACATAAAAATCTCAAATTTGACACCAAAACAATCAAATAAGCTCAACTAAGCAAGCACATTACACTAAAGCTAAAGAGAGATCCAACAACTACATTTCAAATAGAACTAACCTCAAATCTCTAATCCAATTACATTACACATAAATTAGCAAAATAAATCCTGCATTGCCCACTCAAACAAATAAAAACCCCAACAAAGTATCACTATTTATGCTAAAATAATTCACTGCAAGAGATCTAAAGAAAGCGCCCAACCAAGCCCCAGGACTCACCGGATGTCGACTCCGCGGCGGCCGATGTACCGCGACACGTTCTGTGCGACCCACGCGTCGGCGGCGGCTGGCGACCCCGCGATGGCGGCGAGCTCGCCGTTGGTGACGCCGACCATGACCTGGATGCCGCTGCCGGCGAGCGCGCGCAGCACCCCCGGGTCGGCGTCGAAGAGCTTCACCTTCTCGATCCGGTTTGCCCGCATCAGGTTCACCACCACCGGCGGCGGCACGCGGTGCAACGACAGGGTGCCCCAGTTCACCCCCAACGCCGCGTTGGCCGCCGAGAACCGCCGCTCCTGCGCGCACAGCGCCATTAGGAGGGCCAGGAGCGCCGCGCAGGCGGCCATCGGGGGCCGAAAGCCGCGATCTTTAGCTGCCTGCTAGTGATTTCTTGGATCAAAACGGGATCTTTGGGTGGGATGTGGGAGTTGGTGGGCGAGAAGAGGACGAAGAAGAGTGTGTGATGATAGCGGCACTGGGCACCAGGTAGTGTGAGCTTGAAGCTTCTCAAGCGGAAAAGGGCAAATTGGTAAAAAAAAGGTTTTCACGTATGAGCCTGCCTGACTACTGCTAATCTGCAACACGAAAGGCTTAGAGCCGTTGGCTTGGAGAATCGAGGACTCCGGTCAAGGACTAGTAGTGAAAAAATTCTTGTCTTCAGTTTTTCATCATGTCTACTTTTTAATCTGGACCATCATTTGCCAGTTGCTATCGGCCTCAAATCCAAACAACATACAGTAAGATTGTTGTTGAAGGATTACAATCAGCACGGATACGACGAGACGTGTGATAGTTATGGTTTAGCCGTGAGCGTTTGGCGCAAGTAAAATTATAAAATTGACTCGCTCAAGGAAAATTACTTATCCAAGGGCCGTTCTAAGGTTCTGCTTATTTTGACTTAGTGTCTGGTTTCTCATTTATTTTTTACTATTCATAAATTACATCTTTTTCTAACTTTTTAGCTTTTTTTAAACTTTTTTACGGGGTTTTTTCGTATTCGTTTGCATTATCCGTGATGAGCTAACTTGTTTTTTTATTTTTAATTTTTTTTAAATTTAGTTATGCCAAATAAGCTACCATCAGTAACAGTATAATTTCAGCCATAAACTAGTTTATTTCAGCCCAACCGAGCAGCACCTAAGTGACTTCGGTTTCTAGTGTTGGGCTTCTTACATTCAGCATGAATATGACGAAATATTTGATAGTTATGATTAAGCCGCGAGTGTTTGGCGCAAGTAAAGTTATAAAAATGACCCACTTAAGGGAAATTGGTGATCTAAGAGGCGCTCCAAGTGACCTCGATTTCTGGTTTTCAGCTTTCAGAAGTCACTTAGAATGTGTTGGCTTTTTAATTTCGGTTTCTCTTTTTTGTTGCTTTTTCTTCTTTTCTATTTATTTCTTTGCATTGTCCATGAAGATATAACATTGTATTTATTTATTTAATTAAATGACTTAGAAAAGCTTACAGCCACTGTAATGCAATTTTAGCCAACAGTTAGAAGCCCAAAGCCGCAATCGGTTGAAGCAAGGCCTAAATATGCATTCCAGGATTGAGTCATCACAATAAGTTTCGTAAGTATACCCCTCCTTTGTCTATATCTATGAGACGTATTTTCCTTTGCCACGTAGATCAAAGAGATAGTGAAAACGACTAAAGTACTCCTAATTATTATCTCTAAACACTATATATAATACATATTTACAGAGAATAACAAGTAAAGCTATATATTTATTAAGGGTATAAAAGAAAAATTATACTAATTTTACGTTAGAACATAAAATACGCTTATATTTATAGACAAGACCATTCAAAGAATATGCTCTGTAAACTTGGACAAGATCTACCATTGTATGATGGATTAATCAAAATTTTAGCAGATCCAACCAAGTGCACGGACCGTGCACTAGATGCTATGCAAGAAGAAAGCTGAATTGGCATTGTTTGCCTGTGTAATAACAAAAATGGCACTCGTTGCGGTGAATTTGCAGAAATAACACCTCCATGGTATGGTCACCGCATGAGTCAACATGTACCCCCGCCACATGGTAGCCATGCGGACTAGCCAAAACTGTATGGTGGCCATGCGGTGGGCACTGTAGCACCGCACGGTGGCCATGTAGGAGCACTGTAGCAACACTGTGGCACCACTGTATCAATTTTTAGGAAAATTCATTTGCTATATTTAAAATTTTCTACAAAAGGTATATTTAAATAGATTTTTTTTATGAAAATTGCTATAGTGTTGCTATAGTGCTCCGTATGGTCACCATGTGGTGCTATAGTGCCCATTGCACGGCCACTATATGGGTTTGGCTACTCTGCATAGCTACTGTGCGGCGGGGGCATACATCTCCTCGCCGGCCGTCCCGCGCGGTGACCGTGCGGTGAAGACGCCAATTGTGCAAATTCGCTACAATGAGTGCCATTTTTTGCTATTACACGGGCAAACAGTACCAATTTGGCTTTCTTGTCATGTTATGCTAGTTTGGCTATACACCAGCCATTGCAAGAGAGGTGTATATTAACATATATATAAATTGTGTCTTAGGCAGTTCAGCTGAACAACACTTCATTCTCGATATATCCAGTTACCTTACACCAATGCAATTGGTAGCCATAATATTTTATCTAGGTTACAGTAATGTTATTGAGTCATCAACTAATTCTTGATTAGCCATGCGGTCGGTACATGGATATGATGACAAGGCTGCTCGAGTCGACTAGAACGACTAATCACGCGACCAGCAATGACTAATCGTGCAATGGTTAGCAGCGCGACCTAGTGACCCACTTTCAGATGGAGAGGGGTGAGAGAGATATAGCAGTTGGAGCCGCTTAACCCGAGCAGATTGAGCACAACACCTCCCCACTAGGGCCACGACACTGCCAGTGAAAATCATGTTCCTATATTTCTCGAATCAGATCAAGGCTACGGGCAATGTACTTTTCTCCCATTCGGTAAAAAAATGTATTTTTTCCTCTCAAAGAAAATACCTTTTTCCCTAGACATAAACAAAACGATAGTACAAAATAAAACGCACTGTGTATTGAATAGAAGCAAAATATATAACCTCTCTGAATCTTCCATATGTATCAGTTTAGCATTACTTGATATTTGAATTTTCATGCTTTGTTTGTTGTCTCTAGAATGTATCAACGTTGGTACATTACTTGATATTTGCTGAAACGTTGATACATTCATGCTGCTATTCTACAAAAGTTTTAATTAATCAGGAATTCGACAAAGTTGATACACGCTGAAAAGTACTTTTAGCATGTATCAACGTTGATATTCGTTACCTCATGGATGAAACGTTGATATCCTTCCTTGCTCTTCATGTTGTAGCATGGGTATTCTTCCTTGTTGCTGGACGTGCCAAATGGAACACTTGCCTGTTTTCTAACAGCTTCTAAAAGCGATTTTTAGTTTTTTCTATGGTACCTAACTTTTAAATTGAGTATTTTTTAAGACGGAATCTACAAGTTAATTATAGTATACATTAAAACCCAACATCTGTATCAACCAAAATCGCAAGCGATTATCTCTCTCCGTAATCTCTATTACAAACACCTAAAATTTAAAATTTTCAGCTAAAAGTTATAAACCACAGCCATATTAAAATGACACTTTTTGCAGCATATATTGCAGTACTTAAGGCATGGTTCTCGTGGTTTCGTTTCCGAGCAAAGTAGTCACATTTCTGTGGGCATTATGTTTCACGTGCATCAAGAGAAAAAGAATGCAAAATGAGAGGTGTCGGTATGACAATATACCGAAAAGGCACAAAACCCTCACCAACAGTCGGTGTTGGGAAATGAGAAATTTGTTGGGGACGGAGCCTTCCGCACCAGCCTACCTTACACATTTGTACATCAAACCAACGTAACAATAATAAGCCCATTTCAAGAATTGACGAATTATTTTGCTCTTTTGTAGCATCCAGAGAATAACGCTATGAACTTACCGGTCGGCTAAACCATATAATCGTGCTCCCAGGGACCTCAGCCCAAAAAAATATGAACACATCTATATGATCAATATATGTCTTGGAATAAAAGAAGAAACCTGTTTTCATGACGTTGTAGATGGAATATAAACAAAGTAAACAAGATTTTGCGAAATTGATGGTAAGCGGGAGAGAGAGTACCACAAAAGCTAATGCAAGCAAGAAGAGAAAAATTGGAGAGAGCATGCGACTCGAGCCATTCTTCTTCTTTTGTCGTACTCCTAGCTAGACTAATTAATGATACTTTGGGCAAAACACTTGCGGGTGACCAAGCTTTATATAATATCTAAATGTGATTAGACTTGCTAATGGATAGTTATCTAATTCCAAAATTTGAAAGTCCAGTCTGTATCAAGATATAATTGGTCCAATATAATCAACGTCAAATTAAAATTATCCACAATTAATGTGGTATTTTTGGCATATGATTACTAATGGATGGATATTCAAATCGAAAATTTGGAAGTCCAGTCTAAAACAAATTTGGGTCTCTTCTTTACAGCTTCAAAAAAAATTACTTTTCGGCTTTTCTATAGTAACTAACTTTCAAGTACATACTGTAGCGACTTTATTTATATCGCCCAAAACCACATATGAATTTCTGTTACTTCGTATTCTCTCTCACAAACAGCTTAAAAATCATAAATCACAGCGTAAAATCATAAGCCAAAGTAAAAAAGAATAGGTGATTGCCCCAATCCAAATAAGACATATGAGAACTAAATCCAATTCTTGGAAATCCAGTACATATCCAAAAAACTGATCCAATCCTCCTCCAATTTCTTCTCTGATTTTGCCTCCGTTTCATCGCAACCGACTGCTCTTGGCGCCGTGGAATTTGCTGATGGCTTCTTTCTCCTTATCCAATAGCTCCTTGGTTTAATTTCCATTGTTAGATCGAAGTCTGTGTACTGCCACTGCTTTCGGAAGCTTTTGGAAGGTTCTAGAAGCTAGGTTTGGATTAATTGGACTTTAGATGGTTCTAGAAAATTCTAAAAGAGTAAGACGTCTTTTCTGCAAAATTGCGGGCTTAAATGTATTTTCAGAAATCTTTAAGGGTCTCAATGCAAATTGTGAACTGAAGTGCAAATTTGTGGATCTTAGGCTACGGCTCTCTCATGGCTACACTGATTTAGGACCTGTTTTTTTTCTCCGAAGCTAGCGGCTTTTGGTTTTACTACAGTCCGATTTGTGGATCACCCTCTCTTGCCATCCACCTCCGATTTAAACCATTAATCTTTACAATCCAATTGCCCAGATTCATTTCATATCCTACCTATAATTAATACATTAATCATCCTACTAATTGGCCTAATAAATTCCTCTGTGTACACCCTCCCTTAATCGTCTAGCTTCGCCGTGGCATATAAAAGTGGTAGTACATATAGATTGATAAACCCCGGCTAGAAGTTCATGTAATTGTTCGTCATTACAGAAGCTTGTGTATATTCAATTACTCTATTAATTTTTAACTTCTTATCACTTACATAACATATTTGCCGAATATATCATGCGAACACCCCTACAAGAAACTATGGTTGTAATTTCTTCGATCCACACCCACTTCCAACAATTTTCTTATTGATGGTCACTTGAGGATGCTTGTGGTATCTGTTGTACCGATACTGTTGATGGTAAACATTTCTAATTTATCTAATGCAAAGAAATATTTATGGAACATTAATTTGTATTTTATGCACTTTAATTATATTTTTCTAGCATTCACTACTCATCCTATAAATGGAGTGAAGTGGAAAATTATGCACAAATAAAAAAATTAATAAACTTCCCCATTTATTTGTTATGTTTTGCAACACTACAAACTTTTTACATATAGTACTTTTTAATGTTATAGCACATCACTAAAAATCATAAGAGTTGTAATACTATGATAGTATTTTATCTATGGATATAGCTGTGTCATCTTCTGTATGATCAGGTATGGCGAATCAGAAGAGGGTGAACGACTCTTTCCAAATCTTCCTCCATGTATCAACTCTACGCAACGGAAACCTATACTCACAAGCTCACCAAAGCCAAGATCCAAAAACCACGCAAGACAAATTGTCTCCAACCGATCTGACCATTGGCTTACAAGCAGTCTAACCACTGGCCAGAATAATCGTTCCACTCTGACCGCACTCTGGTCAGACCATTCAGTTCCTTGCAGTCTAACTGCTCACCGAAAGAACAATGCAGACAACATTGCATACGATCCAAGAAAAAGATCCAACTCTCAAATCACTTAACCAAATAGAGTGAAGCTTGACACAAGTTCTTCCTTGGATGTTAGGAATATATTCCAATCATAGATCGTGGAGATCGATGCCAAGGTTCTGGCCTTTATCCAAATCAAATAGAGTTGCACCAAAATCGGGCTAAAGAGATAATACCTTAATCTTCATTTGCTCGTAAGTCCTTGATGATCTAAATGACCTTAGATGGATTTTCATATATCATAGCAAGCTAGATCACAGTACGAATTTAAGCTAAAACCCTCACAAGAGCCAAAAAACCCAAAATCACTTCCTTGAGGAAAACCAAACAAACTAAAGAACTTTCCCTCGAAGGCACCTAGATGGATAAAATCTGATCTCCAAGATACATCTCCACGTCCTACAAGTCCTTGGCACCATGATATATCAAGAAGAGAGAAATCCAAATAAGAAAGCCAAGTAAATTAAAAGCACAAGGAATGATCTATGGCACAACTCACTTAGGCAAACTTTGTGCAACATCATGGTTTTTCTACCTTTTCAAAGTTTTTAAAATAAAATTAACTATTCGCAATGCCAAGTACTTCAACTCGGAGCCATCACCTTCACTGGAAGATCGTCAAAGATCATTGTTGCCGTGGACTGCACTGCTCCACTGTCGAAACCTCACCACAGGTGAGCTCTATCGACCTTCGATCTCATGCCAAGGCCAAAAGAGTTACGATGACTCCAGGATCACAATACGCACCACTTTGACCCAAGCCAAAGCTTGCCTCAATGGAACCACTTCTGCCTGTGCTTGCATCGCCACCCTCGCCGCCACCGACTACCATGCTATGCCCTGCAACCCTATCCGAGCCGCTAGACTACTTTGTCATCACATGTAGAAGCTAGAGAGCACCTCGCCAACTCGCGCGATCGCCATTGTTCGCATTTGCCGAAGACGAGAGCTCTCGGCTGTGGATTTGTTCACGTCATCATCCAAAGTGGCCTATCACATCAGCACATAGTGCCATGTATCTGCCACATGGAAGCCATATCAGCCCACACTGCCACCTCATGCCACCGCAATGCCATGCCACATCATCAAGCCACGTGTGCCCATGTTAGAGCCACATCACCTTCTGTTGCACACATATCATCCCAGTCAACCACCATGTTAGCACACTATTTTGTAGACCACGCCCACCATAAACTAATCCTAGTCCATGCACCTAGTCCACAGTACAGTAAACCCTAGCACGATAACTTTTCTCCTTTTCCCCCTAATTTCCTAGCCAATCCAACTTCTGAGAGTCCATTCTTCTTCATACGAACTCTGATTAACCTAATTTTTCTTTCTAAATTCATCAAAAATTGAGCTCTTTATTTTAGTTCTTGTTTTGTTAATGTTGGATTTTATTAGGATTTTTCTTTGGATTATTTGCATTTTGTTTGCTTTCTCTATCGTTTAGATAATGACTTCGAAGGAGCAGAAATAAGGTTTGAAGATCAAGAAGTGGTAACTAAGCAAGGCAAAGGCAAGTCATAGTATTTGATTATTGTCGGAACCCAGAGTAACGACTCCTGGATTCTCTGTGTAAATCGCACTAGTCCAGGATCAGCTAGTGTACACAGTGACAACAAAGATATATATCAAGCACAAATGACCAACTTCATTAAATAAAGAGTACGGCCTTATGGCCAAATCTTACATCAACGCCCATTGGCAAAGATAAATAAAGCAAATGACTGCGGAAGCAAACTGAAAAGAAGCGAAGCTGAGAGACCATGTGGAGGTATCCCCATGTTTGTGATGAGTAATTAACGGTTATATTAGAGAGTTTGAGTTTGTTTTGGGTATTCTAGGGTTGAGTACCTTTCAGTTATGCTATTATTGATTATGCTGTTTCGTGCGGTGATATGTGACGATTTGCTTGTCTGTGTGACTGCAGGACTTCGGAGCTAGGTCATGGTAAGGCAAGGAGGACCGGGACTAGGCACAGGAGGTGTTGAGGTCCAGACGGTTAGAGATGCCGAAGATGATCGAGGCTGGTGAGGTGGTTGTGAGTCGGGAGACGAGGAACCAGAGCTGGAGCTACCATAGAGGACACGACGGGCAACGACAAGCGAACCGGGACTAGGCTCAGGGAGGAGTCAGAGGTCCAGAAGGTTGGAGGTCGGTTGCGGTCGTGTGTGACGAAACAGACCAGGACTAGACTCAGGTGGAGTCAGAGGTCTCGGTCGGAGTCGGGTGGACACGACGGGCAGCGGCGAGGTGGACCGGGACTAGACTCAGGAGGAGTCGGAGGTGCCGGGTGCGGTCGTGTGCAGCGGAGCGAACCGGGACTAGACTCAAAGAGGAGTCGAGGTCCAGACGGTCAAGGTACCGGACGCGGGAAGCTTCCGGGAAGGCGCTTGAGGGGCAAATTGGAGATTTGACTCAAGTGGGTGGTTTCCCTCCATTTCCTGGAAAGGGTTTGACCCTTGTCTCATTTGGATGAGAGGCATGGAGTGGAAGAGGGATGACACTTCTTGATTTGTTAATTGAGGATGGGAGTCCCTCTATTTAGCAAAGGGAATGGAAAGTGCAGAATTGAGCAAGAAATGAGTGTGTATGCTTGAGCAGTAGGAGAGGGAGTGCTTTGTGAGCTCTGCGTGTGTTCTCTCCTCATGTAAGCATGTAGTGTGTGTTTACTCATTTCCAACTGCGTATGGGGCAGTAGTGTGAGATGGCATGAACTCTTGTAATCATTCCTCTCTTTGTATCAATCTGAGATGTTCTTTGATTGAGTTTCTTGAGTTTCCTTGCTTTCTCTTTGTTCTGGCCTCTGGTTTCTCTTCTCTGTCTCATTTGTTTCTTGAGATGAATCTTGGTTGAATAGCTGTGTCCTAGTTGCTCAGTGATGGGAAAATACTCAAGACCCTTTGACCAGTTCATCCTAGAGAGCAAGTCTCAGAATCAGTGTTTATTTCATTTTTACCTCATGCAGCTCATTTGCTCCATTTCAGAGTTTTTAGGGTTTGATGTCAGGGGATGGTGGACTCTCTTGATTTCTCTTCAAAAGTTGCTCTCAAACTTGTGCCTTTTTGTTGTGACTTCATTTCCTGTTGAGATGCAAAAGTTCATGAGCAAAGGTTTTGAGAATGGCAAGAAATTTGGAAATCAGTCTCAGTTCATGTCTGTTTTTAGATTTCCTCTCTGACTTTGATTTCTTGCTCTTCAGATTTGGATTCTTTTGTTTCTAAGGCCTAGTTGTAGTTTAGTTTTAAGTCTTGATCCCTAGACATAAGAAGAACAGCAGCAAATCTATCAATTTCTCTGTGTTCTTCTCTTTCAGTAGAAACTGTGCAAAATTCAGCAGCTTGCTACTCTATTTTCGAGGACCCCGGTCAGACAGCTAACCCTAGCGGTCATACCGCTCGGTACACGGCGGTCAGACCGCTCTAGTGATGGTAGTCAGACCGGAGGTAGGCAGGCGGTCTGACCGGACCCTCAATGGCGGTTCGACCGGCCATGCTCCAAGCGGTCAGACCGGCACATAGCCGGCGGTCAGACCGGTCTTGTACCGGCGGTCTGACCGGCCGAGCTCATGCGGTCTGACCGGCCAGCACTGATTCCTCTGAACCTTTTTGCTGCCAGCTTCATTTCTGTGTTGTTTTATCTGTCGATCTTTCTTTGAGTTTCCAGTGAGCTTTTCTCCTTGTTCTTCATAGATTCTATAGCTATCGGAGATTTTAGTTGATACTTTGAGGGGCGATTTTTTAAAGGCACCATTCACCCCCCTCTGTTGCCATTTCCAATCCTACAGAAGCCTAAGCCTACCCACAGGCAAACGACAGTAAGACGCGGCCTACTCATCCAGACCTTCACCGTAGTCGACGTCATCTTCCTCTGTATGGAGATTGCAAGGTGAGTACAAACTTGTACTCCGCAAGTCACACGGAGAAATGCAACATAATGATACAGGCTTCAATGGAAGGCTTATAGGGTTAGTTTGCACAAAACAACATTTAAGAAAATACGGTAAATAGATTGAAAATGTTGAATTTAATACAGTGAGTAAAAACAATACTTGTAATCGAAAATAATGCCGTCAGTGTAGGCTCTGACCATACACCAACCTATCCACGGGCATCCCACCCGGACCATTCTTTCCAAAAGATCACATATGGATTCCATCCATCCACACGCTTTCACTGCGCAACTCTGCTAGATTCCATCCATCCACCAGGTTTCAATCTCTCACGGATTCCATCCATCCGCAAGGTTTTCATCTCTTGTGGATTCATCCATCCACAAGGTTTTTTGAAAACATTTTTGAAAAACAAAATCTAATCCATGAAAAACTTTTACTCAGCATGTCCATGACCGTGGGCACGGCTATCTAGGATAGATTATACACTCTGCAGAGGTTGTACAGCTTTACCCACAAGACACGATCATCCCTTTTTACCACTAGATTACACACTTCCTTAGGTGTGCGGCGAGGAGTCGTGACAAGGCCTTTACAATGCAAAGCCTTCAACCTGGCCAAGCCAACTCTAAGGTTTCACCCAAGTAAGGAATCCACCAGACCGGGACCCCCTCTTGAGCCTGAGCGAGACTTCACACGGCTTAACCACGCTCGCTCAAGTGAGACTTCTCATGGCACCAACCACTCTCACTTTCAACCTACAACTTGACTCAGGTTGGGACTTCACAAATTATTCAGCTAGGGCTATCCCATACCAGCCGTGTGGTAGTACGATAGGGCTTTGCAACAGTAGCTCACAGACCGGTCCTTAATTTGACTTAGGCCCAACTACATACCCCTGTGCACGACAGTTAACCCTGTGGCTACAACCTACAAAGCATGCCTACACCCTCCAATCTAACCAATTGCCTAAGTCTAAACCAGTTTTTATATTATTTTCAAAATAATTCATAAACCTCCTTGACTCACCAAAGTCAAGAGTAGCTTTGAAAAGCTTATCATTTTATGTAATAAGGTCATCATTTTATGTAAAAAGGTATCCCAAAACCAAGATTATATCTAAGCAGTATAAGCATTTAATATAAAATCTCTCTAGCCAACACAAATGTACTAACTAGGGTTTGATCTAGGGTGACAAGATATAAGTAATTCAACATCAATGGAGGAATTAACAAGTAGACATTAACTATATTTAAAACTGAATTGAAAATACGTTGAATAAAAGTATGCATGCATAATACTTTAAAACAACATAATTTTATTTTGAAATTTGGGATCAACATGATTAAGGAGTGTGACGTGCCTTGCTCTTTAATTGGGTGTGAATCTTCGTCGAAGAATTTTCCCAAACCGTCGAAGTCTACACGTGAAAATAACCCACTAAATTCAAATAAATTCAAAATAAATTCAAATTGGCTTCAAATATTTGAATTGAGGCCAGAAATGGGTAGAGGGGAATTTTTTATGAATTTAGAAATTTGAATGGGCTCAATCGGAGTTAGGATGAAGAAGAACGGGCTCCGGGAAGTTTAAAACCAGAGAAAAAGGAAAAAGGAATTTTCTGGAATTATTTTCCTAAAGGAAAATATGAATTATGTCGTCAGCAGAGGATATAATTTTGGCTGAATTATTTTTACACTAAAAAATGGGTTTTATGGCGTCAGCGTGACCTCAGCCCTGAGGTGGGCCCACTGACAGTGGGCCCTGGTCCATGGACCAGGTCCACGGGCCGAAGGGGGTGCCGAGGTGGCACGGGTGGCGGGCTGGCGCTGACGGAGTAGGGAGGGGCTGAGGTGGCCGAGGCGTGGTGCCGCGCCACCGGCCACGCAGGCACGGGCGAGCCGACGTGGGCAGGCCGTCCGGAGAGCGCACGGGGCCAGGGGCTCGCCGGCACTCCGGCGGGCGGCGGCTGGCGAGTGGCGTAGGAGGGAGAGGGGACCGAGGGGATCACGGTGAGGAGTGCGGGCCTTACCAGAGGTGACCGGAGACGGCCGGTGATGAGAGGGCAGAGGCCATGGCGGGCGGCTCTCGGCGCGGCGGCGATGGGGCACTCGGGGGGGGGGGGGGAAGGGGAGTGGAGTGGGAGGAAGTGCGGAGAGAGGCGGAGCCGGGGTGCCTTTTTTAGAGGTTGAGGAGGGGAGGAGCGGCGCGAATTTCTCGCTGGAGAGACGTGGGGCGACGGCGGTTACGGGAGAAGGTGGGGAGAGTGGGGGCGCGGAGAGAGGGGGAGTGGACGCGCGTCGTGCGGGGGAGGTTGGGGAAGTGGGCGGCGCGTGCGGGGAGTGGGGGAGTGGCCAGGAAGGGCGGGGCGGCCGTTGTGGCTCGGCGGTGGCGCGGGAGGAAGGAGGAGGCGGCCGGAGAAGACGGCCCTGACAGGTGGGGCCGGGGCGCAGAGAGAGAGGGAGAGGGAGAGAGGAGCGGGTAGCGGCCGGATTGCGGGGGGCGGGGATCGGGCGACCGAAGGGGGTTAAGTGAAGGGGACGGTGGGGATGACCCGGAAAGAGATCGGGTGGCTGGACGCGAGGGAGGGTGGACGGCGGGATGGGCCAAGGCGTGGGAGTGGGGCTGATCTGGGCCGGACGCGTGGCGAGCAGGGAAACGGGGAAGGTGGGATCGACGGGTGACGCGGGCACAATCTGGCCATCCACGTGGCGGCCGGAGGAGAGGGGGAAGGTTTTAATTTTTATTTTTGATTTAAGATTTTTCAGAAAAGCATAGGAAATTCAGTAATGCTCAGAAAAATATGAAATAACTTCCAAAATTTCCAAAAAAATTCAGAGAACTTCCTGGAGACATTTTGGACTTATGAAAATTATTTCCAACTAATGTTGGTATTTAATTGTTATACTTAATATACTTTTTAATTTCAAAAATAGATTTTAAAACTCCAAAAAACTCAGAAAACCCAAATAAATAATTTTAAGTAGGATTTTTATAGAAAATCAAAATATCATTTTATTTAATAATTATTTTTAGGTTTTACTTAAAATACCTTTTTAAATCCAGCTTTTTCAAAAACAGAAATTTAGGGCAAATCCAAAATTGAAATTTTGGCTACAAAAATACTTATTTTAATTTAAATTTCATTTTAATTAATTTTTATTTATTTATTTTAATAAAAACCTGGGCTGTTACAATTATGTTGAACCTATTGTTTCAAATCTAAGTATTATTATTTTATTTAAACTATTATGCATTGCTAATTTATTACAAACTCTTGTACTTGGTAATTATAAACTAGTTTTGGTTATATCCCTCCTTTAATAATTTGTGTACCATGATTCCATTCTCACCATTGGATGGTTAATTATCTAATGATGTAATGTTAGTACCCACTTGGATTATACGTCTACTATGTTTAGCCATACTTGTTGTTACATTGAGATCATCATCACGTTAATCAATTAATTAATTTTAACTTAATAATATATTGAATCATGGTGCTAGCCATAGTTTTAAAATTTTGTGTACCATAACATGGGTAGTGTCATTAGCCTTGGTTAAACAAAATAGTTTTCACATGGGCTAGTGGTCTTGCAGTAAAGGGGGTATAATTAGCATATTGAGATGTGGATGTTTTGTCTGGGTAATAATTAAGGATTTAACATTGTGCACTATTGATCTGACTCTTATCGTACAACCACATGTCTAGTATGAGATAGACCTAGCTAATTAATATATAATTTTTCAACTTTGCTTTCGTCATTGAGATGAATGTGGGTGTTAGTTAGACATTTCCACATGGCACAAGAGGGGACTTTCCGACCATTTTATGTAACGGCCTAGTTTTTATAAAAAAAGGTATTTACTTTAAAATAAAAACAAGGGTTTTTGGGTTTGCCTTAGTTTTTGGTTTTTATTTACCTTCATTTTCTGCTTTTAAAAACGCCTTGATTTTCAAAAATTAATTTAAGCAAAAACATAAAAATATTATTAAATAAAGGATATTTTGACTTTTTGTAAAAATCCTAATTCAAATTAATTATTTGGACTTACTTGGCTTTTATTTGGATTTGTTGTGATTTAAAATCTAATTTTAAAGTTAAAAAATTATTTTTAGTATAAAAATTAAGACCAAATTAATTTGGAAATATTTTTTTCTAAAGTCCAATGGTTCCAAAATTTTTTGTGAATTTTTCTAGAAATGTTGGAATTTATTTGGTATTTTTCTAAGCCTTTTAGAGTTTTTTTGGTATTTTTTGAAAATCAAAATCAGGATTTAAATCTTAATTCTCCTGCCCTTTCTCCTGGGCCAACACATGGCCATCCCAGATTGCACCATATCGCCACCCAACTCATCCCCGCCACTTCCTCTTTCCCTCTCTCCTTCGCGTCTCTCAACCGCCTGATCCGCATCTAGCGGCTACCGCTAGCCCTCCCCTTCTTCCTTTGACGTCGGGCCCCACCTGTTAGCACCCGCGTCGCCTACCTGTCATCCCCGTTCTCCTTCCCCAGCCGCGCCACTACCCCACGGCCTCAGCCATTCAGTCGCTCCGCCCTACCTAGCCCCTTCCCTTCTCACTCGTGCGCCACCCCACCTCTCTTCCTTCATGAGCCACACTCCCGGCGCCCAGCTCACCCACTTCCCCACTTCCCTACTCCCGCACCTTCTCTCGACAACGGCCACCGCCGCTGCCATTTTTGCGCGATAGTTAGCTCGCCGCTCGGTCGCCCCTCCCCTATAAATACCCCACCAAGCCTCCTTCCTCACTCACCTGATCCCCGCTCAATTTATCCTCCTGAAGCGCCGAGATGCCCCATGCCGTCTTCCCCATCTTCGCGTTGGAGAGCTCCTCTGACGAGGGATTCCAGCTAACCTTGTCGACCTCGCACCTCAGCATCTTCTCCGACGGATTCACCATGACAAGACGAACCCTGTCCATCTCTTAGCCGGCTTCGAGCACCGTCGGAGCTGCTTCACCATCGGGAGTCATGCCCCACCGCTGCCCTTTCCTCGCTGCTAGCGACTTCCGACCGTCACTGTCACCCTCCCTTCTTTCTTTTGCGTTGTTCGTTGTAGCGTTGGCCATACCTCACCGACGAAGACACATTAGCCAGCTAGGTCCATTTGGCAGCCATGTGGCACCACATGACACCCCACCTCAGCACCCAGTGGCCACACGAGCCCCACGTCGTAAACCCCCAGCCAAGTCAACCCCTGTGCCGTCGTGTCTGCCACTTGGCATGCCATGTCATCACATGAGCCTAGTCACCTGCCACTGAGATGCCATGTCACCCCCCCGCCACCTCAGCCTCCCTGTGGTCCATGCATCTGGCCCACGGTAGACCGGGCCCATATGTCAGCCTCTTGCTTGAAAAATCAACCCTAGGGATGATGTCAGCATGATATCATAATTACCTTTCCTCTAGGAAAACAATTCAGCTGAACTTCTCTCCTCCCCATCACCTCTTCTCCCAAAAGTATGGATCCCAAATCCCACTTTCTTACCATTACCGACCATTCCACACTGTTGCCCACCCGTCAGGTGCTTCCTGGCCTATGCTGCTGCCTCCCAAGGGTTCACCAACCTCCCACACTCCATTTTACCCTACACCGCCCTTGCTCTGACCACCTATCACCAGCAACACCGCTACTCGGCCAGGCACCACCAGCTCCCCTACTCCCCCTCTGTTCGGCCAAACACCCCCTCCCTGTCTCTCTCTCATGGGCAGTTTGTCTATGTGCTTGTGAGTTAGCCGTGAGTAGTTTGTCTATGTCATAGGATTTTGATCTAGGGTTTGGACCAATGGAAGGAACCCTGGAAATTATCTTGTTAGTCAAGTAAAAAAAGAGTTTGCACTGTTAAATTTTGGAGCTTGATTTTAATTATGCAAGTTAATCATGTATGTACTAGACAAGTTACAATTGGAGTCAAAAGGTGATTCAATAATCTACACACCGTCTCATTAGCGAGGGTACACAATTTAAACCAATTCTTATGAAATCAATGCAAAGATGAAAGCTTTAAGGGAAGTTATGGGAATACTAATGCCATCAGTGAGCAATTCATTAGAGGTGCAAAATAAACTTCCCTTAAAGCACTATGAGTTAGAGTAGTAGTTGTACAAGAGAAACATTAATGCATTGTGAATTGAGTTTCAAAGGGTATGAAGCAAATCACACCTCCAGTGTGTGATTTGCTTAATACCCTTTGAAGCCTAAGTGTATAGTATTTTAATGTTCCTTTTGTAGTTGTTGACAAATACCAACATGATCAGCCTAACTACTTTCTAGAAGAATTTGCGCACAATAGGTTATCTTTATCTCATTGGTGTAATTATTGCCACAAGATCTATTTAGAATGGCATGTTAGTATTGCAAAGGTACCTTGTAGCAATAATATATGCCAAGATGAGAAAAAGATAATCAATTATCCATAAATTCTTCTGAATACTATTTAGGCTGCTCATGTTTTTACTTATAAACACTACATTAAGAATATTAAATTACATAAAAACAATCATGTGCCAATGTTTATGTTCATAGCTCACTGTAATTAGTTCTTTTTTAAGAGAGATGGCATCCACACAGTCATCATCGCTTCTATCGATGTCATTGAATACATTTGATGCTTCGAAGACTGAGATACCTAAGCGTGGCAAAGGAATATCAAAAAGGCCTGATGGCTGAATGACCATCATGGAGGTCTCTCTCATTGGGGTCCCTCTGCATCCTAGAAAGCAGCGACATCATTCTGGACCATCTATAAGATAGTTGCAAGGGAACGGGTTCCCATCACCACACTCATTTGGAAGTCTCTAACAGAAGTACAACAAGAGCAACTATGGGTGAAAATTTCAATGTTGTTCGAGATCCCAGCAGAAGTCCAACGACTCGTGCAACAACAGGTGTTCCTCATGATGGGAAAAGCATGAAAGATCTTCAAGAGCATGCTTCTCAAGAACAATGATTGAACACCCTTCATGAAGTATCCTTTTGTGTCCCCAAATACATGTGATGCCTTTTGTGCAGATGAAGATGATGATCAAATTTCAAAAGCAAAGTACAGTGCATAAGGCTCTCTAGGCACAAAACACTCACCTCACAGGCTCAGCGCCTCTGGGTACGCAGGTAAAATCTCACAATAGAGGAGGGATGATGAGGTCGCAATCTGATTGGAGGCCTCTCCGCCATTTGCTAGGGTCAAAAATGAGTGTGCCTGAAACTGGTTAAGAGTGAGGTCATCAACCTCGTCTTTTGACATCTTCTCTTTCAAAAACCCCACAGACGAGGAAGTGTCTCAATGCCTAGTAAAATATATTAAATTGCCTAGTTGTTAATAAGTCCATAACTTTATAGGATCTAAAATAACATGATTACCTCTTGCAACAAACATTGACTATCGATTCTTCCCTAGACTACTTTGAACAGTCAGGGAGAGCGATATACTATCCACGGCCCTGGAAAACAAGGAATACCCGGGTCATATGTGAGGCCTTGGGGTTTACATACCTTGGAGGTAGTGATTCTCAGACGACTCTGAGGCATATAGGAGTGGGAAGAGATTCAAGGGTGAGTGGGAGGAACAGTTGAAAGAGGGGATTCATACAGAACTTCGAGGAGAGATAGCATCATTGAGGGAACAACTACATCAAGTCCTCAACCAGTCGCTAGCCGCCCCTGTTATTGTGGGAGCTAGTCCACATGTCCATGCCACTTTTTGAACATGGTGACATCTACTTACCTATCGACGATATCTAGGTAATGTACATCTCTAGAATGCTACACGGATAGACCTATTGGACACCTTAGCTAATTGTGTATCATTATGTAGGAGCCCATGCTGTGCAACCTCAAAGTCAGTCTTGTTAGCTCTATTCCCATTGAGGCTGGGCGGGGGATAGCGTATCCATGCCTACTAGGAACACTGGTGCACGATGCCAAACTAGAGACCAGTTTTGTAAAGGTCCAGGTGGATATGGTACGTGGCATTTTCAAGGCCATCCCACTAAAGAACCCCTCAAATGATGAGATCATGACACTAAGGAGTGCCACCCACACATTCGTCTAGTGGCCCAAGAGGTACATCATTGTGAACCCTATAGTGCCGCGATCTCGACATGCCCATGCATGTCCAACAGAACCCTCTAGGACTCCACCTCAAACATCGCTTCAGAAGGCCACCGTACTAGCTCTTATGGAGACAATACCGAAGAAACAAGAAAAGTGTGCTGAGTCATCTTCCGAGAAGATGTATCACAAGCGAGGTACTACGACCAAATCGAAGAAGATTAAGGTATCTCTCAAGTCCTGGACATACTCCCTCAGAATGTCATCGGTCCCCAAGACACAATTACCCAGCCTTGGACTGGGTTGTGGGAGTTTGCATGCTTGGTACATGCAGAGGTCCAATGAGCAGAAGACAAACCAGCATACTGGATTTACTATTAGATACATGGAGGTGCATTTCCTCCAAGACTCAAGCTACTTCATTGTGGGCTTCGATGATTTATTCCAACTATTCAACCTCAACACCCTCGATGCCTCACTTTCTATGATGCAAGACACTGTAGATATGTACAATTAAGTTCTATGTTAATGTAATACTGATAAATGTCATAACTCATTGCTTATATATAGATACATGATTCAACAAACCCGACGATACCAAGAACCCGTGGGTTTCCTCGACCCATACTTGATGTCTGAGCAATGCATCAATGTAAACACATCCTATGTTAAAAATTACATAATGATAGGATTGCTTGCTCAGAGCAACAATGATAACATTCTAGCAACCTACAAGCAGGGGTAAGTGCTTTACTAGTTGCTATACAAGTTTTATTTGTACTTTATACACAACATGAACTTAGGTTTGATGAATATGGTGACATACATAAGTGGCACTAGATTCTGATTGTGATTATACCAAAGTGGATCAAGATAATATACCTTGATTCCCTACTCGAGAAAGACCACGACTTCACCCGTGTGTAACAAATAATTGACAGGTAAACTCATTTCCTCCATACATAACTCTATTGTAACCTTATCTTTGTTTACAATGGTCGAGTCTATCTTTTTAGAATCAGGTAGGTCGTTCAGCACTTACATTGCCAAGGGAGGAAAACACAAGGAATCCAATGCCACACTGCGACATAGGATGCGACTTTCGATACCCGCTATAACACAACAATCCTATTATCACACTTCGTAATAATGCCTCTAGAACTGACTATACCTATGTATGTAATTCTATTTTTGCAGTGCCACCAGCAGCTACAAGGCAACAAATGTGTATTCTACGATTGCTGCCATATGCAGAAAATCATGGACGCTAAGACGAATGATCTAGAGGTTTGTCAATCTGGCAACAATTACTTTGTGATTATCAATATATGTATATGTATATATATGCTTACAACTTTACTCCTCTTAGAGACCGGGCATGAGAATCGACTCAAGTACATTTGATCTTAACAAACTCTCCGAAGTTCGAGGACAACTCTCCACCTTCTGGATGGCGGAGGTCATTCACCCAAAGGGAGAGTTCAATTCCCAACAACAATTAATAGATGTTCAAATATTTGATTAAATTGTAATTCATTCAATTGTACTTCATCAAACAATTCATTCAATTGTACTTTACTTAATTGTAATTTATTCAGTTGTAATTCAGTTGTGAGATCTGTGTAATGGTTATCGTGTGCTATAAGATCTGCAATTATCTACGATCTTCTTGTTTGTTTTCAAAGGGTATGGCTAGCATTTCCTGAGGCTAGTCGAAAAGTAGAAAATATTTTAGATATTCAAAGGGCTATCATAGACGGTTTGTAATACAAAACCATCTGCGATATGTCAGATACCACAGACGGTTATATTTAAGAACCATATGTGATATATGATATATCACAAACGGTTATTTTGAAAAGCCGTCTGTGTTGTGACTTATCATAGACGATTTGAGAGCCGTCTGTGATAATCGCATATTATCACAAACACAATAAATCAGACGGTTTAGAAATCGTCTGTGATGACCCTTTGTGTGGTAGTGGAAGGACATCCAGAGTACTAGGTTACGCTTCCCTAATCAATTGCCTATGGCGTATCGATGGATAATCTTCAGAGTTTTATTTTGCTTCCGCTATGTTTTGTAAGTTTGAGATGTCTTGTAACCTTAGTTGTAACAAATGGCCATAAGGCCAGTACTCTTTATAATTGTAATAAAGCATTGTTTGATCATTATGTATTCATCACTGTTCAAACTGTGTGCACTAGTTTTGATATAGGACTAGTGCGGTAATACCCAGAAGTTCAGATCAAGGAAATCCGGTCCTAACAATTGTGTTATATATATAGTAATGTGTCTAGTAATTTTTAGCATTAATATTTCAACATAACTAATGTCAACTTATGATAATAAAAGACTAGTGATCGAAATGCTTATCAAAATAAAGAATCCCAATAATAATATTAGTTAGTTGCAATAAACTAAAGGAATTAAGGGTGAAATCACATACAAAAGTTGATTAGCGTTGGTAAATACATCATATGACCTCAATGGCCAATAAAAAGAGAATAAAATTACTTAAGTTTTCAAGTAGAAAACAATATAATGATCAAATGTGAGTAAATGCATTATCTTCTAGTATTTATGTTCTTTGAAGTTCACAATGTGACGAACCACAACATCATAGATAATTTTCATTAATTTTTGTTTCTCACATAGCAAATGTGTTTATCACTCAGAAAATTAGCACCAATTAATTGAACAAATCAATTAGATATTTTTATGTTCGATAGTTGAAAAATATATAATAGAAATAAAGATTCATTGGTTTACTTATTTGACATTGTAGTCAAATACTATAATTTTTCCACTGATTTGTAACGAGTTAGGTCAGTATTTCAAAAATCTAAATTGAAATCTGTAGGACTGAAATGGCAACAGAGGGGGGGGGGGGGCGAATGGTGCCTTCAAAACTCCCCAACGAATTCACATAATCTTTTCTTCGATAGCTGCATGAGCTATGAAGCAAGAAGATGAATGATCACCGGAAACCGAGAAATCAAATAGAAACAGCGGAAGAAGAACTAACGCTCTGCCAAACCAGAAAAGAGATAAAAACATCAATAGATCAAGGTAGATGCTCGGCCAAAATCCAGAGCGATCAAAGCATCACTGTGTGATCACTCAACTCTCTGCTGCGGTTAGAGTGACTGAAAACAATTTCAGAGCAGTCGAGATTCAGCAGTGAGAAACCGACTGACAATAGAAAGCAAACAGTAAGAGCACAGACTAGACCGACAACAGAGAAAGATACGAACGACCGCAAGCACCAAAACTTATGTAACTTTTGATTCCTACCTCAATCGACCAGGAGTATCCGACCATAAACATAAAACGACCTAAGATCATGAAATTACAGACCGGTCGAAGTCTCTCTACTGCAACCAAGAAGAACAGAGGAAAGCCGAGGCGCACGACTGCACGACTAAGACTTTAGAGAACTTTAGGCTCAAATATCCAAGCACATGAAATTTGAAACTTAGTAAGAGCACAACTTCTAAAAGAGAAATTCCCAAGAAGACACAAACTCTAAGCTGTGGTCGAACGAGAAGGCATGGTCGAAGATAAAATAGAGAAACTCGATGCGCATGATCGAGAGACACAAACACTCTTCGATTCAACTTTTGCTCTTGGAAATGGACTGGCCAAATGGCCTTGAGATTGATTCCCTGTTCTGAGCAAATCAGAGCCAAGCCTACTCAAACCAAGAACACGGCTCAAAACAAAAAGAACCAGAGTTGTTGATTAGAATCGCTCGTGGGTCAAAACTAGCCACCAAGATAGCCTGAAGCACAATCCCACATGTCACTGTGATTCAGAGTAATCAACAAGAACAAGCCAAGAGCAAGAAATAGCCAAGACCAAAGAAAAGTGAACGAACGGAGAAAACACAATCAGGACGACCAAACAACAAACTGACATCACAACTCAAATAGAGGCAGAGAGATGAATGATTGCATACATGAAGGATTCACACACACTCCCAACAGCCACTCCCCTCGGGAGGGCACGCTCTAACCCTAGAGCTACACTCACACAGATAGACTCCCATGAGAGGGAGAGGCGGCTGCCTCCAAGACTCAGCCAGCCAACTCACGAAACACTTGCCTCCCCTCTCCCACTTATAGTCTTACAAGCAAACCTAGACCTAATGGATCCACCCATTAGTCTACACACTGGGAATCACCCGTTAACCCCACCTAACACCGGGTTTTACCACTCACTTTACCCGTTTACTCGATGCTTTGACTGTTACCTCTAACAGACCCGTGCTTTACCCGTTAACTCCATGCTTTACCCGCACTTTAGCTGACAGAGCCAACAGAATCCACTTCCACCTTGCAGGCTTTGCGCATTTCACCAAAATGCCATCCTCGCATTTTGCTGGAAGCTTCCTCCTGCCTTGCTGTCCACGCATGCACCTACCTTGAACCCCAAGTCTTCTTTGGCTTCACCTAGTCGTTCTGGACCTCAACATCTCCCATGTCTAGTCCTGACCACTCCAAGCCTCACCAAGACTTGTCTCCAAGATACTACAAGCATCACAGACAAGAACACATTCATAGCACCGCACAAAACACTTGAAACAACCTCTGCATTAGTAAAAGTGAAGTTTAAACCTACTCCATAACGTTGTAAGTGAGATAGATTAGTCGAAATGTCAAAACAATAAATGCACAAAGTCTACGACCACCTCACAAGTCTTTACGACCGATTCCCAGCGGATACAACCGCTTCTGGAAGCCACACGACCAAACAACAGAAGCTGCGACTTTTTGCCTAAGTCTATAACATGATCGAATGGACTTCCAACCACAACCAACCGCGCTACGACTTCACCCGAGTGCTTCCGATCGCTTCCTGCGATAATGTGGTCGTAGGCCACGACTTTCCAATGTGGTCGTGACCCAACTGCCGACTACCGACCATGACAGAGTTTCGCTGCCGACAAAGGATAACGTGGTCGTAGAGACCCTCGACTACTGCCATCGTGGTCGTAGCTGCCACCGACCAAGGCCAACATGATCGTAGCTGCATTCGACCACGGCCAATGTGGTCGTAAACCCCTTATGACCGATCCAAAGCACAATACATGAAATGCCAGCAACCTACGACCACTCATTAGGCTGCTACGACCGCCAAGACACAAGCTACGACCATCGCTAGCTTGCAACGATTACCACAGACAGGTCGCTACGATCACAAAGTTGTACCAACTCCTACGACCACCAAGACGTAGAGCCAGACATCAAGCCGCGAGCCTTTACGACCACCAAGTTGTAAAGCTCAGCAGATCAACAAGTCGTACCGAGCCTACGATCGCACACAACATTGCTACGACCACCAACTAGTCGTTACGACTTGCCCAACCAGGTCGTACCAACTTACGACCGGTCGAGATCACAAGACAAGCAACGCTCAAAGCCTACGACCTCACCCCAGATCGTTACGACCGCGCCAACAGTCCATACGACCGATTACCAATGGTTACAACTGCTCCAAGAAGCCATAGGACTGGTTTCCAAGTGTTACGACCGCTTCTGAGTGATAACGTGGTCGTAAGGCGCCGACTCCACAACACGCTCGTAAATTCGACTGCCGACTTTTGACCTTGAGATTGTAAATAGTGAACCAGGTTTCCGACCACGGCCAATCATGGTCCTAGCAGCGTTCGACCATGGCCAACGTGGTTGTAACTGATCGTAAACCCTTCTGATGTTCTCCGATCACGCCTAATGTGGTCGTACACCTTCCTGATGAACTTCAACCACAGCCAAAGTGGTCGTAAACAGTCCTGGTGGCCTTCGACCACGGCCAACGTGGTCGTAAATCTTCCTGGTACCTTTGACTATGCCCAAAGTGGTTGTAAACGCCTCATCGTGGTGGTAAAACAGTGCGCACGGTTTCTAACCACGACCCACGTGGTCGTAAAGCGTTCCGACCACTCGAAAACGCATCTACCAGGTTTTGACCAAGGACAACGTGGTCGTAAGTGGCCCAGCCAACTTCCGACCACGGCCAACGTGGTCTTAACGGCTACTGCTGACCAAGGCTACCGACAACGTCGTCGTAAGCGGTCTGCCGACCTATCTCAAGACTTACGACTTTGCAGAGTCAGCTCAAACCTCAAAAACCAAACTCAATCTTTCTAGATTAAGAGTCAATTACTCATCACAACCATGGGGTGACCTCCACATGGTCTCACAATCTCCCCCTTGATGAGTATATTGACAAACACCGAAAAAGGCATGAAGATGAGTTTGTTTTTGAAATGAAAAGGAAAGGAGATGCAAAAGCTCCACATGGTCTAAAAGAAGTGAAGAAGGAACTCATGACCATGTTGACACAGAGTGAATTGGAGGAAACAAGGAAGGATCAATTTTCTACAAAAACTCCAAATCACACAAATTTTTTTTATCTTCTCCTTTTCTATCCTTCTCCCATCCTTTAATGCCTTTGGCACCCCTTAATGCCTTTTTCTCTATCCTTCTCCCCCTTTTGGCAATAGAATCATCAAGATGCAAGGAAGAACAATAGAGCATGAATGAAATGGAGTGCCTATAATTGATTCAATTTAAGTAATGGGATCCATGAAGATTATCCTAAGTGACTTTACAAAGATTATACCAAGCCATAAAAGGTGACAATGCTATCTAGATCATAACAAACCATGTATTGCCAAGCTCAAGCCAAATAAGTCATGATCTTAAATTAAATGGTTTGTTTAGCATGTTAAGTCACTCAAGATCATAGACTAGAAGAAGGTATCCAAACCTGAGTCAAACCATGTCAATATTCTAAGTGGAACCAAGAAGCTATACTTAAGTGTATTTAGAGTGGTACAAGCTCAAAAATGAGACATTTTGTTCAAGCACTAGGTATCACATGTAATTTCCCACTTGTATAGCACTTTGGATACCACTTGTAGAATACTTGTAGTTGAGCAAAAATTAGCACATTTGGCTTTTATCAGAAATTCATGGTTGGTTTCAACCATTTTTCACAAGAGTTTTTGTTTTCATAGCCATGTGCTAGATCTCAAGCCTTATGTGATCACTCTAAGCAATAAGCTTAAGGAGGTGATCTTGGTCATCCAAAACTCCCCTTGAGTTCATGCCTAGTGTAATGGCAAGCCATCTCATGAGAAAGAATTGGTGAGATTAGTTTTTTCGCACAAAAGAGATCTTTTTGCATTCACTTGAATTAGTTTAAGAACAAAGTGTTAATACTAACTCATGCATCACTAATGAACTAACTTAGCTCAATCTAAACCTCAAAAATAGATTCAAGATTCAACTTAGCCTATTTGACATGGAATGAATCAAGAGAGGATCACTAAAACCAGACTAGTCACAAGATTGTAGAAAACATGACTTAATTCAAGTTGTTCACATTTAATTAGGCTAGTATGGCAAGAGCTAAGCAACACATAGAAGGGCATGATAAATCAAGCTATCACGAAATATGGCACGATATAAAGCATGATATCATGTCACATAAAGATAATAGTCAGGGCTCCAAAATCTATGCATGCATTCATGTGAAAGTTATGCAATATAATACAAAAGAATGCACACGAGATGAACTCCCCCTGAAAAAATAGCCCGAACAGACAGAGAAGCTCCAACTACCCCTAGAGAAGGCAAATTGAGAAAACCCAGAAATTCGACACAAAATCCAGAAAGAGAAGGTTCTAACTCAATGAGGTGATTCCTAAACACACCCTTTCCTCATGGTCTCTAGCATGTAACCTCATACCACGGAGCAAAGGCACACTATGTCACTTCACAAGACTCTAGTGGCCAAGAAAAAAGTTCAAACTAGCTAGAAGAGAATCCTAGAGAACCACAACCCAAACTAGGTAGTAAATGATCCTAGAGAACCATTTGGATGAGAGATGTGATTGAGACAACATCACCTAGAGTTGGCTCCTACTGTCCAAACAGACCCTTCCTACCACTAGAAGAAATATACTATGCAAAGCCAAGTGGAGGGAAGCAAAATATTAAAGATCACAAGGGAGCATACCTATGTCCCAGTCGCTTGGTGGGTAGACGTGATTGTAGATGATTCTGGAGTCACGGTTGTATCTGAGTCTAGACCGTGGTGGAGTGATCGAAGTCGCGTCTGAGGATCGGTTGTAGTCGAGTCCGAGTTGTGGCCGAAGTTGAGTCCAAGTTGTGGTCATGGTTGAGTCTGGCTCATGGTTGTAGTCTAGTCTAGTCCGTGGTCGTCACGTCCTGGCGGTGGTCGTAAAACGAATCTGACTCATGTCGTGTATGAGTTCGGCTGAGAGTCCAAACCATGGTCGTTTACGACTTCACTCCATAGTCGATGCGGTTGCAAAAACCATGGAGCAGTCGTAAAGGCTGTACCAGTCTCCCCCTCACACACAGCCTACAGTTTAAACACAGGGAACAACTGGTGTCCTAGTACTGGGGTAAATGATATACAGGCATGGATCCAGTACTGAGACAAATGACCACAAACAGTAGCATTACAAATATTAATGCATGAGAACACACCCCCACACAAGCTCAATCTAGCCCTCATCAAAAGCATCTAGAACAGCAAGCCTAGAGCCACCCAATTCTAGAAGAAGCTTGTGACCTATCCACAGTTCTCATGATGTCTAAGCATAAGCACAGACTAATGTTACCAAGATGTTGTACAGTTTATGTCATGCCATAACTGAAATGAATAAGATCAAGGTATACATGCATCACAATGAATCACAACCATACACATAGCAGGTGACAAGGAAAAGTCACAGAAGCATATGCTAGCATGGATATTAGCATGTATACATGGAAAGATAAGAAGGCATGAGTAAACATAGCATCATGACATAAAAGAACTATCCAAAATATAATCAAGCTCATACTGTCCATACACAGGCATGCATCAAGTAGGCATACATCATGACAAACCAAAATCATGAAAGGTATGCTAACATGGATAAATAATGGTGAATGGACATAAGGAGCAAGATGTAATCTATAAACCATGATAGATACTACAAGGCACAGGGTCATGATGATACTTGACTTCTAAAACATACATTCTACTTATGCTCATGAAGTCAAATCAAAGCTTAAGCATCCAATCAATTAACACATATATCATGATACAAGGATACCTGAGCAACATACACATATAAGCATGACAAGAAGACATCAAGAGTAAAACATGCCAACATGGTACAAGTGAGCACAAGAATATGCACAACATGCCAATTACGACTAACACTTGAATATAAGGGCATGAGGGTATAGAATAGCTCACAAAGTAGACGCAACCGGTGAAAGCATATGCCTCTTGGAGGCCATGAAGTGGAGAACCAATGAATGTTCTAGTCATGTGATGAAGCATAAGACTAAAACCCAATCAATCCCATGTTCTCCAACCAGCGTCTGGATACCTACAAATGACAAGACCAAAGTGCCCAAGTCTTGGATCCCGAAAGGTTAGTAGACATGTACTTGGGAATTCAAGACTTGACACACAGCCACTCAGCAGAAAAGAGTGGTCGAAGCATGCTACGACTACGGTCAAGAAGAAATGAGCATCATCGTAGTGCGAGAGGCGTAGTCTTGAATGATTATAGCTGAGAGACGTGGTCGTATGAAGCTACGACTACGTCCGAGAAGCCGAAGCTGTGATCGTAAGGCATTACGATTACAACGACGACACAACAGATGAACTTGGCTTTACTAATCCAAACTCTAGCAGAATCAAGCTCCTCTACACAAGTGTGGTGAGTCAAAATTTTAATTTCACATTTTCAGATTTTAACACGCAAGTAGAGAAATTAAATTTACGCCATCCACAGAACTAGACTCACAACCTACACAAGATAAATGAGATTTCCTCCTAGCAAAAACAATCTAGCAATTTATCATCTAGGCATCTCACATTCTCACTAAGAGCAAGTATATTCATCTTGGACAAGGCCAAGGTCACAATGAGGTTTTACCTTGCTCATGAAGAGTTAGCGCTCGTCCTTCTTATCATCATCATCCATGTGTTCTTTCAAGACTTTCTCGATCCTGGCACTTGAACAACCAAGAAAAGAACCAACCAAAGAATCAAAGAGACTCACACCTTCTCCTCGCCGTAGGTGCGCACCTCGTTTGGGCGAACGAGGTCTACCATTTAAGAAGCAGCGGAAATCCTTCCTCAGGTCAGCACGCAGACAAAGGACAACAACAAAAGAAACAAGTCTGCGATGCTGACGATGTCCATCCTTCTCACAAAATGAGCAATGGTGTAAGTGTCCTCCATGAAACATGGTCAAAAGGACACAGCACCATCCTTGCTCAAAAAGAGAAATCCCTTGGACCAACCGAGAAGAGCCAACAAGAAAAGCACTAGCCAAAAATAGAAGCAACTAAGCAAAAGGCACAAGTGCTATAAAAAATAGAACTAAGCTCAAAGAAGGATCCACCTCTTAAATGAAAGAGGTGACAGAGTCTCAAGATGCAGTGCTCATATCATTGCACTCCTCTCCTCAAAGTATTGTCACCATCTCAGAAAGAATGACAATATAAGCTAGAGATGAAAATGCACAAGTTTAGAGATTGTCCTCTGTTTTCAATTCTATTCCATCTGATCGAAGAACAGGGTATATCAAGACAGACCAACGAACCGAGGGCCATGCGCTGAGGGAAAGCATAAGGTCGATGAAGTGTAGTCACAGATGGGGTCTCTGAGACCGTGGTTATGACCACGTCCCAGCACCTGCAAATACTACTCTCGTTGCTGTCCTCAGTACGGTGACTGTGGTCAAAACTTCTTATGACCACAGGTTCTTGCAAATAACATCACCCTCTAACCGAAATCAGCCTCTTGTCGCAAAGGACATTATTGGCAAAAACACCCCAATAAGATTCAAAGAAAAGCTCACAAGATTCCCTACTAGTTGCTAAGCTCATGATCGGTTAAGATCAAATACAGAGCCAGCCTCGCTCTGATACCAATTGTAGGACCGAAATGGCAACAGAGGGGGGGTGAATGGTGCCCTCAAAACTCCCCAACGAATTCACATAATCTTTTCTTCCATAGCTACAGGAGCTATGAAGCAAGAAGATGAATGATCACTGGAAACCGAGAGATCAAACAGAAACAGTGGAAGAAGAACTGACGCTCTGCCAAACCAGAAAAGAGATAAAAACATCAATAGATCAAGGTAGATGCTCGGCCAAAATCCAGAGCGATCGAAACATCACTGTGTGATCACTCAACTCTCCGCTGCGGTTAGAATGACCGAAAACAGTTTCAGAGCAGTGGAGATTCAGCAGTGAGAAACTGACCGATAATAGAAAGCAAACAGTAAGAGCACAGACTAGACCGACAACAGAGAAAGATACGCACGACCGCAAGCACCAAAACTTATGTAACTTTTGATTCCTGCCTCAATCGACCAGGAGTATCCGACCATAAACATAAAACGACCTAAGATCATGAAATTACAGACCGGTCGAAGTCTCTCTACTGCAACCAAGAAGAACAGAGGAAAGCCGAGGCGCACGACTGCACGACTAAGACTTTAGAGAACTTTAGGCTCAAATATCCAAAGCACATGAAATTTGAAACTTAGTAAGAGCACAACTTCTAAAAGAGAAATTCCCAAGAAGACACAAACTCTAAGCTGTGGTCGAACGAGAAGGCATGGTCGAAGATATAACAGAGAAACTCGATGCGCATGACCGAGAGACACAAACACTCTCCGATTCAACTTTTGCTCTCGGGAATGGACTGGCCAAATGGCCTTGAGATTGATTCCCTGTTCTGAGCAAATCAGAGCCAAGCCTTCTCAAACCAAGAACACGGCCCAAAACAAAAAGAACCAGAGTTGTTGATTAGAATCGCTCGTGGGTCAAAACTAGCCAAGATAGCCTGAAGCACAATCCCACATGTCACTGCGATTCAGAGTAATCAACAAGAACAAGCCAAGAGCAAGAAATAGCCAAGACCACAGAAAAGTGAACGAACGGAGAAAACACAATCAGGACGACCAAACAACAAACTGACATCACAACTCAAATAGACGCAGAGAGATGAATGATTGCATACATGAAGGATTCACACACACTCCCAACAGCCACTCCCCTCGGGAGGACAAGCTCTAACCCTAGAGCTACACTCACACAGATAGACTCCCATGGGAGGGAGAGGCGGTTGCCTCCAAGACTCAGCCAGCCAACTCACGAAACACTTGCCTCCCCTCTCCCACTTATAGTCTTACAAGCAAACCTAGACCTAATGGATCCACCCATTAGTCTACACACCGGGAATCACCCGTTAACCCCACCTAACACCGGGTTTTACCACTCACTTTACCCGTTTACTCGATGCTTTGACTGTTACCTCTAACAGACCCGTGCTTTACCCGTTAACTCCGTGCTTTACCCGCACTTTAGCTGACAGAGCCAACAGAATCCACTTCCACCTTGCAGGCTTTGCGCATTTCACCAAAATGCCATCCCCGCATTTTTCTGGAGGCTTCCTCCTACCTTGCTGTCCACGCATGCACCTACCTTGAACCCCAAGTCTTCTTCGGCTTCACCTAGTCGTTCTGGACCTCAACATCTCCCATGTCTAGTCCTGACCACTCCAAGCCTCACCAAGACTTGTCTCCAAGAACCTGCAAGCATCACAGACAAGAACACATTCATAGCACCGCACGAAACACTTGAAACAACCTCTGCATTAGTAAAAGTGAAGTTTAAACCTACTCCACAACGTTGTAAGTGAGATAGATCAGTCGAAATGTCAAAACAATAAATGCACAAAGTCTACGACCACCTCACAAGTCTTTACGACCGATTCCCAATTGATACGACCGCTTCTGGAAGCCGTACGACCAGACAACAGAAGCTACGACTTTCAGCCTAAGTCTATAACATGATTGAATGGACTTCCGACCACAACCGATCGTTCTACGACTTCACTCGAGTGCTTCCGATCGCTTCCTGCGATAACGTGGTCGTAGGCCATGACTTTCCAACGTGGTCGTGACCTAATTGCCGACTACCGACCACGACAGAGTTACGCTGCCGACAAAGGATAACGTGGTCGTAGAGACCCTCGACTACTGCCATCGTGGTCGTAACTGCCGCCGACCAAGGCCAACATGGTCGTAGCTGCATTCGACCACGGCCAACGTGGTCGTAAAGCCCTTACGACCGATCCAAAGCACAATACATGAAATGCCAGCAACCTACGACCACTCACTAGGCTACTACGACCGTCAAGACACAAGCTACGACCATCGCTAGCTTGCAACAATTACCACAGACAGGTCGCTACGATCACAAAGTCGTACCAACTCCTACGACCACCAAGATGTAGAGCCAGACATCAAGTCGCGAGCCTTTACGACCACCAAGTCGTAAAGTTCAGCAGATCACCAAGTCGTGCCGAGCCTACGACCGCACACAACATTGCTACGACCACCAACCAGTCGTTACGACTTACCCAACCAGGTTGTACCAACTTACTACCGGTCGAGATCACAAGACAAGCAACGCTCAAAGCCTACGACCTCACCCCAGATCGTTACGACCGCGCCAACAGTCCATACGACCGATTACCAATGGTTACAACTGCTCCAAGAAGCCATAGGACTGGTTTCCAAGTGTTACGACCGCTTCTGAGTGATAACGTGGTCGTAAGGCGCCGACTCCACAACATGGTCGTAAATTTGACTACCGACTTTCGACCTTGAGATTGTAAACAGTGAACCAGGTTTCAGACCACGTTGGTCGTAATCGATCGTAAACCCTTCTGATGTTCTCCGATCATGCCTAATGTGGTCGTACACCTTCCTGATGAACTTCGACCACAGCCAAAGTGGTCGTAAACTGTCCTGGTGGCCTTCGACCACAGCCAACGTGGTCGTAAAGCTTCCTGGTACCTTTGACTACGCCCAAAGTGGTCGTAAATGCCTCAACGTGGTGGTAAAACAGTGCGCACGGCTTCTAACCATGACCCACGTGGTCGTAAAGCCTTCCGACCACTCGAAAACGCATCTACCAGGTTTCGACCAAGGACAACGTGGTCGTAAATGGCCCAGCCAACTTCCGACCACGACCAACGTAGTCTTAACGGCTACTGCTGACCAAGGCTGCCGACAACGTGGTCGTAAGTGGTCTGCCGGCCTATCTCAAGACTTACGACTTTGAAGAGTCAGCTCAAACCTTAAAAACCAAACTCAATCTTTCTAGATCAAGAGTCAATTACTCATCTCCACCATGGGGTGACCTCCACATGGTCTCACAAAATCCTAAGTATTAACTCTACAATTCGACAAAAATCATTCAATAATAATCATCATATTAAAATGCTAACTCACAAATTTAACCCCTGTTCTTCAAATAAATTGAAAGAATTAAGAGAAATTTAAAGCAAAGTATGTACTCATCGGGTGAGCCTAACCTTCCTTCGACCAGCAAAAGGGTGAAGCAATAGGGACCAGGCATTGCCATGGCGAGATGTCAGGCGAAGGCGACCAGTGGAGTCGTTTCTTCTATTCTACAGCGACCATTCGTTGACTGACTGGTGTGGCGGGTGTGGTACTTGTCTCCTGGTCGACTATGCCAAACGAACAGACGTTGAGGGCTATTACAAAGTGACACACTTAGGGATCGATCAAATGGACATTGTGGTTTATTGCGGTTCTCTCTCTTGGGCTAGCTAAAGGGCTAGCTCGGCCTGTTGTAGTTGTCTCATAGGTTGAGAGATAATGGAGGTTCTTCGTGGACTGCTGTTAGCTGTTGGGAATTTGGGTCGCTGGTGCTCCTATCGTTGAGCTTCAAGGAATAGACCAGGTGCATTGAGTTTAGGTTGGAGGTTCATACATGGGTTAGATAAATTGATTCTTGCTAAAAAAATTTTGGACTCAGTGTCTTGTAAGACCAGGTGAGCCAACTTGGCTCCACCCCTGGTTATGGCCACTTCACCCATATTCTACAGCGTGAGTTAACATTGGTAGGTTTGAATGTATTCCATCAGACAAACTAAACAAAACTTGACAAAAAGAAAAAAGAAGCAAGGTAAAACGAAATCAAAAGAAGCAAGGCAAAACGAAATATGTGCCAAGATGAAAGTTTGGTCCTCTTGTGACAAATTATGACAAATTATCATGCAGCTTTGTAAAAACACAAACATATCCTTTTTTTTTTAAGAGGACAGAAAAGGAGCACCAGTGATCAGTGATCGGTTCGGCTGAAAAGCTCATGGCTGAAAACACTGTAGCTGGCTGAAAAAAGCACTGTAGCTGACAGAGACTTATTTAGCATAATTAAATTTAAAAAAATTTAAAAATATAAAAAATATGTTAGCCCATTACGTATAATACAAACAAATACGGGAAAAAAGAATCGGCAAAAAAGCTCAACAAAAAGCCAAAAGTTCAGAAAAAAGACGAAACTTATAAATAGTGAAAAATAAGCCAGAAGCCGAAGCCGAGTTGATCAGGTAACTTGCATAAGAAGCTGCGTTACTTCTCGGGAACAAAATCCTATGGAAATCTGTGTGCTCTGCGATCAGCAATCGTAAGCAAAAATCCCACCAGCGATAGTGTCACTAGCCTAAACGTCTTTATGGAAATTGTCAAAGCACCGTCCAGCAACCTTGCCAGCCAAGAAAACGACTTTTTATATGCGACGTAAGCCACTGAGTTCTCTTAAAATTTCTTTGTGCAAGCAGCTGCATCTCGCGCGGTTCCTAAACTGGCTTAGGGGCCGCTTAATTCAGCTAAAGTAATTTGATTTATAGCTTATATTATGTTATATCTGATTTATTTTGTATTATAATTAATGGTAGTTTTTTTAACATAATTAAATTTAAAAAAAAAATAAAAATAGAAAAAACAGGTTAGTTCATTGTGGAGAATGCAAACGAATACGGAAAAAAAGACAAAAAAGATAAAAAAAAGCCAAAAAAAGATGAAATCAAGAAATAATAAACTAGAAGTCAGAAGCTGAAGCAAGCGAAGCTTTTGAAACGTCATGTTTACGGCCCCATTTGAAACACGGAAATTCCGTTGAAATCCCGTAGGAAAGAAATCACTTGGATATATGTGGGGTTTCATACGAATTTATATTGAAGTTGTTCCGTGTCTCAAATGGGCCAGGTTTATTTGTGCCACCTGGATTCCTATGCCACGTCTTTTTTTATCATGTGAATTTAAGGATGGAACAAATGTGGCTCCGCTCTAATTGGTTTACGGTTTAAGCTTCTAATTGTGGTTTTGGCTTATGATTAAAATTGCATTGTAACGGCTGTTAGTTTTTTTTAAGAAAAAATAAGAAAAATTGAAAAAAAATCATTATATCGTTACGAACAGTACAAAGAAATAGGGGGAAAAAAGAAAAGAAAAAAACCGAAAAAACATTAAAAAACAAAATAAGCTGAAATTAGAAGTTGACATATTAAAAATAGCTTCTAGTGTAAAAAAAGTCAAAATCTAAAATAAACCAGAAGCTGAACCGTTTGAAAACATATTTATGTGTCCAGCAAACTAAAATGAACATTTAAAACCTGCAGCTAGTGATACTGCATTAATGGGAATAGGGGGCTAGGGTTCCTAGGAGAGAAGGGGAATCGGAGGAGAAGGCAACGCCGGTGAGTGGGAGAGAAGAGCTCACTGGGCGTAAATGGGGAGTGCGCCAACGAGCAAGGGCATTTCAGTCCTTTTTTAACGCCCTTAGCCCTAATTTAACAAAAGTTACATGGGTGAAAGATTCGCGGCATCTCTGTATTATAGATTAGAATCAGGTTTTGTTTGTGATATTAGTTGGTACTGAAGATAAACTTGTGCTATGCATGAAATTTTTTCTAAAACAATCAAGCAGGAGATCAGCATGCATCTAGAACAACAATGTACTCTTCTATATAGCTCTCTCTCCGTCTAAGTTTATATGATATATTTTTTGAATGATTTTGTCTATAAATATTCCAATACAAAATTAGTATGAGATTCCTTTTATACTCCTAATAAATATCTAGCTTTATTTTATGTCTCTATATGTATACATTGAATATAATATTTAGAGATAATAACTAAAGGTAGTTTAATTATTTTTAATATCTTTTTTATTTATATATTAAAAATACGTCTTGTTAAATTGAAAGGTTGATAGCTTTGGTGATCATTTGGGCTTATTTTTTGTGGCTTATGGCTGAAAAGCACTGTAGCTGGCTGAAAAAAAATACTGTAGCTGACAGAGGCTTATCTAACATAATTAAATTTAAAAAAAATTAAAAATATAAAAAATATGTTAGCCTATTACATATAATACAAACAAATACGGGAAAAAAGAACCGGTAAAAAAGCTTAACAAAAAGCCAAAAGTTCAAAAAAAGATAAAATTTATAAATAGTAAAAAATAAACTAGAAGTTAAAAGCTGAAGTCCAACCGATCACCCTCAAAAATTGCTAAGGCTAGCTCGTGCCAAAAGAGAAATGCACGTTGTTGGCCAACGGCTGTCGCCCGTTCCTGTGGCTGACGGAAAACATGAGACCATGGTGGCGTTTGTGCTCTTCCGATCTTTCTGACGCGTCCAATGTGGCCGCGCCAAATATGCAGGCTAGCAGGCTAGCATCAAGCTAGGCCGGCTGGAAAAGACGAGGCAAATTAATCATGGTGTGGACAACTACTGCCTGATTTTGGTGCTAACTTGACGACAAAAAACACTTAGGCCTCAAGCAACAAAATGGGGGTAGCAAAATGGCACTTCTCTGTTCCCTGTTAAATTGGCAGGAACTTTCGTATATGCAATAACAAATTTGTCATGTACAAAACTGAAAGAAGTTTCTCGATGGAAATACAGATAAGTATGGATCTAGCAAACATGAAGCGAAAAAAAAAATGCTGCAACGTAAGACGCCAGAATTATGTAGCCAATCCCTACATGCTATTTACAGAAGGAAAAAAAAAATCCCCAGTCACAAATTCTTGTCATCGGGCAGTGAAAAATGTGCTGTATAATTTTTTCATCTTTAGTCAACAATAACTCAAAAAACAAATGTTACGAATATGCGACAGCTGGAACAAAGCAATCGAGCACATTATCACAGGGGACATGGCGCTATTGTTTTTTCCATTTCGTTCACACACTAACAAACGTTATAAAGTGAACTTATTTTTATTTTTGATATAGGGATATCAACTACTAATCTATTACCATGCAAAAAAAAAGAGAGACTAATCTATTAGATGCTAAGTAAGCGTCATCTTGGAAAGCAACACCTTCGACAGCAACCAATTTCTGAACTTTCTTTACTATCAGGCTTTTTTGTCCAGGAAGACTTAGGGTGTGTTTGGTTGCCTGAATCTCCTTCGTCCTGGATGGGTGGATCCGTATAATCTGAGAAAGAGCCTGTTTGGTTGCCTGTATGAGCGGATACAGCCTGTATGAGCGGATGCAAAAAAACGCCCTCATCCTGGATGGGTGGATACGCTCAAAATGAGCTTCACTAGCCATCCTGGATGAGTGGATGCAGTGTATCTTATGCGGTCCCACGTGTCAGCCTCTCAGGTTTGGTAGACTGCATCCGCTCATACAGGCAACCAAACAGCATCTCAGTTTTTTTGTATCCGCTCATACAGCCTCATCAAACATCTTCTTTTTCTGAAATACGATTCCACTCAACCTGTATCCACTCATCCAGGATATACGATGCAACCTCCATCCACGAACCAAACACACCCTTAACTATTCAGTACAAAACCAAATCTATCCGTACAGTTGCTGTCACTACGGCTAATCGATCAAGTAGTAAGCATATATATATTATGCTAGATGATATCTGTTAAAGATATCACTGCTGGTTTTTGAGCAGACTGCGAGTTTACTTCATGTGTAAGTTCTTCCGCCTATTCGCGCTTAGCCATTATTAGTGCCCACAAATATTTGTATGTTTGTTGAGGGACACTCCAATAATTGTCCCAAAAAAAAGATTAGCTCATATAGTTAAAAATAATTCGATAGAGAAGTACTCCTAAAATTAGTCGAGGAAGCCATCATCTAGATTACTATTTTCTTAAATTTGCTTTTCTTTGCGTTCTTTTCTGAATTGGTATGCCACAAGTTTTGATTAGATTGTAGAACAAATGAAACACTATCGTTTCTCTAAGTTAGGGTGTTTGTCTCCCCTTCCTCGCCGGGGACCAAGCCCAAGTTGAAACATGCGACTCCTTGAAGGCATTAGGCACGAACACATATATATATATATGCCGGCCCCGATCTTGCACCGTGCACTTAAAAATTTAAATAACCATATTTGCTAGACATCATCTACGAGTTTCGCAAATATATTTGTAACTTTGTACCCAACGAAGCTATTTTTCTTGTAAAAATTTTATATTTCTCTATAGTCCGAATTTTGAGCTGACAACGGAGAACATGAAAATCAAGGAAACACCCTAGTAGTAGAAGTATGCCATTTTCCTTTCGGTTGGTTACGGGTGTACGATCAAACTTTTTTTTGGTCATCCACCTTCAGTTTTGACAGCATAACTCTTGTCTCTAATAGCGTGTAAATTTGGATGGAAATATGGTGCATGGTCACGGCTGCGCCGAAAGTGAAGCTCCAGGTGCTTCACTTTCTCACGACCTTCAATCTCAAACGTTGGTTTTCTCACGCACATGTCTTTTCAGCGACTTCCACTCGCTCTGAATGTGAGATGGGTACAAATCTGTCACTGACAAACAGCACACACCAGCCAAATAATAAACAATAAAACAAGCCTGTCACTCGACCGCCCCACACACATGTCGCTAATCACTATGCAAAAGCCTTTTTTTAGCAGCCAAGAGCCAAATTTTCATAAGTCCCTCTCGCCAAATGACTTTGCTAATCATTTTTCAGGAATCAAATAATTGTAACAACGATGCTAGACGATGAAAATCCTATGATGAGATAAGAACTAGGGCCCTCATCCGATAAGGTCGACCCACCAAAACGAACGCGCCAACAGAGCTGAGAAATTCTTTTCTGTCTGTGTGTAATTACCATGTACTCTCTCATCACAAGTATATGTTTCGGATGTGGATACGGTCCCAAAAATACTATTTTAACCACTAATTGCTGAGTAATATATTTATAAAACTCAATAAAATTATAATATTATAAAAGTACTTTTTGAGACAAATCTATATATCTATTCTAAAGCTGCATGTACTACGTAGTTATCAGCTTAGAGAGAACTGTGTGCGTGACTTGACATGTGTTGTGTTCAAACACACTACTCAAATGCGTGGAAACTTCTGCCGTACTATCACCGACCGGACCCTACCAGCCACTCGCTCGATGTTGAACGTCCAGGAACTTTAACCAGCTCCATCATAAGTTGGGCGTTTGTCACAATGCCAGACGTGTTTATTATTCACAAAATTTTCAGTAGCCATACATCGTTTGATGATTGATTGGTTGCTCCATTTGGCTGGCTGTTTGGCTAGCTTTTTATCTCTCTAGAGCCTTCTTTGCTGCTTCCCCTGTCTGTCTCTCTCTTTGCCTGCCTATAAATAAGGCCATAATATCTCCTTGCTCATAAAGAGGTAGCTCATCTTGCATTATCAATTGCACAAACCACTCTCCGAGAGCTGTACTGTCAAGCCAAGAAAGCTAAGAGCTTGTGAGAGTTTTCGTGCAAGAAAGATGGTTAAGGTTGGTTACTAAGCTCATCTTGCTCCTAAGAGCTCATCTTATACAATGAGTGTTCGGTCTTGCTTGATTTGTGTTTCTGAATGTGTTCTTTTTTCTTGTTTGGTTTCTTGTTGCAGCAAAAGATTGTTCTCAAGTTGCCACTGGATGATGAGAGGAAGAGGAGGAAGGCCTTCAAGGCTGCTGTTGGCATGACAGGTAAAAAATATCTCAACTTTTTTACCTTATATACTTCTGCTTGTGAAGTTTTCTGACAAGGAGGTGCTGAATTGTTCAGGTGTGACATCTGCGACGATGGAGGGTGACAAGATCATCGTCGTGGGCGACGGCGTTGACCCGATCGCGCTGACGACGATGCTCCGGCGCAGCCTGGGCTACGCCGAGCTGCTCACTGTGTCGTCCGGCGACGATAAGAAGAAGGACGGTTACGGCTACGGCTATGGCGCCGGAGGTGGCGGTGGCGGCATGAGCTTCGGCGGCAAGGATGGCAAGGACGGCGGCAAGCATAGCAAGGACGGCGGCTACCATCAGCATGCAGTGGCGCCAATTTCGTACCCTGCCTACCAGCAGTACAACGCCGTGCCGTCCTACCCTGTCTACCCCTACCCTGCTTATCAGCAGCAAGAACAGGATCCTGGTTGCAGTATAATGTAAAAGCCTGAAAGAGATCATGAAGGTTAAAAGTTGGCAAAAATCTTGAAATTAAGACTTGAGTTCAGGACAAGATGGCCTGAATTGATCAAGCCAATATGATCCAAGATATGCTGGCTAGGTGTGCAGTATAGGTTTGATCAGCAAAGGTGGTTTCAGAGTAGAGTTCTTGGAAGGAAGGAATAAACGAAGCGGTGTTGCAAAAGCTAAGTACAAAATGATGATGATCCAAGTGCAAACTGCAGCAGCAGTACTTTGTTAATACTTTTTTTTTGAACAAGCAGTAGTGTTTATTTGAGGAAGAGGGAGAAATAAGAATCATTTGTGCATTACTTGTGTTTGTGTGTTTATTACTGTGAGGGGAGTGCCAGTTTCGCAAAGGTCCAAGATGGATATAGTACATAGCATTTTCAAGGCTATCCCACTAGAAAACCCCTCAAATGATGAGATCATGATATTAAGGAGTGCCACTTACACATTCGTCTAGTGGCCCAAAAGGATATCACCGTGGACTCTATAGTGCCGTGATCTCAACATGCCCATGCATGTCCAACAGAACCCTCTAGGACTCCACCTCAAACTTTGCTTCGGAAGGTCACCGAAGAAACAAAAAGAGTGTGCCAAGTCATTTCCCGAGATGTACACAAGCAAGGTACTAAGACCAAATCGAAGAAGATTAAGGTATCTCTCAAGCCCTGGACATACTCCCTCGGAATGTCATCAGTCCCCAAGACACAATTACCCAGCCTTAGACTGGGTTGCGGGAGTTTGCATGCTTGAGAGATAGTTCATACTAACAATTATCCTTAGAATGTCTAGGCTGCAATTATCACAGACAGTTCATACTAACAATCGTCGGTGATATTTTCACAGACGGTTATTTATACGAACCGTCTGTGATAAAGCAATACATCACATATGATTTGTGAAAATATCACAGACGATTATTAGTATAAACTGTCTGTGAAAATATCACAGACGATTGTTAGTACAAACCGTCTGTGATAATGCAAGACATCACAGACGGTTCGTATTAATAACCATTTGTGATATTTTCACATATGGTTCGTATAACAAACCGTCTCTGATAATGCCACGACACCGATCCGTGGCATCTCCCCTAGGATTTTGATATCACCCGTCTATTCTCTCCGCATTGAATGGTAGGCACCAGTTCCTCCCACCTCTCGCCCTTATTTATTACTCTCCTCTCCCTTTCACTCCGAGATAAGGTCTACCAGCTGGTCCTAGCTAGTTTATCCACTCCTAACTTGTTCCTCGACGACGCCGACTACCGCCGTGATCTAGCACCTCCGTTGTGACACCACAGTCGACTGCACAAAACACTTTATCGTAAGAGTGTCTTGTGCAGTCTCACTGTCGTGACATAAAGGTGATACTACTACCGCCTCTCCTTCACTGCAAAGCACTGCGGAAGCAGCTAGTTACAAAGACGGTGCTTAAGTCGGCGTCAAGGACATCCAGCTCGCGTGCTACTAGGATCTCTCATTCTTCTATATTTTTGCCATGGGTTCATAGGATTAGGATGTGTTCTTGCCATGTTTAAGAGTTGGGCTCGTAGAATTAAGATGTGTTCTTGCCATGTTTAAGAGTTGGGTTCATAGAATTAGGATTTGTTCTTACCATGTTCTTGTAATGTTAGATGGGTAACCTGCTCATTATCTTGTGATGCTGTAATGGTGGATTCTAATAGAATGTGCTATTGTGTTTACTGTTGTATTTACTTGTTTTCAAAGGACATAGCTAACATTATTTCTTAAGGCTAGCCAAAAAATAGAAAAAATTTTAGGTATAGAATGAACTATCACATATGATTTGTGCTATAAACCGTCTATAAAGGACTATCACAGATGGTTCTGTATACCAACCGTGTGTGATACTCACTAATCACAGACGGTTGGTAACTAGAACCGTCTGTGATGTATGAGTATCACAGACATCACAGACGATTTTTGGCTTGAGCCATCTGTAATAGTTTTCTTCACAGAAGGTTCTAGTTACAAATCGTTTGTGTTGTTTTATCACAAATGACTCACAAACCATCTGTGATAACCTGCTATTATCACTGGCACATAAATTCAAGCAGTTTAGAAAACCATCTATGATGACAGTTTCGATCCGTCTATGATGACCCTTTTTGTAGTAGTGTGTTAATTTTTTTCCTTGAACCACAATCCCAAAAGTGGTTTCATTTGCATGCGGCTGACATGATACAAAATTTGTAATCTTCAATCAATAATATTTTTCTAAATATTTAGATTGATCATATGAAAAAGATATTGTTAGATTTGTTGTAAGAAATATTTTTATAATATTATACTTCCACATCAATTTATAAATGTGTTAGTGTAACTTGGATACCGAAAAAAAAATCAAAAGTGACAAATATTTGGAAACAGAGGGGGTACATAATACATTGCTGATTATGCTACAAACATGATTCATTTTTCGCCTAGCCACTAAACACTACAAAAAAAGGATAACATGTATCATTGTTGTACAGCACAAAGCACTTATACGCACTACTACAGAAAAGGTCATCACAGACGGTTCCTCAACTGTCTGTGTTTATGTGTCAATGATAATAGATGGTTATCACAGACGGCTCCCACGCCGTCTGTGATAACTTACAATACAGATGGTTAATATCACAAACCATCTGTGATAGTCGACTATCACAGACAGTTTCGGTGTTCCGAACCGTCTGTGATATAACCATATCATAGACAGCTAATAACAATATCACAGATGGTTCTGTGTTTGAAACCGTCTGGGATATATATCACAGACGGTTTAGAACACCGAACCGTCTGTGATAGCTATTTCAACAATGATTTTATTTGCTCTTTTTCGTCTAGCCTCAGGATATGCTAGCCATGCCATCTAAAAACAAGCAAGATCACATATATAGCATAGGACAATCATTACATAAATCACACAGATGAATGAAACAACACCAGCAGATTACACACACACACACACACACACACACACACACACACACACACACACACACACACACACACACACACACACATATATATATATATATAGGACGAGTGTTTCATGCACCTTGGTGCCTAGGCACCCATATTAATACCCGTTGATTTGCTTTGAGATTCGCAACGTTTGATGTGGGTATCTTCATATACCCATAAAACAGTATATTTGAGATGTCAAACTCCAAAAAAAATTAAATTCAACTTCAGTTTAATTAGTTTGAACTATTTTTATGGTATATACTCACTGTAGTCGCATTGAACTCAAAAGTAGTTCAAACTAGTTTGAACTGAGTTCAAAACTTACTTACCATAAATATATCAAGGGTATAAAACATTTCCATACCCAAACTCAAAAAAATTATCAATCATACACGTGTATCGGACGGTTCTTGATATGGGTGCCTAGGCACCCAGGTGCCTTATGTAATTTTCCTATATATATATATATATATATATATATATATATATATATATATATATATATATATATATATATATATATATATATATATATATATATATATATATATATATATATATCATAACAATTGTTACACAGATCTCACAAATGAATTAAATTGAATGAATTGTTTGATTATGCACAATTGAGTTATTTGTACAATTGAATCCAATGTTTCAACATCTAATTATCACCATTGCCGGGGTGGAACTCTCCATTCTTGTTTATGACCTCTACTATCAAGAATTGGGAGATGTCTCCACGAATTTCGACGAGATTGTCAAGATCATATGCACTTTCATCGAAGTCCACCCGCTGTCGCTAGGAGCAATGTTAAGTCATTAATTAGCATGTGTGTGTATACATATATATAATCAGAAAATAATAATTATTGGAAGGTTGACAAACCTCTGGATCATTCATCTTAGTATCCGTGATATCCTTCATATGGCGGCAAATGTAGAATCCACATACGTTACCCTGTAGCTACTGGTGGCACTGCAAAATATATAGAATTACATACATAGGCATTGTCAATTCCAGAGGCATTATAACAAATTGTGATATAAGATTGTTGTGTTGTAGCGGGTACCGGAAATCGCATCCTGTGTTGCAACGTGTCACTGGATTTGTTATGTCTCCCTCCTAGGGCAACATAAGCAGTAAACAACCTACGTGATTCCAAAAAAGTTAGCCTTGACCATTGCAAACGAAGGAAAGATTACAATAGAGTTATGTATGGAGGAAATGAGTTTACCTATTAATTACTTCTTGCACACGACTGAAGTCGTGGTTGCCCCTAAGTAGGGAATCAAGGAATATTACCTTGCTCCACTTTGGTATAATTACAATCAAAATCCAGTGAGACCTAGTCATGTGTGTCGCCATAGTGATTAATCCTAAATTCATGTTGCATATAAAGTACAAATGAAACTTGTGTGGCAACTAGTGGAGCACATACCCATGGTTGAAGAGTATCATGATGTATTCCTTGTCGCTGTGAGCAATCAATCCCCTCGTTATGTAATCTTGCACGAAGGATGCATTTCAGTTGATAGATTGCTTCGAGACCAAGTGTAGGTCGAGGAAACCCACCGATTGCCGCCGACGCCGGACTTGTTGAATCATGTATCTATACATAAGGAAAGAGTAATGACATTTGTCGGTATGATGTGAATGTAAAACTTCATTATACAGTACACTTATACAGTACACTTACAATGCCCAACATCGTAGAAGTGAGGCATCAAGTTCGTCGAGATTAAATAGTAAGAATAAGTTTTCGAATGTCACGACGAAGTATCCCGAGTCATGGAGGAAATGCGTCTCCGTATATTTCATAGTGAATCCACTCTGCCTTTTTGGCTTCATGTTGGACCTTTGCATGTACCAGTTATACAATGTATCATCACAGACGGTTTCTTCCGATAAACTGCCTGTGATAGTTCTCTGCATCTAGAAATTATAAATGATGGTCATGCAATGTGAAAACGCAAGCATAATAATAAATATAACTATTTCTTAGTTCATGAGTCATTTACAATTACAATGGAATATAGTTCCATAATTAAATGCCGAGTTCCCTAATTATGATTACATTGCAACAATTTCCAAATAGGTGCTAGCTTTGTGAGATCATTTATTACACCTGGCTATTTCCTTTTAAATAAAGCCCTTCACGATGATCGACACGCATATAGCTTGCTTCATCGCCTTGTTCTTCCTCGAGCCTAATGCCGTCTCTGAATGGATGCAACTCATTAAATTGATTGTACTCTTCCTCATCCACAACATTCTCAACTCTGACAATCCTTCTTTTTCCCTGAAGAACTACATGGCACTTCGTATTTGCCAGGTCGGGTACAAATGGTTCGTCTTCGTATCCTACACATTTGAACAACTTGCCTCGCGAGTACAAATGGTTCGTCTTCGTATCCTATACATTTGAGGTCCACGGTAGTGACGCTATACTTGTCGACCTTTACACCCCGTGGGAGTTGGACTCAACGGCACCGAAATAGAGGAACCTTGAAAATCACATAGTCAAGCTCCCAAATCTCCTCTACAAGCCCGTAGTATAAGGTTGGGCCAGCGGTATAATCTAAGCAGTGCGGACAGGCTTTGGCTCCTTTTGTACTCAACCCTAACAGGTTACCAAGGGTAGGAAAATTATTAATGGTGCAGAACAACATGGCGCGTAGAGTGAAGTTCTCTCGTTTGCCGCATCCCATACATGTACCCCTTCGTTCCACAGTATTGCAAGATCTTCCACCAATGGTGCTAGGTACACATCAATATCGTTCCCAGGTTGCTTCGGCTCTTCGATAAGTAGTGACATCAAAATATACTTCTGCTTCATACACAGCCAAGGAGGAAGGTTATACACGCACAGAGTCACGGGTCAGGTGCTATGTTGGCTGCTTATGTTACCAAAAGGATTCATTCCATCTATACACAATCCAAACCTTATATTACTCAGTTCCACACCGAATTCTACAAACATCCTATCGATGTTCCTCCACTGGGCAGAATCAGCAACGTGTCTTATCATTCCGTCTTTCTTACGCTGCTCCTAGTGCCAACGCATCAATCTTGCATCCTTGCGGTTTGCAAATAAACGTTTTAAATGGGGAATTACAGGAAGATACCACAACGCCTTTGCAGGAGGTCCTTGCTTCACCTCGATGCCCTTCCCATCATCAAAGTCATTTTTACGCTTGCATCGGGATGCTTTGCACACTGGACAAACATGTAAGCTAGCATACTCTTTATGGTACAGGATACAATCATTCAGACATGCATGTATTCTTTCTACTTCCATTCTCAATGGGCAAAGAATCTTTTTAGCTTGGTAGGTGGTTCTCGGCAACACATTTCCCTTTGGAAGCATGTCCGCTGGGAGACCTAACAATACCGTGAAACCCTTGTCAGACTAACCATTGCTTGCCTTCAATTTTAGCAGTTCTAGAACTGATGACAACCTCGTGTATTGCGGCTTGCAGCCTAGGAACAAAGGTTTCTCCAAGTCCTCTATCAAGACCTCGAATTTACCAAACTCTCTCTCACTTTAGTTTTCTTCTACATCACGTAGCATCTGATCTAGATTGTCATTCTGCAACCTATCCTCATGATCGAAAGCACAGTCCATAACTGGGATATCGTTGCTCCCTCGACGATATCATAACTACCTTTTTGTGTACTCTTCTCTTCACTATGGCTGGTCCAACATTTGTACCCCCTTTTTGAAACCCCTTCGAATCAAATGAGCTTCTATCTGCGTTGAGTTCCTAAATATCTTTAGATTATCACAATCAATGCATGGCCAGTACATATATTCCATCCCATTCTTCAACATATCTAGCTCGGCCGCTCTTCTAAAAGCAGACACGCCATTAATGTACTCCTCACTCACACGATTCTCAATGTACATCCAGCTTCGGTCCACCTACACTACACATGTAACAAATGAGTGTCAAAAATGATTATTAACGCTACTATATAGCAAATCAGACTAGCTATACGTACTTACACATGACATCGATCTATATATATTACGTAGGTATAGCTAGCTAGCCATGTATTCATAACATAATAATGTTAAGCAAGAATATATAGAAGTGAACTACGAGTACTTACCCATTCTGATGAAATTAAGCAAACTAACATTAACTTTCTAAACCTAGCTAGCTAGATCTAAACAAAAACGTATATGTCATCTCTTTCAATTACAAAAGCATGCATATAAGTTATTAAAAACAATTGAGTACTAACCTCTGATCACTAAGAAGACGGCGACATGTTTTCACCGAACTCCCTAAAGCCGGCCGCCGCCTCTCGCTCGACCGATGCAGCGCAATGAAGACAGATCTGTGTCGAGATCGACCACGTACACCCAGTATTTAATAGGGCAGATTATTACAGATGGTTCCAACCACAAACGGTCTGTGATACCAATATATCACAGACAGTTCGTATTAATAATCATCTGTGAATTATCACAGACGGTTATTAATACGAACCGTCTGTGATGTCCGCAATATCACAGACGGTTTGTTACAAGAACCGTCTGTAATGTCCAGAATATCAGAGACGGTTTTTATATGAACCATCTGTGATGTTCACAACGTTCACAGACGGTTCATAAAACGAACCGTCTATGATGTCTCACTTATCACAGACAGTTCATGATAAGAACCGTCTGTGAAAGTTTACAGATGATTATTAAAACGAACCGTCTGTGATGTCTCAATCATCACAAATGGTTCGTTTTAATAATTGTCTGTAAAAATATCACAAACGGTTGCCACTATAAACCGTCTGTGATAGTTTAATCACAGACGGTTTCGTATAAACCATCTGTGATGTAGTCGTGCAGTATAGCCTCTTTTGTAGTAGTGGTGGTGGTTGAGGTTACATTTTCTAGCCCCATATCCCACACAAACTTAAAAAAAACTAGGCACCAATCAGTGCACTTGCACGGGCTAACGATTTTTCTACCCTTTCTATCATTTTTATGTAAATTCAAAATACTATTGATCATCTATAGAAATGTTATGTGATCATGAAATTTAACACTTCCTTTGTTTTTCAATATTTGTCCATTTTTCTTGGAAGGTTTGTTTCACAATGATTGTACATTGAGGAAAATAATTGTATTGTTATTGCATATTTTCACTCTTTACCCTAGCTTAATGCTGTAGAAGAGTGTTGAGCAATTGTAGTATTGCCATTTAATAGAATTATGATCCAATATCATTAACTATTTCATATATCATGTATCTTCTTGGTCTATACATATGATGGACCTGGACAAAATATTATGAAACAAATAAAACTATTTCTCTTGGCTTTAATAAAGCTACACACTAAGCCTATTGTGTAATTTTTTCCTACCATGTTCTTTCACCTATTAAAATTTTATTTAAAATATCATAATATTATATTTTATAATATATTTCCATATTCAAGTATGAAAATGAATACACGAAACTCCATTTTGAACCTATTTGTGTGAAAATAATAGAATAGCAAAAATTGGAATAATCCATGAAATTTCAATTTCAATTTTATAGGAAAACAAAATATATTTTCAAATTTTAATGCTTGACACTTAAGTTCTTTAGTTTAAATATATCAAATATATATGTCAAGCATTAAAAGTTTGAAACCGATATTTTGAAAGTCAATCGGTACTGCAATTCTTATGTTAGAAATTTTAAGGTTTCAATTTGCAAGAATTCCTTGAAATTTTACTTTTAAATTATTTTGATGCAAGATATTTTAATGACAATATAATAAGTGGCACATGAGGCATCATATTGCTATTGTTGATGTTAGAAAACTAATTTTAGTTGCCAAAATCCAAAATATAGTATGGAAATATGTCAAATTATGTTTGGCAAGTCAAAAGTAATACGTATGGCATAGCCGCCGCTATCTCCACCGAGACATGCTATAGCAGATTGCTAGTTTTGGTACAGTGGTCATAGTTGTAATATTTAGCATTCTATACCTATACTAATTAGGTACTCCAAAGAAGCTCCCACGTTAACCAGAAAGATCTAGCCATCCATCTAAGGACTCAAGTTATAATAGCTCAAATTAGAAAAAAGAAGTGTAACAGCCTAAAAACTTAATTCCTCTATTAGTTGTGTTTGAAACATTAAGTTTATGCACTTATAACTTTATCTTGCATTTCAGCTAATTATAAAAATCATTTTCTATTTAATTAGTACCTAAAAGAATTTCAAAAAACTAAAAGCTTACAAAATCTTGGAAATAATTTTGTTAGGTGCTAATTAGATCCAAGGAACCTCTCCAAAAAGTTTCATAATTTTTGCAGTTGGTTTGCTAATTTTAAAATTTGCAACTTGATTTATGGAATTAATTAATTTTGAAAAGGATTAAAATTCCAAAAACCCTAAGTGGGCCAAATCTTCCTGCCCCAGCCTAGCTCACTCCTATTCCAGCCTATTTTTGGCCCACATGCCAACCTTGGCCCAAAGCCACCTTCTGCACTCTCCTTTTATTGTTTCCTTTGTGCGAAAGCGTCTTCTTCTGAGCTCGCCTCCTCTCCGTTGATCTTTCCCCACTGCTGACCGGTAGGCCTAGGTCCCACTTGTCAAAGGTCGTTGTTCACCTCTTTCACTCCCCTTTGCTCATGTGGCCATATGTGTTCGCCAGCATAGGGACGTGTTAGCGCTCGCTCACCTCAGCTGCGCCGCTGCCTAGTGGATCCCTGGGCTCGCAACACCATTACCGTCACCCACCTCATTTCACCACCTCCCATAAGTGTTGATCGCCATGTGAGTACATGTTGCACCCGCGTCACTGATGCCCCCCGACCGAATCCACCTGTTCTGATCGAAGACCGGTGACCTCAGACGCTCTTTGGTTGCATGCCAACCCGTCCCATCGCAATGTCTGCTTTGCCACTTTGGCTTGCCTTGCAGACTGAGCGAGAGAGAGAGAGAGAGAGAGAGAGAGAGACCAAGCGCTTGCCTGTCGTGCCACATTCACAAGAAATAGTGAGCCACTCTTGTCTTTCTTCTTCCTATTTAAGTCAAGCCACCCACGTCATCTCCTTCAGCTCGCCATTTTTGACTTCCCCTCCAAGAATCAGAGTTCAAAGCCTTGGGTTTGCTGGGAACAGTGTTAGCGAGCATGCCACCATGCCATTGCTGCCCTGGTAAGCTTCCTTTCTCAACACATGCGTCATATTTCTCCTTGAGCTCTACACTTACCAATGCCATACATGCCTTTACAGTGGAAGTCGTGGGAAGTTGCGTGGCTATTGTCACCTTCATCTCCGGAGTGCACACCACTCCAAGCCATTATGTTCCCGTCACTTTGGTGAGTTTGTTTCCAATCCGTTCATGACACTTCGTGTTCCATCACCCACTTGTGCTTACCCCTAGCTTAATTTTCTTGCTCCTGCAGCGAGTCATCGAGACTGCCCGTTTTCCCCTGTTTTGGCTGCCGTCACCATTTCCACCAGTTCTAGCTGCTCCAGTGAGCCTTCGACCAATTCCTTCTATTACCACCATCTTGTGCTTGCATGGAAGCTAATGCACACCATCTTGTAGCTTCTTCCCCGCCATAGAACGTTGGCACCATGAGACCATCGTCATAGCCCTTGCCCACCATTGCTCCACCAATTTCAGCTATTCTCCATTGTTGACAACCCATGCTAGTGCGCTAGTTATATTATAAGATTAGCCTCGTTTGCCTGGACTTCACCATAGTTACCATGGCACCACCACAGCTGCATGTCATCAGTGTAACTTCAGTGACCATTGGTCCCCATGCCAATGCATGTATCATCACCTTAACCCCCTGAGTCCAATGCGCCTAGCCTCTAGTCAAGACATGGCCCTTTTCACAGATGTCGTCATGCGTCTACACAGCCTCACTACCTTTTGCCATCAAGATGTCGTGCTGGACCATCTCTGTCATCATTGTCACTACCCATGGCTTCAATCGAATTGGTTGTTCCATTTCGCCCATGCTCGAGCCCGTACCGCCTACCCTCTACCACCGTCGAGCTCAATCATGACTGCCATTGAGCACCTATGTGCTAGTCTCACTGACATGTGGGCCCTCTAGTTAAGATTAGATTAGCGCTAAGTAAACCTGGTTAGGACTAATGAGTCACTGACATGTAGGATTGGTAGATTAATTAATCAAGCTTTCTAATTTAAACCAGTTTTAAAATATGAGTCACTAACATGTACGACCCTTCTTTTGACCCAACCCAATCTATTAGTTGATGATGCAATAAATCTAGATTTTTATTTAGAAAGAAATATAGAAATTAATTCAAAGATTCATGCACTCTGTTTTTCGTTTTCTTTTCTTGGTTTTTCCAATCTAACCAAATTTAATTTCTCATAACTTTTGCGTATGATCTAAAAATATTTGGATTTTCTATCTATTTGAATTTATTTAGCTCTTATTTGTGTAATTGGCTTTGATAAATTAGAAACTGATGTTCCGGAAATCTCTGAAGTTGATCTAGAGCAAGACCAAGAGTTCAACATGCAAGGCAAACACCGCTTTGACTATGTTGAACTCATATTTTTACTATGTTGAGTTTTAAAAATATTATGCATGTGCGTAAGTTTGGTAAAATCGCTATGTTGGTAAGGATGGTAGCTATATCCAATTGCTGCATAGATCCTACCTTGATAAATTGTTATCCTCATTATTTTCACCTTAGTATTACTATCCACTATTGATAAGAAAATTTGTGGTATTTTACACGAATCAAATTAGCTTATGCATAGCCATGCTCAATGGTAATAATTTGTAGAAATTTGTTAAAATTATGCGGAAAGGGAAATACTTGTATATTGGTCTAGAGGAGATACCTCTGTTATTTTAGTTAATAAATAAAATTAAAAATAATTTTTGGACTTGGACGAGTGGTTGTAGATACCAGTGTAGCTGTATGAGACCCTCTCATTGCTGCCTTTGATGTCAAAGAAAAGGCCAGAGTAAAAGATGCACCCATTACTTCTAGCCAAAATAATGCCAATGTCATAGAAAAAGGACAGCTAAAAAGAAGTACAAATTCAACAACCTGAACAAGACTACTAGCTTTAAGAAGAAAAAAACTGAGAAAAATGATTTGAGGGACATGGAAGATCATTGGTCATCCTATCGGGTGCAAACCTGTAGGATGTATGTGGATCTTTAAAAAAACTAAGGCCTGATCATACTATTGATAAGCACAATGCATGACTTGTGGCCAAGAGTTACACCCAAAAAGAGGGAGAAGATTTCTTTAATACATATTCTCCTATCATCATATTAACCACCATCAGAGTGTTCCTTATGTTAGCATTTTTCTATGGTCTACATGTCCATTAAATGGACATGAAGACAACTTTCCTTAATAGAGGGTTGGAGGAAGAAATCTATATGGATCAACCGGATGGTTTTTGTGATTTCTGGATAGAAAAACTAGGTGTGCAGATTATTGAGATCCTTGTATGGGTTAAAATAAGTACCTAAACTATGGCATGAGGAGTTTATCAAAACTTTGACATCCGCTGGTTTTGTTATGAATGAAGCTGATAAATGTGTATATTATCATTATGGTGGAGGGCAAGGAGTGATCTTGTATCTATATGTGGATGACATACTTATATTTGGAGCAAGCACAGTTGTAATTGATGAGGTCAAATATTTTTTTTATCTCAATGCTTTGATATGAAAGCTTGGAAGGGGCAAATGTCATTTTGAATATTAAATTGATCAAAAAAGGATGAGAATCTCTTTGAACCAATCCATTATATTGAGAAAATATTGAACCAGTTTGGTTTTGAAAATTGCAAAATTTCTCCAACGCCCTATGATGCGAGCATTAAGCTACGAAAGAACCAGGTATTAGGAAAAGATCAATTGAGATATTCACAAATTATTGCATCACTCATATATTTAGTTAGTGCCACAAGACCTGACATTTCATTAGCTATGAGTAAATTAAGTTAGTTTACATCTAACCCAGAAGATGATTATTGACAGGCACTTAAAAGAGTGTTGCGTTACTTGAGAAACACAATATCTTTTGAAATTCATTATACTGGATACATTGAGAAGCACAACATCTTTTGAAATTCATTATACTGGATACCCTTATGTATTAAAAGGATACAGTGACTCCAATTGGATCTCTGATGCGATACTCTTATGTATTAAAAGGATACAGTGACTCCAATTGGATCTCTGATGCAGATGAGATTAATGCTACAAGTGGCTATATGTTTACTTTAGCTAGTACTGTAGTTTCATGGAGGTCTTGCAAACAGATCATATTGATGAGTTCAACAATGGAAGCAGAACATGTAGCACTTGACACAACTACTGTTGAGGCTTAATGACTAAGAGAGCTTCTGTTGAACTTCCCATTGGGTTGAGAAACCAATACTGCCAATCCTGATGTACTGTGATAATCACACAGTGTTGGTTAAAGTCACAAGTATTACGGATAATATGAAGTTCTCTAGACATTGAAGCATAGGCTTAAATCTGTTAGAAAACTAAGAAACTCTAGATTGATTGCAGTGAATTATATTCGCACTGAGAAAAGTTTGGCAAACCATTTTACAAAGGGGTTAACATAGAAAGCGATTTCTATTACATCTATAAGATGGGAATGAGGCTCATTTGAGTTACATCACAATGGCAACACATACTGTTGTGGCTACAGACCAAACAGAGAGAGAGATGGTAGTGGAGAGTTGGGAGAAAGTGACCGTAATGGCCTGGTCCTCCCATGGCCTGTATTCCATATATATATATACACATGGGGAGTACTTTTACAATTATACCCTTACATCTGAGTATCCCCTTCAGGGGTACTTATGTCATTACACATGGCCTATTCTGGGCCTTATAACCTTCTACCAGGCTTGCTGGGTTTAGGTGGGGGCCACCCCTACAACAGGAGCCTCTCATGGTGAAGGGCTTCACAAGGCCGAAGCCATGTTGCCGAGTCCTTTGGCCCCCTCCGTCCCTGCGGCCTGTGAACTTTTTCGAACTTGTCCGGGGGCCGAGGCCGTAGCCGAACTTGACGCCTGGATTGGTGGTTGAGGTAGATGCGCGAGCGCTCCGTCCTGAGCTGGCTCCTGGTCGAAGTAGGCACGCGCGCGCGCGCTCCGTCCCCTACCCTTCGAACGGGTGGCAGCGGAGCTGGCGCCTGGTCGAAGTAGACGCGCGCGCGCGCTCTGTCCTCCTGCTGTGGCGGGACTGGGGTTGCCTGGGCCGAGTCGGAGGCGTTGCGCCGGCATAGGTAGGCGTAGCGGGTCCCTGAGTCGTTGCACATGCGTCAAGTGATAGCGGACGCGCTGCGACGCTCCTTCTTTTGGCCGTCCACGTGGCGAAGTGTGCTTGGCGCGGTGCAAGCCTTGAGGCGCCGTGGCCCTTTTAATGTGGCGATGGACTTCCGGTGGTTAGACTTCCGCCGGTTGGACTCCCGCCGGTTGGACTTCCGCCGGTTGGACTTCCGCCGGTTGGACTTCCGCCGGTTGGACTTCCGCCGGTTGGCTCCCCCGCTGATGGGGTATATATACGGTGCTGGTGCGGCGTTGTTCCTGCATCGTGTCCTTGATAGGAGCTGTTCCCCTAAAACGGGCCCCTTCCGTGCATCGACATTCCCTAGCGACGCTGAGCGGCTTGGGGGATGTTGATGTACAGATGGAGGTCCATTTTTCTTGGGAGCTTGGTTAGCGTCTGTTATCGGTAGCCAGCCGCGCTTCCTGCCCTCGCGATGCGTTTCTGCGTACGACGGCAAGGTTTGCCCTGTTCTCCTAAACAGGCCTACCTTCAGTCGGGGTTCCTGATGGAGCCCGTCCGCATTACTTTGAAAAAATGTTAATGCACTGAAGGTGCCCTGGTAAGGAGAACAAGCCAAACTTTGCACGACATGACCTTTACTTTTGCCATGTGTGGGAGGTGCCATCGGGCGAGTTCGTGCACGCGGGTCCGCTCCTCGAAGCCGAGGTCCAGGCCGAAGTCGCGGCTGCGGCCAGGTTGGTGTGGCGATCGAGAAAACGGCCTCCTACGCGCGCGTCGTGCTCCCGCCTAGCCGAAGTAGAGCAGAGTTTCGCAGCTAAAGCGGAGACTCGCCCGCATTAGGCAGCCGGAGTCGACGCAGCAGAGCTGGCGCCAAGTTGAAGTAGACGCGCGCGCGCTCCATCCCCTACCCTTCGAACGGGTGGCAGCGGAGCTGGCGTCTAGCCAAAGTAGACGCGCGCGCGCTCCATCCCCTACCCTTCGAACGGGTGGCAGTGGAGCTGGCGCCTAGCCGAAGTAGACGCGCGCGCGCTCTGTCCCCTACCCTTCGAACGGGTGGCAGCGGAGCTGGCGCCTAGCCAAAGTAGACGCGCGTGCGCGGTCCGTCCCCTACCCTTCGAACGGGTGGCAGCGGAGCTGGCGCCTAGCCAAAGTAGACGCGCGCGCGCGGTCCGTCCCCTACCCTTCGAACTGGTGGCAGCGGAGCTGGCGCCTAGCCGAAGCAGACGCGCAATCCTTGAAGCCGAGGCCGGGACTGGAGCCTGCCGCGGCAGAGGCTCAGCGGTGGTTCTGAGTTGCAACTTTACATCGCGGACAACGCCACGCGTGCAGTGATTGCGATCTCCCGATGCGGTAATGCGCTGTAAATGTTCCTGGAATCGCGCCAGCCCCCGGTTTGCCAGAGCTAGGTTGTCGTACCGTCCGACTCGCCTCGGCGCGTGTAGGGCACGCGGCGGCTTGTAACTGGTGCGCGGCGGGATGTGAACGGTTGCATGACCGCAACTGCTTGCCTCTTCCCGAGGGAAGGGGGACACGGGGCGGGCGACGAATGGCACAGCGTCGAAGCTGTTGCGACCCTGTGGCCCATTAATGCGCTTTTAATGGTGGCTGAAGTCGTGTCGACGCCTGGCCTCGCGTGCGCCAGATATCTCGTGCGGGGGTTGGCACGCGGCGGGAGGCCACTGGAGTGTCGTGCTCTGACGGTCCTCACCGCTGCGGTCGCGCCCCTTCGTCTTCGGATATGGGGGATTGTGCGGGACGGGCCTTTGTACGACTGCAGTCGCGCCCGGTACGCGGACAGTCGCGACGCTTTGGCATCGGGGGGAGGTGGCTTGAAATAGCCCTCGTAACCGCGCCCCCGCAGATGTACGCCCCCCTTCTTGCTTGCCTCGCCTTCTGTAGTCCCGTGGTATTTTCGCCGCTATTCTTCTGTTGCGAGAAGCAATGGCATCTGGCGACAAGCGTGGCCGGACGGCTAGTACCTGCGGCATTCGCCGGCGATCTTCACCACTAGAGGTGAAGTACTCGCTCAGAGAATGCGACCCAGCGGCGGCGGACAAGTGGTGGCGGGCAGCGGAGAAGGAAGGCGCGATCTCCGGCGAGTTGGGCCCGTCGCTCATGACCGAGAAGACAATCCGAGCGCTTCTGCGCGCGGGGAAGCTATCCGAGCGCCAGGCGGTATGATTGCCCGCCGCCGATGAGACGGAACAGCGCCCCGAGGGGTCGGAGGCGGTCGTATTCGTTGCCTTTTTCGACGCGGGGCTCTGTATCCCGGCGGCGGCGATCATGGGCGACGTGCTGCGGACGTTCGGGCTGGAGCTGGCGCAACTGACTCCGAACGCCATAGCCCGGCTCACGGTGTACAGTTGGGCCTTGCGCTCGGGAGCGTGCTGGCCCAGTGCTTCGTTGTTCGCCTACCTGCACGAGGCACGGTGCCAGCCCAAGGACCGGAAGGACGGGACGCTGTCGAGCTTCGGCAGCGTCACCTTTATTCTTCGGCCGACTTGCAGCAAGCTCTTCCCTGCGAACTCCACTCGCGGGAAGTGGGAGTCTCACTGGATGAAGCGGTGGTTCTACCACCGTGTGGAGAGCGGGAGGGGCCTTGAGTGCACGGGCCGGCCGATCGCGTTCAAGACCTCGCTCGCCCGGACGCTCGACGACGAGGACAGGCGAAGGGCCCGACGGCTCGTAGGCGTGGCCGCCCGCTTTAACATGCGCGACCTCGCCGAAAAGTATATGATGTAGGGCGTGGCGCCACTCGCCCATGACTGGCGCCTTGCCGCCGAGAAGCGTCGAGATGACAATGTTTCGCCGTGGGTCTGCTCACTGCCGGCACCCTCCGGTCTTCGTAAGCCTTGGCTGCATCTCGCCTTTGCTCACGCGGAACGCGTTATAGGTTGATCTTATCTCCTGCTTTGCTTTAGGGATTCGCTTGGAGGATGCAGAGCAGGCCGCGCGTATTCCTGAGGCCGTATACCGGCAGGGAGCACGAGCAGCGCGCCTGCTACCGCCGAGGCGGGGCTGGGGCAGATAAACCGCGTGTGCGAGGCCCTGAGCCTTGCCGTGCCAGAGCGGTAGTACCGCTGAGACGAGCGGTAGTACCTCTTGAGGAGCGGTAGTACCTCTGAGCGGTAGTACCTCTCGAGGAGCGGTAGTACCGCACGACGATCGGACTTGTCCGAACGTTTCTTCGCTGCCGATCAGACTGGTCCGAACAGAACCGGTAGTACCGCTAGGACAAGCGGTAGTACCTCTGAGCGGTAGTACCTCTCGAGAAGCGGTAGTACCTCTCGAGAAAATCAGCAAACAGGATTTTCAGGCTGGAACTTTGAGACTTCGGATTTTTGGCTAAAAAGAAGGTTTGCTCTCAATCTTTTTGATCCAAGGCCTTACTACAACAAACTAAATAGTAAGGAGACCTTGGGAAACAAGAGAATCAAACCAAGAAGCAAGAATTTCAGATTATGGGTAAAAATCTGAATTTTTGCACAACCCGAGCCAAAAATCAAATTACTCCTCAACCGTTGATCCTTTGGCTATGAAATTATGAGGATAGCTAATTAATAGCCTCTGGACTCTCCATACCAAATTTCAAGCCATCTCAACAAGGGAATCAAGAGCAGCTCCAAACCCTAGAAACTGAGTTCATGAACAGAGGAAGGCCAAAACTGAAATCTGAGAATTAAACCAAGTTTGCTCTTCGGGAAATCGATCAAATGATCTTGTGGCACTAACCCATCATAGAGCAACCCATTTTGGGCCTTCCCAACAAGCAAGAACTCGAAAAACAAAAAGCTCAGAAATCAACCAAAAGGAGCAACGAAGAATAGAGAGAGCACGAACAGAGAAAATGAAACTTCAGATTTCAATCATTTGATCAAATGGAATACAAATACATCCCGATACGCCTGGACATTAGGACATAAGAAGTGATTACATGATCCTCAACTCATCCTCACCCTCTCCCACACAAGAACACACCCATACATGATTGGAGAAGGGGAACACCACACTGGCAAAGCTACGAACAGACCAGAGAGCACAGAGGGAACACACTCTGCCTCTTCTAACCACTCTCAACTACTAAAGCCTAAAGCCAAAGCAAGCCATCAAAGCCTCTTTTGACTCTAGCAAACCCTAATTTTCTCTCCAAGTGTTCAAGTGGGCATGCAGCCCCTCCAATCCTTTATATAGCCTTGGCTAACGGGTCTCCGCCCCGTTACGCCCGCTAAATCCAACGGAGCCCGCTCCCGCTTGTGCAGCTCTGCGAAATTCCCGTTTCGCCCCTCCTGCACCTTCCGGGAAGCTTCCGCGCTCCTTGCCTCGCACGCCTCGCAACACCTCGAGTCACCGTCGTCTTCGACACATCCCGACCGTTCTAACCTCAGCGCCACCTGCGCCTAGTCCGGTCCACCGTGTCTCGCCACGACTCTGCCTCGACGTCCTGCAGCCACACAGACAAGAAACACATCAAATAGCACCGCTCGATACATGAAAGCGTAAATAGCACAAACACATCACACTTACCATACCGAAGTCCAAACCTGTCGAATTGTCGAAATATGCAACCTAATCCTATACGACTAGGAATGACCAAGTCCAACCGAGCCCGATTGCGCCACGCAACGACTCGACTCCGAACCACTCAAACCGAACTCGTCTTACCTAACCCACTGTCAATTACTCATCATACACGTGGTCACCTCCACATGGTTCATCAATCTCCCCCTTGATGAGTATATTGACAAACCCAGAAAAACGCAAAGATGAGTTTGAGTTTGAAGAGTCCAACATGGTCCAAAGAAGAAAATGAAGCAAGTGACCAAGTCGACAGAAAGATCACTAGAGCAACAACTGAAAGAGCAAATTGTTCTCCAAAGCTCTAAAATGATCCCAACTAGCTTTTTCTTCTCTATTCTCCCCCTTTTGGCAATAAACACATCAAGGATGTAAAAGAGAGAATATGACATGTCAATGGATGAAAATGTCTGAAGTTTGTTTATTTAAGCATTTAGAGCCATGAGAATTATCCATATTGACCATAATGTAATACACCAAGCCATAACTCAATAAAACGCTATGTAGATCATGACAACATATATATAAACCAGCTAGAGCACATAGATGACAATCTGAAATGTAATGCATTTAGTGAGCAAGTCAAGTCATCAATGAGCAAAGTCTAACTAGAGATATCCAAGGATGATGCAGGCCATGTCAATAAGCTAAGCGGAAACAAGAAGCTAGTGTTGAGTCAATTAGAGTGCTACAAGCTCAAGAGTTTATCATTTGGTTAAGCACTTTTCATCTTTAGGTGATCAAGCAAATCTTGCACATTTGACATATTTTCTTTTAAATCTTATAGCTGTTTCCAACCAAAAATTTTATCATGTGCTAGATCTCAAGCCTTATGCGACTACTCCAAGCGAGAAGCTTAAGAAGATAGTCCAGGTCATCCAAAACTCCCCCTGAGTTCATGCCTAGTGCAGTGGCAAGCCGTCTCATGAGAAAGAATTGGTGAAATCAGTTTTTTCGCACATAAAAAGAGATCATTTTGCTTTTTAACAGATTGTGCTAACTCATGATGTATCAAGATGCTAAAATAGCTCAATCTAAGATTCAACCTAGATTCAAGACTCAACTCAGCCTATTTGACATGGCATGAATCATAAAGGGATAGCTCAAGCAAGACTAATCTCGAGTGCTAACATGACAAGTTTTAATTTAAGTTGAGCAATTTTAATTAACTTATCATGGCAGAAAGCTAGTCTACACATATGAAGTCATGATAAATCTAGCAAGCTAAGCACAAGTCATGGCAAGGTGTAAAGCATTGAAGCATGTCATAACAGGATAATAATCAAGGCTCAATGCAGATTGATTATAATGCTAGAATGCTGAAAATGCAAGAAGGTCCAGCTCTCCCTCAACATTAGATGCAACTTTTAGTTCAAGTTGAGTTATGTCAAAATTAAGCTTCAGAAGCTCCCAAATGAACTCCCCCTGAACCAAAGCAATAAAATCGAGAAGCTGGCAAAGAAAACCAAACATGCAGTCCTTAAAGCATAGAAAAGATATAGAAGCAACTATGGCTTAAACTGACTCTCATCTACCCCAAATGACTCCAGGACTAACAGCTGATCGTCGAACACACACTAGGGAGCAAACACGTACCCTGTCTACCCGAGGGTGGCCCAACCCTCGCTAGAACCTACAAGAAGTGAGTGAGCTCAACCTAGTGAGATAAGAAATAGCTACTCCTGGAAGCACAAGATAAGAGTAAGAAGTCTAAGCAACTCAACACAAGAAACACTCTAACCTATGCTAGAAGGACTTAACCCAATGCACCCGCAAATGCAATACAACAGAAATGAGACAGAAGCATAATTAATATAATAAAACAGTAAAGCCCAAGCTCCCCCTCACTACAGTCCGTAAGGACAAACCACCCCAAGCTCTCCCCGCAGAGCTGAAAACCTCGAACTGTCCAAAGGCTTGGTGAAGATATCAGCCAACTGGTGGTCACTCTCCACAAACTGAAGCACTATGTCACTCTTCTCTACATGGTCTCTAAGGAAGTGGAAGCGAATATCGATGTGCTTGGTCCGAGAGTGTTGCACTGGGTTCTTAGCAATGTTAATCGCAGAAGTGTTATCACAAAAGAGTGGAACACTGTCGATAACTAACCCAAAGTCCCGCAGGGTCGAAGCCATCCAGAGTACCTGACTGCAGCAGCTGGCTGCAGCAACATACTCGGCCTCTGCGGTGGACTGCGCAACACCGGACTGCTTCCTCGAAGACCAAGAAACGAGAGAAGTGCCAATGAATTGGCAAGTGCCAGAAGTGCTCTTCCTATCTATCCTACAGCCGGCAAAGTCTGCATCCGAAAAGGCTCTCAAGGAAAGACAGGATGAGGAAGAGTACCAGATACCATAGTCAATGGTAGCTCGAAGGTACCGAAAGATGCGCTTCACCGCCTGGCGGTGAGATACGCGAGGAGAAGCCTGAAAACGAGCACACAGACACACGGAGAAGTGTATGTCTGGTCTCGAGGCAGTGAGGTAAAGAAGGGAGCCGATCATACTTCTGAACTCTTTCTGATCAACTGGCTCGCCATCCTCATCTGGGTCAAGATAGGCTGTAGAAGCCATGGGAGTCGACACAGGCTTACCATCGCTCATGTCGAAGCGTCTCAGGAGGTCACGAGTGTACTTTCCTTGATGAAGAAATGTACCCTCCCGAGACTGCTTGATTTGGAAGCCAAGGAAGAAGGTCAACTCACCCATCATACTCATTTCAAACTCGGTGCTCATGACATCCGAGAACTGGGAAACCAGAGTATGGGAAGAGCCGCCAAAGATAATGTCATCGACATAGATCTAGACGAGCAGAAGGTCAGCGCCAAGCCGGCGGATGAACAAGGTCTTATCAACTTTACCCATTTCAAACCCATGACTCAACAAGTAGGACTTAAGCCTCTCATACCAAGCCCTGGGGGCCTGCTTAAGTCCATACAACGCTTTGGAAAGTTTGAAGACATGGTTTGGGTATTTGGGGTTTTCGAAACCAGGAGGCTGTCGGACGTAGACCTCTTCCTCAATAAGGCCATTGAGAAAGGCACTCTTGACGTCCATCTGGTAAAGCTTGAAACCCTTAGAAGCTGCAAAGACAAGCAGGATTCTAATGGCTTCAAGTCTAGCTACAGGGGCAAAGGTCTCCTCGAAATCTAGACCTTCAACCTGGGAGAACCCCTGAGCAACCAGTCTAGCCTTGTTTCGAATAACCACTCCATCCTCGCTCTGCTTGTTCTTGAACACCCACTTAGTTCCAATAATATTGTGACCTCGCGGGGGCTCGACAAGCGACCAGACCTTGTTCCTCTCGAAATTTTCTAGCTCCTCATGCATGGCATTGACCCAAGACTCATCAGATAAAGCATGAGAGACATCTTTGGGCTCAAAGGAGGCAATGAAAGCAGAATGGAGACAGAATTGAGATAAGCCAGATTTTGAGCGGGTAACACGCTCGAAAAGGTCTCCAATGATCTGCTCTGAAGGATGAGCTTTCTGGATATGTCTAGGAGGTCCAGGATGAGATGAAGAAGTGGCCTCTACCTCGTGAGCTGACGTGGTAGGAACAGAGCCACCAGCTCCAGAAGAAGCAGAAGGCATGGGCTGATCACCTCGAGGTGCGGTGGAAGACGGCACCTCAAGGGGTGGACGAGGGACAGGATCAGGTAGACAACCGTCGTCTCCATCATCCTCATCATCCACAAAGATGGTCTCGGACTGCTCTAAAGAACCTGAGATATCGGGCCTAGTCCCCGGACTAGCCTCGTCAAAGGTCACCTCACAGGTCTCTACCATTTTACTAGACTCGCAGTTCCAGACCCTATAAGCCCGCGAAGAAGACGAGTAACCTAGAAAGATCCCATCACAAGAACGTGACTCGAACTTATCTAGGTTCCCGGACTTCAGAATAAAGCACTTGCAACCAAACACGTGAAAATGAGAGACGCTGGGCTTTCGCCCGTATCTCAACTCATAAGAAGTGCGGTGCAAGTGTGCCCGAAGAAAAACTCGATTCGAAACATGGCACGCGGTCGCAATAGCCTCAGCCCAAAACTTCCTAGGTGTAGAAGACTCATCGAGCATCGTCCTGGCCATCTCGACCAAGGTACGGTTTTTCCTCTCCACGACGCCATTCTGCTGTGGGACGTGCGGAGAAGAGAACTGGTGCTCTACACCTGTCTCACCACAGAAACTCTCAAAGTAGGAATTCTTGAACTCCGTGCCATTGTCACTGCGGATCGCTTGTACGGCACCTGGAAGCTCAACAGAAAGCCTACTAAAAAGACCTCGGAAAAGTGAAAACGTCTCATCCTTCGAGGCTAAGAAAAACACCCAAGAATACCTCGAGAAGTCATCGACCACAACAAGAACATACCACTTCCCTCCTGCTGACTGCACTCGAGCTGGTCCAACTGTGTCCATGTGGAGCAGCTGTCCCGGTGCATCGGTCATAGTAACTGTGACCGGAGGATGAGAAGCGGCAACCATCTTGCCATGCCGGCATGGAGCGCAAACAAGATCTTTGACCATCTTGAGTTTCGGCAGACCACGAATGAGATCGTGGCCGCTAACTCGGGTCAAATGGTCAAATCCAATATGACCAAGTCTCCTATGCCAGAAAGAAAGGTTGCGGGACTCAGAAGCAACTAAACACCTGAGAGGATCGCCAGAAGACTCAGAAAAATCAGCACGAAAGATCCCCCCATAACGAGATATCCCACAAACCAGACTACCCGAAGAATCAAGAATTTTACAAGCATTTTTCTTAAAGCTTACCTCGAAACCGTCATCGGTAAGCTGAGAGACTGAAAGTAAATTGTAATGCAGCTTACTAACCAAGGCTACATCTTTAAGAATAAAAGAAGCATTAACATGCACAGTACCTTTTGCGATGACGCGCCCAGACGAAGCGTCTCCGAAGGTGATCGTCTCATCACCTGGAGCACGGGCAAGGGAAGAAAACCAACGGGAATCTCCGGTCATGTGTCGTGAACACCCGGAATCTACGAGCCAAACCTTTCCCTTCCCTGCCCGGCGAACCTGAGTCAAACAGAGAGTAAAGTCTCAGTACTGGGATAAATCAAGAGTGATTTTGGCACCCAATACTGAGTAACACGTGGAGCAGATGAAGTAGTCAAACACGACTGACCTCTATCTACCCTACGCTCTCCATGACTCAAAGAAGCAGAAGGTCTGTGAGCAGACCTGAAGCTGTTGCGGGGTCCGACTGCTATGGGAGAACGAGTCAGAACACCGGCAACACGCTGATCACGCCGCGGGTAGCTATCTCGATGGAGAAACCGAGATCTACCCTCAGGATGGCGGAAGACACGACCAGAGGCAGCATGAGGACGGAAAACAGAAAACTCGGAAAAACCAAGTCCTCTATGCTGCCCAAACTCCGCAACAGGAGCAAACCTAGACCTCGTGTTGGTCTTAGGTGCACTCAGGATCTGGGGCTGACCCTGAATACCCCTAAGAGACTCAACACGGTCTCTACGCGCGATCTTGGCGCGCCTGAAGCATCTCTCGATCGAGTGTCCATCCTTTTGACAGAAGGTGCAATGATACTTCGCCTTCTGAGAGGCAGAAGTAGCATGATATGGCTTCGCCTTCTGAGAGGCCGAAGCTGCGGGTGAAGTCACCTTTCTGTCAGAGATCCCTTGGACAGAGCCCGCTGACTTAAACTTAACCTCATCGGATCTGGGCTCAACCTCGATCACACCTCCTACTATGGGTCTAAGAATAGCAGGTGGATGCTTCCTCATATCCTCACAGAAATCATATCCTAGACCCTGATTGAACTTGCAAATCTTGGATTGGTCTAGAATAAGATTGAGCTTCTTCTTGCCGCCTACAAATCTCTCGAGAGTGTTCATAAGATACTGACACTCCCGAAAGAGAGAGGTGCAAGAAGAGCAGGGGGAAGAGGGAACAGCAGGAGGTAAGGGAGCAGATGAAGAACCAACAGCAGAGGGAAGAATGGCTTGTGCACGCACAGCCGACTCTGAAAGGACAGTCCTACTGCTAGCCAGTTGGTTCACGTTCCTAGGCGTCTCCACCTTACCCTGGGGCTTCTCCCCCTTCTCAGCAATCACATTACAAGCTGATGGTTGCTTCTCTAGTAGATCCTTAGTTAGCTTCACACATTTCTCATCCAATGCAATCAAATCAGATTTTACTTTGTTATAGTTAATGCATGGTGAGCTAACAGGGTCCTTTAGAAGCATACTGAGCCATTTTCCTTTCATGATCAATCATATCTTGAAACTGTTTGGAGACAGCTTCAAGTTCAGCAGTTAACTTGGGACAGTTTAAGCACGAATCAATCGGCTCAAGTAAAGAAGCTTGTTGTTCAGCAATTTTATGATCTGCCCGTTTTAAGTTCATCTTCAAGTTATTGCAATTTTTACAAGAATCGGGCAGATCAAGGAGCATGGCATAAGGTCCTCTAGCAGCAATGTCCTTATCCTCACATGAGGTGGGAGAAATAGTCTCATCAGTAGTAAGTAGGGTAATAGCCATCCTACTCAACTCTAACTCAGCAAGCAGACTAACATTCTCCACCTTAACAATATCAAGCTCGGAGGACACACTATCATGAGAGGTCCTTAATTTCTCCATGTCATCAAGCAAGGCACAGCATGTATCACAGTCGTCACGGGAGGGAGCAGATGTAAGAGAAGTAAGCTCCCATGACAGTCTATCTACTTCCTTCTCCAACTCGCTACACCTAGCTCTAGATCTAGCATGAAATCCTCCTAGCTTAAGGAAAGCTTCATTAAGTTGGTCATAGGAGGGACATACCTCGTCGGAGTCAGAGTAGAGCTCGATGTCGCTGATCTCGCCCTCAAGGGCCATGAAGCACATGCCGGAGAAGTCGTCGCCGCCATCCTTGGGCTCTTGGTCACCTGTCCCGTCGTCGTCGCTCCATCCCTCCACCTCGCTGAGGTCGAGGTCGTCGAAGGCGGTGAGGACGCGGTGGAAGAGCTTCTTGGCTTTGCCGAAGTTGCGGAACTTCTTCTTTCCCGGCGTCTGAGCTGGAGTCTTCTTGTTGCGGTTCTTGTCGGTGTAGTCATTCTTACTCGAACCGCCGTAGTCGTTCTTGCCCTTCTCCAGCTTGGGGCAGTTTGCCCGAATGTGGTTGGGGCCACCACACTCGAAGCAAATCACGGGTCCTCCTCTCTTTCTGTCCCTCCTCCCCTTGTAAGCATGGGAGAATCTTCGAGCAAGGAGGGCCAGCTGCTCATCCGCAAGCTGCTCTAACTGATCATCAGTTATGTCACAGAGAGCAGCAAGGGAGAAACCGCAAGAAGACTCAGAAGAGAGACCAGAAGCCGAACTGGGATCGGTGACTAGAGCCATCGACTGTGACTTCGACTTGCGAGAGACAATGTCAATCTCATGAGTCTTGAGGCGCGAGTACAGCGCATCAAGAGTCAAAGTCGAGAGGTCCGTCGTGTCTTTGATGGTAGTCACCTTCATCTCCCAAACACGAAGATCGAGTGCAGCGAGCATCTGTCGAGCATTATCCGAGTCGGAGTATGTGAGACCGACGGCTCGGAGGTTGCTCAAAATCTTGTGAAAACGCGCAAAACACTCATCAAGGGACTCACCAGCGAGCATTTCAAACTTGTTGTAATCTCGCTTGAACTAGTCCTGTCGCACCGTCTTTATTTGGGTGGTGCCCTCATGGTAAGCATCGAGGGTCTCCCAAATATCGAAGGCGGATGAAAGATGAGATATGCGGTCAAACTCGCTACGACTCAGGCCCTGGATAATGATGTTCCTTGCCTTAGCGTTTGCCTCAACATCATGCATATTCCCAGCATTGATGTTCTCATCGGCAGGAACAACAAACCGGACCTTGACCTTGCGCCAGATGGCGTACCCCTGGGCCTGGATGTATGTCTCCATTCAGCTTTTCCAGAAGGGGTAATCGATGCCATCGAAAACGGGCGGCTTGGTCGAGTACTTGTCCGTCGCCATGGCTCTTGAGACCGGTTAAGATCTATTGAAAAGAGCTAACCGGCTCTGATACCAATTGTTGGACCGAAATGGCGACAGAGGGGGGGTGAATGGCGCTCTCAAAAATTCCTATAGCTATGAAAGCTATGAAGATAGAAGATATGCACTACTGGAAGTCAAGGCAACAAGGAAAAATCTGATCCAGAAAGAAACAGCCAAGAAAAATAAATTCAGAGCAAGTCTGACTGCAAGCGGTAGTACCGCTGAGACGAGCGGTAGTACCTCTGAGCGGTAGTACCTCTTGAGGAGCGGTAGTACCTCTCGAGGAGCGGTAGTACCGCACGACGATCGGACTTGTCCGAACGTTTCTTCGCTACCGATCAGACTGGTCCGAACAGAACCAGTAGTACCGCTAGGACAAGCGGTAGTACCTCTGAGCGGTAGTACCTCTCGAGAAGCGGTAGTACCTCTCGAGAAAATCAGCAAACAGGATTTTCAGGCTGGAACTTTGAGACTTCGGATTTTTGGCTAAAAAGAAGGTTTGCTCTCAATCTTTTTGATCCAAGGCCTTACTACAACAAACTAAATAGTAAGGAGACCTTGGGAAACAAGAGAATCAAACCAAGAAGCAAGAATTTCAGATTATGGGTAAAAATCTGAATTTTTGCACAACCCAAGCCAAAAATCAAATTACTCCTCAACCGTTGATCCTTTGGCTATGAAATTATGAGGATAGCTAATTAATAGCCTCTGGACTCTCCATACCAAATTTCAAGCCATCTCAACAAGGGAATCAAGAGCAGCTCCAAACCCTAGAAACTGAGTTCATGAACAGAGGAAGGCCAAAACTGAAATCTGAGAATTAAACCAAGTTTGCTCTTCGGGAAATCGATCAAATGATCTTGTGGCACTAACCCATCATAGAGCAACCCATTTTGGGCCTTCCCAACAAGCAAGAACTCGAAAAACAAAAAGCTCAGAAATCAACCAAAAGGAGCAACGAAGAACAGAGAGAGAGCACGAACAGAGAAAATGAAACTTCAGATTTCAATCATTTGATCAAATGGAATACAAATACATCCCGATACGCCTGGACATTAGGACATAAGAAGTGATTACATGATCCTCAACTCATCCTCACCCTCTCCCACACAAGAACACACCCATACATGATTGGAGAAGGGGAACACCACACTGGCAAAGCTACGAACAGACCAGAGAGCACAGAGGGAACACACTCTGCCTCTTCTAACCACTCTCAACTACTAAAGCCTAAAGCCAAAGCAAGCCATCAAAGCCTCTTTTGACTCTAGCAAACCCTAATTTTCTCTCCAAGTGTTCAAGTGGGCATGCAGCCCCTCCAATCCTTTATATAGCCTTGGCTAACGGGTCTCCGCCCCGTTACGCCCGCTAAATCCAACGGAGCCCGCTCCCGCTTGTGCAGCTCTGCGAAATTCCCGTTTCGCCCCTCCTGCACCTTCCGGGAAGCTTCCGCGCTCCTTGCCTCGCACGCCTCGCAACACCTCGAGTCACCGTCGTCTTCGACACATCCCGACCGTTCTAACCTCAGCGCCACCTGCGCCTAGTTCGGTCCACCGTGTCTCGCCACGACTCTGCCTCGACGTCCTGCAGCCACACAGACAAGAAACACATCAAATAGCACCGCTCGATACATGAAAGCGTAAATAGCACAAACACATCACACTTACCATACCGAAGTCCAAACCTGTCGAATTGTCGAAATATGCAACCTAATCCTATACGACCAGGAATGACCAAGTCCAACCGAGCCCGATTGCGCCACGCAACGACTCGACTCCGAATCACTCAAACCGAACTCGTCTTACCCAACCCACTGTCAATTACTCATCATACACGTGGTCACCTCCACATGGTTCATCAGGTTAGAGTTACTGCTCATCAGGATTAGGGAGAGATTCACTAAGACCCAGGGGAATATAGGGAGTGGAAGTGGGCCGTGCTCCAATGGTGGACAATGGTGGCAGTGGGACAATGGTGACGCCGTCGGCTATAGGTTTGTCGAGGTGATGGGTGACATGAGAAAGACGGTGATAAGTTAGGATAGATGGGCCCTATGATGCTAGTGGGTAAGGAGTGGCGAAGATGCGACAAGGCATTGTCGGCCTCAGGAGGTGGCAACCGGTACTAGCGGCAGAACTGCGGTGGGCGGTGAAGGCACTAGGGGCGATACCAAGAGTCGCAGGGGAGACGGGCCAGTGGAGCTAGGGTGGCAGTTGAAGCGGACGTCGGAGGGAATGAAGATGGGCTGGTCTAACATCTCAATTTTCAAAATCTGTTTTTTAATATTTAAATCAGTCTTTTTGATTTTTTCTTAATTTTCTAGAGCTTTTCTGAAATTTTTAAGCTTTTTCTTAATTTTTTCTGCTCTAAATGAAATTGCAAAAATAAACAAAACTTTACCACAACCTGAAAAATAATTTAATTGAGTTCCAAATAACAGTGCATGTGTGAATTTTTCTGGAATTTATGGGATTCGTTTGCTAATTCTAGTAAATCAAAATCTATTTCTCCATGCCATCTTCATTTTGTCACTTGCCCATCCATTTTGTCCACTGAAGTGCCCGGAACGCCGTCGTCGTTCTTAGCTCCGGCGGACGCGACCCTCCGCAGCCGCCCGTGTTTCCTTCGCCCCGATAATCTTCTCACAATTTTGATCGCGTCACTTTGCACCGTATCTCCCAATGATAAAAAATCCCAAGTTAGTTTGGACCTTCGTGTAGCGAATTGTCGGTTTGACTTCGTCTTCCCCAACCACAGTCGCCGCCACCATTAAAATTACTTCCTCTCCAGCGAGCTTCCTCGATGCGCATGGTCATTTTAACCATCCTCAGTATCTATTGATGCTCATGCTACGTACGCTTCCTTTCCCGTCTACTTCACCGTGGTTTGCCGCTGTCCGAAGCATCTTCGCCGCTGCGCCATTACTTGTGTACTATCTATTCAAGCTCGCTTTGGTAGTTTCCCCTGTCGCTACCATGGCCGTGCATGGCGCTGCCGCAAAACAACGTCGACGGCGCCACTCCAATGACCCTACGTTCCTGTGCCTCCTCCTGTAGCTTCGCAGTGACTTCCTAGTTCTATTCCGAAGCCCAGTTCCTACTTCCTTTCACTCCCACGAGCCACTCTGCCACTCAACGCCGCCATACAGCAACCTCTGAGGCTCTGACCACCTCTCCAGCCGTCAGGGCCGCTAGCGGACTCACCTTAGGCCCCTCTCCCCATTTCTAGCATGCCCATGCCCCCGTCGCAGCTCAAGCCGCCGCCGGCGAGCTCACAAGGAGCTCGGTAATGGCCTCCCTCGGTTGTGCTCTGTTTCTGGTGAATCCCACAAGATTAACATTTAGATTAGCGTTAATAAGGTCATTAGAAGTTAGATTAACTTAATTGACTCCCTTAGTGTTAAGTAGTCAACAATATGTGGGCCCAAACTATTTAATTAAACATGTTTATATTTAAAACTATATTTAAACAATGAGTCACTGATACGTGGGACCTACCATTTAATTAGTAGACAAGTCCATGAACTTGGTTTGTATAGATCTGACCCCACCTGTCAGCCTAATGACGCAATAATCCAGATTTTTCTTTTAAAAGAAAATAAAAAATAAAATGAAATAAAATATCGAAGCTAGCACAATATTTTCTCTCTCAATTTTTAGGATTTTCCTCTTAGCAAAATTTTTGATCGCTCATTCTCCTCACGCAGATTCCAATTGACACGACTCTTGTTTCTAAATTTGTATAAAATCATGCTATTTCTTCTAGTACCATTTTTTTTTGTAAATTTTGGTATCTATGAGAATTTATTTGGTATTTATTTGTGTTGTACGCTTTCTCTCCTTAGGAATCGACATACCAGAAGCGAGTAAAAGTTGATCCAACACGAGAAGAAGTGTTCATCAAGCAAGGCAAGCAAAACTCCTTGCTCATGTTGCTCCTATATGTTAAAATGTTATGTTGTTTTCATTACAATTATTTTTGCATGCTTACTTTCAGTAAATCACTATATTTAAGCTTAGAAAATTAGTTATATACTATATTGTAATTAAATATTCCTTAGACTTCTGCCATTGTCACATTAGAAATATTTACCCACCTGTTAGGATATATTTTAGGGGGATTTAGTTTATTTATGTAGCAAATGCTTAGGTATGCTCCTTGCAAATTCTATACAAATTGACAAGACAAATGTCTAGAACAATTATGTTTGGGGAAACTTTATGGCACATTTTGGATAGAGGAGTACTCCTGAGTTAATTTGATAGAAAAATAAAAATGAAAAATGATTTAAATTTGGGTGAATAGTTTGTAGAGGCCAGTGTGGTTTGAACGAGATTGCGGTCAGTGGTAGTCTCGCGCAGGTCATTTAGAACTAAACTTTAGTGCCATTGACCTAAGTATTTGGTACAACCACATGTTTCAATATGGATGGACTTACCTAAATAATTTGCAGTGTCTCTACTTTGGTTTTTCCATCTGGTTGAATGTGGGTGTCGAATAGAGACAATTTTATCCCCACACGGTGCAAGAGGGAGTTTCCGATTGGATGGATATAACCCCTCAGCAGTGAAACCTTAATGGGTGAAAATGGATTGGGATAGCGTATTGTAAAGGCCTCATGATAATCACTTAGTCACATACCTACGGAAGCATGTATTGGCTAACATATTAAGATGATTATCTCCTATGGGTAAAGGTGTACATCGTCTGTACAGTGAGACCTCAATCTATTCGAATAGTCGTGTCCCCAGCCATGGACATCACTTTGTGTTATCAAATTTGGTTAGATTTTGTTGTTCATGGATTATGGGATTCCATGTTATAAATAGTTGGGCGAAGGAAAGCCATTTATTCCAGTATATGTTATCCATGATGAGATTTTGGTGGCAAGTGCCGTCTTTGTTAGTGTAGGTGATGGTCACCTACACTATACAATTTTATTATTACTTGCTATTACTTTGAGCTATCATAATTTCATATTTACTTATTGCTTTACAATGTCTTTTGCAATCTACTATTTGTATTGTAAATGTGAAATTTGCCTTGAGTAATAAACCAAGATAGAATAGCCTTTCTTGGCAAGTCAAACATGAATCTAATAGCATTTGATGTATGTCTTGTGGAGTATATTGTATACTCACCTTTGCTTGTTGAACATTATTACTGGGAGAAGATGAAGACCCAAAGAATTGGTTTCTTTCACCCTGCAAGATTCAATGTGATGACATCGTATTCCAAGGTTTAACACCATATCGGTTGCCTGGGAATGAGGCAAACCACAAGCGCTCGTTATCTCTTACTTAACGGTTATTCCATTGCAAGCATTTTTATGTGTATGCATTTGGCTGGTTGACCCCATTGTGTAAAATGTGGTCATGATGGTCTATATTCAACTACTTAAAATTATGTGTTATTTATTAATGTATGGATATTATGCAATGTTGTAATATGTATGTGCTAGCCACTAATCATGACATTAGGATGGTAAACATGTAGGATTGAAAATTAAATTTCAAACGAGGGAGGCAAAGGGAGAGAGGCGTTGCATGAAGGAAGAAGTTTGGTTGGAGCACGGCTCAACTAACGTGCATCCTATTTATATGGTTACATGATCATGAGATTAATTGTTGCCATGTGGCCATATCCGAAACTTCACTCACAAAATATATCAAGAACCTTCTAGTCTATCATTATAGGTATATTTACTTTAGAATTCTCTTAAAAAATAGCTACAAGAGTTTAAATCTAGAAAATCATAGTGGAAAATCCATACAAATAACACACCCAACTTGTGGTTGATGGAAATCAAAATATGGTCATCAATGAGAGATCGAGAAAGATACCTCACAACTAGACTATGCTATGGTTTTTTAGAAATTGTGCAGCAAACTTCCTTAACTTTAACTACTAATAGATAAAAACTATTTAGATTGATCTTGTAGAAATGGTATTATTACATTAGTCATGAAAAATATTTTCATAATGTAAAAATTTTATATTGTTTTATGATTTTGGGGATCTCAGGCGTTGAATACCCAAAATCACCATATGTGTTTCCATACTAGTCCTATGATCAGTGGCTAGTACACGCATTCACAAATTGAGATCACATCCATACACATCACATATAATTAATTTACAACAACGGGGTAATATATAAGCAATGCATAATTAAAGTTTACCACGTAGGGCCGATTGTCCAAATAAATGTAAGTATCAAGAGTAAAATACAGCGGAAAATAAGTAAGTAAGCAAAAAAGTCTAGTGGTATACCATTATAGCCTATAGACAACCGACTAGAGTTAGGCCCTACAAAGACCCATCGTCGAATTCCCCGGTGCCGGGGGCAAAGTACACATCGTTTAGCATGTTATCTTCCTCATTCCCTGAACAATAATAATTATATATATATATATATGACGCTGAAATGGGGCACCATGGTGCCCGAGCACCAAACCTCTCTGCCTTTGGATTGCTTTTAGATGCGTGCTAGTACAATAGTATGGAAAGGAAGTCATTAACATGGATGGCAAGTCTTAATTATGGATGGAAAATCTCACTCATAGATGGAAAGTCTCACTCAAGGAGCCTGGACACCATGATACCCCTGTTATTTATACTATATATATATATATATATATATATATATATATATATATATATATATATATATATATATATATATATATATATATATATATATATATATATATATATATATATATATATATATATATATATATATATATATATATATAGGCTAACAATTAGTAAGGCTCTATGCTATAAGTTATTTTCAGTATGAAGTAAGCTTCATTTGCAATATCGATAAGTAGTAATTTGCAACGGAATTGTAAAGAGCAGTTAACATATAATGAAATAATATTTAATAATAGTAAATCACTTTCATTCTCATCCCTCCTTAGCTGCAATCATCGAACAAATCCCGCCTATGGGCATGGCACAAGCGACACGTACATGCCATCCCAACTTTTCCAACAAAACATTTTTAGAAAATAAAAGCTACACCCATTGTGGTTGTATCCAAGCATGTTCATGACTACGAGCATGGCTATTTAAATAGTTTTTAATACTCTTAAGAAATTGTACAACTTTACCCACATGAGATAATCAAGTATACTATCGGTAACTATATGCTTCCTTGGGCGTATGGCGAAAGTGATAATCATATAACCTTTACATCATCTAGTCCTAACCTTGCACTAGCCCGATGAGTGTTGAACCACACTTATGTCCGTCCCCAAGTGAGCATTGGAATCCTCACTTATGTCCATCCCCCAAATAAGGACCCTCACTTAAGTCCGTCCCTTAAGTAGATAGTCATCATTGTATTAGTATGCTTTGGTTCTAACACCTTGGAAAAGGTAGCCCCTATGAGCAAACCTTCTTAGAATGCCCTCACAACTTCTGCTTACCACAATGCAAGGTTAGACCTAGATAACTTAATTAGCTAAAGTCAGAGCCCATATAGCATATGTGGCTGTACAGTGTGACTTAGATGTACGGCAATAGTGTTCTGTCCTTAATTGACCTATGTGAGAATCTCCCTCTACCTACATGCGAGATAACTTCGCACATATGGCAGTTCATAGTATAACTCACTCGTATCTAAATCTAGGTTTTTTATTTTATTTTATACCAAACTAATAGAGATTCCTCCTTTGATCCAACATTTCAAACTTTCCCATGTCCATACATAAATTTTTCCGAATGATTAAACTTAGCAAAAACTATTGCGTGGTTAAGCATCTAGATCATATACTCAATGTGATATACCCAAAATGACATTAGCTACTATCTAAACCATGTCCTAAAGATCACAATAGTAAGCATATCAAATTTGCAAGAAGGTTCAATGCATATAAGCGAATATAACCACCGTTACCTACAGTATAGCAATTTTAATGAAACATACACGTATGCATAATCGGTTTTGCAAATACTATATGATAATTGAAATATTAGGATCAATATGTTCAAAGAGGGTACTTACCTTACTCTTGTTAATCAAACAATGGTTCGGAAGCGTTCTCGAAGTTGTCCAGCGAGATGGTGTCTATTCGATAAAATCCAAATATACACAAATAAGAGCCAAACAAATTTAAACAAAGAAAAATCTAAATAGTTTTTACATTTGGATAGGGCATGATTTTAGAAAAATTTAGAGATAAAAATAACTTAATTTGGAGCTCATATGCAAAAGTTATGGCCATTTGAATTTTATTTGGTTTGAAAAGTACTAAGAAAATGAGAAATAGCAATGTGCATGAAATTCAATTTTAATTTGTATATTTCTTTATAATGGAAAACTTGGATTTATGGTGTCATTGGACTGACATGTGGGGTTCATCTATTAGGGTTTTATAAATTTCCAAATTAACTAGCAGGTGGGCCTTGCATATCAGCTTCACAGGTTTAAATTAGTATTTTTTTACCTTGTGGTTTCCATGTGTCTATGACTCATATTTTAGTTTTGGTTTAATTAAAATTTCTTAGATGATTTTGACCGGGCCCACTTGTCATAGACTCATAATGTTCAATTCTGTTATTAAAGCTAATTAACATTCTGACAGGTGGGTTCTACCTATCATACTCTCATATTTAAAACCTTATCTACATGTGGGTCCCACATTTCATACTCATAATCTTTAAACATAGTTTTAAATATAATTCCAATTAAATATTTAGCCTAGGCACACATGTCATATACATAGTAGATTTTAAAGTGTCATTAGAATAAACTAATTGTCCTGATAGGCCTGGCCAACTATCGGAGAGAGATGAGGAGGGCCGAGCTCCAGTGAGCTCTCTGGTGGCATGGGAAGCTACGGCTTGGTGTTAGCATGGTCAATATAGAGCGACTACATCATTGTGCACCTCTGGGCAATGACAGCAGCCAAAATGGTGGATGGTGGTGGCTGTGTGTTAGTGAGAGGAGGCGGTGGTGCTCTGGTGAACTATAGCATGGTTGAGAGAGTGCAAGGGAGGTCAAATAGGTGATGGCATTCACTTTAGTGAGGCTAGGGAATATTATAGGGTGGGCAGGAGGACCTATGGTCACCGAGGCTTCGTCAACACTATGCTCAAGCGGCGACGCCATGAATGGCTACGATGAAGACCATGCTACGGTGAGAGATTTCCAAATTAAATGAGCGCATGAGCATCTAAGGGCTATTAGGAGTCTACTAAGGGGGTTGGTGGCATTGGGGATGCTCTAGGATGGCTGGACGGCGAGGAGCAGAGACGACGACGTACACGGCGATGGTCAACTGTGGTGGAAGACAAGTCAAAAGCATAGTCGATTAGTTTACTTAGGTGCTGGAGATGCTCGGAGAGCAAGGAATTGGCCAAAGCCTTACCGGAGAGAGATAATGGCTAGTGGTGGTGCTTCTAGCTAGAGATAAAGATGATGGCTCGGTTCCAGCTATGGCCTGAACAAGTCAAGCAATTAGTTGAGTTAAGATGTGCCAAGAGTTTAAGAAATTTTTAGATGCACTAGATTAGATTTAAAAGTTATAATTTTTTTGTGGATTCTCCTGGTATAGTGCAAATTATTGTGTAAATTGTTTAGAATTTTATCTGCCTTGAAATTTTCTCAAAAATCTTGGAATGCTATTGTTATGTGTATTATGCATTGTTTTGATTTAAATAAATTCAAGAGCATGTTCAAACATGTTCAAAACTTTATTTCTAGTGCCATGAATATATTTCTGAGCTTTTGAATTTCTTTCTACTATAATTTCTCCTTGGCCAATTTAGGATCATCTTTTCATATTCAATTTTGATTTTCAATTTGAATTATTTCCATGTACATTTCTTTTTGAAAATTTGTGTTTGCAAATTACTTTTCCAAAGAAACTCCATTAAAAACCAAGAAAAATAGTATGAATCCAAAATGTTTTCTCATTTTTACACTCCCTGTAATTCGGGATATTATAATGATCATATTCATGTAAAAAGTTGTGGTCAAAGTTACATGTTGAAAATCTTGTTGATGTCTGAAACTATATATATATTCTTGAACAGAGTGAGTATATTAGGGCACTCCCAATACTCCTACATTAGCCATATTAAGGCATGTTGCCTATGATATTATATGACATGGAGGGGGAATTAAAGATGAGAGAGATGAAAGGTGTATCTCATGCAAGATATGGCTCTTTTGAGTAAAGCAAGACAATTAGATACAAATAGATATGCATTAGGGATAATGTTGGATCTAAAAAAACTTATTTGTGGGGTCCATCTACCTCACAATTCATGCAATAATTATGATCTTGTGGGACCCTTTAGACACAACCTATACATACCATGCGTTGTAACGGTTTTCTCTAAAACCTCAATTATGGTGAGGATAACAACTCTCTCTCCTAATAGATACAACCTTAGATACAACCCATTAGGGTGCCCTTATAGATCTTTATTGGAGAATGTATTAGCCACACAAGCTAGTCAATGGGGGTAGGAGTTTGATACTATTAAGAAACTAATGTTATCGAGCAAGCGATCCATACAATCAAAAATTGCAACTTGAACGTGAACAAGCACACACCAATTAGCAATAGCAAAAGTAGGTGAGCAATAGACAAAGAGATGAGAGGGCGATCAGATGATCTTCGCCATTCCAATAATTTTATAGTGTACATAATAGATAAGCTTCACTTTTATATTTATATCCTAAGAATCCTATTGGGAATTTGGTGTGCATCCATTTTAGTTAAAGTACAAGGAACCGGTGTAGCCAAGACTAGCTGCTCCTCCCTAAGGGTGCGTTTGGTATGCATAATTTCACATTCCGCTGCAATCTAATATTCCCCTTAGTCCGATTACAGTAAAACATTACGAGTGTGTTTGGTATGCATAATTTCACATTCCCATGTAATCTAATATTCCTCTCAATCTGATTATAGATAACACATTACCTATAACAAGACATTCCAATGTTTGGTTGGTTTAAAAGAAATTACAAAACAATCTTTAAAATAGTTAAAATATTTCATAACTCAAATCAACAATCCACAAAGTTAAATTACATGATTTTAAATTTCAAACCTGGAAGGTTAACATTTCCAAATTTTAGATTAAAAAATAAAATTTGAATTTTATAATTTAAATTCTCTCAATTTAAAATCGCAACATTCAAAAATTCAATTCTTACGATTCAAAAGTTCAAATTTTGGATTTTTGATATTTTTAATTTTAAAATTTGAGTTTGGAACTTTAAAATATTTGAATTTATAAAATTTAAATTTTTTCAACTTGAATTTTTAAAATCCAGACTTCAAAATTTTAGATTTTAAGATTTAAATTTTACAAATGGAATTTCAAAATCCAAACTTGAAATTTTGAATTTCGAAATCTAAATTGCTTGAATTTAAGATTATGAAATTTAGGATTCAAATTTTGATATTTTGGTTTCAAAATTCATGTTTTGTAAAAAATATTTTTAAATTTGGATTTTTGAATTGTGAATGTTCAAAATTTGACTATAAGAAATAAAAGCAAATGATAATGGTGCAATCGCGAAGATTTATTTCTCTTAGTAATTCAAGATAGACATTATTTTTTATGGGAAAGTGATTCCTCAAAATTATGGTAATTTAGTTTTCAAGGTAATTTTGGATTCTTGATTCACGTTACTAGTTATTTTACCAAACAAGGTAATCTTATAGAATTTTTGAAGTATTTTTAGGAATCTTTGGAGAATTCCACAAACCAAATGCACATTAAGAGGATTGGTTTCCTAATACTCCATTTGGGCGAATATTAAAATCTACCTACGGTGATGATTCCTCGGTGGCCGACATCTAAGGAGACTTTGGCTACGTTCATTTGGACTTTCGGGTTGGGGCTTATAGCTTATGCAACAGTAACTGATTTTCAAACGGTACGTTTTTTTAAGGTGAGGTAAATAGAAAAATTGTAGTAAAAAGTGTACTAAGTTCAGCTGTATTAGTTAAAATCGTATACAACTATTTTTTTCAGCATACTACCTCTTGCGAACAGTCAGAATTTAAAAATTAAAGTCATAAATCAGAGTATAAAAGAACTCACTCTTTCATTGACAAGCAAACTTTTGGGAGTGTAATCAAACAAATCCGAGTCCTTGTCCGGTCTCTGGGCCTGTTCTTTTTTACTAAAGATTATGGCTTTTGGCTGCGGTTTGTGAGTTTTGGGTTGTTCGTGTGAGAGATTACAAAGTAACAGAAACTCACGTACGGTTTTTACCGATATAAATGAAGTTGGTATAGTATGTACTACAATTAACTAGTAGACTCTATCTTAAAAATATACTTTGTTGAAAAACTAGTTACTATAGAAACACTAAAAACATCTTTTAAAAGCGGGAAAGAACAGATTCTCTTAAATGGACGCCTGCGTGCGTTTGATACACTCCATTTGGGCGAATATTAAAATCTAACTGTGACGTTGATTCCTCGGAACGTTTGGGAGTCTGTAATCAAACAAACCCGGGTCCTGGTCCTGGTCCGGTCTCTGAAATGGACGCCTGCGTGCTTTTCCTCGCGTAGAAATTAATGGTGAGTGGTGTACAGCATAATTAATGGTGATTGGTGTACAGCATTTGATAACGACTGGAATGGACTGTACTTAATTACCTTACCAGTGCATTAGCAGTGTCACAAATGGATTCACGTAGGTTTTTTTAGTTTATGATTTATGATTTCTTTCAAATAAATAAATAAAATAATTTATTATCTTTTTTTAAAATAATATATCGAGATAGTCTTTTTAAAATGATTTATCATCATTTAATTAGTTCACACAAACACTCATATTAGGACTAAAAGTTATCATACATAGCCATAAGCTATCAGCTGCGACTGAAAAGAACTCACTCATAAATTAATTGACAAAAAAAAACGTTCCTGAATGTTCTAAGAGCAAGTTCAATAAGGCTGACTGTGCTAGCTATAAAGGAATCCATGTCAGCATAATCCTATGTAGAGGGGAGAGAAAAGGAGAGAGAGAGCCAAGCCGGCTCCCATGCAAGAGTCAAGCTATAGCACAGGAAAAGAGGCGTTATCCATGCATGTACCAATAGAACTAACTGCTATACCTATGCATGTATTAAATGACCAATACCCATGTATGTATTAAATGATTGAGTGCTCTTGTAGAGACAACTTATAGCCAGCTTATTGTATGAGTTGGCTGCATCTTACCTTTTGATGACATGGAAATGTATTGGAGGTAGCAGCTATCTATACTATTAAACTTGCTCTAAGTGTGAGTCAGATCTATCCGCTAGCACGCAGAGAATTTTTTCTACCACCTTTGGAGGGTAGTAAATTCAATAATGTTAGGCCCACATGTAAGTGACTATTGTTGTTGTTGTTGGATGTTTTAATGATTGCCATTTAAACATGACCGGGCTGCGCTCCAATGGGTTTCAAGTCTAGCATCTATTCATTTTAGCTTTTAAAAGTTATTTTTTGATTTTTCTATAGTAACTAGCTTTTATAGTAACTAGCTTTTAAACTAATCGGAGTGTTTTTTCAAAACAAGATCTATACATTGATTGTAGTATACACTTCAAAGATTTCATTTATATCAGCTAAAACCGCATGTGAGTTTTTGTTACTCCGTGATTTCTCTCACAAACTGTTCAAAAGTCATAAGCTATAGCCAAAATCTATAAGCGAAACTAAAAAGAACAGGCCAAGCTTTTAGCTTCTAGCTTCTTAATTTCGTCTTTTTATGATTTTTTTAGCTTTTCTGGGCTTATTTGCCTTTTCTTTTTCCTCTTATTTTTTTGCATTATCTGTGATGATGTATCTTTTTTGTTTTCTTTTGATTTTTTAAATTTAATTATACTGAAAAAGCTAACAGTAGTTATAATGCAAAAAAACCTGAAATAGTGTCAAACAGTAAAATAAGCTTTAAGCTTAGGTGGTGATCATTTGGGCTTTTTTTGGTGGCTTATGGCTGAAAAGCACTATAGCTGGCTGAAAAAACACTGTAGCTGACAGAGACTTATTTAGCATAATTAAATTTAAAAAATTAAAAAATATAAAAAATATAGAGTAAAGTCCATTACCGGTCCTTAAACTTTTTATGCTGTGTCATCCCGGTCCATAGACTTTCAAAGTGTGTCATCCCGGTCCCTAAACACTCTTTGGGTCTCAAATTTAGCCCGTTACGGGTCTTGGCTGTGTCATCCGGGTCCTTAAACTTTTTATGCTGTGTCATCCCGGTCCATGGTTGTTACCACGGTAATGGCACACTTTGAAAGTCTATGGACCGGGATGACACACTTTGAAAGTCTATGGATCGGGATGACACAACATAAAAAGTTTAAGGACCGGTAATGGACTTTACTCAAAAATATATGTTAGCCCATTACGTATAATACAAACAAATACGGGAAAAAAAACCGGCAAAAAAACTCAACAAAAAGCCAAAAGTTCAGAAAAAGATGAAATTTATGAATAGTGAAAAATAAGCCGGAAGCTAAAAGCTGAAGCCAGTCCAATAGAGCACTACCGTACCAGCAAGGCAGCAAGGCCAATAAGCTAATTACTATAGTAGAGAATAAAGCTAAAGCTAAAATGGACGCAGGACCTTGGACGTCGTACGCGGTTACGACCAAGCCAAAGAAAAACGCCGTGCTTGACGCTCTAATCAATAAAGCCCATGTAAAATCACGATTAGTTAGCAAGTCTATGTCTTCAAGTCGTTTGCGTTGATTTGGCAAGTCTTCCAACCAAAGGGAACAAGTCTATAAGTGCAGTGCCATTCAGTGACCAGCATACGTACTCGCACATTATCAGGACCCTCCGCTTGCTTGGCGGCAGGAACGGTTTGTGGGTGCGTTGTGGCTGCCCGCAGAGTAAGATGGCGAAGGTACGTGCGTGCTTCATCCTTGATTCCAAAACTAATATCAATCTGCCTCGGACGTCTGCCTCCAATGCTGCCGCAACCTGCACCTCGTAGGTCCGCCTACCATGCAGCTTCACCCTCCGTCGTGTTTCCACCACCACCACTCACTGCCGCCTCCGGCGAGCGGCCATCTTTTCTACCCCGTCGCCACTCTAAAACCTAACTCGCATCGATCTCTCGGTCTAATACTCTTATACAGTCGAGTCCTCCGTGAACCACTAAACCTAACCGGTGAACCTAAACCTTAACCGCGGCATCTCTGAGGCTCGTCCTAGCTCCACAAGCATAACGAAAAAAAATCAAAACATCTACTCCTAGTTCTTGCCTCACCTTTCCTTGGTTTATGTATGGAGCTAAAAAGACAATTAAACACTTCGTGATAATTCTTTTACTTATTTATTTTTCATGTGGCTATATAGCAAAAGGTGGTGATAAGGGTGGACATGGAGAACAAGGAGAAGCAGTCCAAAGTTATGCAACTAATTGTTAAACATTGTGGTAATACCGTAAACACATCCTTCTTACTTATTTATCATCTTACTTATGGGTATTGATAAACATCTTACTTATTTTGTTTCTCATGTTACTCAACTTGCAAACTACAAAAATTATAGAAGAATATAATATGGGTGTTACTTGAGGCAACATCGCCCAAATAAGCTGCTATTAGCTCCTGTGGAGTAAACATCAACTATCATTAAGGCGTCTCGCTTTCCTGAATGCAGGAGTCTCGTCCGTCGAGGTCAAAGGGGACAAAAAGGTTGAGGTAGTCGGCGTCGGCATCGACGTCGTGGAGATGACCACGGTGCTGAGGAAGCGGATGAGGCGGCGCGCCGACATAGTCACGGTCACGACGGTCGACCAGAAGGAGAAGAAGAAAGAGGAGCATACCTGGCCCAAGATTGTGACGACGTATCCTCCGTATCCTTTGTACATCGACGAGCCCAGGCAGCCGTCAGATTGCTGCCTCATGTAGATCACACCATGGATCTGCTGATCTTCAAGAATTTGAGATGTTGAACTGCTGAAAAACTTCTCATGAAGATCTGGGGATAACTAAGCTTGGTGTGCTGGAGTTGACATGGAAGCACTGGAATAGAAAAAAAAGACACTTCTGTGAGAGTGATAAACACTACCGGAAAGCTCCTATATGCCGAGTGTCCGGAGTTTTGCCGAGTGCAATCCATCGGGCACTCGGTAAACAACAACTTTGCCGAGTGCCTTAATGGGGACACTCGGCGAACATAAAACACTCGGCAAAAATATCTTTGCCGAGTGCTGAATATTAGACACTCGGCAAAATAAGCTTTTTGCCGAGTGCTAACACGAAAACACTCGGCAAAAATAAAACACTCGGCACCAACCGCCGTCCGTTAGATGTTAGCCGCCGCCGTTAGATCTTTGCCGAGTGTCTGGAGCTGACACTCGGCAAAGATATTTTTGCCGAGTGTTTTGTTTGCGCCACTCGGCAAAAAAATAAAAACCTTTTCCTCTCCTACCCTTCAAACTTTTTCTACTCTCCACATACAAAATATGGTACTCCATGTTAAAATTTGGTATATTTTTGTATTTGTTTGGTATATTTAATTAATTAATTGCATTTCAAGCAATTTTTTGAATCAAGTCAAATTTGAACTGCAAGTGATTCAAATAATAAAAAAAATGAGTAGAAAAATGATATTCATGTTATTCAGCCCGGTTTGAGGCCTTACCTGTTAAATGAAAAGGAATTTCGAACATCTTGTTCAGGAAACACGACCACAAACGTGTGGCCGAATGGTTTTTAAATTTGAAAAAAAGCAAACGAAGTCTGAAAATCATGAGATTTGTCAAGATGTCATGATATTATACGTGGAGGCTGTGGTAAAAAATTGATAAGATTTCGCATAAGTTGTCACGTACGATGCTTACAAACTGAAGCAATTATGATGAAGAAGCCTAGAGTTGAGACGGATCCGGTAAGATTTGGAGTCAAACTGACGGTCGAATTGTGGTTTGACTACAAAACTTTTTGTACAGGCAATAGACAACAGAGATTGTTTCATGTGAAATTTTGGTAATTTTTCGGATCCATTTGACAATTTTAATTTTTAAACTGCAACTGCAATTATAGAATTTATTTGATATAAATTAAATTTGAGCTATAACTGCATGAAATAATGGTCTAATATTCGTAGAAGCATCGAATATGCATTGTTGAGTGAATTTGACAAGGCATTTTCGAAGTACATTCGAACAAATTTGTAAAACACGCTATGGAAAAGATAGAGAGGAAAGGAGTTGTATTAAAAAAAATATCTTTGCCGAGTGTCTTGTGGGCGACACTCGGCAAAGGAGGATATTTGCCGAGTGCATTGTGGGCGACACTCGGCAAAGGAGGAGGGGTTTGCCGAGTGCCCGATCGGGGGCACTCGGCAAAGAGGAGGGGTTTGCCGAGTGCCCGATCGGGGGCACTCGGCAAACAATACAAACATAAAACTTAATAGTTTCCCCGCGGCCACGCTCACACACGCAACACCCGCGCCCCGCACGCCCGCCGCCGCCCCGCCCCCGCGCGCCCCGCACACCTGCCGCCGCGCCCGTGCCCGCCGCACGCCCGCCGCCGCCCCGTCCCGCCCCCGCGCGCCCCGCACGCCCGCCGCCGCCCCGCCCCCGCGCGCCCCGCACACCCGCCGCCGCGCCCGCGCCCGCCCGCCCCGGACGCCCGCCGCCGCGCCGCACGCCCGCCGCCGCCCCGCCCCGCCTCCCTCCGCCCGTCGCCTCCTGCCGCCTCCGCCTCGCCGGCCGCCTCACGCCCTCACCTTCGCGCGCCACCTCGCCCGCTGCCTCGCCCGCCGCCTCGCCCGTCGCCGTGCCTCGCCTCCGCCCGTCGCCTCCGCCACGCCTCTGGTGGTCTCCTCCGGCCGTCGCCTCCCGCCGCGCCTCCGGTGGTCTCCTCCGCTCGTCGCCTCCGCCGCGCCTTCGGTGTGGTCTCCTCCGGCCGTCGCCTCCGCCGCGCCTCCGGTTGAAGTATATATGTTCTTGAGCAAATATAGATTGAAGTACATATTCTAGCTGTTCACTGTGCTGAAAGTGTCCCACATAGCAAATTTAGATTAAAATCATTAGGGAAATAACTGCCAATGGGACTTAATCACCATTTAGGGCATTTATCTGTTCCCATAGAAGGGGCAGTCAGAAGCTTTAGGGAATCATTGCCGCTATGTCAGTAATATTTCTATTTTTTGTTTGGATTATTAGTGAAAAATGATAGCCTTTGATGTTGTAGAGTGGATCAGTTGTGTATTTGCATTTGTTGGAAGTAGTGAGTTTGTGTTTGTAGTTGATTATAAGGAAAACAAATCCATTGTCGAACGAATGAATATGCAAGCTAGCTCAATTGATGTTATAGTGTAATACTAGTGTAATACTAACCTATCTGATCAGTTCATATATATGTACACACAGACAGTGATTAGCATTCTTATTAAGACAATATACACATTCTTCATTTAATTGCAATTGAAGAATTTGTGTTAATGCGAGTAGACAATTGAAAGCCACACTGTTGTTTGTTTCTTACAGAAAATTGCAAATTAGTTCAGTTATTAAGATAGACAACATTTGATATATATGTTATGCCAGCTAACACCTCGAATAAAGAAAATTATAAATGAGACGATTAAGCCATCAAATGACACGTTTCATTTGAATAGTTTGAACTGCATAGAATTTAAATAGCTGTACGAATGGAACCTACAAGTATATGACCAAAGCAAGAAATGAAGCCTCCTAGAGGCGGCAGGACATGGAGAAAGCCTAAGGCCGAATTCGCCTTGACCAGGCCCCAAAGGAGGGAAGTACTACAATGGTTCCAAACGTTAATGTTCCCTGATGGGTATGCAGCGAATCTGAGGAGGGGAGTGAACTTATCTACTATGCGAATCAATGGGCTCAAGAGTCATGACTACCACATATGGCTTGAGCGGCTTCTTCCGGTGATGGTTCGAGGCTATGTTCCTGAGCATGTCTGGCTAGTGCTGGCAGAGTTGAGCAATTTCTTCCGCCAGCTTTGTGCCAAGGAGTTATCTCGGACCGTGATTGCAGACTTGGAAAGAATGGCACCTATGTTGCTCTGTAAGTTGGAGAAGATCTTTCCACCCGGCTTCTTCAATCCGATGCAGCATTTGATTTTGCACCTCCCGTATGAGGCACGAATGGGGGGGCCCGTGCAGGGCCGTTGGTGCTATCCAATTGAGAGATGTCTAAAGGTTCATCGAACTAAATGTAAAAATAAATGCAAAATTGAGGCTTCCGTTGCAGAGGCATACATTTTGGAGGAGGTGTCAAACTTCACAACAACGTACTATGGTGACAACCTTCCTAGCGTGCACAATCCACCCCCTCGTTACAATGCTGGCGAAAATGAATCGAACCTCAGTATTTTCCGAGGGCAACTCGGAAGTGCAAGTGATGCGACCCCCAAGACCTTGAAACATGAAGAGTGGCGCACTATCATGCTATATGTGTTGAACAACCTTTCCGAAGTGGAGCCGTACATGCGGTAAGTTGTCAACAAACTTGTTCTCGAGTAGTCACTATTCTGCATCCAACCCCCTTGTTTCTCGTTGGTGTAGGGAATTTCATCATCAATTCTGGCGTGAATCAAGGGAACCTACCCCGCAGGAAGCTGAGACCCTTCTTAGCCAGGGTGCGGGAGCTGGAATGCCCGATTTCATTTCTTGGTTCAAACAGAAGGTACTGTCCAATTTAGCTCGTACTTAGTTTGACATTACAAGTTGCTCGTACGGGCGAATAATATAACGAACTATCCTGCTTGAGCTTGCAGGGCCAAACCGATGCGTCTATGAGTGCCGAGTTGAGACAGGTTGCCGATGGCTGTGCCTATAGGGTAAGCTCATTTACCGGTTATGACGTGAATGGATATCGCTTTCACACAACAAGACATGAGCAGAGTCGGCCCAATCGAAGAACCACAAATACCGGAGTTTTTACGCCTGGCCTTGATGGGGTCGAGTATTATGGAATAATTGAAGAAATATACGAACTCACGTTTCATGGTTGCAAACCTCTTAATCCTGTCATATTCAAATGCCATTGGTTTGATCCTGAAGTAACGAGACGGACCCCTAATCTTGGGCTAGTCGAAATTCGACAGTCATCCGTCTTACCAGGAGACGATGTGTATATTGTGGCTCAACAGGCCACGCAAGTTTATTATCTCTCATACCCATGCCAAAAAGATGACCGTCTTAAGGGTTGGGATGTTGTGTACAAGGTATCGCCACACGGTAAACTACCTGTCCCAAACAATGAAGATTACAACTTTGACCCAAACACATATGACGGAGAGTTCTTTCAAGAAGAGGGGCTAGAAGGGAGTTTTGAGATAGACTTAACCGAAGCGATCGGAATGGAAGTAGACAATGAAAGGGTTGTTGACGAGGACGCTGGAGATGAGGTTCAAAATGTGAAGGACTTAGAATTACTTCAGCGATTACATTTAGGCAATGACAGTGATGACAACATTGCTCCTTCGAATAGTGTTGATTATATGGATATGGCTGATACTGATGATGAGACTTATGATCCAGCTAATCCCGATCATGATGATTATTTCTAATACATGTAATACTTTGTTATTTTCTAATTATGTTTTGTTTATTTTGCATCTCTTTCTAAGTACGTCTTGTTTATCTGTGCTTATTGGTTTACTCTTTTTAATTGCAGGTGATTGAACAAAGATGGTGGGCGGTATGAGGAACGTCAGGTCGCTTTACCAAAGACGGCCCGATGCAGCTGAGCAGTCGGGGAGCAGGAGTAGGAGGAGCAGGAGCAGGAGCAGGAGCACTCTTGAGAGGGAGCGGGAGGAGGAGCGGGAGGAGGAGCGGGAGCGGGAGGAGGAGCAGGAGGAGGAGGAGGAGGAGGAGGAGGAGGAGCAGGAGCAGGAGGAGGAGGCGGCAGGGGGTTCCGCTTCCTCTGGTTCGTCGGGTGTCTGGTTGCGAGGTCCCTCGACCCTCCCGAGGCGACCGATACCTCATGAGAGACGCCCGCTGATTCGACCCACTGGGGCTAGGTAAGTAACTTTAGATGTTATCACTACTTTTTCATTTGATATGTTGAAAATCACAATAGAAACTAATAATTTATCTTAATCACTTGGGCAGGGGTTGGACGCTTGTGGCTGCAGGTGATCACAAACGCCATGTCAATGGCATCCTGGGTCTTTTGTGCAGGCTACACTTCCCTGGCCTGGTTGCGTTTGGCGGAGGGCAGGAGCCGGCCTACACGTGGGACCACTACGTCGCCTTCCCCGATTTACCAGATCGGGATGGCAGGGTATTCGCCAACAAGGCGCAGCGGGTGACGGCCGAGCTGTGGGTAAGTCTTCCTCGCACTACATTGCTCAATACATCGCATTCATTGGACATTCTTGAAATAATGACTGGATACATCGTGTCTATATGCAGGATTTCTTCAGATGCCAGGATGGATATGAGGCCAAGGCGGCTAGTGTGGCTCACAAAGCCTGTTCTAAACTCGTGAAGGACATGCATTACGAGGCGCGCGTCCAGGCCATCGTAACATACAACGCTACCTACCTTGGAGCGAAGATCAACAAAACTCAAGCAAGAAACATGAGGCTGACCCGGGAAGAATACATGCAGGTAAATATAGAACATTAATACTGATTTTTTCTAAGATTAAGTACGCTTAATTTGATCTTCTCATATGTCATATACTTGATGACGTGTAGGTGCCTCCGTGGTGGTGCGCCCAGCATCTCCAGTGCTGGGCACAGATGGTGGACAAGTGGTGCGCCGCCGAGTGGGAGGAGACGCACAACGCTTGCCGAGAGCGGCGTTTGATGATGCCAGGTGCACCACACCATCAAGGCAACCGTAGCCTCGACGAATTCGCGGCTACATGGGTACGCGAATTCATTTCTTTATTATAACGCTCAATTCTGCATAATTTCTAATCATCTTGCTGTTTTTTCCGCAGTCGTCGTCACATGGTGGCCAGCCTTGCTCCCAGTTCAAGGCATGGGCTTTGGCCCACAAGGGCAAGGCGACGTCCGACGTCGACTACAACCCGGAGGACCCGCCCTCGGTGTACAGCAATGCGACCGTCCACAGCCGCCTCAGTGAGTACACATCGATGGCAAGGGCGGTCCATGGGCCAGAGTACGATCCGAGCACCCAGGACCTTGATGGAGAAGTCGTCATGAGGGTGGGAGGAGGCAAGAAGCATGGGCGGTACTGGATTGGCGACAGCACACTCGACACGGCCACTACTCCCACTCTCTCCCAGATTCGAGCGAGGAGCACGAGCTCAAGTCCGGCCATACGCCCACGGCCGGACACTGCACAGTCCCGGATGGAGGCACTCCAGGTTATTTCTGTTTTATTCGTCGTTCATTAATTTTTACATACCTTTGCTTTGCATTGTAACATTGGGGTGAAATATTGTAGGCCCAGCTGGAAGAAGAGAAGAGGCTACGGGAGGAGATGGCGGCGAGGATGGAGGCCGATCGGCAGAGGAATGAGGCCGAGCGGCAGAGGATGGAGCAGATGTTTCAGTGGATGCAAAGTCTTGGCGAGAGGATGGGTCAACCTCTGCCACCGGAGCTATTCCCTCCACCTCCTCCTGCAGCTACTCCTGTGAGTTTTTCTAGTGGAGTATGAATGTTTAAGTTTGTATGTTCCTAATTTAAATCTTGTCTCACACATGCAATCTCTTCTCCTTTGTGCAGAATCAATCGGCGGCTTCGAATAATGTGCCTCATGACCCACCACATCAGTCGGGGTGATGTTTATTGTGGTTGTGATGTTTATTGTGAATATTGTGGTTGATACTTGGTGAATGATACTTGGATTTGCATTATATGTGATATATTATGGTTGCACTTGATAAATGGTTGTGAATGACACTTGTGGTGATTACTTTGTGATATATTGTTGATATATCTGTGATATATTGTGATTTGTTTGAGTGGGGTGCAATAAACAATTAAAATTGGCAGTTTTTGGCCACTTTGCCGAGTGTTACACTCGGCAAAGGGAGGCTTTGCCGAGTGTCATGGTAAAAACACTCGGCAAAGTAACGTTCCTGGGCATTCTGGGAACGTACTATGCCGAGTGTTGTGATTTTGCCGAGTGTCATGGTAAAAACACTCGGCAAAGTAACGTTCCTGGGCATTCTGGGAACGTACTATGCCGAGTGTTGTTATTTTGCCGAGTGTCATGGTAAAAACACTCGGCAAAGTTTTAAACTTTGCCGAGTGTCTTTACCATGACACTCGGCAAAGTTTAAATCTTTGCCGAGTGTCTTCACCATGACACTCGGCAAAGTTTAAATCTTTGCCGAGTGCCATTCCGTCCTGGCACTCGGCAAACGACGCCGTCACCGTGTTCTCGCCGTCCACTGTCCCTTTTTTGCCGAGGGTTTGTTTCGGCACTCGGCAAAGGCTTTGCCGAGTGCTCGATGAAAAGCTCTCGGCAAAGAGCTCTTTGCCGTCAGAAACTATGACGTGTGAGCTATGCCGTGGGTGGCACTCGGCAAAGACTTTGCCGAGTGTTTTTCGGGCTTTGCCGAGTGCCACCGGCACTCGGCAAAGCTGCTGAACCCGGTAGTGAAAGCGATCGACTATACATATGTTACACAGTTCTAATGATAGTAATATTATACTGAGATTAAAAGATGTTTTTCTTGGTGTCATGGATTCATTTCTCCTTCTTTTTTCATCAAAATTTTGAATAATCAACTTGGTTCAGAGCGGTCGTAGCAAACTCATGCAGCCCTACGCTCCACCACTCCAGAACTCATCCATGCATCAAAGCCAAGTCTTGTCTGTTTGCGTAATAATTGTTTGGTTCGCCAATATTTTATCCAGCCATAAGTCACTCCCTCCAGTAAAACAAATGTGTAATGCCATAGAACGTGTGTAGTCAACCATTCTAATTTGAATCAAAATTGTTGCCTAAAATATGTAGTTTGCATATAAAAATGATATGACTAAATTTGTCAAAAATATATATTAAGCTTTATAAATTTTGTCAGTGTATGATATAAAAATTTACTGGTAGAAAGTGGCATCTTTTTTACTTTGAAAGGTAAAAAATGTCACTTCTTAGTGACTAGAGGGAGCAATTGGTAACTATTTTCAAAGGCAAAATTTTGTTCCTTCCACAACTACTTTGTGCAATATCATTTCTGCCATTGGAAATTTGCTCACTTCATTTTTCCCATTATTTCATCAACGTGTATTTGATTTTTGCCACCCCGTCCAATTAGTCATCAAGTCAGCAGGATTTGACCGTTAAGAAATATGCAAATATAGAAACCTTGAAAAAAAATACCACAAAAATATAGAAAATTCAAGGACCACTTCTGAACAAAAATTGAAAATTGCACAAATTTTTATATCAGGAAAATTTTAGTAATTTTCCATAAAAGTTGAGGAAGATTAAAATGTTATTCTTAGTGCAAATTTTTTGACAAAAAATAATCAAAATTGTTCGAAATTAAATCCTCAAATTTTTATTTTTGTTTTCTACTTTTCTTATTTTTTTATTTTTCTATGCTTTTCTGGTATTTTTTGAATTTTTTATGCATATTTCTTAACTACCAAACCCGTTGACTAGATGAAAAAAGGAAATACGCACTCACATTTGAGTGGCGAAAACAAAATGAGTAAATTGCTGTTGACAGAAACAATATTAGAACAAAAAGCAATGGTAGGAACTAAATTATCCGATTTCCATAACAGTTTTCAGAACTTTCACGAAATATTGATCAATTAATTTCACATGTCCCACCTTGGTGCAGGTGGCCATTATCCTCTTTTACTGCCAGAAGGGGTGTAAAGCTAAAAAAGGTGCCCGGAAGAATGGGTCGCCGCTACACCTTAGATAGTAGTTGCTGCCTCAAGAAGATTTAGTCAAGTAATTAATATTCTAACATTACAAATGGGTCCTTGTACTTATGATAAATCTCATAATGGAAGTGCTTAGACCGCGCACACGCACCTAGCACTTCATACATACATACATACATACATACATACATACATACATACATACATACATACATACATACATGTGTATGTGTATATATATGTATTAAATATTGATAGAAGGTAATTAGGGTGCCACTGAAGTATCTACTTTAATTAAAAATTTCCTGAAAAATAGTTAGATAAAAATAGAGGTTAATTATGACACCATCAATTTTTGATTTAGAAATTCTTATGTCAATTGAAGATCCTAATGAAATGTAATTTCTGTATAAATGATGTTAAAATTATTAGCATGCCTCTAGAACTTAAATTTTAAATACAAATTTAATTAAAATGATGTTAAAATATAATTGTGTATATGGAACTCTAGGTCATGAGTGATGCCCTTGCAATATATATTCAGGTAATATGTGTTTAATAAGCTAGGCCCTACATAATTAGATTTTAACTAAAATTAATTTGTGCTAGATGATGTGTAAGGATAATTAGGGTTTCAACGGCATTTTATTTAAAACACAACGCTAAACTGGGAGTCAATACAATTAATTATCTCAATAAGCCTTGGACCGTTGGTTATTAGTGATAAATTTGCTAAACTGCCATCGAATGAACTACATAGTAGTAGGACTAAATAAGTGAACTTTAAATAAACTAATTCACCAATGTGTCAGTAAGCCATAGTCTCAAGGTCTAGTAGCATCTTGGTTAATATAAGAGCTGCACCTTGTCCAAGTGCATGAAACCCTAGGATTAATTAATTATCAACCATGATTCACGAGTAATTAGGGTCCTAATTAAAGTAACCTAATAAATAGCAATTAGTTATATAACCTGTCAGCCACTTAGGTGCGTCTCTAGTATAAGAATCAATTAAATATCTAATTCCATGTTTTAGTTAGTTATTGAATTAATCCTTTGATTAATTGGTAATTGAACCTCAAATAATAATATCAGGTAAATAATGCCCAGTACACCGTGTAGACCCTCGTATCTGTCTGTAGGTCTCACCTAACTCATAGAACTTTCTTAATAAATATAAAATAATAAAAAAACTCATTAAGTTATGCTCAAGTAATAGTATCTGTCAGTCAGCTATATCTAACCACTTTCGAATTCAGAGCGAAATATTTCCGTGAATATTCATTCAATCCCCATGATCCCTCTTTGATGTCCTTCCCGGTAGATTTTCCCTCTGCCATTTCCCCTTTGCTCAAACTTCATTCAGCTCGTCCACACCTTGCACTCACTAAACCTTGTCTCATGTCACCAACGTAATCATAATAAAATTTACTTAAGTTTATTCAAATTTATTTGAATTTTGATGTTTATTTGAGTCAAAATTGAATTCTTTTGAATTCATTCGGTTGCCTTTGGATTTATTTGGATTCGTTTGTTTATAGCGTAACTATAATTTGGAGTCTCGAAGAAGCAACAGTTCGAGTGAGATTAAAATCCAAATAAAGATAAAGATCAAGAGTTTCAAGACCATTAACTGAGAAAGCTTTGAGCAAAATCAAGGCCACAGTAAATTGAGCAAGGCAAGTCATCACTTTGATTATGGTGCACCTACCCTTTTTTAATGCAAAGTATATTGTGTTAATTATTAAATTTCATTCTTATTTTATTAAGCAAAGTATATTACTACTAGCTAGTAGCTAACACCTTATTAGTAATTGTGCTAGTAAATTCCATTCATTGACTTTGGATATAATTCCTTGTCACCCTAGAATTAATGGTATACATACTAGTTGATAAGTCTGTATATAAGTACCACACTTGGCCTTGCATAGATACATGTGGGCATTAATTTGCCCTGATATCATTTTAAATATGAAAACTTGGTTAGGAAGTGACTAATATTTGAATTAGAAAGGATATTTTAGAATCCCAAAATTCTAAACTTATTTCAATATCTGGGCAAATGGTAAGAGGAGCTACTACGATGGAAGCACGAGAGTGTGGTCTGCAGAAAAACCACCTAGATAACCCTAAGGAATGAATCTTATGATGACATCCCAAGGTAAAATAGTATAACCACAAGTCTATAATGAGTATGACCTGGCCAATTAATTTGCATTGATCCAGTGCTAACACAAGATGAGTTGCTGGATAGAAGCCTCCGTGTGGTGCAAGAGGGGCCTCTAGAACAGGTGAATAAAACCCCACAGCAAGTGTAGCCTCGTTGGAAATATGCATTGTAAAGACTTTGTGGTGATCTTCTTGATCTACACAGTTGTGCCTACGGTCAAGGGCAGGCATGGGAACTACTCGAGTTAGTATCTATTTACAAAATGATCTTCATGGTTGAGCTGAAAAACACGAAGGATGGGTGAACCCTAAGTATTTATTTCTCCTGGGTGGATAGAACCTAATGAATATAATGGGTGGATAGAACCCAAGTATCAAAAATATCATATAGTGGATGAAACCTTGCTCTATAACAAGTGGATGAAACCTAAAGTACTATTATTACTGTATACTCTTACCTTCTTTAATATATGGTTTAGTTAAAATGCTAAGTCTCAGAATTTCTACTTATTCTACTTTTGGCTTTCTTAAAAAAAGAACATCAAACCTCCCTTGTTAGCCTTGTATTTATTATTAATACATTATGTGTTTTGGCTTGCTGAGTACCTTTATACTCACTGTTGCTCAATTACTATTATTCAGTAAGTAAGAAAAAGAAAGAAAAGCACTATGGTCATCTAAAGGTGATGACAAGATTGAAGACGATGACAAGACTGGAAGGTGATATGGCCAAGAACTAGGTCACAAGCCCTAGTCGATTTTCTATGGGCATATCCTGAGAGTCTCACCAGTGTGAAGTTTTTATTCTCGTTGTTGCTCTTTAATGGTTTTGGCCTGATCGACCCATGTGTAAGCTTATTATTGTATTAGTTATGCTTCCGCAAGATATGTGTTGTGGCTACAGACCAAACAGAGAGAGATGGTAGTGGAGAGTGATGAAGATAAGTGTAATGGCCTGGGTCCTCCCCATGGCTTACTCTCATATATATATACACATGAGGAGTGCTTTTACAGTTATACCCTTACATCTGGTTATCCCCTCTGGGCGCAGTTATGTCATTACACATGGCCTATTCTGGGCCTTATAATCTCCTACCAGGCCTGCTGGGTTTAGGTGGGGGCCATCCCTACGACAGGAGCCTCTCATGGTAAAGGGCTTCACAAGGCCGAAGCCATGTTGCCGAGTCCTTTGGCCCCCTCCGTCCCTGCGGCCTGTGAACTTTTCCAAACTTCCGGAGCTGCGCTGTAGCCGAAGCAGGCGTGCGCGCTGCTGCGACGCTCGGACTTCCGGGTGTCCACGTGGTGCAGCGTGCTTGGCGCGGTACGGGCGTTGAGGCGTCGTGACCATTAATATGGCGGCGGACTTCTGGCAGTTGGACTTCTGCCGGTTGGCCTTCCGCCGGTTGGCTCCCCTACTGACTGGGGTATATATATGGCGCTGGTGAGGCGTTGCTCCTGCGTATATTGTGATAGAAGCTGTTCGCCTAAAACGGGCCCCTGCCGTGCATCAACATTCCTGGGTGACGCTGAGCGGCTTGGGGAATGTTGATGCACAGAAGGAGGTCTGTTTTTCCTGGGAGCTTGATCAGCGCCGGTTATCGACAGCCAGCCGCGCTTCCTGATCCCGCACCGCGCTTCCGTAGGCGACAGCGAGGTCTACCCTGTTTTTCTTAACAGGCCTACCTACAGTCGGTGTTCCTGAGGGAGCCCGCCAGCATTACCTTGTATGTTGATGCACTGTAGGTGACCTGTTAAGGAAAACGAGGTAGATTTCGCAGGACAAGACCCCCGTCTTTGCTGCGCCCCGCCGAAGTGGACTCGCGCGCTTCGTCCCCCACCCCTCGAATGGGTGGCATCGAAGCTGGCGCCTAGTCGAAGTAGACGCGCATGCTCCGTCCCCTACCCTTCGAACGGGTGGCAGTGAAGCTGGCGCCTAGTCGAAGTAGACGCGCGCGCTTGGCAGCGAAGCTGGCGCATAGTCGAAGTAGACGCGCGCGCTTGGCAGCGAAGCTGGTGCCTAGTCGAAGTAGACGCGCGCGCTCCGTCCCCTACCCGTCGAACGGGAGGCAGCGAAGCTGGCGCCTAGTCGAAGTAGACGCGCGCGCTCCGTCCCCTACCCGTCGAACGGGTGGCAGCGAAGCTGGCGCCTAGTCGAAGTAGACGCGCACGCTCCGTCCCCTACCCGTCGAACGGGTGGCAGCGAAGCTGGCGCCTAGTCGAAGTAGACGCGCGCGCTCCGTCCCCTACCCTTCGAACGGGTGGCGGCGAAGCTGGCGCCTAGTCCAAGTAGACGCGCGCGCTCTGTCCCCTACCCGTCGAACGGGTGGCAGCGAAGCTGGCGCCTAGTTGAAGTAGACGCGCACGCTTCGTCCCCTACCCTTCGAACGGGTGGCAGTGAAGCTGGCGCCTAGTCGAAGTAGACGCGCGCGCTTGGCAGCGAAGCTGGCGCCTAGTCAAAGTAGACGCGCGCGCGCTTGGCAGCGAAGCTGGCGCCTAGTAGAAGTAGACGCGCACGCTCCGTCCCCTACCCGTCGAACGGGTGGCAGCGAAGCTGGCGCCTAGTCGAAGTAGACGCGCGCGCTTCGTCCCCTACCCGTCGAACGGGTGGCAGCGAAGCTGGCGCCTAGTCAAAGTAGACGCGCGCGCGCGCTTGGCAGCGAAGCTGGCGCCTAGTAGAAGTAGACGCGCACGCTCCGTCCCCTACCCGTCGAACGGGTGGCAGCGAAGCTGGCGCCTAGTCGAAGTAGACGCACGCGCTTGGCAGCGAAGCTGGCGCCTAGTCGAAGTAGACGCGCGCGCTCCGTCCCCTATCCGTCGAACGGGTGGCAGCGAAGCTGGCGCCTAGTCGAAGTAGACGCGCACGCTCCGTCCCCTACCCGTCGAACGGGTGGCAGCGAAGCTGGCGCCTAGTCGAAGTAGACGCGCGCGCTCCGTCCCCTACCCATCGAACGGGTGGCAGCGAAGCTGGCGCCTAGTCGAAGTAGACGCGCACGCTCCGTCCCCTACCCGTCGAACGGGTGGCGGCGAAGCTGGCGCCTAGTCGAAGTAGACGCGCGCGCTCCGTCCCCTACCCATCGAACGGGTGGCAGCGAAGCTGGCGCCTAGTCGAAGTAGACGCGCGCGCTCCGTCCCCTACCCATCGAACGGGTGGCAGCGAAGCTGGCGCCTTCGCCCCGTGAACACCGCCGCGTGGGCGGTGACTTGGGGTCTTGTGATGCGGTCTTGCGCTGTAAAGGTTCCTGGAATCACGCCGGCCCCTGGTCTGCCAGGGTTAGGTTCTCGTACCGTGCGACCCGACGCGCCCGGGGCACGCGGCGGCCTATGACGGGTGGGCGGCGGGATGTGGACGGTTGCGTGTTTGCAGCCGCTCGCCTCTTCCCTAGGCAAGGGGGACACGGGGCGGGCAGTGAATGCCGCGGCGCCGGAGCTGTTGTGATCCCCTGGCCCACTGGTGCCCCTATAATAGCGGCTAGGTAACGCCATGTTGTGACGGTCCTTGGCGCCCGTGGTCATGACCTTCCAGCGTTGGGTGGGGCGTTGTGCTGGACGGGCGCTTGTACGACTGCGGTCGCGCCTCGTACACGGACCTTCACGACCCTTCGCTTTCAATTACGGGGAATCGTGCGGGGCGGGTCTTTACACTGCTGCGGTTGCATCCGGCACGTGGACCGTTGCGACGCTTCGGTAGCGGCGGTATGGGCGAGGTGGCTTGATATAGCCCCCCCGTAACAGCGTCCCCGCACCTTTACGCCCTCTTTGCTGTCTGCTCCGCCTTCTACACCTTCGCGCTATCTTCACCGCTGCAGTCTTTCCGTGGGAAGCGATGGCCTCCAGTAGTGAGCGCGGACAGGCGGTTGGTGGCCCTGACGTTCGCCGGCGGTCCTCGCCGTTGACGGTGAAATACGCGCTCCACGAGCGCGACCCGGCGGCGGCGGACCAGGAGCGGCTGGTGGCGGAGGAGGAAGGCACGTTCTCCGGCGAGCTAGGCCCCTCGCTCGTGACCGAGAAGACGATTCAAGGGCTCCTGCGCGCGGGGAAGTTGTCCGGGCGCCAAGACGTACGATTGCCCGCCGCCGACGAGACGGAACCGCATCCCGAAAGGTCGGAGGCAGTCGTCTTCGTTGCGTTTTTCGACGCGGGGCTCCGGATCCTAGCGGCGGCGGTGGTGGGCGACGTGCTGCGGACCTTCGAGCTGGAGCTGGAGCTGGCGCAACTGACTCCGAACGCCGTGGCCCGGCTCGCGGTGTACAGCTGGGCCTTGCGCTCGGGGGCATGTTAGCCCAGCGCGTCGCTGTTCGCCTATCTCCACGAGGCACGATGCCAGCCGAAGGGCCGGAAGGACGGGACGCTGTCGAGCTTCGGTAGCGTCACTTTTCTTCGCCCGTCATGCAAGAAGCTCTTCCCTACGAACTCAACTCGCGGGAAGTGGGAGTCTTACTGGATGAAGCGGTGGTTCTACCACCGTGTGGAGAGCGGGAGCGGCCTTGAGTGCACAGGCCGACCAATCGCGTTCAAGCCCTCGCCCGGCCGAACGCTCGATGATGAGGACAAGCGGAGGGTCAAGCGGCTCGTAGGCGTGGCCGCCCGCCTCAACATGCGCGACCTCGCCGAAGAGTACGCGATGTACGGCGTGGCGCCGCTTGCCTACGACTGGCGTCTTGCCACCAAGAGGCGTCGAGACGACAATGTTTCGCCATGGGTTTGCTCGCTGCCGGCGCCGCCCGGTCCTCGTAAGCCTCAATCGCGTCCCTCCTTTGTTGACGCGAAATGCGTTGTATGGTGATGCTATTCTCCTTTGCTTCAGGGATTTCCTTGGAGGAGGCGGAGCAAGCCGCGCGCGTATTCCTGGGGCCGTACACCGCCAGGGAGCACGAGCAGCACGCGTCTGCTATCGCCAAGGCGGGGCTGGGGCGAATAAACCGTGTGTGCGAGGTCCTGGGCCTTGCCGTGCCGGACCGTGTCGCTCCAGACGATGGTGGAGCGAAGAAGAAGAAGGCCCCGTCTCGGAAGAGGGGCCGCAGCGGGGCGCCTGCCGCGCCTGCTGCTAGTGTTTCCGAGGGCGCGGCGGACGCGGAGTCGGACTCGGCGAGGTATGCCGACTCGGGCTTGGGTGGCGCAGGCGCCGAAGGCGAGGTGTCTTCGGCGAGCGTCCCGGACGACAGGTGTGCCGCGGGCAGCCGGAGGGGGGAAGTTTCACCGCCCGTCGAAGTCGCCGAGGCGGACCCCGTGCGGACCGGCGATGCCGAGGTGGAGCCCTCGACTGCGACCGCTGTGGTGCCGGAGGCACCCTCCGCGGGGGCGCACGTAGCCGTGCTGTCTTTACCAACAGCAGCGGAAACCGAGGTGCCCCCTGCGACAACTGCCACCGTGGAACCTTCGCCCCCGGGCACGGCAGCCGTGGGGTCTTCCTCAACCATGGCTGCGGGGGCGGTGTCGCTGTTGGCTGCCCCGGCCAAACGGCCGTGTGTGCGGCCGGAGCTCCACCGGACACCGCGGGGATTCGTCGTGGCCACGGGCATTAGAAGCCTGTGGGACTCCAGCGCAAGCACCGGGGGCCCTGCGGCCTATGCGCCTTCTGCCCCTCTGGCCACGCCGCCCGCCGCGCAGGGACAGCCGCCGTCCTCCCCGAACGCGGAGGCCTCTGCTCGCAGCGGGACCATTCCCTCTGCTACCGAAGGTAGGGTGGCTTAGCTTACTCTGGTGTATGCTTTTATGCCTTGGGGTGCTCACCCGTATCCCTGTTTACAGCGTTGCTCATTCCGGAGGGGGAGCACTCGGCGGAACACGGGGCCTCCGAGCACGTGAGCCCCGCGGACTTCGTGCCACCTCCAGAGACGCTGAGGGCGTGGCGCGGGATTGTGAATGACGCGGCCACGAGCGTCGACCCGCAAGTGCTGCAGGCCTACAGTGCGGGGCGCCTCGAGGACGCTTTCGAGGTGTCTGGGGTGAGGGTAAGTACTCATGCGACCACGCCTGAGCTTAGCTGAGTTTGCTAAGTCTTTTCCCTTCTACAGACCCTTGTGCTGGGGCAGGCCCTGCAAACGGCCTATGCTCGTAGCCAAACAGCGCTCGAGGATAGGCTACGGGCCGCCGAGGAGGAGCTGCGCGAAGCCTCTGGCGCCCGCTCTGCCCAGGACGCCCGCATCCGCCAGCTGGAAGCGGAATGCGCCGAAGTGAGGGCGCACGCCGAGGGACTTGTTGCGTCGGCGCAGGAGTCGGCCGCGGTAGCTGCTAAACAAAAGTTCGCGGCGGAGCGGGACGGGCTCCTGGAGCAGGTCGCCGCGCTAGAGAAGGAAAAAGGCGAGCTTGCCTTGACTCTAGCGGAGCGCAACCGGACGCTGGGCGATGCCTCGGTGGTTGCGTGGGACGCCATGCAAGCGCTGGAGAGCCATCTTCAAGGGCTGGTAACCGAGGTGCTAGAGCGCGGCTTTGGCCCGGAGGAGTTGTCTCGGACCCTCCGCTGGGTCGGGGATGCCGCCAACGTTGCGCGCGGCGCCGCAACGTCCTTTGGCACCCACTGCGCGTACACTTCGGCCTGCTTGGTGTGCGCGCTCCTCCAGCACTGCGGCTGTGCGCACGTCACCAGGCTGGATGACCCCCAGCTGGAGATACCTGGCGGGGCCGGAGTAATGTCTGGCGCCGTCCGCGCCGCTCGCCGTGCCCTCGGGCCCTTCTTCGACCGGATCTGGGGTCGCGTTGGGGCGGAAGCTGTACGGATCGAGCTTCGGAAGTCGCTTTACGGGACGGGGAGCCTCGGCCAATTTCTGGACGGGGTCCCTCGACGTGACGATGGCGGCGCTGGGCCCTCCGAAGGCGCCAGGAACCCGCAGGTCTGACGCCGTGGTGCCTTACACACTTGCTGCCTGCATTCTGACTTTCGCCTATATCCCGGGCAGCTTCCTTGCTGGGACCGACTTCGTGCGGCCGACCTTTCAACCCGGCGACGCCTTCGACGCTGGCGAAGGGCCGAAGAGTCGCTTGACTTTTGGGCGAGCCGGCCTTCTTCGAGCGAGGCCCCAGCTTTAGCGCGTGTTAAGGACGAACCCGCGGGGTAGCGGCTTAGAGCGGCCGGGATGTTGCCGGACCTTTGTACATGTGATTTTTCCGGTATGCAAACTTCCTGGCATTTTAGGATATGCGCTGTGTGTTGATGCCACCGTTGGCGAAGTAGTTGCGCCAGGGTTCCTTAGAGTGGACAGTCCGTAGACTGACGTATGCGGAGGCGGACCTCCGCGGTTTGCCTTGCTTTATAGTCCGGAGACCCGCGCGTGCGGAGGCGGACCTCGACGCTACTACTTCCTTTATAGTCCGGAGACTCGCGCGTGCGGAGGCGGACCTCGACGCTACGTCTTATTTAGAGTCCGTGGACTAGTGCGTGCGGAGGCGGACCTCGACGCTACGACTTCCTTTATAGTCCGGAGACTCGCGTGTGCGAAGGCGGACCTCGACGCTACGTATTATTTAGAGTCCGTGGACTAGTGCGTGCGGAGGCGGACCTCGACGCTACGACTTCCTTTATAGTCCGAAGACTCGCGCGTGCGGAGGCGGACCTCGACGCTACGTCTTATTTAAAGTCCATGGACTGGTGCGTGCGGAAGCGGACTTCGACGCTACGTCTTCTTTATAGTCCGGAGACTTGTGCATGCGGAGGCGGACCTCGACGCTACGTCTTATTTAAAGTCCGTGGACTGGTGCGTGCGGAAGCAGACTTCGACGCTACGTCTTCTTTATAGTCCGGAGACTTGTGCGTGCAGAGGCGGACCTCGACGCTACGTCTTGTTTAAAGTCCGTGGACTGTTGCGTGCGGAAGCGGACTTCGACGCTACGTCTTCTTTATAGTCCGGAGACTTGTGCGTGCGGAGGCGGACCTCGACGCTACGTCTTATCTAAAGTCCGTGGACTGGTGCGCGCGAGGGCGTCCCCCCGGTGCGTCTTTTGTTTATACTCAGGCCCGTCACCTTTGGCTACGGCGAGTGCACACGCGAACATGCGACTTCGATTTATACTCAGTCCCGTACCCCTGGCTACGGCGAGTGCACACACGAACGTGCGTCTTTGTTTATACTCAGGCCCGTCACCTTTTGGCTACGGCGAGTGCACACGCGAACGTGCGACTTCGATTTATACTCAGTCCCGTACCCCTGGCTACGGCGAGTGCACACGCGAACGTGCGTCTTTGTTTATACTCAGGCCCGTCACCTTTTGGCTACGGCGAGTGCACACACGAACGTGCGACTTCGATTTATACTCAGTCCCGCACCCCTGGCTACGGCGAGTGCACACACGAACGTGCGTCTTTGTTTATACTCAAGCCCATCACCTTTTGGCTACGGCGAGTGCACACGCAAACGTGCGACTTCGATTTATACTCAGTCCCGCACCCCTGGCTACGGCGAGTGCACACGCAAACGTGCGTCTTTGTTTATACTCAGGCCCGTCACCTTTTGGCTACGGCAAGTGCACACGCGAACGTGCGTCTTTGTTTATACTGCGGGAACGCGCGCGTTGGCTGAGCCTGCGCGCGCCTTCACCGCGTATTTGCGCGTGATAAAGAAAGATTAGCGACAAATGGCGATCTTCATTACATCCCCGTTTGCGCGGGCGAGCAACTACAAAGGATGGGTATACTAACCGCTTGCCCATGGTGCAGCCGAAGCCTCTAGTGGCTAGACATCTGCAGGGCCGACCAAGGCGCCTGTGAATGGCCCCGCGGACCTCCGTGTGGTGACGCCAGCTCTAGGAGCGCCGTTGGGCTTCGCGACGCGGGCACCTGGTGTAGGAGCCCAGATTTGATAATCCGGATTCCTCTGTGATTTTCTGCACTATTCCCTGGATCAGTAGATACTGCTCACAGTTACAGTAATGAATATCAAAATACATATCATGCGGAAGCGTAAATATAATAGTAGACTTACTCATGGGCCGATTAGGCCGAAATCATTAAATTGCAGCAGCGGAAGAACGAAGCACACAGGTGGGACCTTCAGGACATGCCCACAGGCAGCCAACTGGAGGTTCGCGACCTAGCCCTTGACATCTTCCTCTTCTCTGATAGCTTGTCCAATCTTGTTGCTGAGGCGAGGTGGTTTGATTCCTGAATTTTGTCGCAAAAGCGAGCGTGAGCACTCCGACCCCGTGCTCCGCGAGTCAATACATAGAATGCAAATAAATAGTATGCATGGCTTAACAAAGGAGAGGCTCGGGTTATTTTATTTGCCAAAAATCGCTTTTGGTAGCATTATCATGATTTAATTTTAGTATTATTGTTGCTACCTAAACTCCACACAACAACTGCCATAATTGACTTAATCCACCAAAATACACTTTAATTATTGACTGCTGTCTAAGACTCCAAACAGCGAGTAACATCATTTAACTAATACACCGATCTCTTTCTTTCTATATTGATTTCTATCTACCCCTCGAAACAGTGAGCGACATCATTTCATTAATCCCCTGGTCATACAATCTCTATATGGTTTGATGCCTAAAACTCTAAACATGTAGTGTCATCCTTTATCTAATATCACTTAATTAATCCACCAATATCGTTTGTATTCTAATCCCTAACAATCCAATCCTTTTTGTTATTGATCCACAACCATAATTTGCTCTTCCAATTATCAACCTTATTATCCATTATCCAATCTCTAACTACTTCACTATTGTACCTCCACCAAGAATATCATTGATCAAGTCTACGAATCGCTAGTATACATCCACCAAGAGTATCATTGATCAGATCTAGGATTCTCTATTAAATATCCACCAAGAATATCATTGATCAGGTCTATGATTCACTAATATATCTCCACCAAGAATGTCATTGATCAAGATTAATCTCCTATAGTTATTTTCATACCTCCAATCTCCAGAAAAATCAATTCATCCATCTAGAAATCGTTCAAATCCTATTAATCCCAATATTGTCAACATCTCCCAAGAATTTATATCGAATATCAGTGTTGTAATCCAACGATTTACCTTCGCATTTTCTAATACTCCAAAAATCATACAATTCATCTATCTAGTATATAAATCCATTTGGGCTCCATCCATTTATTTCTCCTAGACTCCACACTATCATTATCCCTTCTATGATCAATCATGAATCCATCAACTCTTTTATGTGATTGCCATAAACAGCCATCTTCTTTTCTTACGACTCTATTTGTTCTTCCTGACATTTTATTTGTGAGAAATGTTACCATTATTTAAAAATATAATACATAGAAATTTCCTGAGACCTAGCAGTTTTGAACAAAAGCATAATGTTCAAAAGTATGCAATAATAATAGCGATCCAGATTCCATCCACCGTTACATGGCATCCGCACCATATAGCATCTTTCAGCGTTATAGCCGCTTAACTTACCACTGGGACGACACCCAGGACAATTCAAATCAGGGCTTTCCACTGCCCTTCCACTTTTCCATTCCCATTCATAAAGCATTTTGAAATAGAACTATATCTCGTTAAGTTCCCATGTCCGCCCTTGACCGTGGGCACGGCTATTCGAATAGTTTTGACTCTGCAGAGTTTGTACACTTTCACCACAAGAGACAATCAACTCGTTGCCCCACACAATTCCTTAGACGTGTGGTTGAGCAGACCATCACAGTGACTTTTCAAATTATCGAGTCCCTTTTCTCATTTCACTTTTATGGGAGACTGCCCACTTGCGGTGGGTCCCATCTGTGCGCGGGATGTTTCCCACAGCCACTACGCAGCCGGACCTTCTCTCTTTCCGCAACGTAGGACAGCTGGGAAACTTCACCCCCCACTGGTGTCCCTTCAGGCCCCCTTGCCATAGCATAACCCCTTCGAACCCCAACCCGTGAAATGAGTCCGAGGATTCGATAAATGTACTTAGCCAAGTTGTAATTTACAGACTTGTGGTTGTACTGTCTTACCCGGGAGGTCATGACAAGATTCAGTCCTTAGTGGTATCTGGGCGGTCTATCACTAACCCATTTTGTGCTTCCACTGCACCACACTCACGCCATCCAACCAATCCGCCCAGATATTTAAGCAAGTTGGGGATTTTGAGGGTATAAAATAGCCATGTCAATTATACCAGTCATTCCCACCATGACTGCCCAAACCATTTTCTTATCAAAAAAAAAGCGATCATGATGTATGGGGCATTTCAGCGCCCCCTGAGTATTAATGCAACACTAAGCATAGCATATCATTAGGGACTTATTTTCGAAATATTAGTATTATATTTTTGCTAGGGCGACAAGGTTTACACATTCAATCATTCCAAAGGAGGGGTAATATTATTCAAGGTAAACATTGGCATTTAACTAGAATCTTAAATTAACATGTATTTGCATATAACATAACAGCATGCAATTTGATAATTTAAACCGAAATAATTTGCAGAAAATGTAGGTTCAACATGATCAAAGTATTGACTCGCCTTGCGCGGTTTACCGCGGTCTTGAGTTCACTCAAAGCTTTCTCCTACGATGGTTTTGAGCTTCCGGTCCTTATCTGCACCTTGCTCTTGATCACACTCGATCCATTGATTCTTCGGGGCTCCAGTTTCTAACTATGCGATAAGCGACTGAATCCAAATAAAAGCAAATAACTCAAGAGATCCAAATAAATCCAAATACTTTAAATGCCCGGTTCAATTACACTTATTACGATTTTGAGAATAGAAGGATGATTCGGTTTAATGTGTTGCCAACACAGTGGTAGCTGGATTTGAGCAAGAGTTCGAGTTATTTGAATAGCTTTACCGTGAGGGAAAATTTTGGGGTAATAAAAGATCAAAAGTGAGGAAGTATCTACAGGAATTATTTGCTTTGAAAAAGAAGTGGCCAAACATAGCCGATTGGAGAAAGGCGAGGTTCGATCTTTTAATTGATGTCTTTCTGCTATTGATTCATATTTATCAGGAAAGTTCCAGGAGTCAGGTAAGACTGATGGACAAATGGGAGAAATTACTCGAGATATTAAAAGGGACAAAACCTTGTGATTTTAGAACACGGAGATTTTACATGAGATTCTTTTTGTTTAGTGCTCGAAGATAACTAGGTACACTGATGGTAGAATATGATGGCTCGATCTTTGTAATCATAACTTCCTTTATATATTGTTGTATTTATCAAGGAAGTTCCCTGAGTCAGATTAGACCTATGAACATGTGTAAGAGTTGTCTAGAGATGTTGAGTGTCATGTGCCGGGGGCCAGTTTTTAAGAATTAGGTTAGGAGTTTTGCTCGTGATGTACATCGATTTAACTTATCGTATTAATCGCAGAGCTTGTGTTTGTAGCATTTCACATTGTGATATCCTAGGTGAGTTTTACCATCAATTAATCAGTTAAATGGTTAATATCCTCATTTATTATCACATGGGACTACTTATTTAGTCACTATTATTCAAATGGTTAACACTATATGGTTTCTATTGTCCATGTTATTTAATAGTCTAAATAGGATTCTCCTGATTGCTAGACCATAAACACAGTGGGTTAAAGGCACATATAATAATTAATCCATGATTAGATATTTATTAAGTTCATTTGTATTCTAATAAATTTTAGCATCATTTATGGATTAATTCCTGATTTTTCCTAGATTTTTATTTAATTAGATTGCTTTGCAAAAACTTAACCCAAAAACCTATTCTACTAATGCGGGTTGGGGATTCGAACTCGGGCGGCCGAACCGAGCGCGCTCTAAGCTAGCCAGGGGGGAGTTGGGTGTTACCTGACTGGAGTGGGGGCTCAAAAGAGTTAGCCGATGATGTAGGGGCTGAAGCAGAGGATTCCCGGCGGCGCACGGGCGGCGGGTTCGTCGGCGACGGAGGGCCGGGGAGGGGCTAACGACCGGCAAAACGGGTTCCTTGCTTCCCGGGGAAGGCGACTGGGATGTCAACGGTGGTCGGGGATCACCGGAACCTGGTCGGCGTCGGGCGACAGTGGCGGATTGAAGTAGGAAAAGGGGCGGCGACGCCGGCGTGGAGGAGAGGAGGAATGAGCGGCGCATGAGCTCGAGAAGGGTAGGTAGTGGCTTACAGTGGGATTTGTCGAGCGGGAGAGGAGCCAAGGTGAGCCGGCGGCGGAGGCCGGTGGTGGTGGAGGGAAGCTCACGCGGAGGGGGAAGCTCAGGCGAAGGGAGGCTTGGCCGGCGGTTGGAGTAGCTTCAGGGCGCCGAGGGGGTGCTCCGCTGGCGAGGAATCGAAGAGAGAATGACCGAGGAAGAGGCGGCCGTGAGAATGGCGGTGGCGGCCGGAGTTGGGGAAAAGTGAAATTCCGGCGAGCTCGGGGGCTTTTGGGGCGATTCGCCACGGGGGAGAGATGAGAGGGATGAGGTGAAGCGGATGGGGGCGCTCCCTCGCTTTTAAGGACACCGGGCCGACCGGGCGGCGTGCGGGCAGTGGGCGGCGGAGCAGGACGCGGGTGTAGGGCTCGGCATGGCTACAGTGCGCGAGGGAGGCAGGGGCGGCGGCATGCGTGCGCTGACGCGGGGAGGACGGGCGCACAGGGAGGCGGGGCCGGATGACGAAGCTTCGGCGTGGAAACAGGGAGCGTACCAGGGAGACAGAGAAAAAGAAGGAAACGAGTGGAGGAGGAAGGAGGAGAGGGCAGGCCGGTCTGCGCGCATGAGAAAAAGGGCAGGGCGGGCCCGCCAGCAGAAGGAGAGAGGGAGGGGAGAGAGAGAGAGAGAAAGGGTGTAGGGCCCACATGTAAGAATGAGAAGAGAGGGAAGAATGAGAAGAATAGAAAGCTTTAGAAAATCTCGAAACTGAATTTTTAACTTAATTGCTGTTTCCTGTTTAACATTATTGATTTCAACTTAATTTCAAATCTTGGTTCAATATTTAGATACCAAAACCCAGTATTTTCCTATTCTCTATGTTATTTAATTTGCCCTCGGATGTCGATGTTTCTATTATTTTGTTATGAATTATATATATATACGTATAAAACTTGAATATTCAACCTTGGATTTTTGGTTTGGATTTTTATAGATATATTCTAATAATCTTGTTGGATTCAATTTATTGACCTGAATTTGAGTTCAGGATGTTGGTATTTTTGAATTCATAATCTGTTCCATTTTTATTATTTGTATTTAGGAGTACTCTTGATTATTAATTTGTATGGCACAAAACCCAAAAAGATTTCAATAGATACTCAGAAGAAACTTGAGTGCTAACAAAATGCAAGAAAAATTTTAAAACCTCCACATTTTTGAACACTTGAAATTTCAGGATGTTACAAACCTACCCCCCTTAAATGAATCTCGACCTCGAGATTCCGGTAGAATAGAAAGAAGGGAGGTGGAGTTATATTGGCTAGCAAAGGGGTTTCTGGTGTTGCTCGACGTATAGCTCTTTAGCTCCACGGAGAGATGAAAATCTGCACAATAGGGGTTAGCACTTGGAGAAGTCAAAAGAAAAGAGGGAAACCTTGCTCTCCTGGGTAGGTCGTAGTCTTCTAGATACTTGCTCTTTGACATTGTTGTCTTCACGTCACCGTAGAATGGAGTAGTTTCATCGTGTATTGGGCATATGATAGGTGTAGAATTCATATTGAGGGGTCGATAGCAATGGTCTGTGCCCTACTGGTAGAGGGCCTTAGGAATGCAGAGGTGACGATGGGCATATCTATGTGGTGGCTTTTTGGTCCGTATCATTATAAGGCTCCCGGTCTTGCAAGTCTCGTCGTACTGGTTCGATTGGGTCTGAGTTCAGGTTATTGCACCTCCGACCATAGTAGTTCTTCGACATTTTGTCTCTTAGTGCTACCCCCCTTAAAATGGGTATCACTAGTCATTATTTATCTCTTCTAACTCCAGGCATGATGGGTCCTCCGAGTAAGTAAACAGGGAATGTTAGCAGGACAACATCTCGAGTCTTGATCCTTGGCGATCTGTCACTTGCTTTGGTAGATTTGACGGGGTTTGCAGCAAATAGGGTGGGAGGGAACAGCATGAGATAAGGATTGAGTCGTGGGGATAAGGTGATCTAACCCATGCAAATTTTTAAGAGAGCGCTCCCAAGGAGCTGGGGTGGTGCAAAATCACACAAACTTTCAAAAACAAACATTTCCCGTGACTGCAAAATAGGACGCCCGAGGGCAAAAGGCAGTGCACAGGGTCCAAATAAAACCTTGCAACAATACATCGTCTACTCGGGGGCACACATAAGAGGGCGCAGGGTTTGTCTGCATAGTCCGTTTAAACAGGACCACCTTATCTTCATGAATATCTTCAGCGTTCCTAACCTTAAATTTTTGGAGTAAGGATACGAGAAGAGAGTCAAAATTTTCCTTTTTAATCAATAGACAGAAGAGGAAAGTTTTTGAGGTAATCTGATTGATATCAGCACTCACGCTGGTTATCATCTTGAATTCGGGGTAAGGGAGCTTTAGAAGTAAAAATGGCTAAGGCAGCATATAGATGAGGGAGAATCATCTAAGAGAGATGAGAATTAGCAATACAACCTATATTTTTGGAAATAGGTACTTAAGAAATAATTCTAGTCATGAAACTAACGACCAGGCTAACTAAGTCACGACCTGCAGTCGATATGCTCTGATACCATCCCTGTAGGAGCCCAGATTTGATAATCCGGATTCCTCTGTGATTTTCTGCACTATTCCCTGGATCAGTAGATACTGCTCACAGTTACAGTAATGAATATCAAAATACATATCATGCGGAAGCGTAAATATAATAGTAGACTTACTCATGGGCCGATTAGGCCGAAATCATTAAATTGCAGCAGCGGAAGAACGAAGCACACAGGTGGGACCTTCAGGACATGCCCACAGGCAGCCAACTGGAGGTTCGCGACCTAGCCCTTGACATCTTCCTCTTCTCTGATAGCTTGTCCAATCTTGTTGCTGAGGCGAGGTGGTTTGATTCCTGAATTTTGTCGCAAAAGCGAGCGTGAGCACTCCGACCCCGTGCTCCGCGAGTCAATACATAGAATGCAAATAAATAGTATGCATGGCTTAACAAAGGAGAGGCTCGGGTTATTTTATTTGCCAAAAATCGCTTTTGGTAGCATTATCATGATTTAATTTTAGTATTATTGTTGCTACCTAAACTCCACACAACAATTGCCATAATTGACTTAATCCACCAAAATACACTTTAATTATTGACTGCTGTCTAAGACTCCAAACAGCGAGTAACATCATTTAACTAATACACCGATCTCTTTCTTTCTATATTGATTTCTATCTACCCCTCGAAACAGTGAGCGACATCATTTCATTAATCCCCTGGTCATACAATCTCTATATGGTTTGATGCCTAAAACTCTAAACATGTAGTGTCATCCTTTATCTAATATCACTTAATTAATCCACCAATATCGTTTGTATTCTAATCCCTAACAATCCAATCCTTTTTGTTATTGATCCACAACCATAATTTGCTCTTCCAATTATCAACCTTATTATCCATTATCCAATCTCTAACTACTTCACTATTGTACCTCCACCAAGAATATCATTGATCAAGTCTACGAATCGCTAGTATACATCCACCAAGAGTATCATTGATCAGATCTAGGATTCTCTATTAAATATCCACCAAGAATATCATTGATCAGGTCTATGATTCACTAATATATCTCCACCAAGAATGTCATTGATCAAGATTAATCTCCTATAGTTATTTTCATACCTCCAATCTCCAGAAAAATCAATTCATCCATCTAGAAATCGTTCAAATCCTATTAATCCCAATATTGTCAACATCTCCCAAGAATTTATATCGAATATCAGTGTTGTAATCCAACGATTTACCTTCGCATTTTCTAATACTCCAAAAATCATACAATTCATCTATCTAGTATATAAATCCATTTGGGCTCCATCCATTTATTTCTCCTAGACTCCACACTATCATTATCCCTTCTATGATCAATCATGAATCCATCAACTCTTTTATGTGATTGCCATAAACAGCCATCTTCTTTTCTTACGACTCTATTTGTTCTTCCTGACATTTTATTTGTGAGAAATGTTACCATTATTTAAAAATATAATACATAGAAATTTCCTGAGACCTAGCAGTTTTGAACAAAAGCATAATGTTCAAAAGTATGCAATAATAATAGCGATCCAGATTCCATCCACCGTTACATGGCATCCGCACCATATAGCATCTTTCAGCGTTATAGCCGCTTAACTTACCACTGGGACGACACCCAGGACAATTCAAATCAGGGCTTTCCACTGCCCTTCCACTTTTCCATTCCCATTCATAAAGCATTTTGAAATAGAACTATATCTCGTTAAGTTCCCATGTCCGCCCTTGACCGTGGGCACGGCTATTCGAATAGTTTTGACTCTGCAGAGTTTGTACACTTTCACCACAAGAGACAATCAACTCGTTGCCCCACACAATTCCTTAGACGTGTGGTTGAGCAGACCATCACAGTGACTTTTCAAATTATCGAGTCCCTTTTCTCATTTCACTTTTATGGGAGACTGCCCACTTGCGGTGGGTCCCATCTGTGCGCGGGATGTTTCCCACAGCCACTACGCAGCCGGACCTTCTCTCTTTCCGCAACGTAGGACAGCTGGGAAACTTCACCCCCCACTGGTGTCCCTTCAGGCCCCCTTGCCATAGCATAACCCCTTCGAACCCCAACCCGTGAAATGAGTCCGAGGATTCGATAAATGTACTTAGCCAAGTTGTAATTTACAGACTTGTGGTTGTACTGTCTTACCCGGGAGGTCATGACAAGATTCAGTCCTTAGTGGTATCTGGGCGGTCTATCACTAACCCATTTTGTGCTTCCACTGCACCACACTCACGCCATCCAACCAATCCGCCCAGATATTTAAGCAAGTTGGGGATTTTGAGGGTATAAAATAGCCATGTCAATTATACCAGTCATTCCCACCATGACTGCCCAAACCATTTTCTTATCAAAAAAAAGCGATCATGATGTATGGGGCATTTCAGCGCCCCCTGAGTATTAATGCAACACTAAGCATAGCATATCATTAGGGACTTATTTTCGAAATATTAGTATTATATTTTTGCTAGGGCGACAAGGTTTACACATTCAATCATTCCAAAGGAGGGGTAATATTATTCAAGGTAAACATTGGCATTTAACTAGAATCTTAAATTAACATGTATTTGCATATAACATAACAGCATGCAATTTGATAATTTAAACCGAAATAATTTGCAGAAAATGTAGGTTCAACATGATCAAAGTATTGACTCGCCTTGCGCGGTTTACCGCGGTCTTGAGTTCACTCAAAGCTTTCTCCTACGATGGTTTTGAGCTTCCGGTCCTTATCTGCACCTTGCTCTTGATCACACTCGATCCATTGATTCTTCGGGGCTCCAGTTTCTAACTATGCGATAAGCGACTGAATCCAAATAAAAGCAAATAACTCAAGAGATCCAAATAAATCCAAATACTTTAAATGCCCGGTTCAATTACACTTATTACGATTTTGAGAATAGAAGGATGATTCGGTTTAATGTGTTGCCAACACAGTGGTAACTGGATTTGAGCAAGAGTTCGAGTTATTTGAATAGCTTTACCGTGAGGGAAAATTTTGGGGTAATAAGAGATCAAAAGTGAGGAAGTATCTACAGGAATTATTTGCTTTGAAAAAGAAGTGGCCAAACATAGCCGATTGGAGAAAGGCGAGGTTCGATCTTTTAATTGATGTCTTTCTGCTATTGATTCATATTTATCAGGAAAGTTCCAGGAGTCAGGTAAGACTGATGGACAAATGGGAGAAATTACTCGAGATATTAAAAGGGACAAAACCTTGTGATTTTAGAACACGGAGATTTTACATGAGATTCTTTTTGTTTAGTGCTCGAAGATAACTAGGTACACTGATGGTAGAATATGATGGCTCGATCTTTGTAATCATAACTTCCTTTATATATTGTTGTATTTATCAAGGAAGTTCCCTGAGTCAGATTAGACCTATGAACATGTGTAAGAGTTGTCTAGAGATGTTGAGTGTCATGTGCCGGGGGCCAGTTTTTAAGAATTAGGTTAGGAGTTTTGCTCGTGATGTACATCGATTTAACTTATCGTATTAATCGCAGAGCTTGTGTTTGTAGCATTTCACATTGTGATATCCTAGGTGAGTTTTACCATCAATTAATCAGTTAAATGGTTAATATCCTCATTTATTATCACATGGGACTATTTATTTAGTCACTATTATTCAAATGGTTAACACTATATGGTTTCTATTGTCCATGTTATTTAATAGTCTAAATAGGATTCTCCTGATTGCTAGACCATAAACACAGTGGGTTAAAGGCACATATAATAATTAATCCATGATTAGATATTTATTAAGTTCATTTGTATTCTAATAAATTTTAGCATCATTTATGGATTAATTCCTGATTTTTCCTAGATTTTTATTTAATTAGATTGCTTTGCAAAAACTTAACCCAAAAACCTATTCTACTAATGCGGGTCGGGGATTCGAACTCGGGCGGCCGAACCGAGCGCGCTCTAAGCTAGCCAGGGGGGAGTTGGGTGTTACCTGACTGGAGTGGGGGCTCAAAAGAGTTAGCCGATGCTGCAGGGGGCTGAAGCAGAGGATTCCCGGCGGCGCACGGGCGGCGGGTTCGTCGGCGACGGAGGGCCGGGGAGGGGCTAACGACCGGCAAAACGGGTTCCTTGCTTCCCGGGGAAGGCGACTGGGATGTCAACGGTGGTCGGGGATCACCGGAACCTGGTCGGCGTCGGGCGACAGTGGCGGATTGAAGTAGGAAAAGGGGCGGCGACGCCGGCGTGGAGGAGAGGAGGAATGAGCGGCGCATGAGCTCGAGAAGGGTAGGTAGTGGCTTACAGTGGGATTTGTCGAGCGGGAGAGGAGCCAAGGTGAGCCGACGGCGGAGGCCGGTGGTGGTGGAGGGAAGCTCACGCGGAGGGGGAAGCTCAGGCGAAGGGAGGCTTGGCCGGCGGTTGGAGTAGCTTCAGGGCGCCGAGGGGGTGCTCCGCTGGCGAGGAATCGAAGAGAGAACGACCGAGGAAGAGGCGGCCGTGAGAATGGCGGTGGCGGCCGGAGTTGGGGAAAAGTGAAATTCCGGCGAGCTCGGGGGCTTTTGGGGCGATTCGCCACGGGGGAGAGATGAGAGGGATGAGGTGAAGCGGATGGGGGCGCTCCCTCGCTTTTAAGGACACCGGGCCGACCGGGCGGCGTGCGGGCAGTGGGCGGCGGAGCAGGACGCGGGTGTAGGGCTCGGCATGGCTACAGTGCGCGAGGGAGGCAGGGGCGGCGGCATGCGTGCGCTGACGCGGGGAGGACGGGCGCACAGGGAGGCGGGGCCGGATGACGAAGCTTCGGCGTGGAAACAGGGAGCGTACCAGGGAGACAGAGAAAAAGAAGGAAACGAGTGGAGGAGGAAGGAGGAGAGGGCAGGCCGGTCTGCGCGCATGAGAAAAAGGGCAGGGCGGGCCCGCCAGCAGAAGGAGAGAGGGAGGGGAGAGAGAGAGAGAGAAAGGGTGTAGGGCCCACATGTAAGAATGAGAAGAGAGGGAAGAATGAGAAGAATAGAAAGCTTTAGAAAATCTCGAAACTGAATTTTTAACTTAATTGCTGTTTCCTGTTTAACATTATTGATTTCAACTTAATTTCAAATCTTGGTTCAATATTTAGATACCAAAACCCAGTATTTTCCTATTCTCTATGTTATTTAATTTGCCCTCGGATGTCGATGTTTCTATTATTTTGTTATGAATTATATATATATACGTATAAAACTTGAATATTCAACCTTGGATTTTTGGTTTGGATTTTTATAGATATATTCTAATAATCTTGTTGGATTCAATTTATTGACCTGAATTTGAGTTCAGGATGTTGGTATTTTTGAATTCATAATCTGTTCCATTTTTATTATTTGTATTTAGGAGTACTCTTGATTATTAATTTGTATGGCACAAAACCCAAAAAGATTTCAATAGATACTCAGAAGAAACTTGAGTGCTAACAAAATGCAAGAAAAATTTTAAAACCTTCACATTTTTGAACACTTGAAATTTCAGGATGTTACACCGCCGGTGCAGGGCACTTTCCATCGCCGGTGCAGGGCACTTTCCACCGCCGGTGCAGGGCACTTTCCATCGCCGGTGCAGGCGGGGTCGCCGGTACTCCCGACGGGCGGATCGGCGCGGGGACGACCGCGTCGCGAGGTCCCGAGCTGCCGGTCGCTCCGTCGTGGCTACCTCGAACCGCCCGGTCCGCGCCGCCGGCGAGGGTTGCAGTGGGGGCGGCGAGGTCGGCTGTCGTTGCGTCGGCGGGGTCGGTTGTCGCCGCACCCGTGTCGACGTCTTCGACCGCGGGGTCCGTCCCCGCAACGCCGGTGGCGGGGTTGGTCGTCGCGGTGCCGGTGACGGGGTTGGTCGTCGCGGTGCCGGTGACGAGGTTGGTCGTCGCCGCGCAAACGTCGACGTCTTCGGCCACCGCGCCTGCATCGCCACCCGCGTCCGCCGCTGCCGATGCCGAAGCCCTGGTACTCATACGACGCTCCAGCCCGGCCGCCTTCTTTCCCTTCGCCGCCGCTGAGGAAGCTTTTTTCGGTGCCATCCTTCTTCTTCGGTCTTCAGGCTTGTCCTTGTCCTCCCCACGGACGGCGCCAACTGTTGTGGCTATAGACCAAACAGAGAGAGAGATGGTAGTGGAGAGTGATGAAGATAAGTGTAATGGCCTGGGTCCTCCCCGTGACTTACTCTCATATATATATATATATATATATATATATATATATATATATATATATATATATATATATATATATATATATATATATATATATATATATATATATATATATATATATACAAATGAGGAGTGCTTTTACAGTTATACCCTTACATCTGGTTATCCCCTCTGGGGGCAGTTATGTCATTACACATGGCCTATTCTGGGCCTTATAATCTCCTACCAGGCCTGCTGGGTTTAGGTGGGGGCCATCCCTACGACAATATGTATTTGATGTTCAGTAATATATCTGTAAGTACTATCTACTGATCCAAGAAATAGTACAGTGAAATCACAGAGAATTTTGAATTATAAATTTAGGGTCCGATAGGTGAGGCTCTCCTCCTCATCACCATGAACACTATCTTGCACACTTGGCTCCGCTTTGACCATCTTCTACGGGAAATATATCAACCACACAAAATTTTCAAAATCAGCACATACCATGATCAACAAATGCTCTAAAACCACCTGATAAGGCATAAACTACAGAACCCTAATTTGTATGTGGGTTTGGTTCGATCTTTCGCGGTACTTCTCACGGACAACAGCTCATCTCCCTAGTTCTTGTGCCGCAACAAACCCTAGTTTCTCCTCTTGGTTCCAACAACAGCCACGGATCCAAACCAGCAACTCGATAGTCTTCTTTCTGGGCACACCTCAACACACAAAAGAGAAGAAGGGATCTCAATGATCATCACAGGAACTGAATCACCATAGAAGCAATTTGCAGCAACCAGCAAATCCTCAATGGGAATCACAAGAACATGCACACCCACGACGTGGCCGCCATAAGGCAATTTTTATATTTTTGTTCGACTCAAAAACCGATCTCCCTTTACATAGCCGATCGGCCTTGGCTTTTATGCCCACGCGCACAACTCCCTACTCGCGCGACCGACTCAAACTACACATGGAATAAGACTAGACTCCCTAAGAGCAACTCCAAGAGAAGAGCTAAATCATTTTCTAAAGGTAAATTTGGCTATTATTGGAGAAAAAACGTCTCCAATAGACTCTGTAAATGACTCTCCAAATTTAGTAGCTCTCCATCACTCCTCCTTCGCTCTCTATTTTTGGATAGCCTACCTCGCTCACCATCCAGCCTCTTGGCGCGGTCGGCGTTTCCTTCCCGCACGCTGCGCCCCATTCCCGCACGTACGCGACCCACCGCGCGCCCTCTAATTTAGATAGCCTGTTGGAGTAGTCTTGTTTTTTTGGGTGAGATTCATTTTAGAGAATAGCTAAATCACTAAATTTAGATAATTCTTTTGGCTAATCTCTTGGAGACTCTTGGCCAAAATAGAAACAAAGCACATCGTTCCTTTCTTTGTTAGGTCACAGCTAAAAGGAAATAACCGACGGCTCTAAACAACACCGATTCAAACTCTAAAAAACAAATGAACTTAGAGATAGAAACCAATCTGGACTTAAAGGAAAATAAATCAACTAGAAATTAGGAAACAGACTCCTACTAAAGTAACCGAATCAGGTAGCAATTGGGAAGGGACACAACACACGTAGAAAAGTTGGAACCAAACCGTAGCTCATCCATTTTCTCCTTGTTCATGTTTTCATTTTTCTGGCTCTCCTTGACGCGTGCATCTCTGGCTCGATCCAACCTATGGCTCATGCATTGCTCCCACGCTCGCCTGCCATGTACTCTATGGACTTCCTCGGTTCCACACACCTCATGCGTCTCTTGGCACCCACGCGCATCCGGCGGCACACGCGTATGCCCCACACACGTACGTCCGTGCACATGTACCCTAGTCTTCCGGCCAAATCCATATGCTTGCATGGCCGGTCCACACAATACACGTTAAACACCATCCACACCACGGTTCCAACTTTTCTCCTTAGGGGCAGCCTCCCCAATCCTCCCTCTCGGCCTCACCTTCTTTTTTCTTTTCTTCATGTAAATCACCAACAATGCCGAATTGCAATTGAGATGACGTTTGCCACTCAGAAACGCTAACCAATGTAGTAGATGCACTTGGAGCTATATCATGGAGTCTCAAGGTAACCCCCCCTCCCCCACCACAAATAATGTAGTTCCTTCCGTGGTTTTGGTGTTCATCTCCAGCTTTGTAGCAGTCGCCCTTTCATCCTACAAATCTCTATATCCACCCTTTCATCAAAACTGCAGCAGCACCATCGCCGGGATTGGGGATCCAAAATCATTTGTTCCCGGTGGCATCTGGGGGTATTGCTGAGCAGATCACCGGCGCTCGTAGCTGTTGTAGATCCTACGGCATTCCCCTCAACCTCCACTTCTAGGAGGCCCCTACACTCCTTCTGTAGCAGCAACTGCTGGAAAATGCAGAAGAGATGGCAGATCCGAGGGAGGCTAGGTGCGAGCACTCAAAGCGACTGAAGCTTCTTCCTCAACGTCGATGTCACCACGACCAGCTCAAGAACTTATATGTAATTTTTAGGTTCGTTTGAGTCCTTTTTTTTAGAGTTTCAAGTACTGTTTTGTAATTTCTTAACCTCTCAGGGTCCCTTTGTAACCCTCTGGGTGGTTGTACTGCATCTCTCGTATTAATCCAGAGCTAATGGCCTTTGGGCCATGTTTGCCTTGAAAAAACTAAGGTGCACGAGATGCAAGATGGCAATGTTAGCTAGCTAAGCCGCCATCATAGCTATTTTAATCGGACCGAAAATCGAATCGGTGCAAACATCGGTTCACCGGTTCAGTGGTTCACTAGTTGAACCACTGGTTCGTATATATTGTGACTTTGTAAGTCTACAGTCACTCTACAGTTGCACTGCACTCTGTAATTTGACATGTCCAGAAAGGCAGAACTAGAACTAAACAATCAACCGAACATTCAACACAAGTAAATTCTCATAAGCTTACCACGGCATTGTGATGACCAGTCACCAACGCAATAAATCCCATGGCAGTTCCTTCGCGTTCTTGAAGAGATAAGAAAGTCTACAACAAGAAATGGTAATCCATAAATACTTTACGGTGGCTTATCAGATTAAACCATGTCAATCTAAAAAAAAAAGATCATAGTGTGAAACATGACTGGAAGCTGAACTATATACTAGAACCAGATATTCAATATTCATTGAAACATGAACCTTCAGATTAATACCATGTCTGATGATTTGCCACCCACTGCTTCGTTGACCTACAAGCTACAAAGAGTCAACAATCACGTTTTCTCATTATGCCTCAAAAGATACTTAGGAAAGACGGAAAACCAAAGACAAACGAAAAATTGAAAACCAAGCCTTTTTCTGGTTTTTTTCCATGTCACCGATAGGCTTCATAAAAGCGCATAAGCTCATTCTTGCCCCATTGGGGACCTAAGTCTGACATTTTCCTCTTTTACGAAATAAAAACATTTTAGTGAAAGAGACAGAGAACAAGTGAATAACACATTATTGTAGAGCACAATATGGTGCTACGATTACTGGCCACCATCTAAATCTACTTATCATAAAGTCTTCATATATCTTACTTTTAGTTTAACCTTTCTTGAACTAGTTGGATCCTCGTGAGTTGTGATGCTGTTCATCTTCATGTCCTTTTATTGTGATCTTGGTGATTGTTTGAGAACCTTTTGCTGGACAAATTAAAATCATCCTTGACTTGCGATCCAACAAATATTGCTGCAAATCACAGATGCAAGCTCAGTAATGCAAAAGTTAATACAAAATAATAATATCACAACTGACAAGAACTAGTGAATCCATACATGTATTACTTCATTGGTACTAATAGTACTACACCTCATCGCGGTCTGCAGACTACAGCAATCAAACAAGAAAAAAGTGGTAAATATATAAATATAAAATTAATGCAGTATGGAATCCAAATATCATGCACACAGCAATGAACTAAGCAACTTTTGTAATTTTGTTCACAAAGACTCGCACTAATACAAAAAGGCTAATCATAGACGGTTCGGAACCATTATCACAGATGGTTTCTAAACTGTCTAAATTTATGTGTCTATGATAATAGGTATTTATCATAGACGACTATCAAATCATCTGTGATAATTACAATATTGAAGATTTTTCAAAAAAAAAATCGTCCGTGATATATCAAGTATCACATATGGTTCTTTAATATAGTTATCTGTGATATATCAAGTATCACATATGATTTTTTAGGAAAAAACATCTATGATATATCAAGTATCATAGATGGTTAATACCAAAAACCATTTATGATATATCATATATCACAGAAGGTTCTCGGACAAAGCCATGTGTGATATCTTAGATATCACAGACAGCTAATACTAAAAATCGTCTGTGATAGCTATTTAAATACCTACATTATTTTCTGTTTTTTGGCTAGCCTCAAGAAATGCTAGCCATGCCCTCTGAAAACAAGCAAATAGATCACATATATAGCACACAATAATCATTACACAGATCTCAACTAAATGATGTACATTTGAATAAATTATTTGATTAAGCACAATTGAGTGATTACAATTATATCAAATGTTTCAACATGTAATCATCAATGGAGTAGAACTTTCCAATCTTGTTTATGACCTCCACTATCAAGAATTGTGAGAGCTTTTCTTGAATTTCAGCGAGTTTGTCAATATCGATTGCACTTTTGTCGAATTCCACGCGCTGTCACTAGGTGTAGTGTTAAGTCATTAGCACATACATACATACATACATACATACATACATATAATTATAATCATAAAATAATTATTGGTAGGTTGACAAACCTCTGGATCATTCGTCTTAGCGTCCATGATTTCCTCTATATGGCGGCAAAAGTAGAAGCCACACACATTGCCCTATAGCTGCTGGTGGCACTACAAAAATAGAATTACATACATAGATATTACATTATAATGAAGTGTGATATAGGATTGTTGTGTTGTAGCGGGTACTGGAAATCGTGTCCTGTGTTGCAGTGTGGTGCTAAATTCCTTGTGTCCTGGGCAACGTAAGCGCTAAACGACTTACGTGATTCCAAAAAGTTAGCCTCGGCCATTGCAAACGAAGGGAAGACTATAATAGAGTTATGTATTGAGAAAATGAGTTTACCTATCAATTATTTGCTGTACATGGGTGAAGTCGTGGTTGCTCCTAAGTAGAGAATCAAGGTATATTACGTTGCTTCACTTTGGTACAATCACAATCAGAATCCAGTGACCCCTAGTCATGTATGTCACTATAGTGATTAATCCTAAGTTCATGTTGCGTGTAAAGTACAAATGAAATTTGTTTCGCAACTAGTAAGCACTTACCCTGAGTTGAAGGGTACCATGATGTAGTCCTTGTCATTGTGAGCAAGCAATCCCCTCGTTATGTAATCTTGGATGAAGGATCCATTTTTGTTGATGGATTACTCAGAGACCAAGTGTGGGTCGAGGAACCCACCGGTTCTCGCCGTTGTTAGACTTGTTGAATCATGGATCTATACATAAATAATGAGTTATGATATTTATCGTTGTTACGTTAATGTAGAACTTAATTGTACAATATACTTACAGTGTCCAGTATCGTAGAAGTGAGACGTCGAGTTCTTTGAGGTTGAATAGTAAGAATAAGTCTTTGAAGATCACGATGAAGTAGCTTGAGTCATGGAGGAAATGTGCCTTCGTGTATCTCACGGTGAATCCACTGTGCCAGTTTGGCTTTATGTTAGACCTCTTCACGTACCAGGTATGCAATGTTTCGCAAACCAGTCCAACTGGGTAATTGTGACTCAGGGGCCAATGACACTCTAAGTATGAAGTTTCATTCTCTGAGAAGTGCCTTAATATTCTTCGATTTGGTCTTAGTGCCACACTTGCGATACATTTTTGGTGTTGCCTTCACGAGAGCCAATGCACTGGCCTTCTGAAGAGGAGCTTGAGGTGAAGTCATAGAGCGTTCTATTTGATAGGCATGGTTGTGTGGAGATAACGGCACAGAAGGGTTCGGAGTGATATCCCTCTTGGGACACTAGATGAATGTGTGGACGACATCCCTTAGTGTCATGATTTCTCTATTTGGGGGCCTCTCTAGTGGGATGGCCCTGAAAACATCATTAACACAGTCCACTTGGACCTTCACGAAACCGGTCCCTAGTTGGGCACCGTGCACCAACGTTCCTAGCAGGCATGGATACGCCAACCCCCATCCAACGTCAATGGGAATGGAGCCAACAACCTTGATTCTGAGGATGCACGGCGTGGCTCCTACATAACGATATACGATGAGGTAAGGTATCCACCAAATCTATATATGTAGCATTCTAAAAATGTACATTACCTAGATGTTGTCGATAGATAAGTGGGTGTCATTATGTTCAGAAAGTGATGCGGATGCGCAGATACTTTGATTTTGAGGGGTACTGAGTACCGTAATAACCTTGCTTGAACTAGTTGGATCCTCGTGAGTCGTGATGCTGTCGATCCTCATGTCCTTTTGCTATGATCTTGGTGATTGTTTGAGACCTTTTGCTGGGCACATTAAGATCATCCTTGACTTGCGATCCAACAAATATTGCTACAAATCATAGATGCAAGCTCAGTAATGCAAAAGTTAATACAAAATAATAATGTGACAACTGACAAGAACTAGTGAACCCATACATGTATTACTTCATTGGTACTAGTAGTACTACACCTCATCACTGTCTGCAGATGGCATCAATCAAACAAGAAAAAGTGGTAAATATATAAATATAAAATGAATGCAGTCTAGAATCCAAATATCATGCACACAGCAATGAACTAAGCAACTTTTGTAATTTGTTCACAAAGACTATGTCAAACAACGGAATAGGAAAACAAGTACTAGCCAAGCCATCAAGGCTACAAAAGATAAATATAATACAAACTCAAAGCCATAGCAAACCAACAAGTGAACAAGGTTCATAAGCCAAACTGCTAAAGTTATGCAGAGATAAGACTATTTCTTACTAAGGATAACCAAAAGACCTCCAAGTGGTAGTTCTTCAGGATTGAGACCACTAAAGGAAACTCATCTTCTAATTATTTCCAGTAGAAACATATTAGAGGCATTATCAGTTACAAAGTGAACAACATTTTCTGATTCAACAAAATTTACATCATCTTTAAATAATCTGAATAGAAAATCACTAGTTGAGAACTATTAGTGGCACCAACTGACTTTATAAAGATTGTACCTTTAGGACAGTCTACCAAGAAATTAATAAGGGTCATCCTCTACCTGTTAGTCCATCCATCAACCATAACAGTACAACCAGTTTCCTTCCATGCTTTGTAGAACCCTTCAATAAACTTCTTAGTTTCTTCAACATTCATCACTAGCAAAGGACAACACAAATCGTAAAAACTTGGCCTTTTGTAACCAGCACCAAAGGAGCACACTGCATCAAACATAGGCTAGTAACAATTAGAAGTAATAGCATTAAAAGGAATAGATGCATCAATAACCATTTTTGACACACACAAATCAACTTTGTCTTTCATTGCCTGTCCTTGACGAACACTTTTTAATGTAGGTTGATGCAATGGATTAGTCCTAGGGATGAAGAACTTGCCAATTCCAGGAGTACTACCTCTTACTCTTCTTTTTTCCATTCTAATCAATAATCTATGCACAATGTTTCCATGCTTTGTCACTCTTCCCTCTAGACTTTGTTTGTGATGATTGTTCACTAGGTGTTGAGGACTGACCAGTTGGTGGAGTTTCTAAAGAATCCATTGCTATGTGCCTATGTGTAAAAAGAAGCCATCAGTGCATACATCTTGACTTCCTTATCCCTGTCGCTATTTGTTTTGTATTACACTATTATTCCACTAGCAATTCAACTTGAATCTATTGTACAAACCTACGAACAACAAACTACAAAGCACAAATAAGTAATCAAATAAGAAAAGAGTCCTAGATCAGTGAGTGTACAATAGTAGTGGCGTCAGTGTCAAATGTCAAGTTGCCGCCACCGAAGGCCAAACCCTCCCATGGCCATGAGTTCACGACACCACGTCGACACATCACCACCCAGCCGGTACTGTTAAACTTCTGCCGTCCCATGAGCCCACAACCTTGCTCTGGTGTTAATGAGCTGATCCATTTCTCTGTGATGAAGAATCCCTACTGAAGTCACTGAATCGCTGCCGTCGCCATCAATGCAAGAAGGCTTTGACTTTGATTGGACTTGGACTGTAGGAGAGACGGCTATGAAGTGAAACAGTTAAAGGCAACCCTAAAAACATCCCAACAAGCCACCCGTTATAGTTTCCCATTTTACCCCTGATCGTATTGCCGAACGAGAAGTAATAGTGTCACGAACAAAAAGCCACTCGGTTCAATGATAGCTGGTCGGTTCAGTGGTTCTATCAAAAACCGACAGGCTCGTCTAGTTTTTTCCGATTCAATTGCACAGATGGTCTTTGAAGCAAACCGAGCCAATGTAGTCTCTGGTTCTTGTTTTTTCGGTTTAACCAGTGGTCCGGTCCGGTTTTAAGTATGGTCACAGTGAAGCTTTCGTAATAGAACTGTTGACACATGCCACACGTCTACAAATTAGTAGCAAGCTTCCCAATGCATTGAGTGGGTTCTTTTAGAATATGTATTATGTTTTTTGGTTTAAATTTTTTAATTCTAGCTGTTCACGAGAGAGAGTACGAAGAGAGGATACTCGCATACGATTTTGGTCGATATAGATGAAGTCAAGAAGTACTTACTATAATCGACTTGTAAATTCTATCTTAAAAAGACACTTCATTTCAAAAGTAGTTACTGTAGCAGCCATAACCTTAAAAGAGCCCACCTATTATCTAGGCATTACTATTTTCTTGGTTTCCTAGAAATGTTTGAAACTTACACACGTGTAACAAGTTTCATCTCTCTTCCCTCTCTCTCTTCCCCCTCACCAAAAAGTTGACGTGGCATAAGCTAAAATGGCTATTGGGAGTGCCTTATAGTACCTACTATGCAATTGTATACCCCATTTTTTGGTTTTTCAATCGACTTTTATTTTAATTTTTTTAGTAATCACTATTTATTAAACTAATAAACCGTAATATAAAAGAACGTCTCGTAACCCTATACTTTTTTCTCTAGTGCGCAACAAGCTTTGGTAGCATGTGCCTTTTTTCCACATTGAAAACTACGTGTATATCTACTTGCTTACTTCAAACCATACTTCATCTCCATTGTTTCACCCACATAACTCTTAACCTTTCCAATTCGTTCTCCCCTCTAACAACTACAAGAGCCACATTTCCAAAAAAAATACTAGAACCTTGTTTATGACCAATGTTTTCCTTTCTGAATGCTTCTGTAACATTTGTGATATTTACAGGGATTTCATCTATAGAGATTGATGGGACGATAGGATCTCTGTGGTCGGTGATGACATGGACCCAATCAAGCTGGTCGAAGCGCTAAGGAAGCAAAACAGATACATTGAGATTGACACGATTTCACAACTATTCATATAAATAGCCCTGTAACTACTTTTTTTCAAAATTGATATCAAGACATCCGATTTTATAATTTAGCCCTTCTTAAACTTGCCTAGCTCAGTTGGTTCCTACCAAACTAGGGGAGCTTAGGAGTAGGAGCTGCCGAGCCCCCCAAATGCGGTGGTAATTAATGGTGACTAGTGCTAATTAAAGCTCATGATTAGCACTAATTAAAATACAATTAGTACTAATTAAATATGATTAGCACTACTTAAGCATACACACTAATTATTTGCGGCAGGGCGACCTCCCAAGCTAGGGGAGCTCAGTTGGTGCCTACTAATCTACTGTGGCTCAGCAAGTATTAGTATGTCCAAGTAGAGGGTTAGATTTGTAAAAAACGGATATCCAAATGTTAAATTTGAAAAAAAATAGCTATAATATTATTTATGTGAACAGTTCTATGGTTTTGCCGGTCTGTGGGAAGAACAGAGATGAAGAGGTGGACAAGACCGAAGTGCAGGGACGAACTCCATTGAGTTCATGGGTGTTCATTTGAAACACCCAAATTTTTTGACAAAAAATATATTTTATATTGGGTATATTACACATGTATATGCTTTTGTATACTTATTATTAGATTCATCATACTACAGTGCAACTGAACCCCGTCTCTCAAGCCTCCCGTGACCGGAACTCCGACCTGGCCCCAGGCAGCAGTCACGGCCCGCGCGCTGGCCTGGGCACCTGGCCCACAGCTCGTAGATTTTGGCCCATGAATCAGCCACCACATGGTCCAGTCTAGTAGTCCACAACACTACACTAGAGTCACCACACCAGACGACCCACCCCACTCCAACAGGGCATTAGGTGGCCACAGCTAGGGTTCAGGCATTCAGTTTCATGTCTTCACAGCTTGGTTGTTGGCTTTGTGTGGCCGGTCGCAAATGTGGGCACTGGACGTAGCCATGCAACATAGCGCCATCAACTTCCAACGCCAGCCCAGCCATGGCCTAACGGCTAGGTGTAGCATGGAGCACGGTGGTAGCCAGCGCCTGACAGGCGGCAGCAGCCAGCAGCAGTGCAGCAAGCAAACGAAAGGCGGAGCAGTGCCGCGGGCCACGGGCCTGGGGCCAGGTTGGTAGCCAGCAAGAGCAAGGCAGCCGACATCGATTTCTAATTTTAGATTTCAGTCTTCACACTTTAGATTTGCCTTCAGGGAGTTCAAGTTAGTATGCTTGATTGCTTCATTGTTTGCATATGCCATATAGTTCTTTTCTCAATTTCTTGTCAAATTTCTCACATATAGTCATATTCTATTGTTATGCTGTAGACTTGTAGTGTTGTTCAATGTTCATCAGTTCATGACTCATGACTATTGACTAATGACTATAAGGATTAAGGAATTAAGGAAGGGTCCTAGGGATTGGCGGATTGGGGGGATGGCTATGGTTCCAGTCCAAAGTAGCTAATTAGATAATGCACAATCTGCACTCTAAGGCTAGAATGAACTATTGAACTATGATAGGTCAATGTAGACTTTTGTTGGTTGTCGCTACTTGCTAGAATGAACTCTAAAGTATCTATTTCCTTTGTTGCTACATATGTTCAGATTGTTGAAAATGAAGAATCTTGATGATTTGAAATCAATGTGAGAGAGAGAGAGAGAGCCAGAAAGACACCAAAGGTATCTTCCACCTCGACGCCAAAACTAATTTCTATTGAAAGCCAACTTCAGAATCAAATGAATGCTCATTCCAATGAGCTGCAATTGGTAGTGCACGAATACAATGGGAGTGATATACCAAGCACAGAACCTTAGGTAGGCACAAGCATAGAACCTGAGGTAGACTCCCCATTATCTCCAATCATAGAAAATGATGAATCGAATGATGAAGCTATTTTATGATGTGGATTTACTTGCGCATGATCCTAGAAAGAGGACTCCTATTGCAATCTATGATGTCAACGAACAAGATGCAATGAGAAGTGGATACATTGCATTGGGGCCATGTCAACCGCGGACACATGAGTTTCCAAAAAGACAAATTGGAGATATGCATCGCTTTTTACCTAGTTGGTTTGACCAATATAACTGTCTTGAGTATAGTGTGGAACAAGATGCTGCTTTTTGCTTTATTTGTTACTTGTTTAAGGATAAAACTAATAAGGCGAGGGGAGATAATTTTGTGAATGAAGGATTTAGAAATTGGAACCATAAAATAGATTTGACAAGCATGTTGGTGGTATTAATAGTGCCCACAATGAAGCTCAAGAGAAATATGATTACTTCATTAAACCTAAAGCATCAATTGAAGAGTCTTTTGCTGCAAACTCCAAACAATAGAAGGATATGGATAAATCTCACTTGACCTACTCACTTAAGTGTTTGAGATTTCTTTTGCATCAAGGATTGACTTGTCGTGGGCATGATGAAAGCGAAGACTCACAAAATAGAGGAAATTTTCTTGAGCTTTTGAATTGGCTAGTAGAAAATTTCAAAGAAGTTAATAAGGTGGTTTTAAAAAATGCTCCAAGTAATAGTAGAATGACTTGTCATAAGATACAGAAAGACCTCATCAACTCTTGTGCCAAGGAAACTACTAGGCTTATCATGGATGATCTTAGTGATTAATATTTTGCAACATTGTCGATGAATCTAGTGATGTGTACTAATAAGAATAATTGGTTCTTTGTTGCGTTATGTTGATAAATAAGAAAGGGTAGTTGAGAGGTTTCTTGATATAGTTTCATGTTGGAAACACTACTGCTTTGACACTTAAAAATGCAATTGAGTCTTTGCTAATGGAGCATTCATTGAGCTTGACTATGGTCCGTGGATAGGGTTATGATGCAGCTAGTAACAAGAAGCGTCAAGTTAATGGTCTAAAGAAACTAATTATAGATGAGTCTCCTTCTGCTTATTATGTTCATTGCTTTGCCCATCAATTTCAGTTGACACTTGTTACTATTGCTAAGGAGAATGGTGATTGTTTTTTATTCTGTCAGCAACTAACATATTTATTGAATGTTCTTGGTATGTCTTTAAAAAAATACAAATGCTTTGAGTAGCTCAAGCTCAATGGATTGTAGAAGAATTAGAATTGGGTAACATTGAAATTGGCCGTGAATTGAATCAAGAGATGGGATTGGGTAGGCCGGGTGACACTCGTTGGGGATCTCATTATAAAACTGTCATGCATGTCATTTCTTTGTATCCTTCAATCCGACAAGTTCTTATAAAGATTGGAGAAGACCACTTGACGAGGATATAACCAATCCTCAAATTATTATTTGTTTATAAATAATATTCTTATGTCATTATACTCCTTGAGTATACCCCTTATTTATAAGGGAGAGATTTCATAGGTAGTCGTAAGCTCTTCTACCACCACTCCTTAGTCGTAAACTCTTCTACGACCAATCCTTAGTCGTAAGCTCTTCTACGACAATCTCCTAGTTGTAAGTTCTTTTACGACAATTCTTTAGTCGTAAGTCATTCTACGACAACCACTTCTTGGTCGTAAGCCTTTCCTATGATCACCTAATAGTCGTAAGTTCTCCTACAACCATAGTATAGTCGTAAGTTATCGTACGACCATCTTGTGGTCATAGATCCTCCTACGACTAAGCTAAACTCCAACTAACCTGTCTATGACTACCCATTACATCATGGGCCTGTCTGACAAGGCATTTAGCATAAGTATTTATTATCTAGAATAAATGCACATAACTTCACCCTAGTAGAAACCGCCACACGATGAGTGAGTTTAACCCCCGTTGAGCAGTTATCACTCGAAATGTTAAAAGCATCTCTTGGTGAGGATAAACTACTGCCATCATGCAAGCTATATAAAGATGGACATCAGGGAGAACAAGGGAGGATCCGGGACATACAAAAGGGAGATTAGCAGTAGAGCAGGATTTTTCGCATTACTTTCTCCATTATAATTATTTTATTTGAGCAATATCCACATAGGAAGTAGGGTTGTTATTCTCACAGCAGAAGGCCCAAACCTGTATAAAAATCTCTGTGTTTTCTCTCTGCGTGATCGTAACTAGGTCTTTAAAAGTTCCCCAGAACTCAAACAAATCATTACGTAAGATCGATTCTAAAACATCGACGCCACTCTTGAAGCATGGAGGCTATACTAGCTCAAACTATGTTGGACTCATTTGAGTTATTTGAGTTTGTTTTCTTGGTATAATTATTATTGACTATATTTGGCTACACAGATGACTTAAGTAATGCTTTGCAAAAGAGGGATCAAGATATTGTTAATGCTATTGATCTCATTTACTTGACAAAGACTCAATTGCAGTTATTGCATGAGGATGATGGATGAAAAACTTTTCTTAAAGATGTCACTTCTTTTTGTGTGAAGCATGTCATCAAAGCTGCTAATATGGATGGTCTCTATAAATTGGTTGCTAGGTCCAAGAGGTTCTTCAAAAAATTCAATAATCTTCATCGCTTTCATGTTGAAATGTTCTTAATTATCATTGACTTGCGACTTCGAGAACTTAATGAGAGATTTGATGAGGTAAACACAGATTTGTTTTTTTGCATGACATCATTTAATCCCACTGATTCATTCGCAGCTTATGATAAGGACAACTTGGTTAGGCTTGCTAATTTTATCCTAAAGATTTCTCAAGCACAGAATTGATGTATCTTTCCTTTCAACTCACACACTTTATTGTTGATATGCGAACAGATGAAAGGTTTAGAAAAGTAACAAATATTGCAAAGCTTTCCATTATACTTGTTCAAACATAGAAGAACCTCCATTATCAAATTATTTACAAGCTTATCAAATTGGTGCTAATTCTTTCCATAACAACTGCAAGTGTTGAGAGAGTCTTTTCTTCAATGAATTATGTCAAGAATAAGCTAAGAAATAGAATAGGAGAGCAATACTTAAATGATTGTTTGGTTATCTTTCTTAAGTGAGAATTTTTCTTATAAGTATGATGATATCATATCTCGCTTCTAAGCCATGAAGCATCGTTGAGTTAGATTGTAATTTTCTTAATTATTTTGTAATTTCTCTAAATTATTCGAGATACTGTCTCTACTATAAACAATTTATACTTTAATTTATCTTATCGTGGATCTTTATATCTTCTATTGAACAAAAATTTTATAGCTTCAAACACGTATCTTGGAAATCCTAAGTCGGTCACTGCCGATTTGCAGTCCTTCGCACCACCAGCAATGACGTGTACAGCATTCCGGGCCCATACGGCAACCACCAGGCTGCTGCATCATGTAACTAGTTATGTAAGCGCGGCGTGACACCGCGCTAGCTACCGTGTGGACCAAAGTAAAAGAGATGATAATTTGTGAGACGTTTCTTAAAAAAAATCGAGGACGCATGCGTAATTTTGGAAAAATCGAAGGGCTTTTTTGAAAAAAAAACCAAGGACCTGCAAGGACCTGTACGTAACTAAACAAGGACCTATACATAAATTTGGAAACCGCGGGTTGCTATCGGTGAAGTGGAGGGTGCTTTCAGGGAAAAAAACCCTGGTAGGGACCTGTTTGCGAGAAGCAGGGACCTATTTGCGAGAACGGAGGACCTCTACGCGATTTCGCAAAACACAGGGGCTTTCTCGCAAAAAAAGTGACGTGGCACAGCTCCCCGGCCGGGAAGTCCCCCAACTTTAATATACATTAGATGCCTGTTATATTGGAGAGATTGCTCTCTCCTCGCTTCCTATTATTATTAATTGTTGGGAACAAAAGGATAAGCATAAGAGTTGGTCTATCTCGAATATATGCAGCTTGTAATTTATGTTTGACATTGGCTCATAAATTGCATGTAGCTACTGATATTCCAAAAGAATTTCCTAATAATTCAAGATAGATTGAAGGTTTGGCACTTCATTAGTTGGTATTTTAAGATTTGCTACCCATCTCCCTCCCGCTGAAACCATATCTGCCTTACAAGATCAAGGGTTTAAGTACTCGATTTTATAATTCAATTAGCAGAAGTTAAATAAATTCTTCTGAAAAAGGAGACTAATTTGAAAAGGGAAAAAAATCCAGAAACACCCTCACAAGTCACCCATTTTTTTTAATTTGCAACCATATGTCATTATCGTTTACTTTGCTGCGCATAAGTTAAGTTGTCTTGCAAATGCACCTAAGTCATGCTCAAACTATTTTCTCATTACTTTAATTATCTTTGACACTTGTTTCAATGATTTGAGAGATTCGGTACGATTTCGGCATTGAATCATTGATAATGAAATGGTATATTACAAATATAGAAATCACACGAATAATTGAAATAAATATTAGCATAGTTGAAAGTTGAAACAAGTATTGGCACCACTGAAACACCTGCTAAAGATAATTACATGCAGCTCTAAGGTTATTTGTATGCCAACTTAACTTATAGAGAAAAATGCAAAAAATAATTAAATATAGGGACAAATTGAAAAATCACGTAACTTGAATAAAGGGTGTCTATGGATTTTTGCCTTTGCAAAATTCGTCAAAAACTGCTGTCGTGGGCATGGGCCGTCGCCCAGAAGTGAGACGGTCCATCCATTGATCAAGAGGACAAGACCATTTCACCAGAACATCCCAGAAGAGAGCCAGCCACCTGGGTGTTGCTTGGGCAACGTGGCCCAGGACTCTCCTCCATTTACCTCCAAGAAAAAACGAAACGAAACAAAACCCTCTCATTATCCAAAGAGAAATTTAATGATTTACCTCACCTTTCTTTGCAAACAGCTAATTTGTCTATCTTTAATATGAATTGATTATTTGCCTCATCTTTAAATTATTATTTAATCATTTGCCCGCTTTACATTTATAAACCATTTTCTATTTTTATAATACTAATTTATATTGAAAAATTACCAAATTACCCACCTTTCCGATTTTCCCCATCCCGTGACGCCGAGCCGAGTCCTCCTCCTCTGTCGAACGCATCTCCGATTTTTCCCCATCCAGTTCTTCTCTGTGCCGCTGCCCAGCTAGGGTTTTGAGCGTGCCCGCCGGCCGCGCCGCGCCTCTCCACGGCGTCTGGCCGCTCTCCTCCCTCTTTCCTCGCCGGCCGTCTCCTCGAATCCACCAACCACCGCCTCCTCCGCCGCCGCCATCCATGGCGTCCGCCGCCACCACCTCAGCGTCGGCGTCCCTTCGCCTCCTCTCCAAACCCCCCAAACCCTTCCTCTCCAATCCCCGCCTCCTTATCCTCTCCTCTCCCGTCTCCTTCCAGCGCCTCACCGCCAGGTCCGCCGCCTCCCCGACCCCCTCCACGTTCTCCTCCGCATCCACCCCCTCCGGTTCCGTCAACCCGGCGCAGCTCCCCCCTGCGCTCCGCGACATTGTGGGGCTCTTCCAGTCCGTCCCCGACGCGCGCGCCCGCTACAAGCAGCTCCTCGCCTACGCCGCCCGGCTGCCGCCCATGGACCCGGCGCTCAAGACCGACGCCAACCGCGTCCGGGGCTGCGTCTCCCAGGTCTGGGTCCACGCCGCGCCGGAGGAGGACGCGCCGGGCTGTGTTAGGTTCCAGGCCGACTCCGACGCGCAGCTCACCAAGGGACTCGCCGCGCTGCTCGTTCTCGGGCTCTCCGGCGCACCGGCGAGGGACGTCGCGATGGTGCCGGTAGACTTCATCGAGTTGCTCGGGATCAGGCAGAGCCTCTCGCCTTCCAGGAACAGCGGGCTGCTCAACATGTTCAACCTCATGAAGCGCAAGGCGCTGGAGATTGCCGCCGGTGGCGACGTAGCGAGTGAGCACGAGACGGGGACTGGCAGCCAAGAATTGGTCCAAGAGGTTGCTGAACCGCGTGCTGTGGAGAAGAAAGAGCCTGAGTTCGCGGCTTTTGGTGCGCAAGTAGAGGGGAATTCAGAGGTGGGGAGACGTGCGGAGGAACAATTGGAGGAGGTGCCACCTGCTGTGGTGGAAGGAAATGGCGGGCTTGGGGGTGGGAGGAAGGAGAGGATAAGAGAGAGTTTGGAGAGGGGGCTTTCGCCGGTGGAGCTGGAGATTGAGGACATATCACACCTCCACAAGGGGCATGCTGGGGTGGCAGGGAGCAATGGGGAGACACATTTCAATTTGCGGGTGGTGTCGAAGGAGTTTGAGGGGAAGAGCGTGCTGAAGAGGCACAGGGCTGTGTATGATCTCCTGCAGAATGAGCTCAAGAGCGGGTTGCACGCGCTGTCCATCGATGCAAAGACACCATCTGAAGTCTAGGGGACAACTCAAGTCAGCCTTACAAAAGGCTACACATTGTAACTTATGAGATCAAGCAAGAAGAAATAATTAGTCTGTTTCTCATCAAAATTCAGAACTCTTCTCTCTCATCTATGTCTTTTTCTCCCTACTCTAGCATATCATCTCCTTCAAGCCGCCATCCCAGATGGGTAAATACTTTGTATGAGTTAGTACACATTTGGTTTGTGAGGGGCTGTTTGCCACTGTATTTTATTTGTGTACGTATGTTGGACTTAGAGATGATTCTAGATTTTTTCTTGTAGCTTACTGGTGGTACACCTCAGGATATTAAAATAACTATTGTGGTCCTCAACCAGCAATTAGTTTGTTAATTAAGTGTTTCTTGCAATTAAAGATTTTCTGCATTGTGACTAACATTTTGTCATCAGTACTATACTATGTGCAGTCAGGGAGTTAGTAGCTTTCAATTGCAGATATCCTTAATTTTTATTTGGTAACTGAACTGCAGTCATCAGGATGCATCCTCTACTGGTCAAAAGGCAGCTGAGCCAGGTCTGCAACAGCTGCCTGTTGAAATGACCGATAATTTTTCACCTCAAGAGGTGGATAATTTATGCGGTAATTCATCTGGTACTACTGAATCAGATCAATCAAAGGATGCAGCAGCTTCACACATACCCCAAGATCCAGTTGTTCAAACCACTCCATCTTACTCAACATTTGCATTGGCACCACAATCGCAAGGGAATCAGATTCCGTTACTAGAAATATCTGAATCTCAGGCATGTGCGGTACTTATTTGACCCATGATTTTTTATTCATGTATCGACCATTCATATTAATATGGTCTGGTTTCTTAGATAGATGTTAGTTCACAGTATAAAGGATGTTAGTCCTTTCCCCCTTTATTTCCGTAGCACCCTGACATATTAGCATCCATGACATCATACTAGATTTGTTTGTAATTTCTATGTATAAGATTGCATGTTGCATCATTTTCACATTGCTTTACCCTCTTGCTGGAAATATTGTTCCTTAGCGCACGGTAGGCTTTGTAGCTGCCTCGCATTCTTAACCTTCTTAGTGCATTGTTCCACAAGCGCTTTGTTCTGTTCCAAAGGTCTGATACGATTGGGTTGTTGGCCTTGTCCCAACCTTATATGTTGGTGCTACCCGACATGAGCTCACCAACTCCATAATAGACTACATGTACACTTTCTAACCCACTGTCCTCTGAACTATCTATACTCTTCTGTCTAAATGCTTCATTTTTAAAGTATAACTAAAAATTCCTTGTTTGAGTCTTAATAAACACTGTCAAATTACGCATGCAGGTGCGACAGCCAAATGATTTTTCTGCAAGCTATTATGCACCACTTTACCGGCCAATTGCTGATGTTGATGGCCGTCTCTCACCATTTACTGCTCCTGGAGCTGCTATCAAGTATGGGAACATTTCAGTTCTGCCTGCTCAAACTGGCCAGACTCAAGAGGTTTGCATCTATATCTTTTTTTTATCATATCTTATTACTTGGTTGCATCTCAGTGGCTCTGGCTGAGCTTCTTGATGTGGAAGCTTAGCCAGTTGATGTAAATAATTTATTTAGCTGTAAATATATAGCTCATTTAGTGCATCATCATGTTTTGCATCTATGTCCTTAGCAACTTTTCAGTCTCATAGTAATAGGTAGGTACGAATGGTGTGTCTATGTGGTGCCAAAATTTCAAACACGAATCTCAGTCTGGTGAAGATAATTCTTTTTAAAGAGATACACAATGAATTGTGTCTAGTATTTATTTTCAGCTTTTTTGAATATTCTCTATATTGAGTATTAGTTCGGCACTGGGTAGTGGGTGATACACTACTATTCTTCCTATTTCATATTTCTTCCATAGAACTGTAAGATGGTGGCTGTGGGTATCACATCTTGCCTTTAAGATCTCCTCTGCTATATTCGTGTGTATTTTCAGAACCCCTTAATATTAGGTACAGTGTATTCCCTCGCAAACAAATAGTGCATTGTCATCACTTGATTTGATTATTCAGGATATTTAGGGCTAATGTGGGATAATGCAAAATGATTTTCTCATGCCAGTTATCTTCACAAAATTATATATGCACCTTGCTGTGTACTTGTGGATTTTACATTGTCTAGGTCTAGCAGTAGTTAGTTTTCTGGATAGGTTGATAATTTCTGTTAGACACTTGCATTTTTGTCTTTCAGTTTAATCCTTGATTTGAATCTAGTTCATAACTGTTTTCTTTTAGTTAACACAGGCAGTCAACTCATTGGTCCTGTCTTCATCTGGGTCCACTCCACTTGCCACCCCATCTCCTGGAGTTGTACCAAGTTCCATTGCTATTCCACAACAACCCCTTCCTGTATTCCGCCAGCCTGTGGGTGTACATCTACTTCATTATCAACCAAGCTTTATCCCATATAATGAACATATCTCTCCGTTCTATGTTCCACCACATACCCTTCACCCTTTCATGGGTAATCCTGCGTTTCCTCAACCACCTTCAACGGGAGGCTTGTATCCACCTGCAAGTGCCGCTGTTGCACCACCAGTCAAATACTCAGCCACTACATACAAGCCTGGTGTTAACACTGGAAGCCATACTCATGCTCTAAACCCTGGTGCCTATGGGACATATGGTTCTAGTCCACCAATCTATACAAATAACACTGTGGTGGCAAGCGGAACTTCGACAGAGAATGACAATGGCACTTTATCACAATTCAAAGAAAATAGCATCTATATTGTTGGGCAGCAGGTAAGTGTTTATGCATATAAATGAAAAAAAGCTGTAATTAAGTCAACTTTATTTATTAGAAAGTTTCTTCTTGAAAAATGCTATGTCAATTAGAAGTTCAGGAATTCAGAATTATTTTCAGGATTGTTTTGAGTAGAACTACCTGCTTGGTGCTGTAGTAATTTACGAAGAGACTTCAAGTGAGGTTATTTCTATATAATATAAGGGTACTAAATGTCGATTCACTGTTAACGTTTGCCCTTCTAATGTCTTCAGATAAAGCTGTAGTTAAGTACTTTATTTATTAGAAAGTTTTTCTTCAAAATGCTATGTCATTGAAAGGTTCACGAATTCAGAAATATTTTCTGGATTGTTTTAGTAGAACTACCTGCTTGGTGCTGAAGTAATTTATGGAGAGACTTCCAAGTTAGGTATTTATATACAAGGGTACTAAATGTTGATTCACTGTTAATGTTTGCCCTTCTGATTTCTTGAGTTCTTGACATTCTAAATGTGGCTTAGAAGCTCTAAATGTGATACAATTGCCAAGTGTCAAGTGCAGTACTTTAGCACAATGGATTGAGCTTTGTGGAAATACTTCTTGCTAATACTACTATAAAAACATGATAACTAATGTCGGAACCTCATAAGCAAATGCAATGGGCATTATATTTAAGGGGTTTTCTTTTGTTTTTCGCATGTGCTGACTTGCTTCATTTTTTTGTATTTAGTGAGTTCAAGATCATTTGAATTTGTTGGGTTCTCTTCAGAGTTCCAATTCAAGAATTGAACTAAATTCGGACACTTCAAGTTACAGTTTTTTTCCCTTCTCACATGAAGTCCATGTTTCTTATAATGATTGTGCATCATATCATTGACAATTAAAATGTCAAATTTAGAACCACAAAGCTATACCAATGAACTGATGGTCCAGTGACTTTGAAATCATTAGTGGATTTGTTTCTTACTGCTTGGTATATGTTGATCAGGGCGAAGGCTCTGCTATCTGGATTCCTGCACCTGGACGGGATATATCTGGTGATCTGGGGTGTGTTTGGTTGCCTGCATCTCTTTTGTCCTGGATGGGTGGATCCGTATAATCTGAGAAAGAGCCTGTTTGGTTGCCTGTATGAGCGGATACAACCTGTATGAGCGGATGCAAAAATACGCCCTCATCCTGGATGGGTGGATACGCTCAAAATGAGCTTCACTAGCCATCCTGGATGAGTGGATGCAGTGTATCTTATGCGGTCCCACGTGTCAGCCTCTCAGGTTTGGTAGACTGCATTCGCTCATACAGGCAATCAAACATCATCTCAGTTTTTTTGTATCCGCTCATGCAGCCTCACCAAACATCTTCTTTTTCTGAAATACGATTCCACTCAACCTGCATCCACTCAGCCAGGATATACGATACAACCTCCATCCACCAACCAAACACAACCCTGGTCTCCAATCTGGCTCCTTGTCGGGACCCCGGATTTCCGAACCCGGACCCTCTGTGTATTACTGCACTAGTCCCAGATCAAAGCTAGTGCACATAGTTAAACAGAAATGAATACGTCACCAGCATCGTGTTATTACAATAATTGAGAGTACTGACCGAAAAGGTTTCATTATTACATTTGAGGTTTCAAGACCTCGCACACATGAAATAAAGCGGAAGCAAAAGATAAACTCGAAGAAGACCCATCAATACGCCACAGACAATTGACTGGGGAAGCACGACCTAGTCCTCCGGGAAGAATCCATCACAGCCGCAGGCGAAGCAGTAGTCGTAGTCACCTTCTTGAGCTTCGCAATCCTCCGAGGTTTATTTTTAAGTGTAGCATGTGAGTACATAAAGTACTCCGCAAGTCTTGGGAAAAATGCAGTAGATGCAAGGCTTAACAAAGGATGGTTATATGGTTCTTTTGCACAAAGCATTGTTTTAATTTCAATTACTACTAATTATTTTCGAAAGCATCAATTTTAATAAAGTAAATGTTTTAACAGAAATTATCATTAACTTTCTAGTGAAGGTTCCAACTACCAACACTAGCTAACCAATTACAATTGGTCAAGTTTAAAACTGCGGGTTCCATCCACCCTCTCTGGCTCCAACTGGCAAGATACCCTTCCAAGAGTTCCCTCCACTCTCGGAATACAAAAATTTTGATTTTAAAACCAAAACCAGAAATTTACCATGTGAATGCATTCCTTGCCCGCCCTTGACCGTGGGTACGGCTATTCGAATAGTTTTACACTCTGCAGAGGTTGTACAACTTTACCCACAAGAGATATATTATCCTAAAAGTCAACACGCTTCCTTTGGCATGAGACCCAGATAAAATATCACAAAGCCTTTACCTTACTCTAATCTAGCTAGATACCACCCGCTGAGGTTTCACCGCAGGTAGGCTAACTGCCCGAACCGAAGCCTCCTCTTACGCCATATGAGTACAGTACATACCTGTCCCTCACTGTGAATAACCAATCCATCCCTGACACCCACTTTCCACTGGTGGCACCTAAACTAGACTATCATAAGTTAGTCAGCTAGGTCGTACCCATATAGACTTGTGGTTGTACGGTTAATGCTCAGTCTGGACAAACACAAGCGTCGGTCTTTAATTGACTAGGGTGGAACATACACTTTTCAAGATCTCGTGCTAACTGCACCAACCCAAACCAACCATCCACCCTAATCTAAACCAACTTTCACATTTTAGTTTATTTTAAAAGAACAGTGGTAACTCCAATTACCACTAAATTTGTAAACACAAGGGTATTACAATAATTTATAATTTCCCATTTTCAAGATTTGTGAGGTATTCAATAGCGTTGCTAAGCATTGTTCTACCATTCTAATACCAACAATTGATTATAATACTCTCACTAAAGAGCCAAAGGAAATCCTAGGGAGACAAGGGTATATGACATTCAATTTCAACTGAGGGCATAACAAAATTGGGGTAACTAATACCTTAATATTTGAACTAATGCTTTATGTAAATAGCAATGCACATAATTTAAATTAAGTAAAACATTTCAAAATCATAGGTTCAAGATGATCAAAGGAGACTTGCCTTCTTGCAGGTTCTCTGGGTCTTCCTGCTGCGAAGTGGAGAGATCGTCGACAACGTTGGAATCTACGCGGGAAAAGACGAAGCAACAAAACAAATAAATACAAAAAAATCAAATAAACTCAAAAATTCAAATAGAGGCCATATTTGAATAGATTATGATTTTAGAAGAATTTAGAAATTTGAAAGGCTCAATTTGGGGTTAAAATGAGAAAGTTATGCTTGTTTGAAGTTTGAATAAATCCAGAAATTAGGAAATTTCTGACCGGTGGGGCCCACTGGAATTATTAAATTTTAATTTTTTTTAATCCGAGAGTATGACAGGTGGGACCTACTGGTCAGTGAGTCCACAGAAATCGGCCTCTGACATGTGGGACCCACTGGACTCCGGGCCCACTTGTCAGTGACCGGCGCAGAGGGGTGGGGCCCAGACGACAGTGGCCCGTGCGGACGGCTGCTGCTGACGTGTGGGGCCCACTTGTCAGCGCGATTAAATGAGTAAAACTCAACCTCAGCGTGCGGAGCCAAGGGCTCGAACGCGCGCCGAGGGAGTCAAGGGGGAGAAGAGAGAGTGCTGGTAACCAGTCGGACGGGGAGGCGTTGCCTACCCATAATGGGTAGGTAACCCTCTTGAGGGATACCTGCGAGAGGACCGGGCAGAGATGGCCGGAGGCGACGGTGCCGGCAGCGAGGGAGTGGTGAAGGGGTTCGGTCGAGGTTCAAAACGCGGTCCTGGAGCAGAGGCGAATCCGGCGGAGGGGTCGGCGAGGCTCGGGGACGAACGGAGATGGCCGGCGGCGAGGAAGGGGCGGAGACGGCTCGGGAGCTCCGGTGTGACGGCGCTCCGGCGACGGGAAGGGGTGGCCGAGGTGCTGGGGAGGATCGCACGGTCGAGGGGAAGCTCGGGGTGGCAACGGCGGGCTCCGGGGAGGTTCGAGGCGGCGGGGATTGCTCGCCGGAGTGCGGCGAAGCTCGGGGAAAGAGGAAGCTCGACGGCGGGGCGCTTCGGTGCTCGGGAAGGGAGGTGGAGCGTGTCTGGGTGTTGGGCGGAGGGAGGCGAACCGAGGGGGGCTTTTATAGGGGGAGCAGGGGAGCGGCAATCGCTCGCCGGTGCTGGCGGCCGGAAAAGGAAGGGAAGGGGGAGAAACGGGAAAGGTGAAGCAGGGAAGGAAGGGAGGCGCGGAGATCGGGGATTTGTTTCCCGGCGGGGCTCGGGGTTGCCAAAACCGGGGAGAGGCAGGGAAGGCAAGGCCGGATCCGGCTCGGATTGGTCGCCGGCGCCAAGAAGGAAAGAGGGGAGGAAGAAAGGAAAGAGGTGTCTCTGTGGGGACGACGAGCCTGATAGGCGGGGCCGGGCGTCAGCGGGGGCGTGGGCGACTGACGGGCGGGGTCCGCGAGTCAGAGAGGAGAGAAGGGAGAAGAGAGCGGGCGGCTAGGATGGAGACGCGTGGCAGGGGAAGAGATCGGGTGGTGGACGCGGTTAAATGGGAGGGGCGGTGGATTGGGGCCGGACGCGGGGACGAGGCTCATCCGGGCCGTCCACGCGTCGGGCGAGGAGGAGAGGAAGGCGGGGCTGGCTGACAGGCCGGGCCCGCTAGGCAGCGAGGGAGAGGGGAGGCGCGGCCTGGATTGGCCGAGCGGCGATGTGGATGGATCTGGGCCGTCCACGCGTCGGCTGGAGGGAGGGGGAGTTGGATTTTATTTTTATAATTTGATTTACAGAAAAGGCTAGGAAATTGTTTAGGCCTCAGAAAAATATGAGAATACCTCCAAAAATTCCAAACAAATTCACAGAAGCTCCTGGGGATATTTTGGACTTAATAAAATTATATCCAATTACTGTTGATATTTAATTTTCATATTTTAAATTAGTTTTTAAATTCTAAAAATAGGTTTTAAATTCCAGAAAATCAAATAAAAGCCAAGTAAAATCCAATTACTTTAAAATAATTAATTTGAATTTAAATTTTTATAGAAAGCCAAATTTGGGATGTTACACTCCTTCCTTGGCCTGCCTCCGCAGGGACAGCACCTGGCCTTCGCCCCTCCTCAAGCTGGTCATGGTGCCTATGGAGGGATTTATCACCCAGCACAGACTCTGGCTGGAGCCGCTGTTCATCCACTGCTCTAGCCATCGCAGACCATTGCTGGAGCTGTTGAAATGGTGGGGCCACCTGCCAATGGTTATCAGCAGCCACAGCGTACTCAGATGAATTAGGGTAATTATTGACTACAGGTAGTGTATTCTTGCGAGTAGCCACCATAGGATGAAAAAGAGCAGTTGTTTGTTGGATAGCTCAGTGTTGGTAAAGGAAGTTTTTGAGTTTTCAGCATAGAAGTGCCTGATCAAGAGTGTATATATATCAAGCATGGGTGATTTGCAGGGAAAGGGTTGCAGGTTCCCAGATGGCCTAGTGTCTGTCACTGGTTTGATTTGTAGCAGGAACTGACCATTAAGGGCCTGTTTGGAACAGAGGAATTTCACAGGAATTTTGCAGGAAACAGTTCAATTCCCGCAGGAATCGGGAAAAATTCCCGCATTCCAAACAGAGCCTAAGATGAGGGTGTACGCAGGTTCTGTTCTTTTGCCTTGCTCCCTTTCATTTTAAGTTTGCTGCAAGAGCGCGAGTTTCTTTTCTCTGAGATTATGCATGCTTTGGACTTTGGAGTCATGAAAGTGAGCCGTGGGATTTTCATTATTTCCGCTGCTTTACATGTAAAGTAAATTTTGGTGCCACGAGTACTTGTCTGTACTGTTGTACTTTCTAATTTCAATTTATTTTGCCTTTTTTTGGGCTTTTTTTTGTCTTTTTTTCTCTTATTCCTTTGCATTGTCTGTGACAATATAACAAATTTTTTTTATTTTTTATTTTTTTAATTGAATGTCTTAGAAAAAACTAACAGCTATCTTATAATTTTTGTGGCAAAAGTCAATAAATCAAAGCTAAGTTTGAAGCTTGATTTCTTTGGAGCGACCCAACTAGTCTTATTCTTCTCATGCATCTTTGGATTTATAGTTTAATATTCTGATCTATCAACGAAAGGAGAAAAATAACTTAGCTGATCGTTTTGAGTTTTGTGGTATGTTACATGGTGCTACATTTAAGACAAGCAGATCCTAAAACCGGACAAAAATGCACGTGTAACACTGGTGCTCACTTGTGTTTGGCTTGTGAAGAAAATAGGGAGATTGCAAAATTCACGTCGTCAATACGTTCATGCTAGGCATGATAAAAAGAAAATCCGCGATAACCTGGATCGGTAAAAGAAATTGGTCCAAAAAGTTTTAAATTGGACTTAAAATTTTGAAATAAAAAACTAAGGAAATGGTTTTTACTACTTGCTTGTGTGGAAGCTAATGAAAGCTTTATTGTTAAGGTAATGACTAATGATGATAAATCATGCTGATGTAGGCAATGGGAAGATGGCATTCTTATTAGTCCATAGCTTTGTCCCATTTGATTATTTTATTCCATTTTTTTATTTTATTGAATGTTTGATATCTGGACAACACATGTCCCAAATAATATGTATATTTGATCAAATAAATTAGTTTATTTTGTCCTATTTAGCAGTAACCGGCCACACATTCAAAATTTCGGACTACCATTTGGCTGGTATAAAACCAGCATCGGTAAGTATGTAGGTGGTAATAGGTGATGGCGGAGGTGATGCGGCTCCAAATACCAGCTTAACTTTGGTGGTTTGTGTTTCTAATGTGTAAACTGAAGATATATATCAAATCGGTGCTATTTTAGGTGAAAAAGAGAAAGAACATCTATTAGCAGAGAGAGGGCAGAGGAAGCCCGAGGGGAAGAAAACCTAAGTACGTGCAGCCATGGTGCATGGAGGACCGTTGGCATGCCGGTTGCTTGGGGGCTAGCTGAGGGAAGGCCGTCCTAGCACAAGGGCATGTGCGAGCGATCGTATATGCAAGCATGCAGCGCGTGCGGTGCAAGGAAGGAGGTTGATCGAGCATATGTAGCGAGTGTGTACAAACCCGCAAGGGCGTGCCGGGCAGGCGCATGGGAGCACGTCCAGGTGGATGCGGTGCGTGGAGACCGGATGCTGTGTGTTGGTCGTGTGCGTTCGCGTGAAGTCGACTTAAGGGCATCCATATTGTTTAGAGGTTGCGTAGTCTGTCCTTAAGTTGAGATCCGTAGACAGTCTCTAAGTTTAGCATAATTTTACACAATGTATAGAAACTACTATGTCTCTAAGATCGGGCCCACAACTATAGTAAAAAATTAGAAAAAGTTAGCACTCCATCCATCCATCCTTTTTCACTAATTTTTTTTATTTTTCTATTCGTTGGCACTGGTCTGCAAGGCTGAAGGCAGTTTTTCTCTTTTCCGCAATGTATAGCAGTGCCTCCAAGCATTCTCTCTCTCTCTCTCTCTCTCTCTCCTTAGAGGCTAAATATAGATAACAGCGTGGATGCTCAACTCCGCGTGGTTGCCGTGAGAAGCAAGAAAGAGAGATGTGTGGAGTTGAATCTGAGCCGAAAACGAGGAGGAAGCTAGATGCATGCCAGCCAGGGATCTGTGAGGAGCTAGGAAAGGGTGTGGTGCGTTGGAAGCCAGGGATGAGCCAGAACTTGAAGCCAGGAAGTCCACGTATGATATAAATATGAAGAGGATCAATTTCTATCTCGGTTTCCTTCTAAATTACTTTCCAAGCCGATGTTCCTATGTTGTTCCTACCCATGATCATATCACTTTGGCAAATCTTCTAGGTGTGGAGGCAAAGAACAAAGTAAGGAACCTCCAGAAGAAACAATTTTGATTGTATGTCTTATGTCAGTTCAGCACACAACATTTGGCATACCCTATGTGATACCATGAAGGTTCAACTGCCATTAAGGAAGTGCATCAGAACCAATTTAAGAAGGAATACCAAAAATTTGAGATGAGACCTAGAGAAGCTTTGAATGACTGTTTCTCTCGCTTTCATAAGATTCTTGGCAACTTAAGTGTCGTCGGTGTGACATTTTTTGAATCTAAAAATGCACAGCAAGTGTTTGAAGACTTGGATACGGCGGTTTGGGAAATGAAAGTCATGTCCATCGATGACACCGCTGTCATGAGTGAGCTAACATTGGATAAGCTTTATTCAAGTCTCAAGAATCATGAAATCGACTTGTTTAAGCTTTATTCAAGTCTCAAGAATCATGAGATTGACTTGTTTTCACGTAAGAGCAAGTCACCATCGATGGCACTTGTGACGGATCCCGCTCAGGGTCTTTCTTCTGGCTTAGTTGAATCTGCTTTTGTTGGATTTTGCTTAAATGCCTTGCATGTTTTGAGTTATGACTTAGCCCTCCTATCTACCAAATTCATGAGAGCCCTTAATACGTTGAGGATGACAACGAAGGGATGAGGAAGCTAGTTCTGGTGTTATGAGTGTGGTAAGCTGAACCACATTCGAGCCAACTACCCCAAGCTAAAGGGCAAGGAGGTCAAGGTGGAGAACATGCACCGCCAACGTCCACCACCTCGAGATGCAAAGGCCAAGAAGTGTAACTACCACAAGGTAGTCCACTAGCTCCTTTTCGCTCTCGAGCAGCTTGCCTTGAGCGAGTGGACTCGAAGACCGAGGACGATGAGGACGATCCACAAGGGAATAAGAAGGTCGTGGACTTCACCGGTATGTGCTTCATGGTAAGAGATGACGATGTCTCCTATGAGGATGAGCTCTATAGCGACCCTGATGAGGTAAAGCCCAATGTCTCATGCTGTCCTTCGACTAGATTGTGATCTTAGGAAGGCTAAGAAGGAATTGACTAGTTAGGATTTTGTGATTCAGAGCTTGAACAATAATTTGATAGGCTTAGATCACTTATACCTGATAATGATTACTATGGTTCTTGCTTGGTTTTGCACTTTGAGTTTGACCACAATGAAGCTCGAGAAATATGATTTCTTCATTAAACCTAAAGCATCAATTGAAGAGTCTTTTGCTTCAAACTCCAAACAACAGAAGGCTATGGATAAATCTCACTTGACCTACTCACTTAAGTGTTTGAGGTTTCTTTTGCATCAAAGATTGACTTTTGTAGGCATGATGAAAGCGAAGACTCACAAAATAAAGGAAATTTTCTTGAGCTTTTGAATTGGCTAGTAGAAAATTTTGAAGAAGTTAATAAGGTGGTTTTAAAAATGCTCCAAGTAATAGTAGAATGACTTGTCATAAGATATAGAAAGACCTCATCAACTCTTGTGCCAAGGAAACTATTAGGCTTATCATGGATGATCTTGGTGATGAATATTTTGCAACATTGTCGATGAATCTAGTGATGTGCACCAATAAGAATAATTGGATCTTTGCTTGCATTATGTTAATAAATAAGAAAGGGTAGTTGAGAGGTTTCTCGATGTAGTTCATGTTGGAAACACTACCACTTTGACACTTAAGAATGCAATTGAGTCTTTGCTAATATAGCATTCATTGAGCTTGACTATGGTCCGTGGATAGGGTTATGATGCAGCTAGTAACAAGAAGGGTCAAGTTAATGGTCTAAAGAAACTAATTATGAATGAGTCTCCTTCTGCTTATTATGTTCATTGCTTTGCCCATCAATTTCAGTTGACACTTGTTACTATTGCTAAGGAGAATGGTGATTGTTTTTGATTCTGTGAGCAACTAACATATTTGTTGAATGTTATTGGTATGTTTTTTAAAAAATACAAATGCTTTGAGTAGCTCAAGCTCAATGGATTGTAGAAGAATTAGAATTGGGTAACATTGAAACTGGCCGTGAATTGAATCAAGAGATGGGATTGGGTAGGCTGGGTGACACTCGTGGGGGATCTAACTATACAACTGTCGTGCATGTCATGTCTTTGTATCCTTCAATCTGACAAGTTCTTATAAAGATTGGAAAAGACCACTTGACGAGGATATAACCAATCCTCAAATTATTATTTGTTTATAAATAATATTCTTACATCATTATACTCCTTGAGTATACCCCTTATTTATAAGGAAGAGATTTCACAGGTAGTCGTAAGCTCTTCTACCACCAAATCCTTAGTCGTAAGCTCTTCTATGACAGCCTCCTAGTTGTAAGTTATTTTACGACAATTCTTTAGTCGTAAGTTATTCTACGAAGGAGAAAGTAGCGTTGGCCACCATGAGTCGCTGGTGAGATGGGCCCACACAGGTCGTCGTGCACGGGGTCGAGCAATCCCTCAGCACGGTAGTGGGCCACTACCGGAAACGAGGCGTGCCTTTGCTTGCCAATGAGGCAGCTGTCGCAGATCTCACCGGGATGATTGATCACCGAGAGTCCGTGCACCATCCTGTCTTGAGCCGGCCTCTTCAGGGCATCGAAATTGAGGTGGCCGTAGCGTGCATGTCACAGCCAAGCCTCATCATCTTGCCGTGCCATTAAGCACATCGGCCTCGCAATGTTCAAATTGAGCATGTACAGGCGGTTTTTGGCGCGCTTCACCTTGGCAAGCAGTTGACGTTGCCGATCGTGGGTCCGCAACACTCCCCCATCAATCAACACCTAGTAGCCACGCTCATCGAGCTAGCCGATGCTAATGATGTTGCTCTTGAGCCTGGGAATGTAGTAGACGTTGCTAATTTCCCGGTGTTCACTGTTTTGGTAGGTGAACAACGCCGTGCCACGCCCGCGGATGTCGTCCACCTAGCCGTCGCCGAACTTCACCGATTCGATGACGCTCGTGTCCAATTCCGCGAAGAGGTTGTTGTAACTGGTCATGTGGTTACTGGCCCTAGTGTCCAGGTACCACACATCACTCCACTGTTCTCCATCACACCCCAAATTCACCTGGGCATGCGTTTTGTCGAGCTTGATGAAGTTTGGCGGCATCTGCTCGACGTCGTCAGTGAGGGCGCACACCTGCGCCATGAGCAGCGTCTGGTCCCCATCATCCTCCTGGGTAAGATGGACCTGTTGGCGCTGTGGCTACTGGCAATCTTTGACCCAGTGGCCAACCTTGCCACAGTTATGGCACTTGTCGCGACTGACGTTGCGCTCACGCCCTGATTCGCGCCCGTCATGTCCGGCGTCGCAGCACCGGTTACCCTTGCCGCGGCGACGGCCACTACCACCAGGCCTGCTCGACGATCTATCGCTGCTCTACTTCTCCTTGAGGTGAGCCATCCATTCCTCCTCGGTCAGCAAGAGTTTACCTTCCAAGGTAGTAGTCAGTGGCGCCGGTTGCGGGATGCAACGATCATCAGTGCCTTACAGACGCCCGGTGACCTCCTCAATGGATAGCTTGGAGAGATCGAGCATAGTTTCCATGGTGTAGACGACATGACCAAACCAGGGTGGGACGACGCAAAGGTACTTTTCGATAGCCTTCTGCTCATCAACGAGTTCGCCGTACTCTGAAAGCTGGCCGACCAGGCAGCTCAAGCGAAGTGCAAAATCCTCAGGATCTTCGCCTTCCTTGAACGCGAGCGTTTTGAACTCGGTGCGCAGCTTCTGAAGCTTTGACTTGCGGACATGGTCGGAGCCAATTCGCATGGATTTGACATAGTCCTATGCTTCCTTGGCCGATCGCTTGATGGCGAGCGCGCGGATCATCTCCTGCGGGACCGCCTTGAGGAGCGCCTCGAGCGCCGCATGATCCTCCTGCAGATCGGCGTCGCCGTACTCAACGGCGTCCCACAAGCCCCTCACTTGGAGCATCACCTTCATTATGAGCGACCAATCCGTGTAGTTGTCGCAACCTCCCGCACCATCTTCTGGATCACCATAGCGCGGCCATGAGTGTGACCATGACGAGGGATGATCGGCGAGGCCAAGCACCGCCCTCGGCCTCGACAACGCGGCGATAGACTCCGGTCACCATCGCTTATTGGAGCCGACATTGCGCAGGGATCGAGTAGCCTTGCTCTGATACCAAATGTTGGCAAAGAGATCACGATCGCTCACATGAACTCACAATGTTGAGGCAAGAACAGATGAAGACAATATTTTTGTGTTGCCTGATTGCCACACCTTTCGGCTCTTTATTTATAGCAAAACAAGGATCTAAACTGGGCTAAACAAAAACCCAACTTTGAAACAAACTCCACTCCGAAACAAACCCATACACAAACTCCTAAACAGCAACGGATTATACTAAGGTGTGTTCCAGTGAAGTGCGAAGATGGTGAAAAGGACCATAGCCAAGGTCGAAGCTCACCAAACAGTAAGAATGGTGATGGCAGCGGAGGTTGGCCGGGAGACGAAGACAATGGCGCAGATCTGGCGATTCATTGAAGTGGAGAAGAAATCGAGTGAAGGCTCTTGCAGGCGAGGAGATAGTCACCAGAAAGGGTAGTGGCCATGGAGGATAATGCGGGAGGCGCACGCAAGAGGAGATAGTCACCAGAACGAAGCTCGCGTTCTAGGTGAACCAGAGGAAGAAAAACACTAGCTCGAAGCAAAATGGAAATGGTGTGGAATGGTCAGCTCGGGTGACTTTTGCAAATGGTGCTCACAACCATCGCCCATGGCTACTGTGTGTGGTGGAAGAAGACGGGTTCTCGCACATGGGCCCTAGGCGTCAGTAACCGCGAGAGTAGAGGCCGAAAGATGGGGCACTCTAGAAAAGATGCTTTCGCACGGGGAAAACGGCAGCAAGAGGCGGCTTGGGCTGAGGACAGCGCACAGGCCAGTGCTAGGCCACAACAGTATAGGGCTGGGCTGGGCTAAGGATATGGAAATTGGCCTAAGAGGAAATTTCAGTTTTTAGTTTATTTTGAATTAATTTAATTCCAAAAATTGCATTTGAGTTCAGAAAGTTACCAAACTTCAAAAATTTTGAAATTTTTTTGGGAGACACTTTAGATTATTTAGAGCTCACATAAATTATTTCAGATTTTATTTAACTTCGAAATTTCATTTTCAGTAGCTAGAAATTAAAAACAACCTTTAATTTAATCTAAGAATATTTTTAATAATGCTCAAAAGTACAGAAATGATGATTTTGAAACTTATTATATACTTTATGAGATTTTGGGATGTACACAATATTACCCACGTATAAAAAAATTTCCTATACCTAAATTACCCTTTTGTTAATGAACGGCTGATATTTTTTAGAGCTAAGTTACGTCAAGTGCCTCCAAAGCCAACAAGTTGCTATTCACAACAAAGACAATACAAAGCGGCGTTCATTATTAGTCACACATAAATAGTTCCCGACAGAGAAGGACAAATCTTAAGAATACAATACACAATGTTGTAGAGACCATTTGTTGTGTGCCAATGTACACATACACTTTAACATGCCCGATGTAGCGCCCTGAGCTCTGAAAGCCTTTTATTCCAATGTGCAGAAATAGCTTCATAGCAGAGTAACACAGACGAGGAAAACATGCATATTGGCGCTTCCAATATATCAAGACGCCAGATTGAGATGACCGTACAGGTACTACTAGAAAATCAATGCCGTTATTCCGTATAACGAGATGTCCATAGTGAGAGTCGGACGAGAGCGCTTCCGCTTGTGGGAGACAAAAGGGAACAACAATCAGTGCACTTGTCGATATTGCTTTCACGTGATAGATGAGAATGTAACAACACAAAATGATTAGCTGAACAGTTGTTTCGACTCTTCACTCCCATCACTGAGGGGCTTTCAGTACAGTACGTTCACCGCATGACAAATCCAGCAGGAAAAATACATTATCTTTCAGAAATGAAAAAGGCTTGGAAAGTTAAGATAGATGTAGTGAATGAAGCAAGTTCATGACACGAAACGAAAGAAGAAAGATCTATTATCAGTTTCAGACTGCATTTTGTATTTTGTAGTACCACAAGAATATCTCGGACGCGACTAAAACTTTATCTAAAAAAAAATCTCGGACGCGACTAAAACTAACATGCTTATTCATGGTTATTGAGTACTAAACTCTATGAACCACATAGTTATATACCCAGTCCGTCTTGCACTTGCTGTGACAATAATAGTCGATTTATCGATGTATTTTGAATATAAAAGAAAAAAAAGAGATAATTCATTATATGCTACTGAATAACGTCCATTTCTATAAAATACCATTAAAAAACACTCGCTATTATAAGCTACCGAATAGCACCAAAATTCTATTATATGACACTGCTGTTAGTTAACCGTTAGGGCTGACCGTTATACTCTAAAAAAATATCAAAATGCCCCTAGTAAAGACCAAAGACCTAATTTATTTAAAATAGCATACAACCTTCAAAAATTATGAAACCTCACAAGATTGTTGTTCAATATATCAGCGAGGTAGCAAAAATTTCAAGGCACTGTTCGAAGAAAATTTTCAGTTTTTAATTTAAATACTAATAAAGGCTACTATTTACAAACAAAGATTAAATGAGGTCTACAAATTCTATACAAATTCTCACATTCTCCTAAGATAACACATAGCTCCCCAAAAATATGATGTTCCATTTTTGTAAACTGAATTTGTCCCATTTTAAAAAATAGCTCAAATAGGCTGATTTTGGATTTGAATTTTAAAAATAGAACAAATGGAAGAGTCAGCTCACAAAATTTTATATTTGAGTTGTACACTGCCCCAATGATCCACCCAAAAAATTTCAGTATTTTTGGCTATGCCAATTTACCCTATATTTAATTTTTATCACAGGGACAGACTTTAACTGAGAGCAAAATTGTCTTTTTCTCCAGAGGCAAATGTACCCTACCTGATGGCAATAGCATATAATAGAATTTTGGTACTATTTAGTGATATATAATAGAGTGTATTTTTTAATGGTACCTTACATACGAAAATTACAAATAGACCAACCTACCTACCTTGTCTTCCATTTTATTTCCAAAAAGATAACAACCTACAAACAACATTTGCTACATGTATTACTAACAAAAAACACTCTTTATTTCTCCATAATTATTACCATCGGATCAATAAAAAAATTATTATTATTTTAAATGTTGAACTGAAAACCCTTCCGTACGTCCAACATGCCGTGTAATTTTACATAGAAATAGCAGTTATATTTTTATATGGTTTAATCTTATATCAATTAAATCTATAAATTTTTTATATGGTTTAATCTTATATCAATTAAATCTATAAATTCTGTTAATATGCAAGTAATTCAAAATTTAGTGTGATAGATATTCTTTTTCTCAATTAAAATTTAATCTAAAAATAAAAAGGAGTTAAAACTTAAATTTGCAATACCAATTTACACTTAAAAAATGCTAGGCGTGCTGACACGGTGGGAAGGCGCGTCAGCAAGCTGTCGCGGCAGGGCGGCACGCCAGCTGGTGCAGTTGGGAAGGGCGCATTTGCTAGTGTGCTCGGGGGCCGTGCGAGGAAGGTGGCGCGAACAGAGCCCGCGCCAGAGGGCCAAAATGGGGGAGAAAAAACATACAGGGCGCCATATCCGGTATTCTTGTGCCACAGGGGGCTAAAAACGCCCAAAATTCATCTCTCTAATTCAATCTAACCATTGGCATGTGCCTCACTAAATAGGCTAATTATAATACATTTATATACATAGTATGGGGCATAACTAAATATCAGGCATCTTACCTGGGATTTTGCATCATCCGAGCCGACGACAAACCCCATGGATAAGCTAAAAGTTCATATTTCTGCAGAAACCCAATTGTTCTAGTTGCTGCGTAAATTCTTCGGGCATATCCCGATAGGCGATCCTGAGGTGTCCCGTGGATCGCAATCCAGTTGGTGGTACTGTCAATTTTCTTAAACCAACGAATCTCACGTAATTTAGGCTTTCCATGGCTCCGTCCTCAATCTCAATGCGACTAAGCTGCTCCAGGTGAAGTAAGTGCAATTTCGTGAGCTTGGGGAACCAGCCAGCCCGAAAGGTGATCAGGCTCCCGTCATAGGCTCTTCTAAGGCAAAGTTCCGCAAGGTTCACCATGTGTGAAAAGGAAGGAAGAGGATCCACTTGCAGCCCAGACCACCCAATGTCTAAGGTTCTAAGTTTACTGAAACTGCAGAATATAGATGGAACAACTCCTCCCAGCAACTTGCCTCTCAGATGCAGCCATTCCAAATTTGGGAGATGATCCAAATCTTGCAGGTTAAGAACTTCATGCTCGTCATGTGAGACTGCACCCAACCTACGAAGCTTCGGCATTAGCGTGATTGAGTGAAATAATTCCTTGGTATATTCTTGCTTCACTTTACGGATAAGAAGGGTCTGCAGCTGTGTCAATTTTCCCAGGTTGGCCACTAAATCTTTGCTTGCTTCTATATCTCCCAGCACCTGTAGATCCCTTAGAAGACAAATGTCTGAGTGCAACCGTAAGCCCTGCAACGGATCAAAGACTCCTTCCTGATCAGTATCATGGCGTGCATAACTGAGCAAGTATCGCAGCTTTGTTAGCGTGTTAATTTCATGTGGCAATTCCACTACGCCAGAGCGTTTAATATCCAACATCTGAAGCTTCCTCAACCTACCAACTGACTTCGGGATCTCTTTAACTTTTGAATAACGTAGATCAATATAGTGCAAGTTGAACAGACCAGTCACAACATCCGGGAGCTTCTCAATGTTCGCACCTCGTAAGGACAACACCCTCAGCAATCTGAAATTGTTTAGTGCATCGTGGATCCATTGGCATGGTACTTCTTCATCAAACATTATAAAGGACCTGATGTTTTCTGGGTCTTTGCCACGTTCGACAGCTTCCCCTCCCTTTAGCACAGACACTCGACGCGCCTCATCGCTAAGTTTCGTAAGAAGAGGGTTCTCTATGAGAACTGAAAACTTCTCATCTTTGCACTTTGCTACTGTTATATTTCTCACAAGGTCGTGCATTTGGAATTTGTAAGCCCTTCCAGATGCATTCTTCCCTGCAATTACAAGAAGGCAACGATGAACAAGCTCTTTTAGGTAGTCCTCAGCTACTTCCTCTATTGTTATATTGGGCCCCCTTTCTTGGACAAACCCTTCAGCTATCCATAACCGAATTAATTCTTTTCTTCCAAAGTTATAATCTTCAGGGAATAGTCCACAGTAAAGAAAGCAGTTTTGTAAGTTGCTTGGTAGACAATCGAAGCTGAGATTGATAACTTTTGCCACAATTTGCAGCTCATTGTTATTCATTATTTGCCAAATTAGTTGATCATGTAATGACTTCCATTCGTCCTCATGTAATGGCTTGTACGATAGAAGACTACCGATGGAAACAATAGCAAGCGGTAAACCTTCGCACTTTTCCACAATCTTCTCTGCCCAATGATTGAGACTTGGAGGACATACATTCCCTTCTAGCTTACGGAAAGCCTTTTTGCAGAAGAGCTTCCATGCATCCTCACGTCCAAGAACTCGTAGGTAAATACAATGCTCTGGTTCATCTGCTAAAGAAGAGACCTCTTCATTTCTAGTTGTAATGATAACTCTACTTCCCTTATTGTTCTTAACTAATGCACGGTCTAATAACCTCCAAGCATCTCGGTTCCACATGTCATCCAAGACAATTAAATACCTGCTGTTCTCCAATTGACCTTTTAGCATTTCTACCAAGCTTTCCCAGTCCATGGTGTCAAGACCAGGAATCTCCATGGTGTCAAGACCAGGAATCTTTTCTTTCTTTTTGAGGTCTCTTAGTATTCTTCTCAATAAATCATCACCTTTATAACTTTGTGATATTGAAATCCATGCAAAACAATTAAAATGCTGCTTAATTTCACTCTTCTCGCAGATGGCACGGGCAAGAATTGATTTCCCTACTCCTCCCATACCGTTGATGGAAATGACTATACGGGTTTCTTGTTCATGCATCAGCAGTTGCCTAAGTTGTGCCAAATTTTCTTCATTTCCAACAAAGTCATCTTCGGCGTAAAGATATGCAGAAGCCCCCGGAAGTTCCTGGGGACTCTCAAGATCTAGACTTGTACCTACTTTGCCACTTTGGGAAATTCCATAAGTTTTTCTTGTGGTCTTGAGGGTCTGGAGTCTGCCTTTAATCTGTTTAAGGCGTTTAGCAATGTCACGCCAGTCATCAATACTACTGGAATGACGAAACAGCTTCTTTAGCTTGCTGCTTTTTTTTGGTGGTTGCCCGATGAGATATTCATAGCCATCAATGACATCCTCAGCATCGCGTGCCACACTCTTTAATTCACCAAGCCAGGCTTCATAGATTGTGTCATGCAAAGAACGTCTTCGCTGTTGGATGAGGACAGCTTTGATGACATTAAACTCAATTTTAAGGTACATCATGTCTTCCTCGATGTCATGTAAAGCTGATGCTTCTTTTTTTAACTGTGAAAGTAGAGCTTTTGATGACTCTTCCAAAGCAGCAGCACAAATTTTCTCAATGATATAAATAACCACGGCTTCTGCCATGCTTGCTATAAACACTAATGTAGTGATTTAACTTGTAAACCAGATCCAATGCCCTTCTATGTCATGATTCAAGCCTGTTACTGTAAAAACAGAGCATTAGATGAATATTACTATGTTCACTATAAAATCAGAGTGCAATGGCATATTCTGTCTGAAACTGGCAGAGGTTGTTGAGTTAGCATATGTATTTAAAAGAATAGGAAAAGGAATGAGAACACATGAGGAGCTACGTACCTTTGCTTTTATGGAACAGTACGGTGCTTCTAATTCACAATGCCAATTAATAGCCACAACTTCGTGCTCTACCACTTTATGCACGCAGCCCCATTAAGTAGAGGATCAATAATAGTCACTCTGTTACAAAATAGATGATGTTTTAGAAAAGTTCATACTCATTAACAATGGATACTACATTACCAAACATGCTCCGTTTAACTCTGCTAAAAACCGATTAAGTCTGTCCTGCTCTACTCTCATACTGTATTTTCAATCACAATAAATAGACTACTGATACAGGGGAACTTAAGGCGCTAAAATACCTTAGAAGCCTAAGACATCATATACTATGCTGTACTCGTAGTTTAGAAAAGCCGGCGAGATACAGCCAAATTCTGGTTTTAACCCTTGTTCAGTTTTCTAGGCAGACCTCCCAGTACATTTTTCTTTCAAAATATATTATTACGAGTATGTGAACGCCATTGCTCATGGCTATAGGGAGCTAGTGGTGGATTATGGTTATTATACTTACTTATTACTTTATATCAAATGTCAATTGCCTTTACAAATTCCACTTGCAATCTATTATCTGTTATCTCAAATAAAAGCAGATTTTTGCAAAGAAAGCTAGAATAAACAGCCATATTTGACTCAGCTTGCATACTATATAACTTTGCTACAAAGTCTTGCGGAATACAATTTTTTGTACTCATTGTTGTTTGTTAAACATTATTCATAGCAAGAAGAAGATCTCCAAATTGGTTACTTCTGTGCCACGGGTTACTAAGGTTTAACTCGTCAGTTGCCTGTGGTGGGCAATGGGCATAACATGCTTGCTGGAAATTTTGTCTCATTTATTCACTATTCTACTGCTATTTACCTGTTATATGAACTATTTGGCCGATTAGCCCTTTTATCAAAAAAACTTAGTTGTATAAGCCTGTGTTTGCATGTTTATTATCATATGCTACTCTAGTTATTCACGCGTGTGTGGATGTAATACTAAAGATGTTGAATATGTGTACTAGCCACTGATCATAGGATTAGTACGGTAAACACATAGGATGTAGGATTAATTTTCCAGATCCGACAGTTCTCTAGATGGTGCTCTAGAGATGCTATGATCAACAAAGGTTTATGGTGCTTCCTCAAGCAGAGCGTGATCGGTCAAGCCTACACTTCCAAGACTTCAAATTCATGGTTTCATACAATTCTGCCCTTCACAGAATAATTACTCGACTCGAGCTCTGTGGCAAGGAGGTCACAGAAGCACAACTGATCGAGAACCTTCTGGCTTTCCATGCCACAAACGTGGTGTTTGCTCAGCAATACAAGGAAAGGAGGTTCACTTCCCATACTGATCTAATGTTTGTTTCCTAGCAGCAGAGAAGAATAATTAGTTTCTGATGATGAATCACAATGCACGTCCTACTAGAACACGGGGTGCTCCTAAGGCATATATGAATGATGAGAAGAAGGCGGTGAACCTATAAAGAGAAGGTGAAGGGGCCGGTTTGGAGGAAAGAAATTTAAGATGAAAAAGAAGAACAAGGTAGGAGGAAAAATGAGGCCATGGATGGATGTGCAAGACTGCAGGTGGTTCATTGCCATGACCACCTGATGGAGAGGAAGAGATGAAGATGGCTGGCCCACGTCCAAAATATCAAAATTCTGAAAAAAACCCAACTAAATCCTCAAATCAAAATTCCAAATCCAACCCACCCACCTCAACCCACCAGGTTACCACTTAATAGAATACAAGATCTAGATCTAGCTGATGAAGCTTGAACAGTTGAACGGGCAGCCGAACCTTGAAGTCTTGATCTATGTGGCAATATGGTCGAGGCTGAGCAGAGCAGAGGATGTGCGTGGAGATGAAGGAAGATAGGAGCCACCGAGTTGGGCCGCTCGGGAGGAGATCTGCGCGGCTGGAGGCCGAGCACAAGCCGTCGCCCGCCAAGGAGGCCGAGCGGAGGAGGGGATCTAGGTGGCTAGTGCCCGAGCCGCCGCCTGCCGAGTGGTTGCACGGAGCAGAGGAGTGGCCAAATGGAGATGGTGGAGATGAGCAGTCGGAGACGGGTCTCACCATCTCGGTCTCTCGGAGACAAAGGTGAGCCGTGGGGGACTGAGGAGGGTAGGTAATGACCGGTGGTGGAGACCGACGTCTGCTACATGGTGTGCGGTTCGGTTGGAATAGGGTAAGTTAGGTAACTATGTTAGTTAAGGGAAGGTTATCTGTACTGGTTAAGAATATTGGAGTTGAGATAGGAGAGGGGAGTTTATCATAGTCCGTATTAGAAACCGGAGCTCAGTCGGTTTGCTAGTATATTTATACATGCAGTCAAGTCTGTAATTGAGGGTAAGCAATAAAAAGATAATATTCTAACATGGCGTACTTAGAGCCTCAGCCCTGGTAGGAGATAATCCCGGTCCCAAGTTTGAGGGCGAGTTCGTTCCTTCTCGCTATCCTTTCCAATCCAATCCCAGCTCACAGCAGCAGCTTCTTCCACCCCTCAGTCCACCACAAGCCCCTTTGAAACTAGACTGTAACAGAGAGTATCTAGCAATTTTACTTTGCATGGAAGTTTTGGTACCAATTAGCTTTGTTTGGCTCTAGTGAAAATGGTAGTGTGGCACCAAATCAAAGCAAGTTGTTGAAACAAACCGGGATTTCCAAAAATTAAAAATTTTATTTTGAATTTGATTTCTCTTGAGCCGTTGCCTAATTTAGTCCAAATCTTAGCCAATTACACCCCTATTTACTAGCCTAATCACCCTGCCAACACACTCCTTCTGCGGTCACTGTTCACGGTCAATTTTTTTCGCCGCCGGCCGCTGCTTTCTTTGCCGCCAAGCCGCTCGGCCCCTCTCTCGCGCCTTCTCGCGTCTCCCTGTCTGCCACTTCACTGCCAGTCCGTCAGGTGCCGTACGCCCTACCTTGTCACGCCTTAGCTCCCCTGCTGCGCGTCAAACCGCTGGCCGTGCACCGCCCCGCCTCTGCTCTCTTCTCGCGACACCCTCTCTGCCGACCAGCCGCAAGTCTTGACCGCCGCAACTCCTACCCCGAGGTACCACCACCCCTTGCCGACCTCCTGCCGCCATGGATATGCCCTCCCGAAGCATCCCGAGCCAGCCCTAAATATCTTTCCATCCCCGAACCGCCTTAGACACTCTATAAAAAGTTCCCTGTTGTAGGGGTGGCCCCCACTTAAGCCCAGCCGGCCTGTTAGAATGTCATAAGGCCCAGAATGGGACAGGTGTAAGGACAAAAATACCCCTGAAAGGGATATATGTGTGTAAGGGTATAATTGTAAAAGCACTCCCCATGTGGATATATATACATGATACAGGCCATGGGGAAAACCCTAAGCTTTGCTCGCCTAACTCTCACTACCACATTTCTCTCTGTTTGGTCTGTAACCACAAAAGTTGGCGCCGTCCGTGGAGACGACAAGAGCAAGTCTCAAGATCTGAAGAAGGATGGCACCGAAAAAAGCTTCATCACCGGCGGCGAAGAAGAAGGCTGGCGCGACGGGGTCTCGCGTCAACACCAGGGCCTCGGCATCAGCAATCGCAGGCGCAGACGCGGGCGTCGCAAACATCCGCGCTCACGGCGCGACAATCGACCCCGCCTCCACCGCCACGACGGCCGACCTCGTCACCACTGCCACGATGGTCGACACCGCTCCGTACATGACAGGTAATCCCACCGCTCTGCGCATGACAAATAGTCCCATTGCGGGCGCGGCGACAGTCGCTGGCAGCACCGACCGGGGGGACGACGATACGGCCGTCGTCCCCGCGCCTGGTGCGGGTGCAGGGCGAGTGGTCCCGGCGACAATGTAGGCCCCGGCGTCGACGCCGAAGTTCATCGCGTCGGCGCAGGGGATAGCCCAGGAGTGCAAGCCGTGGTCGTCGCCGCTTCGGCCGTGCAACCGGGCGCACCGGTTGCCTCGACCACACCCGCGGTAGAAAACGCCCTACTGGCGGCCCTCAACGCGTTCCACCGGGAGCTGGCGGATCTCTGCGGGGCTGTGCGGGATATGCAAGAGGCTCGGAGTCAGCAGACCCCGCCGGTGGCCGCGCCGGAGCCCACGTCGGAGCGAGCGGATAGCCGTGATGCTCCCACATCTAGCCGCGTGCCTCTGCAATGTGTCGACCTGGAGTCCCCACTCTTCGCGGGCCTGCAGCATGCGGCGTGGCCGGAGGACTTCAAGTTCCCCAGCGTCATAAACCATACAAAGGCGACACGGACCCTCGGGAGTTCGTGCGCGTGTACGAGACCGCCATCGAAGCCGCTGGCGGGGATGATACCACGAAGGCAAAGGGGCTCCCCCTCGCATTGCAGGGAGTAGCGCTCTCTTGGTTTTTTACCATCGAGCCAAACTCCATCTACGCATGGGAGCAGATCTGCGATCGCCTCTATAACAACTTCCAAGGGAACTACGTCGAGCGGGTCGACGCAAATCAACTGTTCGCAGTAAAGCAAAAACCATCGGAGAAGCTCCGGGACTACTTTCAAACGCTTTGCGAAGGTACGTTGCCAGGTCAAGGATGTCAACGAAACAACCATCATCGATGCAGCGATTGTTAGTGATATGCCCTAAGGCAACATGGAGATGTTGTTACTATGTTTATGATACATTACTTTGTTCCTTGAAATAGACATTATCATTATTGATCAATGAGTATGTGACTTATTCATGAGACTCTTAATGCTAAAATGTTGCTATTTCTAAATGATCCCTGATCATATATCATATGAGGAACAAATATGATTCAAAGATCAGCATATGTATTGATTGATGATCATGTCTCATGGATCATGGTATGGTGATACCAAATCAATAATATGGACATGTGTTAGTGAACATATATTGGATAGACCCGCCATGAGACACTGCAGAGTTTCCATGTGTCATCAGTTAGTCTCAAGTAGTGTTTATGTAGAATCCTTAGACTTGAGATCATCATGGTTCCCAACATGCGTAGTAGCTTATTTTGGGACTACTAAACACTACTCCGTAACTGGGTAGTTATAAAAGTAGTCTTCGGGTTTGCCATGAAACATGTAGTGGGATGTGAATGATCAAGATAGAATTTGCCCTCCTTATGGGAGAGATATCTCTGGGCCCCTCGATGTAATGGATTATGAAAGTGCATGGCCATGCCAAGGTGATTGAGGAGTCAATCACAAGTTTATAATCCATCACGGAATCGAGAGAGTGATTGAGCTATTAAGATGATGACACAGGTCTCGCCTTGAGCTCAATCTATATCATGAGGCAAAGGGATTCGTACATGAGAACATTACAGGTTCAGCCGATATGATCTTTACGTATACTTTGGGGTTAATATGTCTTACTAGAGGCCGCTATTAACAGGGTGACCGGAAAGGCGTTTTCGGGTCGCGACCAAGTATACGTGAACCTACTGTTGGAAATATGCCCTAGAGGCAATCATAGAGATGATGATATTTCGTTGTATCCATGATTTAATAAATGTTCCTTGAATATTGCCTTTGTGTTGATTAACAAGTATGTGACTTGTTTGTGAAACTCTTTACTTATATGGTTATTCTAAAGTTGTCCCTGGTCGGAGTTCATGTGAGGACACACGTGAATGATGGATTAGCACATGTATCGGTTGATGACCATGTTTCACAAGTCATAGACATGGAGATGTCAAACCAATAATGTGGACACATATTTAGAACATGGGGTTGGACCGACCCAACATGAGACATAACAATTATACTTATGATTCTCTCTCTACACAATGTGTACGCCTTGTCCTTAGACCTGAGATTGTCGCATGTACTTGAGATGTGAATCGACCTACTTAGGGGCTATCAAACGCTACTCCGTAAATGGGTAGTTATAAAGGTAGTTTTCGGGTTTGTCATGAAGCATGCTGCGAGGCATGGTCAGTCGAGATGGGATTTGCCCCTCTCTATCTGAGAGAGATATCTCTGGGCCCCTCGAGTGATCGGATCCAGAAATGCATGACCATGCTACTTAAGGTTAAGAGTTAACCTAGTAAGGGATTCCGGATCACAGGATCGAGAAAGAGTGGTCAGCTTGGAGCTCGACCAAATATCGTGAGGCAAAGGGATTGGCATGTACATAAAGTTGTGATGGTTCGTCCGATATGATCTTTGTGTATGTTTAGGAGTTGGCACGTCTTGCTAGAGGCCACTGCCAACTATTGACCAAGTATGTGTACTCGCGTCATGTCTAAACATACGTGAACCTATAGGGTCACACACTTAAGGGCTGAAGCCTAATTCGGATTGGATCCGGGTTAGACTGGGTATTGAGTCCTAATGGGCCTCCATTCGTAGAAGCCCATTGTGAGGACGTCTATAAAAGGAGGGCAAGGGCGCACAAGAGAGGAGAGTTTTTTCGTGACATCCTCAAACCCTGGCCGCCACCCCTCCCACGCCCTGGGCGCTCGCGCGGATCTAGTAATCCGGCGTGCGTCGCTTCCTCCCGTACGTGTGGATACCTTTTGGCGGCGCTGCATCTGTAGCGTTTGGATGAACCGCAATAGAGGAGTTGTACGTGGGACGCCGCGACGTGGACGAGGAAGTAGTACGACTACTCTGCCCCGACGTGCTGCATCGACGTAGTACGACTACTCTGCCCCGACGTGCTGCATCATTCCGCACCTACGCGTCTAGTGGTAATTCCGTGATCTATAACTGCAGTGATCTTGGTTTACGGGTAGAATTTTTTTAATTTGCGCTAGCGTAGCCTACCCGTAGTCCTTCACCTACAGGGTCGCACGCTTAACGGGTTGGAACACTAATTCGAATATGATTCGGATGAGGGCTCAATTTGGATAGAGGTCCGAATAGACTCCTATTGGGCCTCGGTCCACAAGGCCCAAGTGAGGAGGTCTATATATATGGAGGCGAGGGGCTTAGGAACACACGTTTTTCTGTGAACCTCTAGCAAAACCCTAGCCGCCACCTCCCGAGCCAAACCCTAGCCGCTCACGAGTGCTAGTACACTCGCGATCGGCGTTCCAGCCCCGGACGTGTGGATACCGGTGGAGACACTGCTCGTTGTGGTGTTGATTGGATCTGCTCGTGGTGTGGTTGATCGCGTGGAGGAGACGATCTGTTCGGGACGATCAGCTATTTCCACTACTACCTCGACGCGCGTGGTTGGATCAGCTTCTCCAACTCTTCTTCCGCTGCGCTGCGCGTCTAGTGGTAACGATCCATGATCCCTCCTTAAGCATGATGTCCTTGTGTGCGCGGTAGAAAAGTTTTGTTTTCTGCTTTCGTAGCCTACGCGCATTCCTATAGCGATACAGGGTCTTCGCCCGGGGCCACTGGCAGAGTACAACGCGCGAAAGCCAATCAACACAGTGGCGAAGTTCTTCGACAAGATGGAGGAGTACGCCAGAGCGGAAGAGGACACGCGGCGACGACAGGGTGATGACTTCGACGCCAATCAGGCGGAGGGCTCGGCGAAGAACGAGGGCTCGCCAAAGGAGGGCTCCTCGAAAGGCAAACGCAAGTCGGAGCCATTGGAGGACGCCTCCGAGCGCAAGGATGCCCCGCACAAGCACTCGTCGGGCGACAAGCCCAAACGCGGCCAGCCGAAGTCTCGGAGACCACGCTATGTCTTCGACATCGAGGGCGGCTCCGAAGATAGCGCCTCCGCTGGTCGCGGCGGCAGAGGACGCCAGGGCCGGGGACGGGGGCGCGGTCAGGGTCGCGACGAGAGAGCCCGCGGGGAGTACGACGAACAGCACCATGGGCAATGGTGCGAGCTCCATGGTCATGGCACCCACGACACGCGTGCATGCACCACCATCGCAGCACTCCGGCAAAGCGTCGCCAGGGACAGAAACCTTGAGGCGCGTCCGCCCGTCATTGCTCACGTCCAACAACCCCTAGAAGGCCCCATGCGGATCCAAGACCAACGGATGCCGCCCCAGGAGGGCCCCCTACGGATTCAGGCGCACGTACAGGAACCTCCAGAGGGCCTCCTGCAGCTACGAGCCCCGAAGGGAGCCCAACGTAGGGTCATAAACGTCATCTCCGGGGGCTCCTTGCTGGAATTCGCCTCGGCACGGCAGCGGAAGGCCTACGCGAGGAGGCTGCACCATGTGGTGGCATACCGGCACAAGCACCGCCGGACTGGGCACAGCACGAAATCACCTTCACGCCCGCTGATGCTGAGGGTGTGGAGTTTCCCCACCAAGACCCCCTGGTGGTCCAGGTCATCATCGCAGGATGCGACGTTAGGCACATCCTGATCGATGGGGGAAGCTCCGCGAACATCTTGTTCGCAACGGCCTTCGATCAGATGGGGATCCCCAGAAGTCGATTGGGCCCCTCGGGAATCCCGTTACAGGGCTTCGTAGGTCAGGCCTTGCGGGTGCTGGGCCAGATATGCCTCCAGATCTCCTTTGGTCGGGATGACAACGTGAGGAGCGAGGACGCCACCTTTGACGTCGTCGACATATCGTACCCCTACAACGCCATACCGGGGCGACCGATCCTAAATTCTCTCGGTGCAGTCCCACACCACAGCTTCCTGTGTATGAAGCTCCCCGGACCGCGGGCCATCATCACCGTCCACGGCGACCAGGATATGGCTCGGCGCATCGAGCTCGGCACTAGAGGTCCGCACCAGGAGGCCCAACGGAACACCTAGGCTGGGTATGCAAGCACGAGGGCCCTTGGCGACCTTGGGAACCACCTCGCCAGGCTCCCGCGTGGATGGCTCCAGCAACAAAGGCTCCTACGGTGCACCGCCTCGTCACCGAGCAACGACAGTCAGTGGTCAGTACCTCGCCTTTTGTAATCGCTCACCCGCGCAAACGGGACTTCAATAAAGTTCACCGTTTGCAAAAAAGTTGTCTTGTTTCCTGCAAAAGCGTGCGGAGAATTACCTCCACGCACAAAGACACGCGTTCGCGCGCGCACTCTTGGTGAACAAAAGCGCGGGCATGAGTATAAACAAAGACACGCGTTCGCGCGCGCACTCTCCGTGAACAAAAGTGCGGGCATGAGTATAAACAAAGACACGCGTTCGCGCGCGCACTCTCCGTGAACAAAAGCGTGGGCATGAGTATAAACAAAGACACACGTTCGCGCGCGCACTCTCCGTGAACAAAAGCACGGGCATGAGTATAAACACAGACACGTGTTCGCGCGCGCACTCTCCGTGAACAAAAGCACGGGCATGAGTATAAACAAAGATGCGTGGGGGGACGCCTCTGCGCGCACTCTACGGAGTATAAATAAGACGTAGCGTCGAGGTCCACCTCCGCACGCACCTTCACCGCCCGCAACGCGCGGAGGCATGCCCCCGCGCGCAGTCTACAGACTCTAAATAAGACGTAGCGTCGAGGTCTGCCTCTGCACGCACTCTCCAAAGTATAAACAAGACGCGGATGCTCCCGCGCATGTGTAGGCGTTATCCCTATGCGTACTCCCCAAAGTATAAACAAGACGTGGTTGATGGTCCCACGCACTCTACAGAGTATAAATAAAACGCGGCGTCGAGGTCCGCCTCCGCACGCACTCTCCAGAGTATAAATAAGACACGGATGCTCTCGCGCACGTGTAGGCGTTAAACCTATGCATACTCCCTGGAGTATAAACAAGACGTGGTTGATGGTCCCACACACTCTACGGAGTATAAATAAAACGCGATGTCGAGGTCCGCCTCCGCACGCACTCCGCGGAGTATAAACAAGACGCAGCGTTGAGGTAGACCCCTGTGCGCATCCTACCGAGTACAAGCAAGGCGTGGTCGATGGTCCTGTGCGCCTCGCAGAGTCGGCACGAGTCGAAGCAGAGCTTGCCTCCACGGGACGGAGCGCTCGTGCGTCTACCTCGACTAGGTGCCAGCTCCGCTGCCACCACTTCTAAGGGTAGGGGACGGAGCGCTCGCGTGTCTACCTTGACTAGGCGCCAGCTCCGCTGCCACAGCTTCGAAGGGTAGGAGACGGAGCGCTCGCGCGTCTACCTTGACTAGGTGCCAGCTCCGCTGCCACCACTTCGAAGGGTAGGGGACGGAGCGCTCGCGCGTCTACCTCGACTAGGCGCCAGCTCCGCTGCCACCGCTTCGAAGGGTAGGGTACAGAGCGCTCGCGCGTCTACCTCGACTAGGCGCCAGCTCCGCTGCCACCGCTTCGAAGGGTAGGAGATGGAGCGCTCGCGCGTCTACCTTGACTACGCGCCAGCTCCGCTGTCAACTTACCTCGGCTAGGCACGGACCGTTGCGAACAGGCGAGCACGGTGTAGTCTCCCGAATCTACCGCGGGGCAACGCGAGCAGAGGGATGCAGACGTAGGCGATATGTTTCAACTAAAACCCCCTCCTTTCTGTATTCATCAGAAGATGTTTACAAAGGCGCGCAATTGTAGGGACCCAGATATTAACATCCGGATTCCTCTGTGATTACTGCACTATTCCCTGGATCAGTAGATAGTGCTCACAGCTACAGTAATGAATATCAAAATACATATCATGCGGAAGCGTAAAATTTAATAGTAGACTTACTCATGGGCCGATTAGGCCGAAATCATTAAATTGCAGCAGCGGAAGAACGAAGCACACAGGTGGGACCTTCAGGACATGCCCACAGGCAGCCAACTGGAGGTTCGCGACCTAGCTCTTGACATCTTCATCTTCTCTGCCAGCTTGTCCAATCTTGTTGCTGCGGTGCAGTGACTTGATTCCTGATTCTGAATTTTGTCGCAAAAGCGAGCGTGAGCACTCCGACCCCGTGCTCCGCGACCCAATACACAGAATGCAAATAAATAGTATGCATAGCTTAACAAAGGAGAGGCTCGAGCTATTTTATTTTGCGTAGAGTGCTTTTGAATACAATTAATTAAAAAGCCCTATGACTTAGCAATTTTGGAACAAATCATAATGTACAAGGAAATGCATTATTAATATCGATTCAGATTCCATCCACCGTTACATGGCATCTGCACCATATAGCAATTTCTTCAGCGTTATAGCCGCTTAACTTACCACTGGGACGACACCCAGGACAACTCCAAACTAGGGCCTTTCACTGCCCTCCACTTTTCCATCCCACCCACAAAACATTTTGAAATAGAACTATATCTGGTTAAGTTCCCATGCCCGCCCTTGACCGTGGGCACGGCTATTCGAATAGTTTTGACTCTGCAGAGTTTGTACACTTTCACCACAAGAGACAATCAACTCATTGCCCAACACGATTCCTTAGAAGCGTGGTCGAGCAGACCATCATAGTGACTTTTCAAAGTATCTAGTCCCTTTTCTCATCTCACTTTATGGGCTTCTCCCACTTGCGGTGGGTCCCATCTATGCGCGGGATGTTCCCCACAGCCACTACCGCAGCCGGGCTCCCCTCCCCGCAACGTTAGGACAGCTGGGCAAACTTCACCCTCCACTGGTGTCCCTTCAGGCCCCCTTGCCATATCTTAACACTTCTATCCTCTACCGGTGAGATGAGTCCGGGGTTTCGATAAGTCTACTTAGCCAAGTTGTATTTTACAGACTTGTGGTTGTACTATTTTACATGGGTTGACAAGACAAGATTCGGTCCTTAGTGGTATCTGGGCGGTTCTACCACAAACCACACTCTCGTGCACACCTGCACCATACCCCCGAACCATCCGCCCAGATAATTAAGCAATTCGAGGTTTTTGGGAATATAAAATAACTATATCCAACATACACCAGTCATTACCACCATGACTGCCCAACTAATTTTTCTCAGGATTAAAAGTGATGTTGGGCGCTTTCGCGCCCATGAGAATCTAAACAATGCTAAGCATGGCATATAATTACAGACTTACTTTCGAAAGGTTACTAATATAAATTTTTGCTAGGGCGACAAGGTTCACACATTCAAATATTCCAAATGAAGGATAATATTATTCAATGTAAGCAGTAGGCATATAACTAGGAGATTAAACTAAACATGTAATTGCATATAAAGTAATAGCATGCAATTTCATAATTCAAACCAAAGTAATTTGCAGAAAATGTAGGTTCGAAATGATCAAAGTATTGACTCGCCTGGCACGGTTTACCGCGGACTTGAGCTCACACAATGCTTTATCTTGATCTTTTGGTCTCTATCTTCACCTTGAGCTTGATCTCGCTTGATCCGTTGAATCTTCACGACTTCCAATTTCTAATTACGCTACGGACGACTGAATCCAAATAAAAGCAAATAACTCAAAAGATTCTAATAAATCCGAGCAAACTCAATTTAGATTTATTATAGGTTAATGGGTGATTCGGGTGATTTGAGGCGAAGTTGGTGGTAGGATACGTTACCTTGATCTTTTTATTAATAATCTCTTTTTATTATTTTAATATTTATTTAGGAAGTTCCATGAGTCGAATTAGACCTTTAGATGTGAGATTTTAGTTGGGGTGTCGATTATATATTATTCCCTCAATATATATATTTAAGAGCCAGGGCATACGTCCTATACATCATGTACACATTGGTTTACCTTATCGAGTAAATATTGGAGTTCATAATTCTTGTAAATTCAACATGTGGTATTTTACGGTGTTTTTAATTAACAGGGGGTCAATTTATTAGTTTGAATGGTCGATCCCACAATTTATTTTAGGTAGGGAATTATTTATCATGTTATCCCTTTTTGTTGGTTAACTTTAATTATTATTCACCATTAATTCTTGACCACGTAACCTCCCTAGGGTTTAAACTTATCTAGGTAGTTGCAATTCTTTATCAGGTTCATGCATTCTTATCTACTTGTGCATTAGTAGATTGTCTTTGCTACGGCTTGATCAATTTATCTTAGCATCACGTTATTTGTTAATGGGTAGATTAGTGTGCCTCTTAGGATAAATAGATACTCCTACCAATCTATCTGCCAAGGGTGTCTTCTATTAGTACTAGAGTTTAAGATACTTTTTAATGGCCTATTATTTATATTTAATGCCTTAGTCAATTATATGTAATGCAACATCTAACTTAATTTGGGTTTTACCGTCGAAATGCTAGTGGTTTAATACTTACGCCAATAATCAATATTCAAAGAGGGATTCTCGCAATTTCTAAGACTTAAATATCAGTTATATTTCTAAACCACTTGGTGGTCACTTCTATGATGCAAGGTCTTATGATTCAAATATACATATATTGTTTTGGAAATCTTCGTTAAGTCGACATTTTTGGAGGGCATGCACTTAAGCCAGGTTTATACTAAACTTTCCCACCCTGCCTTTAATTAGTAACTAGGTTCTAATTAATTAAGTTGCTCATACATGAACTAATCCAAATTTTAAATCTAGAATAATCTTATTTACCTCCCTATTAAATGTTCTCAGCTTCTCTAGTTTTATTCCTTATTTTGTATCCTAATTAAATTTATTAGCTTCCATTGTTTACTTCCTAATTCTTCCAATTTTTATTAACTAAAATGGATTAAGGAAATCAAGATAAATAAAAAGATAAAAAGATGCCAAAATGGTGCGGCCGGCAGGGATGGAACACTGGACCTCAGGCTGTGGGGGTAAATGTGCACTCAGGCTAACCAATTGGGCATTTTGTATCTCGCGACTGCTTGGGGGGTGAATACTAGATAACCTGGCGGTGGGCTGGGGATTTGAAGCAGGACAGCCGGCCGGCCGAAAACAGAGCAAGCGAGGCGCACTGTTGGCGGCGAGGATTCCGGCGAGAGGAGATCGGAGGGGAGGGGTGGGTCGGCAAAACGGGTTCCCGGGGAGTCGAGCAAGCCGGTGGAGGAGGCGGCGCGGCCCGGGATGGCGCAGGTCGGCGGGGGCGGCTGCATGGGCGGCGGTCGGTGAGGTGGGAAGGAGGCGCCGGCGGCCGGGAAGGATTGGGGAGAGGACGGCGCACGCGTAAGTAGGAGGGAGGGTAGGGGAGGCTTACCGTGCAGTTGGTTAGGCCGAGGAGGTACCGAGGTGCGCCGGCGGCGCGAGGCGGGGTCGCGCGGTGGTGGCGCACGTCGCCGGCGAGCTGGGGCGGGCCGCAGCTCCGGCCGGTGGCGGGGAAGACTTCGGGGCGCCGGGGTGGTGCTCCACACGCCAGGAATCGAGTTGGCGCGGACCGAGGAGGAGATGGCGGCGGAAGCGGCGGTTTCGGCCGGAGGCGAGGAAGAGCGCTGCTGCGGCGAGCTCGAACCACCGGAGTCCAATTACTCGCGGGAGGAGGGAGAAGGATTCCGGGAGCTCGCCGTGACGCGGTCGGTTCATGGGAAGATGGCCGGAGCGGCCGGGGCGGCGTGGAGGCGCAGGCGGCTGGCGCCCGTGCGCGGGCACGGTTTGAGGGAGGAGAAGGGGCAAGAGGAGAGGGAAGGAGGCGCCTCAGGGCCCTTATAGGCGAGCGCGCGCGCGGAGAAGTGGAGCCGGGGCGCGGGCAACGGTAGAGAACAGGGGGCTCGAGGCAGCGCGACGGCCCTGGCGGAGGGGATGTGATGCCGACGAGACGGGGCAGCGCGCGCTGACACCGGGCAGGAGCTGCGCAAAGGGAGGCGGCGATGGGACAAAGCGAGCACGCGGCATGATTGCCATGGGGAGGTGAGCAGAGAGCAACGTGAAGAGAGGGGGGAGGCGACGCGGACGCACGGCTGCCACACAGAGAGACAGGAATAAGAGGGGAAGGGGGAAAAAGAAAGAGGGCAGGGAACCTGGCCAAGTCGGCAGAGAGAGGAAAGGAAGGGTGGGGGGCCCACATGGAAGAGAGGAGTGAAAGGAAGGGAGGAAAAAGGCTTAGGAATAATTTTTGCAATTTGAATGCTTTTGATTTTATATTTCTTTTTCATATCTAAAATTATTGATTTCAATTTTTGACTTTTAACTCGAGTTTTGATTCAAGTATCCCGATATAAAATTTAATAGTCATCTATTTTCGATTTTATCTAATTTGCCCTTGGGTTTTGATTTTGACACTATTTTGTTATGGGTGGTATATATATATATATTTTGAATATTCAGCCGTGGATTTTGGTTTACTGATTGAATTAAAAGAAAAGATTTTTGCTTTAGGTATTTATGGATATATTCTAATATTCTTCATGGATTCATTTTATTGACCTGTGTTTGAATCTAAGATTTTTGGTATTTTAATTCTTAGAGTTTTAAACTCCCCAAAATCATTTCTTACCTTTTTTTGATATATCTTATTTGTATTTGGAGTTTATTCCCTGTTACTACTTTGCTCAGTACAAAAATTCGGGAGAACTCAAATAAGATTTCTTGAGCCAAAAATTCAAATCTCAGTAAGATGCGGATAAAATTTTAATTTGCACCAAATTTCAGACATCCTAATTTTGGGATGTTACAGCAATAAAGGTGTACAAGTATCCTCGGATGCTCGAAGCCGCTACTCGGCAGGCTCTTCCTTAACGCGCGTCCGCGCCGAGACGTCACGCGAAGAAGCCCAGCCTGCCCAAAAATCCAGCGACTCCTCGGCCCTCCGCCAGCGTCGAAGACGCCGTCTGGTCACAAGGTCAGAAATTAGCGGCCAGCCCCGGTCGGGTAGCTGCTCGAGACACGGGGGCAAAAGTCAGAACATCAGCGAGGCAACTCCTACTTTATTCATAAGAAAAAAGCATTTATGTTACAATGCACGCCAACACACGACAACCCCGGCGTCACACCTGTGGGTTCGCATCGCCCTCCGGGGCCTCAGCACCACCTTCGTCACGCCGCGGGACCTCGTCCAGCCACTGGCCGAGGTTCCCCTCTCTCCGCATGCTCTACCGAAGCTCGACTTTTGCTGCAGCCTCCCCGATGTACTCCCAGATCCACTCGTGAAAGAACCGCACGGCGCGGCAAACGGCACGCACGGCGCCAGACATCACTTCGGCCCCAGCCGGCATCTCCAGCTGAGGGTCGGCTATCCCGTTGACGTGTTGGCAGCCCCGGAGTCGTAGGAGCGCGCACACCAAGCACGACGTCACGTACGAGCATGGTTGCCGAAGGACATCGCGGCGTCGCGCGCAAGGTTGGCTGCATCCCCGATCCACCGAAGCGTCCGCGACAGCTCCTCGGGCCCGAAGGAGTGGGGCGGCACTTCGGCGATAAGATCTTCAAGGGTGCCCTCCAGGGCCAGCATGGCATCCCACGTAGCCACCGAAGCATCGCCCAGAGTCCGGTCCCGCTCCGCTAGAGACGCGACGAGTTCGCTTTTCTCCTTCTCCAGCGCAGCGATTTGTTGGAGTAAGCCATTCCGCTCCTCCGCAACCTCTTGTCGCGCTACCTCTGCAGCCGACAGCCGCGCCGCCGCCACGAGCGCTTCGGCGTACGACTTCGCCTCCGCGCACTCTGCTTCTAGGCGGCGGATGCGGTCGTCCTTGGCAGACTGCGTCCCCGCGGCTGCGCGCAAAGCCTCTTCGGCGGCCCGCAACCGACCCTCTAGCGCCCCCTGCCCGCGGGCGTGAGCCGCCTGCAGCGCCTGGGCCAAGACGAGAGTCTGCGCGAGAAAGTGGTAGCAAACTTCAAAACGACTACATGTCGTCACGAGGTCAGATACTCACCCTCACTCCCAACACCTCCAGTGCGTCCCCAAGGCGCTCCGTCTCGTAGGCTAGCAGCGCCCGCTGATCAATGCTTGCGGTCGCATCATTCGCGATCCCGCGCCACGCCCCCACTGCCTCCGGCGGAGGGACGAAGTCTGCCAAACTCGGTCGTGCGGTATTTGCGTTGGCAGTCTCGGGAGCGTCGGGTCCCCCTCTTAAAGGAATGTCCCCGCGCCCTGGGGATTGCCCGTCCTCCGGGATGAGTGCCGCTGCAAGACGCATCGGTCAGAGTCCTATGAGAACACCACAACGCTACGCCAAGACATGCCAAGGAGGTCTACCTTCGGTGGCGGACGACGGACTACGCCGGGGCGTCCCCCCAGCCTCGGATGGGACAGCAGGGGTGCCAGTCCCCTCGGACGATGCCGGCCCTGGGGGCCGGGGAGTCTCCGCATTGGGGCCCGACACCGGCAGCTCCCGCGCCCCGGTCACCGCAGCCCGGGGGGGCAGTGGGGACGCTGGACCTGGAACCTTTGGCGTCAGAGTCCGAGTCCCACAAGCTCCCGACACGGACCGCCACGGCAAACCCCCCCAAAGTCCGGTGAGGAGGGGATCGTAGGTATGACCGCTTCACCTTGGGCGAAGAAGGCGAGAACCTCGCCTCGACAACTGCCGCAGGAGGGGGCCCCACCACAATAGCGCTTGCGGGCGGGGGCCCCACTCCAGTAACCTCTGCGGGGGGCAGCCCCACCTCGGCAGCCGCCATGGGAGGAAGCCCCGCAGCATTAGCGCCCGCAGGAGGCAGCCTTGACACTATCGTCGCTGCAGGCGGGGACTCCGCCCCTACGTCACCGACGGACGTCAGCCCCACCTCGGTGATCATTGCGGGCGACGAGGCCTCCCCCTCCCGATCGTCCATGGTGCACTCTCGGTCCCCGGCGCCACCCAGAGACCCCTCTCCTTCGCCATCCGCGCTCGTTTCCAGACCCGAATCAGCGTACTTCGCCGAATCGGACTCAGCGCCCGCTGCAGCGACGGGAACGATGACAGCCACCGCGCCGGATGCAGCCGCAGGAGTCCGGGCCTTCCCACAAGACGATGCCTTCTTCCTTCTGGCACCATCACCCGAATGGCGAGGTTGGCTTGGTGCCGGGGGGAGCGTGCTCAGGCACGCGAATACCCAGGGCATCGCAGGCGCGATTTATCCGCCCCAACTCTGCCTCCGCGGTCGCAGCTATGCGCAAGTCGTGCTCCCTGGCCAACTCGTGCTCCCTGGCCGTATACGGCCCGAGGAACACGTTCACCACGCGCTCCGCATCCTCAAGGCGAACCCCTGTACACGACAAGAGGCGGAGTTAAAGTCGGCACAGCAAAAAAAGGTGGAAAAAGGTTAACTGCCAAGGCTCACGAGGGTCAGAGGGTGCTGGCAGCGAGGACACGGATGGACGAACATTGTCCCGTCGAAGTTTCCCAACAGCGAGGCGTCATTCATGGGCAAGCGGTGCCATGCCGTACATAACAAACTCCTCGGAGAGGTCGCGCATGTTGAACCGGGCGGCGAGCCCCACGAGCCTTCGCGCCCTTCGCTCATCCTCGCTGTCGAGCTTTATGCCGGGCGTGGTGTTGAACACCATCAACCGGCCAGAGCACTCGAGGCCGCTACCGCTCCCCACACGGTGGTAAAACCAGCTCTTGTCCAGTGGAGATCCCACTTCACTCGGGTTGAGTTTGCGGGGAAGATCTTCCCGCACGGCGACCGAAGGATGATGTTGACACTGCCAAAGTTGGACAACGTCCCGTCTTTTCGCTCCTTTGGCTGGCACCGTGCATCGTGCAGATATGCGAACATCGATGCGCTGGGCCAGCACGCCTCCGAGCGCAAGGCCCAGCTGTACACAGCAAGCCGAGCCAATGCGTTCGGAGTCAGTTGTGCCAGTTCCAGCTCGAAGGTCTGCAGCACATCGCCAACGAGCATCGCGGCCGGGATGCGAAGCCCGGCATCAAAGTAGGCGGTGAAGACGATCGCCTCTGACTTCTCAGGTCGCGGTTCCACCACTCCACCGGCGGGCAGCCGCACCGCCTGGCGGTCCGACAGCTTCCCCTCGCGCAGCAGTGTACGGATCGTCTCCTCCGTCACGAGCATGGGGCCCAACACGCTGGAGTACGGGCCCTCCTTCTTCTCTGTTGCCACCCACCATTTGTCTACCGCCGTTGGGTCGCGCCCCTCGAGCATGTACTCCACCTCAAGCGGTGAGGACCGCCGGCGGATGGCCTAATCGCTGGCCATCTCATTGCCGTGCGCCATCGTTATCTGGGAGCTAGACAACGGTGGTGCTAGTGCGACGGCAAGAAAGGCAAAAGAGAGCAGGAGACAAGACGAGTGACCAAAAAGTGTGTGGAGGAGGCGCAGGCGTGGTACCACGGGGGTATTTAAAGACCCTTCATTTCCCGCACCGCCGATAAGCGTAACCGACGGGAGGCGAACGGCCCACCTCCCCACGATCGAAACTGAGGCACCACAACCGCCCACGCGCGCCATGCACGACCGTAGTCCTGACAGCGCACGACGCACCAATAGCATCTCGCCACGTGGCTGTGCCCTCAGGAGTAAAGGCAGGACGCATGGCGTGGCGCACCTTCCGACGGGACGGCACGGGCTTCAAGGCCATAAAGGCACCAACGGTAAGGCAAGGATCAGCCAATCTCAGCAGCAATTGTGGCGGAGTCTCTGTTTTTTCGGAGAGTGTCCGGCCTCCACCCTGGCCTCGCACAGTGACAGGGCAGCTAGCCGCGTCGCCACTGGTCTGTGCGACAAACCCGCAGGCCGCTTCGACTTAGGCGGTTCAAGACGGGCAAGTCTCCGCTTTAGCGGACAGACTCCAGCCTCCGCCTCGGCTCCGCCCCGGGACGGGGCAGCTCATCTCCGACTCGGCCCCGTGCCGGGATGCAGCAGCAAGGAGCCGCGGGCCAACCAACCTCAACGGCAACAACGACGGGATCTTCGCTTCAGCAGGGAGACTCCAGCTTCGGCCTCGACCCCGCCCCCGCGGGGGAACACCTCACTACATCGACACAGACCTATGCGGCAAAACTAAAGCACACCTCGACCATGATGGCTCCGCATGGCCCAGCACCTGCTTCGACCCATGTTTCTGGGGACTAGTCGGGCCCCCGGGTCAACCTCGCAGCTAAGGACAATCCGGCTCCCCCTTGGTAGGGCGCCCACGGTGGGCGGGGTGTAGGGGCGAGTAGGTGTCGGCCTAACCTGCACATGTCACCAAGCACCGTCCTCGAGTCACGGGGTACCATCTAGCCCCACGTTATCGGGCCCACGCGAAGACTCCACGGGTTCTCGAAAACAGGCCGCCTTTTTGTTCGCCAAATGCTCGCTCATATTGGCGCCAGAAGGCGCAATCATCAAACGTAGACGAACAAGTGGCCTCTACGCGAGAAGATAATGGCAAGTAGCAACAAAGCGTAGCTGGCGGACCACACCGCCTGGCGTTGAGTCGAAGATAAGTATTCTCCGAAATTTAAGAATAGGCGTCCTTCCGTTCATCAACATTCTATGACCATGTCCCTCAGTACTAACCCTGCTATAAGACAGTCCTTTCAAAGAATGCAGACGAACGCAGGGAACCTACTCTCGAGACCAAGATCATTCCAGTCGTGGCTCTATGAAGGTCAGCACGGAGGGACGACGCATATATACTCGCTGCGCATCGGGCCAAAGGTGGATCCAGCCGATGGCACCCCAATCGACGCGGCTCCAGACGACGGGTGCCTGGGAGTTTACCTACCCGCGACCAGGGAGCGCGGATGCCAGCAGGTGAACAGGAGCGAATACAAACCGCCGAAAAGCGCGCGGCGTGCCAATAGTATCACGCCGAAGGGTCGGTGTGATCTGCGTAGGCACCGCAACAAGGACCCCGGGCAACAGGTCGGTTGGGCCACGCGTCGGCCCCGCGCCTATAGCGTGGCCTCGAACAGCCCCCCTGGCGCGTCCGCGACAAGACCAAGTCTTCGTTGCGGCTTCCATTACGCCCGCGACACTAAAGAGCCCTGCGGGTGAGGACGACCTCCGCAACCCGCCCGGCGCCGCATCTTCGCTGTGGGGCAAACATTATACCAAACAATAAGGCTCCGCCAAGCAATACGAAAGTTCACCGGCCGTAGGGACGGAGGGGGCCAAATGGCTCGACAACATGGCTTCGGCCCGTGAAGCCCATCACCATGAGAGGCTCCTGTTATAAGGGTGGCCCCCACCTAAGCCCAGCCGGCCTGTTAGAATGTCATAAGGCCCAGAATGGGACAGGTGTAAGGACAGAAATACCCCTGAAAGGGATATATGTGTGTAAGGGTATAATTGTAAAAGCACTCCCCATGTGGATATATATATATATGATACAGGCCATGGGGAAAACCTTAAGCATTGCTCACCTAACTCTCCACTACCACATCTCTCTATCTGTTTGGTCTGTAACCACAACATTCCCAAACCCTCTTCTCTGAGGCACACTCATCCCCAGCAAGCTTCCCACGCCCCCAATTGAACTCTCATCACTTCCACCTCCAGCAATCACCGAAATTCACCACGGTGAGCCCTAATCCGATTCTCTCATTGTACCCAATAGCATTTCAATTGCTCACTCCCAAAGCTCCCTCATAACCCTAAAAATGCAACCGAAGCATCGCCGTAGCTAGTCATGCCCTGTAGCTCATCGGCCATCTTCTCTTCCGCCGGCCGGAGACACCCCACCGTGGTCAGCTCATTGGGAGCTTCCCCGGCATGAACCACCGCCTCCAAAAGCTTGCCCTAGCCTAGAGCATGCTCAAACAACCGCTGATTTTAGAAGTAGCCGTCCCTAGAGCTCCTAAGCCACAAAAACCGTGCCGCACTCCCGAGCTCGCCGCCGGCGAATGCCGCCTCCCCGGCCGCCGTTGACCCCAAATGGGCTCCCGACATCTCTCTGAGTCCATCCATGTCCTCGGTTGGCGTCGCAAGTCGCTACCGTGCAGTCGGTGGCCGCCGCTTATTTCCCTTGCTCCCTGCACGCGTGCGCAAGCAAATGAGGAAGAAGAACAGTGCCGGGTCAAGGCACTGCTCATCTGACCCGCCAGGCCGAAACCCGAAACCCGCCAGCGTTAGTAAGTCTGACTCAATAGTAAACCCGAACCCGATGAACAGTGTTTCGCCCGGTTTGAACAGTAACCGCCCGCAATGAACAGTAATCAGGCCCGCTAAGCCTTTAAAAGTCCAAAAATGCACATTTATACTCATTTTGACCGTTTCAAGCCCACGAATCCATTTTTTCTACTCCATTTCACCATTCCAAGCACCCAAAAATCCAAAACCCATTTTATTTGGTTTTCTTGAATTTTATTTCTTTATTCCTAGCTCATTTCCTTCGAGCGTGGAATTAAATATTATTTCTTTGCTTTGCGCTAGCACACGATGTTTAAGACCAACTAATTCAAGAAGGAGGAATCGAGGATCAAGCTCAAGATCAAGAAATAGAAGAGTACGAAATTGTCGAAATTATAAATCCGCAAGGCAAGTCCTGGCGGATTTTCTCGCCGAATGGACCCCGCCGGCCCAACCCGTCCAGACGCACGATGATCCCGTCTGGACGCTCACAATCGACGGAGCTTACAGCGTCGCCGGCGCGGGCGTAGGCGCGGTGATTGTCACGCCCGAAGGACAGCGTTTGCTATACTCGGCGTGCCTTACCTTCCCCGCCACCAACAACACGGCTGAATACGAGGCACTGCTCTTTGGCCTGGCGAAGCTCAAGGCAGTCGGCGCGAGACGGGTGTTGGTCCGCACCGACTCGCGCTTGGTGGCTGGCCACGTGGACAAGTCATATCAAGCCAAGGACCCTGAGTTGGCCAAGTACCTCGCGGCGGTAAGGGCGAGGGAAATGCACTTTTTGGGTGTCACCGTCAAGGCCATCCCTCGCACGGAGAATGAGCAGGCCGACGCCCTCGCTAAGGCGGCCAGCCAACAACTGCCCCCTTGAGGGGGCGTTTTACGAGATATTAGCACAGGCGGCCATCGTGCAGGACAACCGGGACGCGGCGCTCGTCCACCGCATTGATCGGCCAGGAGATTGGTGCGAGCCCATCTTCAATTTCTTGCAAGGCATCGCCGAGCCGGAGGACCCTGCCGAGCTTCGGCGCTTGCAGCACCGCGCACGGTCCTTCCAGGTGTTCGAAGGGATGCTCTACAAGAGAGGGGTTTGCGCACCGCTCCTGCGCTGCCTCTCAACTAAGGGGGGGAAAGGAGCTCCTGGCGGAGATCCACGCGGGCGTGTGCGGATCCCACCTGGCATCGAGGTCATTAGTCGGCAAGGCGTTCAGGCAAGGCTTCTACTGGCCAACCGCCACCACCGACGCCCAGGACCTCGTCCGTCGGTGCCAAGGGTGCCAGTGGATGGCGCGCATCATCCGCAGGCCCCCGACGAGCCTCAACCCCATTCCCCCGGTATGGCCACTGGCACGCTGGGGCCTTGATATAGTAGGACCACTTGCCCGAGCTCCAGGGGACCTCCGGTTCGTGGTAGTCGCGCTGGAGTATTTCTCCAGATGGCCGGAAGCGGTCGCCCTGGCTAAAGTAACCTCTGCGGCCATACATCGCTTCCTATGGCAAAACATCATATATCGCTTCGGCGTGCCCCGGGAGCTCACGGTGGACAACGGCCTGCAGTTCTACGCCACCCTCTTCAAAGACTATTGTGACAGCATGGGCATCACCCTCTGATTCGCCTCGGTAGGGCATCCCCAGTCCAACGGGGCGGTCGAACGGGCGAATGGCGCCATCTCCGCCGCCATAAAAAAGCGCCTGGTCGGATTGCCAAAGGGCAAGTGGCCAAGCGAGCTTCACAGCGTTCTATGGTCGCTTCGCACAACGGTAACGCGCCCGACGGGATTCACGCCGTTCAAGCTCCTTTTCGGTGATGAAGCGGTGACGCCTGAGGAAATCAAGGCCGGCTCGCGGAGGGTCCTCGTCCAAGCACCCGAAGAGGAGCGCCGTGTGTCCTTGGACCTCCTCGACGGGATACGGGCAGACGCAGCCCACCATGTCGAGAAATATGCGCGGCAGACAATGCGCACTTGGGACCGCTCTATATGCCCGCGGGGGTTCAAGCCTGGGGATCTCGTTCTCAGAGTGGCACTCCAGGCGGAGACCGTTGGCAAGCTGGAGTCCAAGTGGGAAGGCCCGTACATCGTGATGGAGGCGTTGCCAAAGGGGGCGTACCGCCTCGCCACGCTCGAAGGACAAGCCCTCCGGCACACATGGAACGCAGACAGGTTGCAGCGGTACTACGCCTAGAAGCGGGACAGCAAGCGTAGAGCCACCAGCCCTTTGTTATGCGATGCTCGCCCGCGCAAACGGGAGTTCAATAAAGGTTGCTGTTCCCAGAGCGTCCCCTGTCCGCGCTGACCAGAACAAAGTCCACGGACTTTAAACAAGACGTAGCGTTGAGGTTCGCCTCCGCACGTGCGAGTCTCCGGACTATAAAGAAGATGCAGCGTCGAGCCTAGCTCCGCACGCACTAGTCCACGGACTTTAAATAAGACGTAGCGTCGAGGTTCGCCTCCGCACGCGCGAGTCTCCGGACTATAAAGAAGATGTAGCGTCGAGCCTAGCTCCGCACGCACTAGTCCGCGGACTTTAAATAAGACGTAGCGTCGAGGTTCGCCTCTGCACGCGCGAGTCTCCGGACTATAAAGAAGACATAGCGTCGAGCCTAGCTCCGCACGCATTAGTCCACAGACTTTAAATAAGATGTAGCGTCGAGCCTAGCTCCGCACGCGACAGTCTACGGACTATAAATAAGACGTAGCGTCGAGCCTAGCTCCGCACGCACTAGTCTACGGACTTTAAATAAGACGTAGCGTCGAGGTCCGCCTCCGCACGCACTCTACGGAGTATAAATAAGACGCAGCGGGGGGACGCCTCCGCGCGCACTCTACGGAGTATAAATAAGACGTAGCATCGAGCCTAGCTCCGCACGCACTAGTCTACGGACATTAAATAAGACGTAGCGTCGAGCCTAGCTCCGCACGCACCAGTCTACGGACTTTAAATAAGACGTAGCGTCGAGGTCCGCCTCCGCACGCGCGAGTCTCCGGACTATAAAGGAAGTCGTAGCGTCGAGGTCCGCCTCCGCACGCACCAGTCCACGGACTTTAAATAAGACGTAGCGTCGAGGTCCGCCTCCGCACGCGCGAGTCTCCGGACTATAAAGGAAGTCGTAGCGTCGAGGTCCGCCTCCGCACGCACCAGTCCACGGACTTTAAATAAGACGTAGCGTCGAGGTCCGCCTCCGCACGCGCGAGTCTCCGGACTATAAAGGAAGTCGTAGCGTCGAGGTTCGCCTCCGCACGCGCCACTCCACGGAGTATAAACGAGATGCGCAGACCTGCCCTCCGCGTTCGGCGGCAGGTAACACCAAGCATAAGGTACTACTTGGTTCCATTATAAAAGCAAAGGGGTTACATGGTTACAAGCGTAAGAACCAGTACATCATCCCCCTGCCCTACCCGACCAACCGCTCAGCCTTGGCGCGGTGCGGATGAGCCCGTGCCGTCGTCGCCGCGGCGCTGAAGGACCCCTTCAAGCCACTGGAGGAGGTCCCCCTCCCCATGCAACGTCTGCTGCACGGCGACCCTCGCTGCACCTTCCCCGAAGCGGCCCCAGATCCGTTGATGGAAGTTTTGCAGGCTAGGCCCGATGGAGCGGATGGCGTCCGACATAACCTCTGGTCGGTCGGGAGGATCCAGTTGAGGATTCGCTAGCTCATGGGTATGCCTACACCCACGAGTATGAAGCAGGGCAAGGGCGAAGCACGCACCAACATAGCTGCAGTGCTCGGCAAAGGTTCTGGCGCCACGAAGAGCAACGCCGGCCCCCTCCTCGATCAGCCCGAGCGTCTCCGACAGGGCCTCCGGCCTGTGCGTAGTGTCCGGCACTCGGACGCACAGATCTCGGAGGGCCTGGTTCAGAGACTCCATGGCCCGCCATGCCGACATGGACGCATTTTCCAAGACGAGGCGGTTCTCGGTAGCAGACTCCGCCAGCTGGGCGTTCTCCCCTTCTAGGACGGCGATCTGCTGCACGAAGGCGGCGCGCTCCCCAGCCGCGGCGCTCCGAGCTTCCGTGGCCTCGAGTTGTGCAGCCACCAGGGCGCCCTCCAGCGCATGAAGTTCTTCATCCTTCGCGGCGAGAGCAGTGTTTGCTTCACGGAGGCTGGCTTCCAGAGCCCTCCGCTCCCGAACGCGGGCCTCGTCAAAGGACCGGCTGAGGGCAAGCGTCTGGCAGAAACAACAAATCAGCAGGCGTCCAGCAGTACCTTACAAGCTGAAGCGCACATATTTACCCTCATCTCGGAGGCCTGCAGCGCGAGCGCTAGGAGGTCCCCCGCGCATGACGACAGCACCTCTCAGTTGAGGCCGTTGTCGGCACGCTCTGCGGCTGCGGTGAGGTCGCAAAATATCTCCGGGCGAGGGAGGAAGTCCGAGCGAGCGAGCCCCGGCCCCAACGCGCCAAGATTTATCGCGGCCACGGCCACGTCAGCAGCAGCGGACACCTGCGGGGCATCCTGCACAAGGCTCCCGACTTCGCGCATACCTCCGCTACTCGATCCTTCGCCATGTACGGGAGACGTCGTCTCGCCTGATGTCGGCAGAATGAGCGAGCAGATCGGAGAGAGTCTCACGAAGTCAGGTGAAGAAAGGGACTCACACCTACCTCCTGCGCCCCTCGTCGCGGTAGGAAGTGGCGCCGGTTCGACCACCCAGGGGGAGGCGGGCGCCTCGACGGTCGGGGAGAAGGTCTTCTCGGCCGCGCCAGACGCCGTAATCCCGCGGCAAGGCCCCGCAACAGTGTATCGACCCCTCGTTGGCGGCGGGGACTGCGTCCGAGGGCGTTTCGCCTGCGGTGGCACAGGCGATTCTTCCACGGCAGGACCAGCTCCGGTCACCGTCGCCCCCACGGTTTCCTCTGTATGGACACGCCCTCGTCGGCCGCTGCGGTTGATAACGCACCTTCCACCGTGGTTTGCTCGCCAGGAATGACGCCACCCCCCGGGTTGACGAGTTCCAACCCAACGATGGCCGTGAACCCGAGCACGGGCTCGTGGGCGTCGGCAGAAGGTGCCGGGGGATCCGCGGCGGTGCGCCCCTCCGAAGCAGTATGGCCAGGCCCACCACCGGTCGCACGCCCCGTCTCAGCTGGGCTAGCCGCCGGGGGGGTTGCCGGGTCGCATACGGCAGCCGGGGAACGGGCCCGGCGTCGCGAAGATAGCACCCCCGTAGGCCTATCACCGTCCTGAGCACCCGGAGTCCCGGCGGGAAGCTCTTCCGGCACCACACGCTCGGGCACGGCAATGCCCACAGCCTCGCAGGTGCAGTTTACCCGCCCCTGCTTAGCCGCCTTGACTGCGGCCTCGCGAGCCCGGTGCTCCTTAAGCGTGTACGGGCCGAGGAGCGCCGCAACCGCGCGCTCCGCATCTTCTAGCCGAGCCACTGCGCAGGAGATCACGTCAGTTAGGTGGAAGCCAAACAGATACAATGGCGCGCGTAAAGCGTGCTGGGCGACTTACAAGGGGCGGAGGGCGGAAGCAGGCAAGATACGGATGGATCGAACCCGTCCTCGCGGGGGCCATTCTGTCCAACATACTTCCCCCGGGAGGAGAGTGGCGCCGCCCCATACATCGTGAACTCCTCGGCTAGGTCGCGCACGCTCATTCGACGGGCGACACCGACAAGGCTCTGTAGCTTTTGCGTGTCGTCAATCTCCGCCTTCAGACTCGGCGTACTGTTAACCGAGATCGGCCCACCTCGGCACTGCATTCTGCTCTTGTCGGTCACGGTGTAATAGAACCACCACCGCGTCCAGCCGGACGCCCATTGCCCTGACGAGGCTGGCACAAGGAACAACGTCGCGCAGGACGCCCGGAGCACGAAGTCCACACCGCCGAAGTTGGACACCGCCCCGTCAACCTTTCTGGGTCGACAGTGTGCGTCGTGCAGGGTGGCAAATAAGCTCGCGCTGGGACGCCACCCCTCTGTCCGCATCGCCCACGTGAAGACAGCTAGGCGGAGTATCGCGTGGGGCGTCAACTGGGCTAGCTCCAACTTGTAGGCCCGCAGGGCTTCGCCCACGAACAACGTGGAGGGCATTCAAAGGCCGGCATCGAAGAACGCGATGAAAACAATCGCCTCCATGGCCCTGGGCTTCGGCTCCGTCTCGTCCCGGCGGGGTAGGCGAGCCCCATTGCGATCCACGATCTTCCCCTCATCCACGAGTCGCTGTAGCGTCCCTTCCGTCATGCGGCTCTTCCCCAGCACATGGGAGCAGGAGCCTCCCGAGTGCTCCATGGCGTTCCACCACTTGTTGGCGCGCGAGCTCCCCCGCGGCACCAGTTTGTACTCCTTGGAAGGATGGGTCACCTCGCCCTGGCTAGGCAAGGAACCGCTGCGGGGGTGGTAGGTGGCGTCGTCATGGCTAGCCATCGCTCTTTGCGACAAGGGAAGAAGAAGCAGGCAAAGGAGCAACTGGCGTGACCATTAGCACGGGCGGAAGCGAAGCGGCAGATCAAAAAGCCAAGCAAGAAAGGGTGCCTCCACCTCAACACTAGCACCTTATAAAGGTCGCTCGCCTGTCTGGTGGCTCAACGCACAGACGGATCAAATTCCCAGCGATTCGGCTGTCCAAGATTTGGAAAGAAGAACCGCCGGGACCTAGAGGGCCGTGCCGGGTAGGTGGCCAAGCAGCGCACAACGCTTCCACATCTTTAACACGCGTCCAACTTCTCGGGGGACGAGGCGAACGGCCGCGGTCACGCAACCGCTCACATCCCACGACGCACCAGTCGTGAGTCGCCACGTGCCCCACCTGCAGCATGGCAGACAGTACGACGCGACAGCCTGACTTCTGCCAGGCCAGGCGTCGGCGTGATTCCAGCCGCCATTAAAAGCGCACTACCAGACTGCAAGGTCACAACAGCCCCGGAGCGCAACCATACCGGCGCCAAGCTCCGATCTCAGCACAGGGATGGAGCGCGCGCGTCTACTTCGACTAGGCGCCAGCTCCGCTGCCACCCGTTCGAAGGGTAGGGGACGGAGCGCGCGCGTCTACTTCGACTTAGGCGCCAGCCTCCGCTGCCACCCGTTCGAAGGGTAGGGGACGGAGCGCGCGCGTCTACTTCGATCTAGGCGCCAGCTCCGCTGCCACCCGTGAAGGGTAGGGGACGGAGCGTGCGCGTCTACTTCGACTTAGGCGCCAGCCTCCGCTGCCACCCGTTCGAAGGGTAGGGGACGGAGCGCGCGCGTCTACTTCGACTAGGCGCCAGCTTCGCTGCCACCCGTTCGAAGGGTAGGGGACGGAGCGCGCGCGTCTACTTCGACTGAGGCGCCAGCCTCCGCTGCCACCCGTTCGAAGGGTAGGGGACGAAGCGCGCGCGTCTACTTCGATTCAGGCGCCAGCTTCGCAGCCACCCGTTCGAAGGGTAGGGGACAGAGCGCGCGCGTCTACTTCGACTAGGCGCCAGCTTCGCTGCCACCCGTTCGAAGGGTAGGGGACGGAGCGCGCGCGTCTACTTCGACTTAGGCGCCAGCCTCCGCTGCCACCTGTTCGAAGGGTAGGGGACGGAGCGCGCGCGTCTACTTCGACTTAGGCGCCAGCCTCCGCTGCCACCCGTTCGAAGGGTAGGGGACGGAGCGCGCGCGTCTACTTCGACTAGGCGCCAGCTTCGCTGCCACCCGTTCGAAGGGTAGGGGACGAAGCGCGCGCGTCTACTTCGTTTAGGCGCCGGCTTCGCTGCCACCCGTTCGAAGGGTAGGGGACGGAGCGCGCGCATCTACTTCGACTAGGCGCCAGCTTCGCTGCCACCAGTTCGAAGGGTAGGGGACGGAGCGCGCGCGCCTGCTTCGACTCAGGCGCCAGCCTCCGCTACCACCATCCCAGACTTCAGGCTCCCCAGCCACGAGCTTGGAGAAATTCACAGGCCGCAGGGGACGGAGGGGGCCAAAGGACTCGGCGACATGGCTTCGGCCCTGTGAAGCCCTTCACCATGAGAGGCTCCTATCGTAGGGGTGGCCCCCACCTAAACCCAGCAGGCCTGGTAGGAAATTATAAGGCCCAGAATAGGCCATGTGTAATGACATAACTGCCCCCAGAAGGGATAACCAGATGTAAGGGTATAACTGTAAAAGCACTCCTCATGTGTATATATATATGAGTACAAGCCATGGGGAGGACCCAGGCCATTACACTTATCTTCATCACTCTCCACCACCATCTCTCTCTCTGTTTGGTCTGTAGCCACGAATCCATTTTTTCTACTCCATTTCACCATTCCAAGCACCCAAAAATCCAAAACCTATTTTATTTGGTTTTCTTGAATTTTATTTCTTTATTCCTAGCTCATTTCCTTCGAGCGTGGAATTAAATATTATTTCTTTGCTTTGCGCTAGCACACGATGTTTAAGACCAACTAATTCAAGAAGGAGGAATCGAGGATCAAGCTCAAGATCAAGAAATAGAAGAGTACGAAATTGTCGAAATTATAAATCCGCAAGGCAAGTCACATGTTTTTCATCATGTTGAACCTAATTTCCGTTAATTACTATTTATCAGTATTTTCATTATGCTATTTGTGCACTGTTATTTTATGTACAAATATTGTTTAGAATGACACGCTATTAGTTAATGTCCTACCACCCGAAAAAGCCTTGCTTAATCTGATGGCCATATTCACCTTGACAAAACTTAGTAAATATTAAAAGTATTATTATTGTAATCATGGTAGATCAGGAACTCAACAAACTTTTACTATTAGAAGTCTTGACATTCTACTAATAGAATTTTGATAAGATATTACAAAAAGCCGTGAGTTGGCTGAGCCCATCCTAGAATGGGAGTTGTGTTGTGAATTGAAAGCAGTGCCGAGGGCACTTGGATGTGAATTTGTAGATGAAAGTTGTTTAGTAAAAAGTGAGAATTAAAAACCTTATGCAAAGTGAAGAACATGGTGACCACTCAACCACAAGCGTTGACTTGTCAAACCTGGTTTAGTAGCTGCTCAAATCGATTGATCTCTAACCGAGTACAACCAGTTGGTATGGAAATGGTAAAACCATACTGAACAACGTTAAATCCTTCCAGGACGGGTAATCTGACCATATCGGCGGATATCCGAGTTTGAGTTGAGATCTAACGGGTACCGGAAAGTCGGTATGGAAACGGTAAAACCATATTGGACAACGATAAATTTCCTCAGACGGGCAAAATATCTAGCCATATTGGCAGATAAAATGTCTGGCCGTGTCGACAGACACCCGGGTCTGTGTTGAAGTTTATCCGGTAGAGCCTACATAAAGAAATGAGCAGTGAAACGACCTTGTTTTCTCAACTCAGTCATGAGGGTTGAGGAACATTGTGGGTAAAGATGGGCAACTCTGTAGAGTCAATCATAAATAGTACTCGAATACACCGTACTGTGTTTAATGGGTGATTCCAATAAACATGGCATAAGTAAGTTGGAATGATTTTGGGAATGTGAAAGTGTGTGTTAAATCAAGCTTGGAAAACCCCCAATTACTTTAAGAAGTATATGATTTATTATTTCATGTTTAAAAGCAAAGTGTTTACAAACAAAACTGCATCCACATAAGATAATAAACTGCTTTACCTGTTCTGTGACAATCCCTTGCATGTAGTTAAATAGTATTTCCCATGTGACTTGTTCGGTACGGTTAGTTGTACTCACACTTGCTAAAATCATAAACAAAGAATGCTAGTCAAGATAATGAAGGAGTTTATGAAGACGACGCAGAATTCTTCGATGTAGACGACGCCGAGTGTTAGGGTTTATTCTAAGCATGCCTATGGAATTTTCTTTTGGTAATGTATCATTGGGTTGTACGCCCCTTTATGTAAAACTTGGCTGCTAAGCCTTACTTTTGTAATAAAGTTTGATTTTATGCTTAAGCTTGTCTTGGCAATAGTACACATTTTTCTATAGTACTCGCAGCTGAACAGTCCTGAGCAGTTGCGAGGGTAATCTAACGCTCCCAGAAATGAGGGTTGTTACAGTTGTGTGCCAAAAAAAAATCCAAAGCAAGTTTCTTAATATTGCATCTTAGTTCTTGAGGTTCCAATGTTCTCAAGGTATTTTTGATTGATTGGTAGGAGCAAGGATGCACTAATGGGGAGCTGAGTCATGATGAAGGTCAAGTTCCAAAATTTCAGTTGTTTGTTCTATTCTTAATGGATGCCTAAATGATTTTACTACATTGGTAGCTATGGCACGTGAATGCCGTGAAGGCAATAAATAGTTCTAGACACAGAATTTATGAAAATAGGGTTAACTCTGATAAATACTATGATATCATACAGCCATTACTTAGTTCTTATTTATTTCTTTAATGAATACTTGTCGGTTTGGACTACAGAATTTGTTGGACCGAAATGGCGACAGAGCGGGGGGTGAATGGCGCTCTCAAAAATAAAATTCGCCCCTAAAGAAACCACACTGAAGCTTCTTCTCCAATAGCTATAGAAGCTATGAAGAAAGAAAAAAGGCACTACTGGAAAACACAGCAACAAGGCTAAACCAGACCCAGAAAGAAACAGTCACGAAAAAATAATTTCTGAGTAAGTCAGACTGCAAACGGTAGTACCGCTGGGACGAGCGGTAGTACCGCTGGGCGGTAGTACCTCTCGAGGAGCGGTAGTACCGCACGAAAAACTTCAGCAAACAGGATTTTCAGAAATCTGAGAAATTCGCAAGGATTCTTGGATTCTTGGCTTGGGAAACTTTGAGGACAGCTAGGAAACACTCCCAGAAGAATAAGCCAAGAGCCAATATCGAGAAACCACTCCAAGAAACAAGAATTTCAGATTTGGGTAAAAATCTGAAATTTTGCAAGAACCGAGTCAAAAACCAAATTACTCATCAACCTTTGATCCTTTGGCCATGAAATTTTGAGGATAGATAATTAATAGCCTCTAGACTCTCCATGCCAAATTGCAAGCCACCTCGCAAAGGGAAACAAGAACAGCACCAAAACCCTAGAAAGGCAAAACATGAACAGGGGAGGCTCAAAAACGAAATCTGAAATAAGAGATGGGTTTTTTGGGATTTTAACTGATCAAATGATCTTGAGGCACTATCCCAACATAAAGCAACCCATTTTGGCACTCCCGAGCAACAACCAACAAGAAACGCAAAAGATCAAGAATCACCCAAAAAGAAGAACGAAGGAAGAACAGAGAGCACGGGAGAAAACTTCAGATTTCCATTCATTGAACCAAAAGGAATACAGAGGAGTCCCGATACGCATGGACATTAGAACCATGGATGATTACATGGATTTACCACTCAATCCTTTCCTTTCCCCCTCAATCCTCAAGATCACCAAGAGCTTCACATGCTTCTTGGGAGGAACACAACACAGAGAAGGAACTACGAAGGAGACATGAGTACAGACACCTCTCTGCCTCTCCTACCAACCCTCAACAACTAAGCCTAAAGCCAAAACAAACTCTCAAAGCCTCTTTTGACTCTAGCAAACCCTAACTCTCTCCCAAAGCCATGGGGAGGCATGCAGCCCCCTCCACCTATTTATAGCGCTTGGTTAACGGGTCTCCACCCCGTTACGCCCGCTAAATCCAACGGAGCCCGCTCCCGCTTGTGCAGCCTTGCGAAATCACCGTTTCGCCCCTCCTGCACCTTCCGGGAAGCTTCCGCGCTCCTTGTCGTCCACGACTCGCAGCCACATCGAATCTCCGCCGTCTTCGACACATCCGACCGTTCTGACCTCGACACCGCCTGTGTCTAGTCCGGTCACCTCGTGTCTCACCACGACTCCGTCTCGACGTCCTGCAGCCATCATAAACAAGAAACACATCAAATAGCACCGCTCGACACATGAAAGCATAAATAGCATAAAACCATCATACTTACCCATGATGAAGTCCAAACCTGTCGAAACATCAGAATATGCATCCTAAACACATTGAATAGGTTTGACCATGTCCGACCGAGCCCGTTGCACCTCGCAACGTTAAGGTCCAAACCACCCAAATCAAACTCGACTAACCTGAACCGATGTCAATTACTCATCATACACATGAGGTGACCCTCACATGGTCTCTCAGAATTCATCTTGTCCAAGGTAACTATTTGATACAGATGAGAACTGACATGCTCATTCAAGTGGAGAGGTGCTTCGTCCTTCAACGCAATGAAAAGGTTTTTGAGATTGCTTAGCTTGCACACACACTTCACACTTTGAACCATTGTCATAATTATAGCTTGAAATTAAACTCATTTTGCTTAACTGCTCAATGACTTCAAAGTTAACATGACATAAACAACAATGATAAATATCATGAATTTTATTGCAATGAGAAACATTAAAAATGTTTACATGATTGAAATCTAGAATGGATAAGCGGAACATGCCTTCGCTATCATAGTCTTTACCTACAAAATTACCAAATTTGGTCAACATAACCTTATTGGACTCAACAACAAGCTTTATTCCTTGCCTACATAGCATTGACCCATTCAGAAATTGCGAGTCATAGCAAGCACATATAGTACATCTTTGAGGATGAGTGTTTTACCTAAGGTAAGCTTCAGGCAAACCTATCCAATCCCATGTACTGCCATAGTGGCTCTGTTCCCCATCAGGATAGATACACCACCTTCATCCTGAAATGAAGACAAAAGATTGATCAGCATATATATGCCTAGTAGCACCTGTATCAATCTACCAATAAATTGATGGACTTGCCATAAAGGCCTGAGGTACATATCCTTCTGAACTGGGGCTAGCTAGTGCGACATTTACTTTAGCCTTACGGCTCTTGTGCTAGGAGAGGGATCCCTACCTTTACGGTTGTGGCAATGGTTGGCTTTATGGCGAGCCGTGCCATAGACAAAATAGGTAATCTCCTCCTTCATTTTGTTGCCTTTGAGTTTGTACTGGAGCTGGTTCTTGAACATTTGTTTCCCACTACCTTCAGCACTCTTGACCTCCACTTGATGAGCCTGGACTTGAGCCTTCCCTACACCGTCACCGGCACTTGCACATTCTTCGATATTAATAGTTGATGACAACTCATTGAGAGTCAAGCGCTCCTTTATACATCGGCGAGCGGTCATGAAGTCACGCCACGAGGGCGGTAACTTAGCCAGGATGATGTTTACTTGGAACTTCTCTGGTAGGACACAATCGTACCAACTTAAGTTACGTATATGGAGTTGTAGCTTATGAAGTTACTCCATCACCGACCATCCCTCAGCCATCTTATATTTCAAGTAATTAGCAGTTATGAATGACTATTTCTGTTATCCCTTTCAAAATATTACTCATCTAGTTCGTCCCAGAATTACTTGGCATCTTTAAACTTAATGTACCTGTCGAATAACTGGTTGGATAAAATGGCTAACAAATGAGCTCAAACTGAATTGTTCGCATCCTCCCATCGCGTCATTTCAGGAATTTCCAATGGGAACATTGGAGGATTCAAAATGACCCAAAAGAGTTTGAGATCAATCAGCTATAGCTTCGTTTTAATTTGCAAATGTTTAAAGTGCCGCAAGACCTCAACAATCCATATTCCATGCCTTTTATCTAAAATGCCTCAAGTAGTGCCTCCACACTTAAGGCACCATCTAAAGTGCCACAAAAAGTGTCTTTACAATCTAATACGACAATTTGTAGAGGCAAATAAGAAAATGTCTATAGGAAAGTGTTATAAATAATGCGGTTTTAGCAAATTTTTAAACTTAATTCCAGCATAATAAAAGATAATCAAAGTATATTTCCAGCAGCATATAAATGTCAAAATTAACATAATATCATGTAAATCCTCTACAAAATTTAAACAAGACAATATACTCAATGCATAGAGCAAGTAAATAATTAAAACCAGAAAAAGCTCATGTTTTAACGATTGTTATTTCTCTCAGAGGTAGAGTAGCTCAAAATTAGTCCTTGGCCTTCACAATACTATGTCTACACTCTTCCCAAATTAGATATGACCACTAGTTTTTTTTATTTTTTGAGCTCTATATTATGCTTTACTAAATTATCATAGGACATTGCATTCACAAAAGAAGACGAATTACTGTCGGTCAATAGACTATCAATAAAAGGATTGATCTCTCATAAACAGTACACCTACCAGTTAAGCAATTTGATCAATTCATAAGTAACATGATCACAGAATATCAAAGGCGGCAAGGTCTCCTCCTAAAGAGGCGAAAACAAGCTACTGAGTATTAAAATTACTAGAGATCACAGATCTGGAATGATTCAGCATAGCCGACAGTGAATGTCTAATGGACCAAAGATCACATAACAGTAGTAAACATCAATTTTAGAGCTCAAATTTAAACTAGATAATCAGACTAATTTCAGTAGTAGACAATATCTTCATTGAGCATTAAACCGAACCCACAATCAATGCTTGCAAAGTCTCCCAGTGCTAAGATAATTCACAGAAGTTAATTAACTAGCATGACTCACAATGCTTGTAAAGCAAAGAAGGGAAACCAAAATACTCACAGAGCGGATGGTAATCGAAACCACAAAGAAGAACCAGGGCAATGCACGCCTAAAGGCGCTGCCCCAGAAAACCAATTGCCTCACTGTACCGTGAACAGAGACATGGTTGACGGAGATACAATGGCCAATCTTCGCAAATTAGGACACGCCAAAGAACGAAGCTGTAACATCCCAAAAATTTGAAATTTGAAAATGTGAAGCTTTTGAATATATTCTTTTGAAATTTGAGTCTTCATTGGTGTTTCCTAAATTTTTGTTGACTGAAGAGAGTTATGAAAACAAAACTAATCTTAGTAAGACCGTAAAGGATATATGCAAATAATAGAAAACAAAAATTTTAAATTAGAATATGAAAAGATGATCCAGCATAAGAAGAGAGAAACCTGAGTTAAAAAAAACATAAAATCTCATTTTGAAAACAATGACACAAATAGCAATAAAAAGTGAATGAATAAAATTCAAACACATGTACATGTATATATATGAATATATATATGTGTGCATACACAAACTGTGCAAGAAAGAGTTTAGCAATAGGAGATAAAAATATGTAAGATTTTATAGCTCAGATAAGTAGTAATAGGTGGAAAATTAATAAATAAATATACATCAAAAGCAATAGAGAAAGGAATAAAAATAAAAATAAAAGGAGGGTAGGAAACGAAGTCAGGCCGGCCAAAAATCGGCCAGCCCAACCCCACTCCCCTCAGCCCGCCCGAGCGGCCATTCCACCCGCGCGGCCCAGCCCAGCCCCCACTTCCCGCTCCCTCTCTGGCCAGCGGCCCCCTCCCGCTCGCCCGGCTCTCTCTTCTTTTCCCCCTCTCTTCCCACTGCGCGCGCAGCGCTCTTCCACCCCGTGGCGCGCATGCCCAATCCCGCTGCTTCCCCGCTGCCCCGACACGTCCCTTCGCGTGCGCGGCGCGAGCCTACCCGTGCAGTCACGCGTGCCAGCCGGCTCCCTCTGCCCTTGCGCCCAACCTCGTCTGCGCCTAGCTCTACCCCGCTCCGCTCCGTCGCATCTCGCACGGCGCCAGCTCCTTCCTGTCACTCCACACGCAGCGCAGTCCATCATACCGTATCCTCCCACGAGATCCTCTACTCTGCCCGCCGCCTGAGCCTACCGCTGCTCCCGACGCTCGCCGACACGACAACTCGGGAGGCCTCACGATGAGAGCTCCGCCCGCTCGCCTATAACTGAAGCCAAGACTTTCCCCGAGCTCCCCACACCTCAGGCCACCTCCACCTCCGTGCAATCGAGTTTTCAACCTCCCTCGCCGCCGGCCCGCTCTTCTTCCCCACCGCCAGCCACCGGCCTCCCCCACCGAATTTTGCCACCAAACTCCACTTACCCGCCACCACACCACCCTCGGCCCATCGTGAAGATAATTTCGTCCTCTCTCGAGCTCCTCATCGGCTGTACACCGCCCTCACCGGAGCCCCTCCCAGCTCAGCCGCCACCGCACGCCGCCGGCCGCCATCGCGCCCCTCGGCCGCTGCCGACCCCCGCATCTGGCTCACCAGCACTCGGGCAACGCCTTTCTGCGTTCACCCGAGCCTCTACGACAGCCACTCGTCGCCGGCACCGCGACCTCACCGCCGCCCTCGACTTCCTCTGCCCAGCCCCCTCCCCAACATACTTCAAAAGGATTTTTCTTCCTTATAGGGTAGGCAACGCCTCCCCGCTCACTTGGCTAGCGCGCTCACTCCTCTCCCCCCCCCGCTCCCCAGCCGCGCGCGTTCGAGCCTTCGGCTCCGCAGCGCTGGGTTGAGCTTTCTGCCTTTTATTCCGCGCTGACAAGTGGGCCCCACCTGTCAGCGGCGGCCACCTTGAGCGGCCTACTGACAGTAGGGACCCATCTGTCAAAGACTCATGCGATTAGCAGTAATGGCGGATAATTAAAATTAATGGTGGATTTAAGTACTAATACCAGATGATTAGCATATACTTCTCACTGGCATGTGGGCCATGACTCATGAACATTATAATAACCCCTTTGGGCCCACCTGTCAAAGAGACAGTACCAATAATGATAAAATAAAGGGAATGAATTAAAAATGATAGCCGGGCCCACTTGTCACAGACACTGTGCATAGAAATAAAAATAATGTAAATGAATTAAAATAACCAGTGGACCCCACATGTCAGGAGTTTTTCCATTTTCTAGAATTTCACTGGAGTGAGAACTTTGAATGAGTATAACTTAATCATTGTAACTCCAAATCAAGTGAGACAAATTTCTAAATTCATCTAAATTCAAGATCTATCCAATGAAACTAGAATCATGATTTTTGGAGTTCATTTGAATTTCTGGTGATATTTTGAGTGATTGGTTGCTTTTCTTTTATTTTGGGTATTCCGCACGATTAAATAGCATACGAGGCTCAAGAAGAAGAGGTTGAGGCAGCCAGCTTAGAAGCTTCAGAAGACCCAGATCAAGATCCCCGTGAACCAGGCGAGTTAACACTTTGACCATTTTGAACCTATGATTTTTCAAAGTTAATTTCTTTTAAATTATCAACATGCATGCTGTTATTTTATGAGGTAAAGTATGTTCATTTCCAGAAATGGTAGTTATACGCCTAATATAATGCTTGCTAATAATGATCCGTTGAAATGCTTGATTATGTGAAATTTGTCGCCCTAGTAAAATTTCGATATAAACCTTTCGAAAATAAGTCCGTAATTTATATGCCGTGCTTAGTATTGTTTAGGTAATCATGGGCGCGAGAACGCCCAAACATCACTTTAATCATGAGAAATTTTGGTTGGGCAGTCATGGTGGTAATGACTGATACATGTCGGATATGATTATTTTATGTTTCCAAAAACCCCAACTTGCTTAAATATCTGGGCGGATGGTTCGGGGGTATGGTGCAGTGGTGCACGAGAGTGTGGTCTGTGGTAGAACCGCCCAGATATCACTAAGGACTGAATCTTGTCATGTCAACCCGTGTAAAACAGTACAACTACAAGTCTGTAAAATACAACTTGGCTTAGTAGATTTACCGGACTCTGAAAGTCATCCTTCCAGGAGGAGGTGTGGGTTAGTGCAAGCGGCAGTCTGTGCGACGGCTTGAATGGGACACTCGCAGGGGGTGAAGTTCTGCTGTGGGGGGCTAGCAGGGGACGTAGCCAGCTGCTAGACGTTCAGAAGGAGAACATCCCGCACAACATATGGGACCCACTGGAAGTGGGAGCGACCCATAGGGTGAAATGATGGAAGGGGCGAGGTACTTTGAATGGTCACTGTGATGGTTTGCTCAACCACATGTCTAAGGCATCATGTGGGGCAACGAGTTGACTGTCTCTTGTGGTGAAAGTGTACAAACTCTGCAGAGTCAAAACTATTTGAATAGCCGTGCCCACGGTCAAGGGCAGACGTGGGAACTTAACTAGATATAGTTCTATTTCAAAAATCTTGGTGGGTGATAATGGAAATGTGTAGGACTGCTGATGGTCCTAGTTTGGAATTGTCCTGGGTGTCGTCCCAGTGGTAAGTTAAGCGGCTATAACGCTGAAATATGTATAGGATACAGATGCCATGTAATGGTTGATGGAATCTATGTCAACTATAAGATCAACTTACTTTACAAATAAGTCTTGAGTTTAAAATTGCTAGGTCTTAAGGATTTTTATATAATTGTATTCAAAAGCACTCTTCGCAAAATAAAATAAACCCGAGCCATCTTTTGACAAGCCATACATGTTAAATACTGCATTCTGTGTGTTGGCTCACGAGCACAGGGTTGGAGTGCTCACACTCGCTTTTGCGATAAAATTCAAAAACAGGAACTCAAGGACATTACGCCTATGAGGAGGCCCCTACCAACATTGGCGGAAGCAAAGGCGATAATTAAGGTGTAGGCCACGATGGTTAGACATAGACAAGTGGACTCTCGGCTTTGTGTGCATATATGTTACCGGGTCCCTGGAGACATATACTGTACACATTACCCTACTGGTCGCTTGCCTGTGGATTTGGGTTTACTTTTGCTTCTATTTCCGCTGCATGAATGTAATGTAAACATTTGACCCGACGGCCCCTTTTGTAAACTCTCGCCCGATGTGGTGTATTTTAATTCAGTATTATTATTAAAGTTTATGCGATGTATGAAATGATTCAGCAATGTACCTGTGTGCACTATCTACTGATCTAGGGAATAGTGCAGTAAACACAGTAGATTCTGGATTGAAAAATCCGGGTCTGACAGCGCTGGTATCAGAGCATACGACCGTAGGGTAAAAGCCTTAGATGGGTTAGAACCACAATATTTCTAAAACCTATAAAAATGATTTCGAAAAATATAGCATAGTATCTCTTTCCGTACCCTTCTTAGATCTGTTCTATTCCACCATTCTTTAAAATATTTTGAGAGTTACTAGCACTAGAAATTTAATTTACGGATGGCAGGAGTAGGTGGGGTGGTGTTGTACTTGCTATACGTGGTGCAAGTACTAATTATGTATCCTAGTATGTTGTATCAGTCCCCCAGAACTGTAGTCGCTATCCTATTGAACTTTAACCATCATGTTGTAACTGTAAATCCAGCATAAAAGCTGGCTATGTGAATGTTTATCTGCTTAATATATGGCCAGGTCTAGGCCCTATGCTAAAAATGGTTTTGTCGTTTTCTTGCAACTTATTTTGAAAAATATGGGATGGTATCTTTTCCTTCTTACCTGCTTGGTAGTAGTGCTAAGTACGACGTGCTAACTGCAGATGGCCAGCCGAAGAACCACAAGGGCCCAGGCCAATACTAACCAGGCCGAGATAGATTCAACACAAGGGGTTTTGCCTGAAGGACAAGACATGAATCAAGATCAGGGTGATAACAACCTACCAACCCCACCAGAACACCCCACCATGGCACAAGTAATGGCCCAACAGACTCAACTGTTGCAAGCCATTTATAATGGACAACAGGGAAGTTCCAGCGGCTATAGGGCCGACTTGGCTGACTTCCAAAGGACCCGGCCACTAACTTTTGCATCAGCTGACGAGCCACTAGAAGCCGAAGATTGGCTTCGGGACATTGAAAGAAAGCTGCGGTTGGCCAAAAGCGCAGATGAAGACAAAGTGGTATTTGCTGCACACCAGCTGCAAGGAGCTGCAGCAGCGTGGTGGGAGAACTACTTGGCCGCTAGACGTCAAGAAGATGCCACCACGGAAAATGATGCGGAAGCCATTCCTTGGTCAGAATTCAAGACAGCTTTCAAAGCTAACTTTGTTCCAACAAGAGTAATGAGAATGAAGAAGAACGAATTTCGCACCCTCAAGCAAGGGAATATGTCAATAAATGAGTACCTCACCAAGTTCACACAATTGGCTCGATATGCCCCAAGGGATATAGCAGATGAGGAGGAAAAAATTGATAGATTCTTTGAAGGAATGAGCGAAGAATTACGAGTACAACTGATAGTCCAAGACTTCACCAGCTTCCATCAACTAGTGAACAAAGCCTTAATCCTGGAAAATGAGAAAAAGAACTTAGAAGCCAGCCGGAAGCGGAAGCTGTCAGTTCAGCGACCCCAAGGAAGGTTCATTCAGGAATTCTTCAACAATCCTTCCTTTTCAAAGCCTAATCAATCCAATGCTCCGTCCCTAGCACCCCGTTCCAGTGGTGGCTCCCTCCAAACGCCACGCTCAGCAAGCCAGTCCACTGGGGCGAACCCTGCCACCAACAGGAGCTGTTTCGGGTGTGGAGAGAAGGGACACTTTGTCAGCCAGTGCCCGCAACGGCAGACAAATCCAGTGAGATTCAATTTAGGGCCTCCCGCTACCCGCAGTCAAGCCTTAGTACCCAGCAAAGGGCATCAGAGCTCGCAGGCCAGCAGGAACACTTCAGCACCAAACCGCGGCCAAGTTAATCACATCACAGCTGAGGAAGCCCAGGAGGCCGTTGGAATTCTTATGGGTACGTTCGTTGTCAATTTAATAGCAGCGCATGTTCTTTTCAAAATCAGGGGGGTTTCACAATCTTTTAGAGCCAAAAGATTCGTGGATAAGCTTGGGTTATCCACATAACTTTTTAGAAACTACGGGCACTTGGCTCGCCTGCTAGGATAACCAACACTCAATAGTGTAACCCACCCAGACCCTGGACATCATACTTATAATAGACTGGCTAACAAGGCACCAAAGGAATAGTATACTGCGCCACTAGGAGGAGTAGCTTACCAACTAGAACTGCCTGCAAGTTTAGCAGAAGGGCACAATGTATTCCATGTATCCTAACCCAAGACATGTCCACAAATATCAGAAGGATCAAACCCTTAGGAAGCAGTCGAGCCCGAGGGTGACTTGATACCTGCAGGAAATGGCCTATCAAGATTTTACTAATGGCAGTAAAGAATGTTGGGAATCAGACCATCCACTAATATTGAACTCAATAGGAACCATCATACTAGGAAAGAGGACTACCTTGGAACGCAAAGATCAACTGCGAAAAGATTACCCCGACTGGATCACTAGCTAGGCTGAATCTCGGGGTCGAGATTATTTTTAAGGGGGGTAGGTTTGTAACATCCCAAAATTTGAAATTTGAAAATGTGAAGCTTTTGAATATATTCTTTTGAAATTTGAGTCTTCATTGGTGTTTCCTAAATTTTTGTTGACTGAAGAGAGTTATGAAAACAAAACTAATCTTAGTAAGACCGTAAAGGATATATGCAAATAATAGAAAACAAAAATTTAAATTAGAATCTGAAAAGATAATCCAGCATAAGAAGAGAGAAACCTGAGTTAAAAAAACATAAAATCTCATTTTGAAAATAATGACACAAATAGCAATAAAAAGTGAATGAATAAAATTCAAACACATGTACATGTATATATATGAATATATATGTGTGCATACACAAACTGTGCAAGAAAGAGTTTAGCAATAGCAGATAAAAATATGTAAGATTTTATAGCTCAGATAAGTAGTAATAGGTGGAAAATTAATAAATAAATATAAATCAAAAGCAATAGAGGAAGGAATAAAAATAAAAATAAAAGGAGGGTAGGAAACGAAGTCGGGCCGGCCAAAAATCGGCCAGCCCAACCCCACTCCCCTTAGCCCGGCCGAGCGGCCATTCTACCCGCACGGCCCAGCCCAGCGTGCGCAGCGCGCCCGCGCTCTCCGCCAGGCGGGCCCTGCCCCCACTTCCTGCTCCCTCTCCGGCTAGCGGCCCCCTCCCGCTCGCCCGGCTCTCTCTTCTTTTCCCCCTCTCTTCCCACTGCGCGCGCGCAGTGCTCTTCCTCCCCATGGCGCGCATGCCCGATCCCGCTGCTTCCCCGCTGCCCCGACACGTCCCTTCGCGTGCGCGGCGCGAGCCTACCCGTGCAGTCACGCGCGCCAGCCGGCTCCCTCTGCCCTTGCGACCAACCTCGTCTGCACCTAGCTCTGCCCCGCTCCGCTCCATCGCATCTCGCGCGGCGCCAGCTCCTTCCTGTCACTCCACACGCAGCGCAGGCCATCATACCGTATCCTCCCACGCGATCCTCTGCTCTCCCGCCGCCTGAGCCTACCGCTGCTCCCGCCGCTCGCCGACACGACAACTCGGGAGGCCTCACGATGAGAGCTCCGCCCGCCCGCCTATAAATGAAGCCAAGACTTTCCCCGAGCTCCTCACACCTCAGGCCACCTCCACCTCCGTGCAATCGAGTTTTCAACCTCCCTCGCCGCCGGCCCGCTCTTCTTCCCCACCGCCGGCCACCGGCTTCCCCCACCGAATTTCGCCACCAAAATCCAATTACCCGCCACCACACCACCCTCAGCCCATCGTGAAGATAATTCCGTCCTCTCCCGAGCTCCTCATCGGCTGTACACCACCCTCACTGAAGCCCCTCCCAGCGCCGCCGCCACCGCACACCGCCGGCCGCCACCAGCACTCGGGCAACGCATTGCTGCGTTCACCCGAGCCTCTACGACAGCCACTCGCCGCCGGCACCACGACCTCACCACCGCCCTCGACTTCCTCTGCCTGGCCCCCTCCCCGACATACTTCAAAAGGATTTTTCATCCTTATAGGGTAGGCAACGCCTCCCCGCTCACTTGGCTAGCGCGTTCACTCCTCCCCCCCCCCGCTCCCCGGCCGCGCGCGTTCGATCTTCTGGCTCCGCAGCGCTAGGTTGAGTTTTCTGCCTTTTATTCCGCGCTGACAAGTGGGCCCCACCTGTCAGCGGCGGCCACCTTGAGCGGCCCACTGACAGTAGGGACCCATCTGTCAAAGACTCATGCGATTAGCAGTAATGGCGGATAATTAAAATTAATGGTGGATTTAAGTACTAATACCAGATGATTAGCATATACTTCTCACTGGCATGTGGGCCATGACTCATGAACATTATAATAACCCCTTTGGGCCCACCTGTCAAAGAGACAGCACCAATAATGATAAAATAAAGGGAATGAATTAAAAATGATAGCCGGGCCCACTTTGTCATAGACACTGTTCATATAAATAAAAATAATGTAAATGAATTAAAATAACCAGTGGACCCCACATGTCAGGATTTTTTCCATTTTCTAGAATTTCACAGGAGTGAGAACTTTGAATGAGTATAACTTAATCATTGTAACTCCAAATCAAGTGAGACAAATTTCTAAATTCATCTAAATTCAAGATCTATCCAATGAAACTAGAATCATGATTTTTGGAGTTCATTTGAATTTCTGGTGATATTTTGAGTGATTGGTTGCTTTTCTTTTATTTTGGGTATTCCGCACGATTAAATAGCATACGAGGCTCAAGAAGAAGAGGTTGAGGCAGCCAGCTTAGAAGCTTCAGAAGACCCAGATCAAGATCCCCGTGAACCAGGCGAGTTAACACTTTGACCATTTTGAACCTGTGATTTTGCAAAGTTAATTTCTTTTAAATTATCAACATGCATGCTGTCATTTTATGAGGTAAAGTATGTTCATTTCCAGAAATGGTAGTTATACGCCTAATATAATGCTTGTTAATAATGATCCGTTGAAATGCTTGATTATGTGAACTTTGTCGCCCTAGTAAAATTTCGATATAAACCTTTCGAAAATAAGTCCGTAATTTATATGCCGTGCTTAGTATTGTTTAGGTAATCATGGGCGCGAGAACGCCCAAACATCACTTTAATCATGAGAAATTTTGGTTGGGCAGTCATGGTGGTAATGACTGATACATGTCGGATATGATTATTTTATGTTTCCAAAAACCCCAACTTGCTTAAATATCTGGGCGGATGGTTCGGGGGTATGGTGCAGTGGTGCACGAGAGTGTGGTCTGTGGAAGAACCGCCCAGATATCACTAAGGACTGAATCTTGTCATGTCAACCCGTGTAAAACAGTACAACCACAAGTCTGTAAAATACAACTTGGCTTAGTAGATTTACCGGACCCTGAAAGTCATCCTTCCAGAAGGAGGTGTGGGTTAGTGCAAGCGGCAGTCTGTGCGACGGCTTGAATGGGACACTCGCAGGGGGTGAAGTTCTGCTGTGGCGGGCTAGCAGGGGACGTAGCCAGCTGCTAGACGTTGAGAAGGAGAACATCCCGCACAACGTATGGGACCCACCGCAAGTGGGAGCGACCCATAGGGTGAAATGATGGAAGGGGCGAGGTACTTTGAACGGTCACTGTGATGGTCTGCTCAACCACATGTCTAAGGCATCATGTGGGGCAACGAGTTGACTGTCTCTTGTGGTGAAAGTGTACAAACTCTGCAGATTCAAAACTATTCGAATAGCCGTGCCCACGGTCAAGGGCAGACATGGGAACTTAACTAGATATAGTTCTATTTCAAAAATCTTGGTGGGTGATAATGGAAATGTGTAGGACTGCTGATGGTCCTAGTTTGGAATTGTCCTGGGTGTCGTCCCAGTGGAAAGTTAAGCGGCTATAACGCTGAAATATGTATAGGATACAGATGCCATGTAATGGTTGATGGAATCTGTGTCAACTATAAGATCAACTTACTTTACAAATAAGTCTTGAATTTAAAATTGCTAGGTCTTAAGGATTTTTATATAATTGTATTCAAAAGCACTCTTCGCAAAATAAAATAAACCCGAGCCATCTTTTGACAAGCCATACATGTTAAATACTGCATTCTGTGTGTTGGCTCGCGAGCACGGGGTTGGAGTGCTCACACTCGCTTTTGCGACAAAACTCAGAAACAGGAACTCAAGGACATTACGCCTATGAGGAGGCCCCTACCAACGTTGGCGGAAGCAAAAGCGATAATTAAGGCGTAGGCCACGATGGTTAGACATAGACAAGTGGACTCTTGGCTTTGTGTGCATATATGTTACCGGGTCCCTGGTGACATATACTGTACACATTACCCTACTGGTCGCTTGCCTGTGGATTTGGGTTTACTTTTGCTTCTATTTCCGCTGCATGAATGTAATGTAAACATTTGGCCCGACGGCCCCTTTTGTAAACTCTCGCCCGATGTGGTGTATTTTAATTAAGTATTATTATTAAAGTTTATGCGATGTATGAAATGATTCAGTAATGTACCTGTGTGCACTATCTACTGATCCAAGGAATAGTGCAGTAAACACAGTAGATTCTGGATTGAAAAATCCGGGTCTGACAGAAGCCGAGGTACAAAGAAGATGCCACATGAGACCAACCGATGTGCTCCGGCCAAAAGCACCAAAGAATGCAAAGCAACAAGCCTAAATTTTTTTCTTCCTTGACTTGGCATAGAGCCAACTGGATTCAGATGTCTCAGGTAAAAGTACCCAAATTCCTCACAGCCATGTATCAAAGAGATATGGATCAAGGAACTACATGGGAAACGCGCAAAGAAGACAAATCTGGACTGCACAACCATCGACGCCGGTGAAGAACATGGCAAAACAGCCGCCCCAAAGCTCAAACCTAGGAACAACCGAGAGGAGGAAGAGATCAAAGAGGAATAGAACTCACTGACTTTTCTAGTGCTCAAAAGAGGAGAGGTAGGCTGACTTGTAGAGAGGAGCGAGATACAGCCAGCGGGCTACAGCCAACGGCTGGTGCCGAGGCGCTTAGGCTAATGGCACCTCAGCGCCGCCACCATCACCGCATGACCCCGCCACCAGACGAATCAGTCAAGGTCGAACTCCCCAGGCGCACGCGAGAGAAGGCTAAAGCCTTATCACCTCCTTTGTCCCACCAACAGGTAGGACCACCTCTCTCCCTCTTTTTTTCCTTTTCCTCAAATTTGGAAATTACTCAAATGCCCTCAAAAGTCCAACAGTCCCTACCAATATATCAATTTGATAAAAGATGTTCATAAGTCTTATTTACTATACAGTTGTTCGATGCTAGGTACTTTGCGGGTTTGAACCCAAAGGCTAGCAACCAGGTCTATGACTCTGCACTGACAAAGGAGGATTTTGCCTTGATCTAATGCCTTGGTGTGAGAATTTTTCATGCAAGTTGCATTTTGTACTAGGCCGCTTGCCCTTTTTCCTCTTAGGTTGGGATGTTACGGTCATGTAACTCCTCTCGGTAATAGGGGACCGGTCTGACTGAGGCAATCTTGCCGATCGACCACCCTACTCCCTCCGGTCATACCATCGTTACATGACTGGTCGTACCGCTCCCAAAACATCTCTCAACTCACCAAACACCTTTATGGAAAATAGTTACCACCAACTATGGGCCGGTACTACCACAACTCCAGTCGGACCGCTTCCCACGGCTAGTCAGACCATCTCCTCAGCCAATCGAACCGCCTCTATAGGCCGGTTGCACTGCACGCCAATAAGACCATCTCTGTAGGCCAGTCAGATCGATGTCTTCCAGACAGCAAAACCAGAGAGCAATAACGTAAAATTGAACTCAAACTTTGATACTGAAGCATAAGCATAGTCAAATACACATTACATAGATAGGGTGACCTCCACATGGTCTCATAGAAGCAACGAGGGACGACTAGGGTTTCTACGTGGTCGGGGAGGGCTTTTATGGCGAGACAAGGGTGAGAAGCTCCACAAGAAATCACAACCGCTCAGGAGAAAACACAAAAATGTCAGGTAGTGATGGCTTGCGATGGACACCGACTTGAATGGATGGGAGAGGGTAGGTGGAGGCGATGGCTTTTGAGCAAGAGAGGCAAAATGGTGGGCGGCGTTGTTGAATCCGGTGGGTGCTACAATAGCTCGGGGGCGGCTCCTCTCCAATGGTGGGTGCGACACATGGAAGGCAATGACTATAGTGTGTCCCAACTTGCATTTTAAAATCACTTCTGATTTAATTTAATTTCAGATATTAAATTTAAATTATTAAAATGAGCAAACTAACTCCAAAAAATATGAATTTTTTGGAGAGGTACTTTAGATGATTTAGAACACAAATAAATTATATCACTAACTTTAGATGATTGAGAGGTACTTTGGCTAATTTAGTTGCACATGTGTGTACCACTAACTAGTGATGTTTGTTTTTTTTGTCCATAGGGTATTTATTCAGTGGGTGCAGACTGCCTTCCGATGCTCTCGTGTTGGAGAAGGGGATGAGGCCGGTGTGGTGTGTCGCTCGACTCCGTCGTGCGTAGAAGACGAACTCGCTCCACGAGTCACACGACTGGTGTGACCACGAGAAAGATTGTTGGCAGGCGACCTCAAATTAGTGATTGTGTATCTCACTACTTGGTTGGGTATAATGGTGTTTTTTATCTATGGCAAAACCCAGGTATTCAGCCAGTAGTAAAATAAACATAAGTCAGCTCCCTTTGTCCAGGGTGTTCAAATCTCACGAATTAAGCGTGGTTGAACATGAACAGTGTTGTGTGCAGGGAAAACAATTTTAGTGAAAAAATATGGAAACCCTCCGACAAAACCGAATTTTAGAAATTTTGAAAATTTCGGATTTTTTCAAAAAATTCGAAATATTCAAACAAACAATTCAAATTCAAGAAATACAAATATATTTAAACATTACAAAATCTTAGAAAATTTTCCATGGCTTGTCCTTCAGACCTTCCTTCCCCTATTCACAGCCTACTTCCGCGCCGCCTCTCCACTGCACAGCCGCCGGCCTCCCTTGTGCAGCCGCCTGCCTCTCGCTTTTTTTTTTTTTGATAAGGCCTGCCTCCCGCTTGCGCAGTCACCGCCAGCTGGCCACCCACCTCCCCTATGCAACAGCGTGCCGCCCTCCCCTCGCGCCGCCTCCATGCTCCAGATCGAGTTTGGAATTTTGGATGGGGAAGGAGAGAGATGAATGAAAATGGTGTGACCGTGGGTGGGTTAACGTTGGTGTAATGGGCCGGTGGGTGAGCCGAAAAAATTGAAAAGGGCTGAAATTTTGGGCCGATTTTGGCCTTTTCGAGATGGACTGAGAAAACTAAATTTCATCGAAATTCATAAAATTTCAATCGAAATTTATTTCCGTGGTTGCGTGTGCTAAGCTCTTGGCCTGTGCGACCTCACTGTATCGACTCCGCAGCTCCACAAAGTTGGGCCCCTTTTTTAAGGTAAGGCTGATAATTGATAGTTTAGCTCCGGGGGAAGTTCCTGGCAACGCATTTTGTCGACAATACATGCTTAAATGTCAACAACGAAGCTCGTCGAGAAACTCGAGACATCCAAACTCCGGAAATGATATATGCATTACTTGTAGTTTAAACAATACTTTCACTTTGTACCACTCGGCTAACTACTATTGCACTTTACCTGATCAGTCTAAACACGTTTTCGGATAACCAGGGGCGGAACCAGAAATAAATATCATTTGGATCATTCTCACTGGAACACGAGGGTACTTACTTATTTACAAAGTGTGATATGCTATGTCTACTATGATCTTAATAGGACTAGCTAGTAGGGAATCATTGGGGTCAATTGACCTGAACGCTCCTATTTGGATCCGCATTCGGGCAAATTAAACACACGTTGGGCTTGACCAGAATGGAGCTTCCCTAGCGTGGCCGAGATGCCATGGCACGTGAAACGCAGCTGAGGGCACGGCCTGGTTGGAAAAAATTAAAAAAAGTATAATTTGTCACCTTACAAAAATTAAAAAAGTGACTTAAAATTAAAAAAAACATAAGTTGTCACCTTATAAATAGTGAGCCCCTAGAAAGTACTCTGGAGCAGGGTCATCATTTTCGGTTGGAAAAATTTTCGGAGGGTAGCAAAAAAGTTGAAATCACCAAAATTTTGATAATTTTGTTCCGAATTTCATTGAAATGAATTTGAATTTTGTTGAAAATTTAATTTTTTGATAAAAAAAAGGTTATAAAAAAGTAGATATGAACTAGATATTAAATATAGATGAAATAGATAAGAAAATATAGATGAAACTTGCACTAAAATTTGAAGGCGATCTCACTATTTGATTTTGAACTCGAATTTTGGCATTACAAATAATTACTGAAATTTTGGCAAAATTTACGTCGACTTGTCTTTGCGCTATCAAGCCAAGACAAAAGCATCTAGAGAGTACATGCGCAATATTACATTGAGAACAAACCGATAAATTAAGCATGCATATATAGAGAACAAAAAGGTCCATTAAGTTGATTTGTTGCAAACTGTTGCCACAAGGTTACTACAAAATTTACCTTCCAATGAAAAAGTTATCTATATATATAACCAAACAAACAATTTAACTTTGAACGAACACTTGTGACTACAGTGTTACAACGCAATATAGTATACGTATTCCTTCCTCCCCAACTCCACTTAACGAGCAGTTAGTATATCAGAGCAAATTAACAGTTAGTTAATCAGCCCAGCCCTGGAATCAACAGATCGAATCATGTCAAAACTCTATGTTGCCCCTGTACGTGGCCGACTTGATGGTCGGCTTCTTCTTAGGCGAGAGGCTGTCGACGACGAGCGCGCAGTGCACGTTGACCTTGACCTGCCGGAGGTCAACGCTGCCGAGCCGCAGCTCCACCGGCACGCTGACGTAGACGTCGAGCGGCACGTTGCCTTCCTTCTCGCTCTCCTCGAGCGCGCTCTGCAGGCCTGACCCGAACCCATGGCGGCCCTCCATGGCGATGTCCATCACGGTAACGTTCTTGTGGCCCTGGAAGAAGGTCGGGAGGCGGCCGGAGCACAGCGGCGTGCCGCGGTAGGAGACGACGGTGTGGGAGCCGTCGCCGTACTTGATGCCGATCATGTCGTTGGGGTTCTCGGCGCGGACGGTGGCGACCAGCTTGGTGTAGAGCGTGAGGTCCGAGGAGCTGAACTCGAACTGCGAGATGGACATGTTGTTGACGGAGTAGGACGGCGCCTTGGGCTTGTAGACGAAGAATAAGTAGGCCGCCGTGCCGGCGAGCGCCGCGACGATGAGGACCAGGAAACAGCAGCACCAGCACAGGCAGCCGCAGCAGCTGCTGTCGTCGTCGTCGTCGGGGTAGCGTGGGACGTTGCGCTTCCCCATGGCGAGCTTCTTAATTTTTAGGCTAGCAAGCTGGCTAACTAGGGATAGACGTCCCTCCGGCCGCCGCGCGTGGTCCGAACGAGCGAGAGGCCGGCGTAAGTCGACGGGTGGTTGGGCGGGGTGGGTAGGCCGTGCATGGAAGGGAGGATACCGTGGGTTATATGGGCGTCGCTTTGGCTATCTTGTCTTGGAGAGAGGCTGTGAGAAAAAGGCGGGAATGGAATGGAGGCAAATAGGAGAGAACAGCCGGCCATTGGTTTGCTAAATAACGGTTTTGCTATTGCACAGGCGACTGAAATTTTTTTTAGTTTCAATCACCTGAAATTGCACTCTCAATGAACTAAAATTGCAGCCCCCCCCAAAAAAAACAGCTGTAACTTTAGGTGATTCAGAGTGCAACTTCAGGTGACCTGAAATTGCACTCTCAATCAACTAAAATTGCAGCCTCCTCCAAAAAAAAACATGTGCAACTTTAGGTGATTCAAAGTGCAAGTTTAGATGACTGAAAGATAAAAAATTTTCAGTCGCCTGTGCAATAGTCTAATATGCTCTAAAATTTAATTAGCCATTCAATAACGTATAAATCCAAATAAATCCGGGGTTTCCTTTGTGTATGCAATGATTAAAATTGAAGTTGATGCTCAGGATAAATAACTGAATATAAAGTTGTAAATGAGTCATGATTGTTAGAATTAATATTTAGCACTTTAGTAATTGAATAATTCCGCAAATAAATTATGACTTAATTCCGCAAATAAATTATGACTACAAGAACAACATAAATACTAAACATGGGTAAAAGTATAAACTGGATCGTAAACATATGAATCTCATGAGCATGAACTAGAAAAAAAATAAGTATAATAAACAATGAAACATATATATTCATATTGGCAATAAAAGAAACTACAAACTATCGTTAAGATCTACTGTACCAACATCAAGAACAAAGGCATGTGAACTGTTCCTCATCAAAACAGAGGAAGCATGTGCGACCTGATAAGAAGAAAATAAGGATACATCAGAAACATACGTGAATATTAGCCCCTGTGTCAATCCACTAGTTGGTAGAATAACATACCGAAAGAATAGTAGGTAAATTACCATACCCAGATGTCTCTTCTTCGGTATCACCAATAGTCACATTCACAGACATGGTCTAACCATGCTCCTTCTTTCTACCTTTAAAGTTGGGACATTTGTTGCCAGTGGCCGTCCTTACCACAAACATAGTAGATACCTTTTTCCTTGTTTGCCTTCTTATTCTTCTTAAAGTTGGTAGTCTATACAATTTTGGTCTTTCCCTTGAACTTTTCGTTACCGTGGTGCTGTACAATAATGGCACTAGAATGTCTCTCGCCCACCTTAGGATGCATATCCTTCACCTGAGCTTTCTCTTCAACATCAAGAGACGCAATCATACCTCAACGGAAATATCTTGTCTCTTGTGTTTCAGAGATGTGGCAAAATTCCTCCATGACAAAGGCAATTTGGCAATGATGCCTGCAGCAACAAATTTGTCAAGTAATGTGCATCGAGGCGATTGAGCTCCCTAGGAATGAATTGTATCTCATGAGCCTACTCAACTACATTATGGTTTTCAACCATCTTGTAGTCATGATATTACTCTATGGTATACAATTCACTGCCAACTTCCAAGGCATCGAACTTATGTTCAAGTGCCTCCCACAGCTCCTTTGCATCTGTCATTTGCATATACACATCGCACAGACGATCAGAAAGAATGCTAAGAATGCATCCCACAACTATTGTTATGCTTACTTTAAGATCCTATTCTTGTTTGGGAGTAAGATCTCCCTTAGGTCTCCTAGAGGCAAGCCAAAATACATTCAAAGCCGAGAGCCATAGATTGACTCTCGTTTGCCATCTTTTGAAGTTCACATCACAGAACTTTTCTGGTTTCATTACCTCAGCAAAACCAATCATTTTTATCACAAAGTGCCTATCAAATTCATATTTAGGTTTTTGGAATGTTAGAATATTTAACACTTTAGTGATTAAATAATTCCGCAAATAAATCATGACTATAAGAACAACACGAATACTAAACATGAGTGAAAGCATAAACTGGATCATAAACATATGAATCTCATGAGCATGAACTAGCAAGATAAGTATTATGAATAATGAAATATATATATTCATGTTGGCAATAAAAGAAAGTAATGACTACTAGATGTTACCAAACCAAAACTAAGGGTGGTGTGGAAAAGTGAAAGCAATCATTGGCGATAAGGTGTAGACACAATCGATGTAGAGAACGACGAGCAGTCACATAAGTCGCTTCCCAAAAACCTGATTCGTCCTCTCCCATACAGGGTCACAAGGACGATGGCTTCCCTCTTATAGTCTTCGGAAGGAAACCTCAATTGCATTTTTCAAAAACAGAAAGTGCATTAATCATAATTAATACCACATGATTAATCATAATTAATGCCACATGATTAGAGCATTTTTAAACAGCTCCTTCCATTCTGACAGAAGTGCATGGCAAAAACAAAATTGCTATTTGACACAAGTGCATGGCCAAAACAAAATTGCAAAAGAAAGCTACGCCTGGAGCCATGGCCAAACCTGAAATAACTACACCGTTCATGCACGCATTGCATGGCCGTGAAGCTTGGTGAGGCAAGCGAGTGCACACATGTAGTCTTTCTTTCTCTTGCTTCACAAAGACTAGACATGCTCCACCTTAAAGGTGGTGTCTCTCCACCTTGGCTAACAATATGGTACTAATGTATCCCACATGCCACCATGCATGATTGGGCCTTTGCAATCTTCCTAAGAATTGTTAATAAAGGGATGAGCCAAGGCCAATTATTCCAACAATGATTTCCCTAAACATGTAGGCATGCACTTGATGGAGGCCATCAAGGATCCATTAATCTCTCTTAAACTTGTTATCGTTTGAATTAAATATTTTAATAGTTCAAATATTTGCACTATAAATTATTAGAAAATATAGATCTAGCTCATGCAAGGGCATTGGTTGATGACTGGTATCAATAATTACAAAATGAGTCCGCTACCAAGAACTACAAAGTTTATCTTGTTCAATGAGAGCACCATAGATGGTGACGTGACTAACCTGACTAAGAGAGAATAATCTATACCGGTATTTGCTATCTGAACATGAGTTTTATAGTTATGGAACGAACTCCTCCAAATCAAGGAGAGGATAAATTCAGACAACAAAACAACAACGGTCATTTACCTTCTTCAACAATGGTGGTAAGATCTTCAGCGATGACTGGCCAGTGCCGTTAGGGTTAGGATCAGGGCCAGCACTACGCCTGGGCAGCAGAGGCGACCGCCTAGGGCCAATGAAAGCTAGGGGCCCTTAGCTCATGTATGTTAGTATGTATACATGTATGATATAGCCTATGTACTGAATACTGAACATAGTTGATTAATGATTAGTTAGGCCAATTGCCAAAGTCAAGTAATAGCTCATTTAGTTCATGTTGTGCATCCAGCACTGAGTGCTCCGTAAATATCCAAGCATAGACATTCACAGAAAGAACATATTGAGTGAGTCATCGACCAGATCTAATCAACCACGCACACTACCTGCGCCCCTTGACCTCTTCACTCCCACTGCTTGCGGCCCTTGACCTCTCCACTCCTCTTTCGGTCTTCTCTTCCCCAAAACAAATGCTACTGTTGTCTCCATTAATGGAGGAGGAGAGCCCGATTTCATTGATCCCCAACAAATTCGTCTTCAACTTCTTCACTTTGGCAATAGTTCTACTCGAAATCCCCTCATATAGCCATTGCACACATGGTACATTTTTCTAAATTTTTGTTCCTTGATTACCTGTTAAATACCACTCCAAGTCTCTAACGAAACATCTACACTATCTAGAACAAAATCTTGAGCTTTCTTGTAACTTTAGTTTCTTTTTTATATAAAAACTAGTTACGTACCCATGCGTTGCAACGGAACTCATTGAATGTATAGAGAATCGTGCTATAGAAGAGAGTTGCTCTGATCGATTAAAAAGTGGAGAATGGTGAGAAGTTAAGAGAATAGAGTGGTTGGAGGAGAACGGACCGACGACCACCAACTCGTTCTTTTATAATAGTTAAGATATTCATTAGATATGAGATAGACAGGTTGAAAAACTATTTGAGGTCATCAATTCTACATGAAAGGTTGAATGGTCTGGCCACTTTATGCATTGCAAAGGATATATTGGATCAGATTGATGCTGATACTATTATGAATGACTATGCATCTAGAAATGTTAGAAGAAATTGCTTACTATAATCATTCTATTCATAACTCGCTTGCTTGTTCGTCGGGTGATAGATGATGGCTCATGGCTCTTCCTTAGCATACTTCCGCTAATGTAGTCTTTTCCTAAATTATTTTGTCCTTAGTAACATGTTATAATTTTCTAAGACTTATTCATAATATTAACGTGCCTGTGGATTGTCGCCAATGTGTACTTTGTATTTCTGATGTGCTAAGTCTAATGTTGTCAACAAGTACTTTATTTTTTGTGACGTACTGTCTAATGGTTATTGTATTAAATTTTAGTTTTTGCAACTGATATAAAATGTATTGTTACATATTTATGTTAGAACAAAGGGCCTCCATTTTTGTCACACCACAGGGCCTCCAAAATGATAGGAACGACCCTAGATAGGATTAGGGTTCACCCGGTTGGAGGTAGGGTGAGGTGCGGCCCGGCGGTGGGTGGTAGAGGCCATGCAGCGATGCTAGCCACAAGACCGGGGAGGGCAATGGGAGATGGCAGCGGGTGGTGTTGCGACAAGCGGGATGAGTTAAGTTGGGTGGGGGGAGGTGGTGGGCCAGCGAAGGTGCCACCAGTCACGACTGGTGGAAACAGGGGCAGGGCGGTGGTGGAGACGTGCAGGGGTGGGCCCAGTAAGGCCCCAGTGGGGCATTTATAGGTCTCCACTCAAATTTTAACTTATATCTATATCAGTTAAAATTTTATCATTTGTGTCCTCATTGTACCCAACAAAAGTGCTCCTATTAGGCTTAGAATTAGTTTTTTTCAAAAACAAAAATCCAAGAGCAAGGTCATTTATTACCCCACTTAATTTTCATACTGGTTTGTCCGTGTTGGCTTGTGTGTAGTGAAGGGTTTATTAGTTGATCAATCCCTGTCCCGTACGCAGCAAGTTTGATTGTGCAGTATACCATCCTTTATAATCCAGTGCAACTATAAATTTTAACCTTTGTTTACGTAGTCCAACAACATCCGATACCTTACGAATCCATTGACCTCTTAAGTCAGTTGTCCCCTGGCATCGTAAAGGAGTAAAAAAATAATAATTACAAACTAAGACCTTGCACTTAATTACTTCATTCCATGCACTACTACAGAAAGCCTAATACTAGACGGCCAATCACAGACGGTTTGACAAAACCGTCTGTGATCGATACTAATATAGATGATTTTAATTTGGACACTTCTGTGATAATCTAGAATTATCACAGACGGTTTTTTATTAAAAACCGTCTGTGTTGTGTAGACTATCACAGAAAGTTCTTATTAAGAACCGTCTGTGAATAAGAACCGTCTGTGAATGTTCACAGACGGTTTTTAACAAGAACCGTCTGTAATGTCCCGTCTGTCATATTTTGTACATGATCAGAGGTTAATATATAAGTACACATTGCTTCTAATAACTTAACTATAGAACTACTGAGACAAGAGATCACAAATTAAAGGCAAATTTATTAATTTCAATTAGAGGCAAATTTATTACAAAAGTCGCACAGGTAAAGAGTTTCCTAGATTGTAATCTTTTGGGCTTCGTACGCTTCTTCTTCGACTTTGGGACTTGGAGGATCAGCAGCTGACTTCTCGAACGCCATTAAGATTGTCCTTGTCCTCAGCACTTCCTCCTCCAGCCTGGGCAAATGATCAGTAGCATAGCCCATAATCTCATAGAGGATAGCACTATAAGATTCCTCAGAATTTGCCGTTTCTGCTTGATCGGCAATGCTATCCATCAGTCTCTCCAATGCATGTAGAGCTTCTTCCGCTTTGTGCACATTGTAGAGAAGAACCAGGATGAGGGCTGTTTCCCTTTCTTAAGCGGCAGCGAGACGCCTCCATTGACGGCAGATGATCAGGTCGAGCTGACAGATGCAAGAAAGTCGGGGAAGGAGAGCAGGGCGTGTGCGGAGAAATTGCTCTAGATGTAAATTGCTGGCCGCCTGTGTAAAGTTCCGGCTGAACAACTCTTGATGAACAGATGTGAGGAAGGAGATGATCACAAGAATAGTAGAAGCCATATTGTACGTACGTAGAAGAGACCTGGATTAGGCGCGCATATTTAACCTTTAGCACAGACGGTTCGTATACCAAACATTAATGATATAGACGCTTCGTATAACGATCGAGATACGTTTAGACGATCGAAACACGAGAGATACGTTCTGACTTTGCATTATCACAGACAGTTTTTAATACAAAACCGTCCGTGATAATGGTGCTAGGTATTTATTGTGCTGCTCAGAACCGCATCTGTCTTCATTTCGATCCAGATCTAGCCGGTGCTGCACTCTTTTGCTCAAGCGGCAAGCTAGGTGTTGTAACATCCCAAAATTAGGATGTCTGAAATTTGGAGCAAATTAAAATTTTTATCCGCATCTTACTGGGATTTGAATTTTGGCTCAAGAAATCTTATTTGAGTTTTCCCGAATTTTGTGCTGAGCAAAATAGTAACAAGGAATAAACTCCAAATACAAATAAGATTGTTGTGGTTACAGACCAAACAGAGAGAGAGATGGTAGTGGAGAGTTGGGAGAGTTCTGCCTCCCCCCTCCCATAGCCTTCCCTTATATATATGCATATGGGATATGCTTTTACAATTGCGCCCTTACATCAGTACATTCCCATTAGGGGTATTTAAGCCATTACACATGTTCCATTCTGGTCCTTATAACCTTCTAACAGGCCTGCTGGGTTTAGGTGGGGGCCACCCCTACAACAGGAGCCTCTCATGGTGAAGGGCTTCACAGGGCCGAAGCCATGTTGCCGAGTCCTTTGGCCCCCTCCGTCCCTGCGGCCTGTGAACCTTTTTGAACTTGCGGAGCTTTCGTGTGCTGCGGAGGCCGGGATTTGAAGTCGGTGCCGCAGCTGCTATCGAAGTAGAGGCGCGCGCGCTCCGTCCCTTATGCTTCGAACGGGTGGTAGCGGAGTTGGCGCCCCAGCCGAAGTAGAGGCGCGCGCGCTCCATCGCGGTTGACGCGGTGGTAAAGGCATGCCGCGCGCTGTCGACCCTGGTGCTTGGAGACTTCTGCGATCGCGCAGTCGGGTAGTGCGCTTTAATAGCGGCTGGAATCATGCCGACGCCTGGCCTGTTAGAGGTCAGGCTGTCACGCCGTGTGATGTACCATCCCATAGGTGGAACACGCGGCGCCTCGCGACTGGTGCGTCGTCGGACGCGAGCAGTTGTACTTGCCCGTTGGGCCGCCCGCACCCCTCATTTGCGCTTTCGTTGGTTGGCGTTCCGCCGACTGGCCGATTGGCCTTCTCCCAGGTTAGCGACTCCTCGCCGGGTGAGCCTGGGTATAAATATATGGGTGTGGCGGGCCGCTCCTTAGCCGCCCCCTGCTATGCACCTCATACGTGCACATGGTTAGTTTCTCACGTATAGGCCAGCTATTGTTCATCTGCGTTTGATGACCGCGCCGACTGGCGCCAATGTCAGCGAGCGCTGATGAACAATAGATGCCCTATTTATGGGAATACATCATGGCTTGATGTGGAAAGTTTGAATACGGCACGGGATCGGCAAGGCCTGACCTGCTCTCGTAGACAGATATGCTTGAACTTATCCACACCCCCCAGTTACGTTACCGGGCATATGTGGATGCAGGTGAGCGTATCTGTTTACCAGAGCAAGTTCGTGCTTGTCGCAAACCTGACCTCGTACTCTTGAGCTGTGGGGGCCGTCTACGCTGTTCTGTATTGCCCTAGAAGGGTCGCCTCTTGGCAGCGGAGGCTGGGGCCTAGTCGAGATAGACGCGCGCGCGTTCCGTCCCTCATCCTTCGAACGGGTGGCAGCGGAGGCTGGCGCCTAGCCGAAGTAGACGCGCGCGCGCTCCGTCCCTCAGCCTTCGAACGAGTGGCAGCGGACGCTGACACCTAGTCGGGGTAGACGCGCGCACGCTCCGTCCCTCACCCTTCGAACGGGTGGCAGCGGAGGCTGGCGCCTAGTCGAAGTAGACGCGCGCGCGCTCCGTCCCTCACCCTTCGAACGGGTGGCAGCGGAGGCTGACGCCTAGTTGGGGTAGACGCGCGTGCGCTCCGTCCCTCACCCTTCGAACTGGTGGCAGCGGAGGCTGGCGCCTAGTCGACGTAGATGCACGCGCGCTCCGTCCCTCACCCTTCGAACGGGTGGCAGTGGAGGCTGACGCCTAGTCGAAGTAGACGCGCGCGCTTCGTCCCTCACCCTTCGAACGGGTGGCAGCGGAGGCTGGCGCCTAATCGAAGTAGACGCGCGGGCGCTCCGTCCCTCACCCTTCGAACGGGTGGTAGCGGAGGCTGGCGCCTAGCCGAAGTAGACGCGCGCGCTCCGTCCCTCAGCCTTCAAACGAGTGGCAGAGGAGGCTGACGCCTAGTCGGGGTAGACGCGCGCGCGCTCCGTCCCTCACCGTTCGAACGGGTGGCAGCGGAGGCTGGCGCCTAGTCGACGTAGACGTGTGCGCGCTCCGTCCATCACCCTTCGAACGGGTGGCAGCGGAGGCTGGCGCCTAATCGAAGCAGACGCGCGCTCTCCGTCCTTCACCCTTCGAACGGGTGGCAGCGGAGGCTGGCGCCTAGTCGAAGTAGACGCGCGCGCTCTGTCCCTCACCCTTCGAACGGGTGGCAGCGGAGGCTGGCGCCTAGTCGAAGTAGACACGCGCGCGCTCCGTCCCTCACCGTTCGAACGAGTGGCAGCGGAGGCTAGCGCCTAGTCGAAGTAGACGCGCGCGCGCTCCGTCCCTCACCCTTCGAACGGGTGGCAGCGGAGGCTGGCGCCTAATCGAAGTAGACGCGCGCACTCTCCGTCCCTCACCCTTCGAACGGGTGGCAGCGGAGGCTGGCGCCTAGTCGAAGTAGACACGCGCGCGCTCCGTCGCTCGCCCTACGAACGGGTGGCATCGGAGGCTAGCGCCTAGTCGAAGTAGATGCGCGCGCGCTCCATCCCTCACCCTTCGAACGGGTGGCAGCGGAGGCTGGTGCCTAGTCGAAGTAGACGCGTGCGCTTCGTCCCTCACCCTTCAAACGGGTGGCAGTGGAGGCTGACGCCTAGTCGGGGTAGACGCGCGCCTTTGACGTGCCTTTAATGCCGGCTAGGACCGTGCCGACGCTCAGCGTGCCGAATGGCAGGTTGTCGCGTCGGGCAGTGTCTCTTCACGTGGGTAGGGCACACGGCAGCTTGTCACTAGAGCACCGCGGTGGGTCAGGGACTGTGTGACCGCGACTGCTTGCGGTGACGTTTCCTCTTCGGGGGCGCGCGGGGCTGGGCTTCCGCCTATGGCGGCGGCCGAAACTGAGGCGTCGCCCGTGGAGGTTACCACCGTGGGGCCTTCGCCCCCGGGTGCTGCAGCCGCGGGGGCTACTCCCGCAGCGGCTGTTGAGCCGGGGCCGCTGCCCCCCGTTCCAGCCAAGCGGCCGTGCCTGTGGCCGTGGCTTCACGAGACGCCGAGGGGGTTCACCGTGGTGCCTGCGGCCGTGCTGAGGTCCCCGTGGCGCGCGCTCCCCCTGTGCGTCAGGCCACACCGTCCTCCCCGCCGGACCGATCAGCGGCGGCCCCAAACGCGGAGGCCTCTGTTCTTCGCGGAGCCACACCCCCCGAAGGGGCTTGCGACGCTATCACCCCGCGTGAGACGAGGGGGGCAGGCCCCCACAGTCCTCCGGCTGCCACTGAGGGTAAGTTGGCTTAGCTTATCCTGGTATGTTCTTCGTCGCGCGTTGTGTGCTTACGTGCACCCTTGCCCGCAGCGTCACTTATCCCGGAGGAGGAGCCTTTGTGGGAACATGGGGGTTCCGGCGCTGCTGGCGCGAACGTCATGCATCCCAGCCCCGCAGACTTCGTTCCTCCGCCGGAAACGCTGAGGGCGTGGCACAGTATTGTGGATGACGCGGCCGCCAGCGTCAGGCAGCAGGCGCTGCCCACGTACGGGGTGGACCGTCTCGGGGAAGCCTTCGAGGTGTCGGGGGTGTGGGTAAGTACGCACTTATATGACTTCGCCCGGCCATGCCAAGCTTGCTAAACCGCCTTTTTGTCCTACAGACCCTGGTGCTGGGGCAGGCCCTACAGACAGCCTATGCTCGCGCGCAAAGAGCACTGGAGGATAGGCTGCGGGTCACCGAGGAGCAGCTACGCGAAGCCGCAGGGGTTCGGTCTGCCCAGGATGCCCGCATCCGCCAGCTGGAGTCGGAGTGCGCCGAGGCGAAGGCGCATGCCGAGGGACTTGCCGCGTCGGCACGGGAGTCGGCCGCGGCGGTGGCGCAGGAAGCGTTTCGCGGCGGAATGAGACGGCCTGCTGCAACAAGTTGGCTCGCTAGAGAAGGAAAAGGGCGAACTCACCCTGACTCTAGCGGAGCGCGACCGGACGCTTGGCGAGGCTTCAGTGATTGCATGGGACGCCTTGCAGATGCTGGAAGCCCATCTCCAAGGACTTGTGGCTAAAGTGCCGGAACGCGCCTTCGGTCCGGAGGAGTTGCTGCGGGTCCTTCGCTGGATCCATGATGCCACCGACGTTGCGCGCGGCGCTGCAACGACCTTTGGCGACCACTGCGCCTATGTGGCGTCATGTTTGGTGTGCGCCCTCCTACAGCACCGCGGTTGCACGCACCTCGCCGGGCTGGAGAACCCTCAGCTGGAGATGCCTGGCGGAGCCGGAGTGATGTCCGGTGAAGTCCGCGCCGTTCACCGTCCCGTCAAGTTCTTCTACGAGTGGATCTGGGACTACGCCGGGATAGCCGCCGCGCAGGTCGAGCTTCGAAAGTCGCTTCATGGGGAGGGGAGCCTTGGCCAATTTCTGGACGAAGTCCCGCGGCGCGACGAGGATGGCGCTGAGGCCTCCGGAGATGCCGAAGGCTCACAGGTGCGGCGCCGAAGTGGCTAGGTGTGGGCGTGCGTTGTAATGTCTGCCCCTTTATTGAATGAATAAAGTGCATGCTTGCTTCACGTGCTGACTACTTTGACTTTATCCCAGGCAGCGTCCTTGCTGGGGGCGACTGCTCGCGTTTGGCCTTGCGACCCGGCGGCGCCTTCGACGCTGGCAAAGGGCTGAGGAGTCGCTGAACTTCTGGGCGGGTCGACCTTCTTTGGGCGAGGCCCCGGCCTTGGCGCATGTTAAGGACGAGCCCGCGGGTTAGCGGCTTAGAACGGCAGAGATGTTACCGGACTTTTGTACTTGTGTGACGTTTCCGATATGTAGATCTTCTGGCATTTTAGGATATGCGCTGTGTTGATTCCACCTCGGGTTCGCCGATACGCCACGCGCTGCGCGGAGGCGAGATCTCCGCACTCAAAGTGTGCTGTTGGCGAAGTGGTTGCGCGAGGGCTCTGTCCGCCCAGTCGAGGTGGATGCGATAACGCTCCTGGGGCCTTGTTTTTCGGAGGATGCACGTAAGCAGGTCTCCTTGGTGACCTCCCCCGGCGTCCTGCTCGATAGAAGAGCGTGTGCGGAGGCGGACCTCGACGCTTCGCCTTTTTATAGTCCGTAGACTGGCGTGTGCGGAGTCAAACCTCGACGCTACATCTTATTTAGAGTCTGCGGACTGGCGCGTGCGGAGGCGAACCTCGACGCTACGACTTCATTTATAGCCCGTAGACTCGCGCGTGCAGAGGCAAACCTCGACGCTACGTCTTATTTAGAGTCCGTGGACTGGCGCGTGCGGAGGCGAACCTCGACGCTACGACTTCATTTATACTCCGTAGAGTGCGCGCGGGGGCGTCCCCCCGTTGCGTCTTTCGTTTATACTCATACCCGTATCTTTGTCGGAGAGTGCACACGCGATCGTGCGTCTTTGGTTTATACTCAGGCCCGTCACCTTTGGCTACGGCGAGTGCACACGCGAACGTGCGACTTCAGTTTATACTCAGTCCCGTACCCCTGGCTATGGCAAGTGCACACGCGAACGTGCGTCTTTGGTTTATACTCAGGCCCGTCACCTTAGGCTACGGCGAGTGCACACGTGAACGTGCGACTTCGGTTTATACTCAGTCCCGTACCCCTGGCTACGGCGAGTGCACACACGAACGTGCGTCTTTGGTTTATACTCAGGCCCGTCACCTTAGGCTACGGCGAGTGCACACGCGAACGTGCGACTTCGGTTTATACTCAGTCCCGTACCCCTGGCTACGGCGAGTGCACACGCGAACGTGCGTCTTTGGTTTATACTTAGTCCCGTACCCCTGGCTACGGCGAGTGCACACGCGAACGTGCGACTTCGGTTTATACTGCGGGAGCGCGCGCGTGGGCGAGGCCTGCACGCGCTCCTACCGCGTATTTTTGCATAGCAAGAGGTTTGCGACAAACGGTGACCTTTATTACATCCGCATTTGCACGGGTAAGCAATTTACACAAGGCGAAGGCACTGACCGCTGGCCCTTGGTTCGGGCGAAGCCTCTAGTGGTTGGACTATCGATAGGGCTCGCCGAACCGCCTTCGTGCAACGCCGCCGGTCCCCGTGCTGTGGTGCCAACTCTAGGCGAGCTGTTGAGCGTTACGGCGAGGGTATCTGGAGCCATGCTCGATGCGCCGGGCCATGTCTTGGTCACCGTGGACGGTAATGATGGCCTTCGGCCCTGGGAGCTTTATGCACAAATAGCCGTGATGCGGCACCGCTCCGAAGGAGTTGATGAGTGGGCGCCCCAGTATGGCGTTGTAGGGGTACAGGAGGTCGACGACGTCAAATGTAGCCTCTTCGGTCCTAACATTGTCGTCCTGGCTGAAGGAGACTTGAAGGCATATCTGGCCAAGCGCCTGCAGGGGTTGCCCTCCGAAGCCTTGCAGCGGGATTCCTGGTGGGCCAAGACGGCTTCGAGGGATCCCCATCTGGTCGAAGGCTGCAGCGAACAGAATGTTCGCGGAGCTGCCGCCGTCCACCAGGGCACGCCCCACATCACATCCCGCTATAATGACCCGGATGACGAGGGGGTCCTGGTGGGGAAGGTCGACGCCCTGGGCATCAGCGGGTGTGAACGTGATCTCGTGCCGCGCCCAGTCTGGTGGTGCCTGCGCTGGGTACGCCGCTACGTGGTGTAGCCTCCGCACATAGGCCTTCTGCTGCCGTGCCGAGGCAAACTGCAGCGAGGAGCCTCCGGAGATGATGTTGATGACCCTGCGCTGGGCTGCCTCCGGAGCCTGCAACTGTGGGAGGCCCTCCCTAGGCTGCTGCACATGAGCCTGGATCCGCAGGGGGCCCTCATAGGGCTGCGCCCCCTGCCCTTGGATCTGCATGGGGGCTTCGTATGGGTGTTGGACGTGGGCCACCACAGGCTGGCGTGCCTCCAGGTTCCTATCCCTGGCAACGCTTTGGCGGAGCGCCGCGATTGAGGTGCACGCACGCGTGTTGTGGGTGCCACGACCGTGGACTTCACACCACAGCCCCTGGTGCTGTTCGTCGTAATCTCCACGACCTCTATCATCGCGGCCTCGGCCGCGGCCACGTCCTCGGCCTCGGCGCCCCCTACCATCACGACTAGTGGAGGTGCTTTTTTCGAAGCCGCCTTCGATGTCGAGGATCTGCCGGCCTCGCCGCGACTTCAGCTGGGCGCGCTTGGGCCTATCGTACAACTCCTTGTGCGGGGCGTTCCTTCGCTCAGGAGGGTCCTTCAATGACTCCGGCTTGCGCTTTCTGCTCGAAGAGCCGTTCTTTCGCGAGCCGTCGTCTTTTGCCGAGCCTTCGGCTTGGTTGGAGTCGGAGTCGTCGCCCTTTCTTTGTCGTGCGTCCTCTTCCGCCCTGGCGTATTCTTCCAGCTTGTCGAAGAGCTTCGCCACCGTCTTGGCTTCCGCGCGTTATACTCTGCCATCGGGCCTGGGCGAAGGCCCTGTATGGCCGCATTGACGACGGTGGTTTCATTAACATCTTTAACCTGGCAGTGTATCTTCGCGAAGCGCTTGAAGTAGTCTCGGAGCTTCTCTGAAGGCTTCTGCTTTACGGCGAAAAGCTGGTCCGCGTCGACTCGTTCGACATAGTTCCCTTGGAAATTGTTGTGAAGGCGGTCACGGAGTTGCTCCCACACGTAAATGGAGTTTGGCTCTATGGTAAAGAACCAAGAAAGCGCCACTCCTTGCAACGCAAGGGGGAGCCCCTTCGCCTTTGTGGTGTCATCCCCGCCCGCAGCCTCGATCGCGGTTTCTTACACGCGCACGAACTCGCGGGGGTCCATATCGCCTTTGTATGGTTCGATGATGCTGGGAAACTTGAAGTCTTCGGGCCACTCCGCCTGCTGTAGTCTTGCCGAGAGTGGGGACTCTGGGTCGACACGTCGCAGCGGCACGCGGCTTGATGTGGGGGCGTTGCGGCTATCTGCCCTTTCCGAGGTGGGCTCTGGCGCAGCCACCGGCGCAACCTGGTGGCTCCGAGCCTCTTGTATGTCTCGGACGGCTCCGCGGAGATCCCCCAGCTCCCGTTGGAACGCGTTTAGGGCCGCCAGCAGGGCGCTTTCCACCGTAGGTGCCATTGGGGCCACCGGCGCGCCCAGCGGATGGGTCGGCGCAGGGATGATCGCCTCGCGAGGTCCCGAGCTGTCGGTTGCTCCGCCACTACTACCCTCCGTGCCTCCGGCGAGTGTTGCAGCGAAGGTAGGGGGAGTAGTCGCCGCGGCTCCAGTGGCGGGGTTGGTCGTCGCAGCTCCGACGGTGAGGTTGGTCGTCGCAGCTCCGATTGCGGGGCCGGTCGTCGCAGCTCCGGTGGTGAGGTTGGTCGTCGCAGCTCCGACGGCAAGGTCGGTCGTCGCAGCTCTGATGGCGGGGTCAGTCGTCACAGTTCCGGTGCGAGGTTGGTCGTCGCAACTCCGGTGGCAAGGTTGGTCGTCGCAGCTCCGATGGCGGGGTCGGTCATCGCAGCTCCGATGGCGGGGTCAGTCGTCGCAGCGCGAGCGTCGACGTCTGTGGCCCCTACGCCTACGTCGTCACTGGCGCCCGCGACGGCTGATGCCGAAGCCCTGGTACTCACGCGCCGCTCCGACCCGACCGTCTTCTTTCCCTTCACCGCCGCCGATGAAGCTTTTTTCGGTGCCATCCTTCTTTTCCGATCTTCAGGCTTGCTCCTGTCCTCCCCACGGACGGCGCCAACTGTTGTGGTTACAGACCAAACAGAGGGAGAGATGGTAGTGGAGAGTTGGGAGAGTTCTGCCTCCCCCCTCCCATAGCCTTCCCTTATATATATATGCATATGGGATGTGCTTTTACAATTGCGCCCTTACATCAGTACATTCCCATTAGGGGTATTTAAGCCATTACACATGTTCCATTCTGGTCCTTATAACCTTCTAACAAGCCTGCTGGGTTTAGGTGGGGGCCACCCCTACAACAAAGATATATGAAGAAAAAAGGGTAAGAAATGATTTTGGGGAGTTTAAAACTCTAAGAATTAAAATACCAAAAATCTTAGATTCAAATCCAAGTCAATAAATGAAACCCAAAAGAATATTTGTATATATATATATATATATATATATATCCCAAAATAAATAGCCCAAAAGTTGGATGCAAAACTTAAATGAAAATATAAAACTTTAAATGTCATGGAAATATTGAAATCAGTAAACCCTAATATAAAATTTTAAAATATGAATTAAGAAAGAGAATTCCAATTTTCAACATTCTCCTCTCCTCTCTCTCTACTACATGTGGGCCCCCTCCTTTTTCTTTTTCTTCTCTCCCCTTCCCCTCTCTTTTCTTCCACTGCGTGCGGGCCCAACCCATCCTCCTCTCTCTACTGACGCAGCGCGCAGCCTCCCTTCTCTCTGTTTTCTCCTCCCGCCCCACGCTTCCTTCTTCTTTCCTTCCCCCTTTCTTTTCTTTTCCTGTTGCGCGGCAGAGCTAGCTCCACGTCCTCCCTCCCCGCGCCATCATGCGCCTGCTACCGTGCTGCCTCCTCTCTGCTCTGCGCTACGCCGACCCGTACCCTCGCCCTGCCACGCACCGCGCGCCGAGCCCCGCGCCCGGGTAAGAACCGTGCCTCCTCACCCCTCAGCGGCCATAAGAAGCCCCAGCTTCTCCATTTCACCCGCGCCATCCCCATCTTCTTTTTCCTCAGGCTGAGCCCCCATGCCTGTGCAACGGCCGCCGCGCCTCCACGCCGTTCCCGGCCTTCCGGCGACACCCCTCCACCCCGAATGCATCAAAGCATGCCCCTACTCCCTGTGTACATCCCCTCTGAGTCAATTGGACTCCGGTGGTTTGAGCTCGCCGCAGCAATGCTCTTCCTCGCCTCCGGCCGAAACCACCGCTTTCGCCGCCGTCTCCTCCTCAGTCGGCACCAGCTTGATTCCTTGGGTGTGGAGCGTCACCACGTGGTCCTGCAGCTTCCCCAAGCTCCGCTCCGGTTTTTCCCCCACCCCAGTCCGCCGGCGACGCGAGCTTCCCCGCACCACCGCGGGCCATCGCCGCCAGCCCACCTCGGCTACTCACTCGCACGACCAACCCCACGGTAAGCTTCTCCTGTACTCCAACATGCTCTCACAAGCTTCAATTTTTCCTCCTCTTCCCGTTGGCGCCATCGTTCCATTACCACCCCGTCGCCGACCGCTTAGCCCTGCCGTCCGCCCACCTCACCACCGCTCCGTCCGACTCGCCGCTACCCATAGCTTCCTTATCCCCGGGTCAACCCATTTTGGCGGTCTCCAGCGCCTCACCGGCCGCTCCTCGCGGGTGACGCCGCCACCTATTCCGCACGGTTTCCTCCCCTGTTTCCGGCTGTCAGCTCCTTCTATTTGCCCCAGCCACCGCCCACCTCTTCAGCTTTAACCCCCTCCATTCAATTGGTAAAGGGGCAATAGCCTAGTGGTTGACCGAGCCATGTAGTTGTCGGCAGATCCTGGGTTCATTCTCCTCTTTGCACATTTTGGTTTTTATTTTTACCCATTTCTACTAAACAATAATTAGAAAATAAATCAAGAAATCTAAGATAATTGGTTCAAGATCAAATAAAATTCACAGGATATAAAGTTTATAAGCATAAGGGCAATTAAGTGGTTAAGAGAAATAGTTTAAGATTAGTTCACTAATACTTAAATAATTGAAATTTAAGTTAACGATTTCCTAGGATAGCAATTGAATAAACCTTGGAAATAATTATGTGAGAGATAAGTAATTAACATAACTTTAAAATAAATATGAGATTTTAATTACAGAAATGGAATAAAGCATTGTGCAAGGTAAGATCATTAGGGATTTAATGATGGATTAGCTATCAAATATGAGTGACTAAAATGACTAGATTATTTATTCAAAATCTATTTATTAACAAAAGATGGCCATTACCAGATTTGTTAAAAGCCCTAACCAAAGTTAGCAAGGAGAATGACGAATCAAGTCACTCCATAGAATTTGTTAAAAGATGTGCCGTAACAATTTAAAATAAGCTACATGGGTAAAGTAGAAAGTCATGATTTATAAACCCCACCATTAGCGCATCGCCGATAAATAAGCCTCAAACGCTAGATATAGTTAATAGTGACAGTTGGTTCATAAGTTAGTGTTTCCCATAAAACGTCCCTAGAATATATTGTATAAGCTATTTGCGTAACAAAAGCAGTATCTCATTAAGTGACACACAATTAGCCATCTAAAGTATGACGGTCGTTACTATATCATTAAAAAGGTCGTGAAAATACTTTCACGACAAACATTAAATAAAATTGAAATATTAGGTTGTTGCTGTCTAAGTTATAGGTGCGGGACTCGTGTAAAAGACTGTAATAAATATAACAATTGGGCACATAAAGCTGAAAGCTATTAACAAAACGACTAACCCTTAGCTCAGATGCAAGTTATATTAAGGCGATGTATGAACCCTAGGTCGGGGTTAATGCTCTTACGATGTACAAGCTAAGTGCCATGCAAGAAATAACAAGCTAATATTGTAAAGCAGCACATAAGCCTACCCTAGTTCATAGAACTTCCTTGATAAACACAAAAATAATGCAAGAAACTATTAATACAAAGATCGAGTTGTCATGCTCTGCCATTAGGTATACCTATTTATCCCTAAGCACTAAACAAAATAATATCATGAATATACCTTTATCATGACCTATCCTTGACCTCCGTTTTGGCAAGTTTCCTTGCCATCCCCCCCCCCACTTTACTCTAATCACTATGACATCGACAATACTCTACGTTCGATAAACCATGTCTCAAATCACCTGTTTAATCATAATAAAAAATTAATTGAGTTCAATTGGGTTTATTTGGATTATTTGGATCTTTTGAGTTATTTGTTTTTATTTGAATTCAGTTGCTTAGCACGTAATTAGAAATTGGAGTCCGGAGGAATCAACTAGCAAGCGAGGCCGAGATCGAAGTAAAGATAAAGACCCGAGCCTCAAGATCGACAAATGAGAAAGCTTTGAGTGAGCTCAAGACTGCGGTAACCCGCGCAAGGCGAGTCAATACTTTGATCATGTTGATCCTATGTTTTTTGCAAATTACTTTGTTTTAAATTATCAAATTGCATGATGTTAATTTATATGCAAATACATGCTTAATTTAATATTCTAGTTATGTGCCAATTGTTTACCTTGAATAATATTACCCCTCCTTTGGAATATTTGAATGTGTGAACCTTGTCGCCCTAGCAAAAATATAATAGTAACATTTCGAAAATAAGTCCTTAATTATATGCCATGCTTAGCATTGATTAGGAACCCGGAGCAAGAAATTGTCCCAAGCATCACTTTTATTCATGAGAAATTGATTCGGGCAGTCATGACGGGAATGACTGGTATATGTTGGTATGATTACTTTATGTTCCCAAAAACCCCAACATACTTAAATATCTGGGCGGATTGGTTCGAGGGTGTGAATGTGTGGTGCAGTGGAAGCACAAAGTGGGTTAGTGGTAGACCGCCCAGATACCATTAAGGACTGAATCTTGTCATGACCTCTTGTGTAAAACAGTACAACCACAAGTCTGTAAAATACAACTTGGCTAAGTAGACTTATCAAAACCCCGGACTCATCTCACTGGTAGTGGATTGATGGGGCTACGCTATGGCAAGGGGGCCTGAAGGGACACCAGTGGAGGGTGAAGTTTCCCAGCTGTCCTAACGTTGCGGGAAGTAGAAGCCCGAGCTGCGTTAGTGGCTGTGGGAAACATCCCGCGCACAGATGGGACCCACCGCAAGTGGGCGGCTACCCATAATGTGAGATGGCAGAAGGGACTAGATACTTTGAAAAGTCACTGTGATGGTCTGCTCTACCACATGACTAAGGAATCGTGTGGGGCAACGAGTTGATTGTCTCTTGTGGGTAAAGTGTACAAACTCTGCAGAGTCAAAACTATTCGAATAGCCGTGCCCACGGTCAAGGGCGGACATGGGAACTTAACCAGATATAGTTCTATTTCGAAAACTTTGTGGGTGGGAATGGAAAAGTGGAGGGCAGTGGAAAGCCCTGATTTGAATTGTCCTGGGTGTCGTCCCAGTGGTAAGATAAGCGGCTATAACGCTGAAAGATGCTATATGGTGCGGATGCCATGTAACGGTGGATGGAATCTGGATCGCTATTATTATTGCATACTCTTGAACATTATGCTTTTGTTCAAAACTGCTAGGTCTCAGGAAATTTCTATGTATTATATTTTTAAATATTGGTAACATTTCTCACAAATAAGATGTTAGGAAGAATAAATAGAGTCGTAAGAAAGGAAGATGACAGTTTATGGTAATCACATAAAGAAGTTGGTGGATTCAGGATTGATCATAGGAGGGATAATGATAGTGTGGAGTCTAGGAGATATAAATGGGCGGAGCCCAAATGGATTTATAGACTAGATAGATGAATTATATGATTTTTGGAGTATTAGGAAATGCGAAGGTAATGGTTGGATTACAACATTGATATTTGATATAAATTCTTGGGAGATGTTGACAATATTGGGATTAATAGGATTTGAACAATTTCTAGATGGATGAATTGATTTTTCTGGAAATTTGGAGGTATGAAAATAACTATAGGAGATTAATCTTGATCAATGATATTCTTGGTGGAGATATATTAGTGAATCATAGACCTGATCAATGATATTCTTGGTGGATATATATTAGTGAATCATAGACCTGATCAATGATATTCTTGGTGGATATTTATTAGAGAATCCTAGATCTGATCAATGATATTCTTGGTGGATGTATACTAGCGGTTCGCAGACTTGATCAATGATATTCTTGGTGGAAGTACAATAGTGAAGTAGTTAGAGATGGATAATGGATAATAATGTTGATAATTGGGAGAGCAAAGTATGGTTGTGGATCAATAACAAAAAGGATTGGATTGTTAGGGATTAGTGTACAAACGATATTGGTGGATTAATTAAGTGATATTAGATAAAGGATGATACTACATGTTTAGAGTTTTAGACAGCAAACCATATAGAGATTGTATGATCAGTGGATTAATGAAATGACGTCGCTCACTATTTCGAGGGGTAGATAGAAATCAATATAGAAAGAAAGAGATCGGTGGATTAGTTAAATGATGTTACTCGCTGTTTGGAGTCTTAGACAACAGTCAATAATTAAAGTGTATTTTGGTGGATTAAGTCAATTATGACAATTGTTGTGTGGAGTTTAGGTAGCAACAATAATACTAAAACTAAACCATGATAATGCTACCAAAAGCGATTTTTGGCAAATAAAATAACCCGAGCATCTCCTTTGTTAAGCCATGCATACTATTTATTTGCATTCTGTGTATTGGCTCGCGGAGCACGGGGTCGGAGTGCTCACGCTCGCTTTTGCGACAAAATTCAGACTCAGGAATCAAATCACCTCGCCTCAACAACAAGATTGGACAAGCTGGCAGAGAAGATGAAGATGTCAAGGGCTAGGTCGTGAACCTCCAGTTGGCTGCCTGTGGGCATGTCCTGAAGGTCCCACCTGTGTGCTTCGTTCTTCCGCTGCTGCAATTTTATGATTTCGGCCTATTCGGCCCATGAGTAAGTCTATTATTTTAATTACGCTTCCGCATGATATGTATTTTGATATTCAGAACTGTAATCTGTGAGCACTATCTACTGATCCAGGGAATAGTGCGGTGGAATCACAGAGGAATCCGGATATTAATATCTGGGTCCCTACAGGTGTCGAGACCCGAATATGCAAATCCGGACTCTCCTGTGTATTCTGCACTAGTCCAGGATCACGTTAGCGCACAAAGTGTAAACAAAGATAAATATCATCCACATCACGATATACTAAAGAGAAATCCAAATTATATTATTAATTACCAAAGTACGACCTTATGGCCAAGCTTACAATTAATAGCCTGAAGGGCTTAAAGAAACTAGCAGCGGAAAATCAAATAAACTCATGAGCCATTTGACATGCCCACAGGCAATTGATTGGGAAGCGAAGTCCTAATCCATGAAGTCCTCGAAGTATCCTCCCTCCAACAACTCCTGCTGATCTGGTCCTTCCTCCTCAACTGAGCAAGTATGGATGAAGCCGTGAGTACATAGTGTACTCAGCAAGTCGTTTATAACAAAGTATATAATATAATATACAAGGCTTACCAAAGAATGGCTAAAAAGGTTAATTGTGCAGAAAGCCACAGTTTAAGGTAAATACAGTAAATAGGTTATAAATCAAACTTTGACAAATGGTAATAAATTCATAATCAAAGGAATTGAGACCAACCACGAGTGAACTAACCATCCACCCTATGAATTCACCCGTGAACTACCCATTCACTTAACCCAAGCAAGATTTCATGAAAACTCTACCCCTCGTGTGAAATCACCGAGCATTGTCTATGACCGAGGACACAGCTATTCGAATAGTTTTACACTCTGCATTGCACAACTGTGCCCACACAATGTGATCATCTTCACGTTAAAGAGAATCACAACAAGGCTTTTACAATGATCCATCTCAACCTAATCCCACTCGCTAAGGTTTCACCGTCGAGTAAGCTACCCATCTAGTCGATAATTGCCCCCCTTGCGCCACAACAACATCAGTAGCGAAACCAAAGTTGAGACTTCACAAATTATTATGCCAGGTCTATCCCATACTAGACATGTGGTTTGCGAAGTAAAGCTCAAATCAATGGCGCACAAAGTTAAGTCCTTAAATTTACCCAGGCGACACATCCACATCCCATGTGCAACCTACACCCCCTTTACTGCACAATCAATCGCCCAAATGAAACCATGTTTGTATAACCAATACCAATGACACTACCCATGTCATGGCCAATAAGTTTTATAACTGTGGCTAACCACCACGTTCAAGTATATCATTAAGTCAAGATTAATTAACCACATGTGATGATAGACTCCACGTACTACAAGCATGGCTAAGCGATTCTAAGCGTACCACCCATGTGACAACTAGTACTGCATCACTAAATAATTTCCCACCCTATGGTGACAATGGAATCATGACATCCAAATTATCAAGGAGAAAGTAATCATCAATTGGGTCATTAACTACCAATAGAAGGGTTTTATAATAAAGTAGCAATGCATGATAATTTAAAACAAAATAATACATAATAAATTTGAAAACTGGGTTCAACATGATCAAAGGACATGACTTGCCTTGGCCTTGCTCAGTTGACGGCTCTTGATCCTCGAATCCGGCTTCAGCTCCCTCGAACACGTGATCTAACGAGAGAGAAACAAATCGAGACACAAAATAAATTCAAATAAAATTCAAATGAACTCTAAAAACTTCCAAACCTGAACCAAAAGATAGAGCTAAATTTTAGATGAATTTAGAAAAAAGAATTGGGTCAATCGGAGTTCGGACGAGGAAGAACGGACTCTTAGAAAAATCTAATTTGGGAAAAGGCTGAAATTCGGAAAATGACCTGTGATGTGGACTCTATGGTGGACCCGACGCACGGCACAGTACGGCTGACTCGGCTTGCTGACGCGACCGCTGACTAGGCCCTAGGGCTGACGTGGCGATGATGTGGCAAGCTGACGAGGCTCGGTATACGGCACATGCGACAGACCGGTGGGCCCGGTTTGTCAAAGGAACGGCGCACGGTGGACAGAGTCCACGGGAAGGCGAAGCGGCGGGGCGCGGCTGGTGTCGGTGCTGACGCACGTGGGTGGGGGTTGCGAGGCTGCGTGGGCGCGGACCGAGGCGAGGCGACCGGGCGGCGGGGAGACCGGGCGGCGGGGGACCTGGCCGGCGGCGACTTGGGACGGCGGTGGGTGCTCACCGCTGGCGGCAGACGGAGGCAGACGACGACGGCGAAGACGGGCGGTACGAGGGCAGCGACGACCTCCCGCGGCGAGGCAGCAACGAGGCTCCCGGTGGCGAGGGCGACGGCGCTCGGGGCACGACGGCGAAGGCGACGGCTGCGGGACGGAGGAGACCCCAGGGGTCGGGCCCCTTTTATACCCGGTCCCCAAGGAGTCCACGGTAGGTACGGCAGCGGAGTTCGGCTCGGGCGTTTCCCGATCGGAGATGGAGGAGGAGACCGGATCGGGGACGACGCCTGACAGGCGGGTCCCACCTGTCGGTGGTGCGGAGCGGCGGACGACGGAGATTAGCTGTGGCCGGGCGAACGCGTGGATGGGCGACTCATGTCATCCATCCTACGGAGGGGAGCGGGCGCAGGCGTGGCGCGGATGCGTGCCGCGTGGCAAGGGGGGCGAGGCAGGCTGGCCGGGCGGGTTGGTCCGGCTGGTGGCGTGGGCCGGAGAGAGAAAGGTGGGCTGGCTTCGGCCCACTAGGCCTTTAGGGATTTTTGAGGTTTTTCCTTTTCCCAGAAATTCAAATAAACCTTTTGAGCTCTAGAAAATAGCAAATAAATCCAAAAAATCCCAAAAAATTACAGAAAAGTCCTTGAGGCTCAAGGAACTCAAGTAAAATATTTTTGACTAATGTTGATGTTTGATTTAATCATGTTAAATCTTTTTGATTGATGAAAATTCCAATTAAGCTTTAATTAATTCCAGAAAAATACAAATGGTGCATTTTATTTTAAAAAAAACTTTTAAAAGGCTCTGAAAATCAGGATGTTACACTAGGCGATTTCAGGCCAATTATTTTGGTGGGAGGAGGTAGAGATTGTGCTTTGAAGATTCATACTTTCCTGGTTGCTCTAGATATGGTTAGTAATGAAATTTATTTTTCTTTGCATTACAATTTAGATGTATGTAATTGGTGAGTGTTATTGAAGATGGTTTGCAAAATTGTTGGTTATATAATAGCTGTTGTGTTTATAATATGAATTAAGCTAGCAAAGCCTAAATGCATGTGGTATATAAATATGTAGTAATAATTAAATAATTTAATTTTTAATACTAAGTTGTTATATATATACATAACGTAGGACTGAAGCTGGATGTATGCCACGAGCCGTGTGAGTGAAGAGTATATTAATGGCGTGTCTGCTTTTGCAAGAGCTGCCGAGGAGGATATGTTGAATAAGGGGGTGGAATATATGTACTGTCCATGCACTGACTGCGAGAATTTAAAGATGTTTAAGAACCGAGGGCAAATTGAAGCGCACTTGATTCGGAGGGGTTTTAAAAAGGGTTATACGTGTTGGACCAGTCATGGCGAAGTCAATGATCATTTGCCGCCGGAAGATATCGCCGGTGAAGTGAATGATATGCCGCTAGATGACATCACCGGTGAAGTGAATGACATGCCGCCAGATGACATCGCCGGTGAAGTGAATGACATGCTGCCGGATGATGTCAATTGTGGTTCGGATTCGGATAGGTTGCACGATGACAATCTAGATCAGATGCTTTGCGATGTAGAAGAGAACTATGATGAGAGAGAGTATGATAAATTCCGGGGCTTGATAGAGGACTCGGAGAAACCTTTGTTCACGTGTTGCAGGTCAAAGTGCACAAGGTTGTCGGTCGTGCTTGAACTGTTGAAATTGAAGGCAAGCAATGGTTGGTCCGACAAGAGTTTCACGGCGCTGCCAGGTCTTTTAGCGGACATGCTTTCGGAGGGAAATGAGTTGACTAAAACCACGTATAAAGCCAAGAAGGTTCTTTGTCTGTTGGGAATGGAAGTAGAAAGAATACATGCATATCCGAACGACTGTATCCTGTACCGTAAAGAGTATGCAAACATGTATGTATGTCCGGTGTGCAACGCATCCCGATACAAACGTAACAATCAATCAGATGACGGGGAGGGAACAGAGGCGAAGAAAGGACCTCCTGCTAAGGTGGCATGGTATTTTCCTATAATTCCCCGTTTGAAAAGGTTTTTTGCAAATCCAAAGGAGGTAAAACTTCTGCGTTGGCACTCGGAGGAGCGCAAGAAGGATGGAATGCTAAGACACCTTGCTGATTCCACCCAGTGGAGAAACATCGATAGGAGTTTTGCAGACTTCGGTGCAGAACCAAGGAATATAAGGTTTGGACTGAGTACAGATGGAATGAATCCTTTCAGTAGCATGAGCAGCCGACATAGCACATGGCCCGTGACTCTCTGCATCTATAACCTTCCTCTTTGGTTGTGTATGAAGTGAAAGTATATTTTGCTGTCCATACTTATCCAAAGGCCAAAACAACCTGGGAATGATATCGATGTGTACCTAGCACCATTGGTGGAAGATCTAAAAGTACTGTGAAACGAAGGGGTACAGGTATGCGATGCATAAAAACGAGAAAACTTCACTTTGCGCTCCTTATTGTTCTGCACCATAAATGATTATCCTGCCCTTACTAACCTATCGGGCCAGAGTACAAAAGGTGCCAAAGCTTGTACCCACTGTTTAGATGATACCGAGAGTGTGTGGCTGAAACACTCACGCAAAACTGTCTACATGCGTCACTGCCGGTTCCTTCGGAGGGCAGCAAGGGCAAAGCAAAGAATAAAGTGGACTTCACAGTTGTCAGCCAAGTAATCGATAGGTAATTACATTTTCTCCATACATACCTATATTGTACTCTTTCTTTCCTTTCGAATGATAAGGTTAACTTTTTTGAATCACGCAGGGCATTCGCGGTGTACGTTGCAAAGGGAAGTGACTCGGCGCCAGGGGCCAAATGCCTAACACATGCTCGAGATTTTAAGGTATTCGCTATTACACATTAATTAATCCTATGTAACATTTGGTAGTAATGCCTCTCGAATTAACACATTCCATTTTTTTGCAGTGCCACCGGCAGCAGCCGGGCAACACATGTGGATTCTACGTTTGCCACCATATGGAAATACTTCTCGATTCCTCGAGGATCACCAATTCCAAGATTTGTCAATCTTCCCATAATTACTTCATACTTACCACGTTATATGTATACGCACATTGATATTCCTATCGATAGGCTGCGTCCATCCCGTTAACTGCATTGAAACAGTGCAACCTTTCACGAAATCGAGCAGAGTTAGCGTACTTTTTGGTGGCTGGAGTCATAAACTCAAATGGAGAGTTCCACTATGCACAATGATTTTTTATTGCTCTTATCACTCCGGAATCGAGGTCTCGCGAAAAGAACGGATCCATAATCAACGAACTTGTCAGCTGCACAAGCAATACTTGAACGACAATCATACACCATCCAAGTATAGCTTGTGCAGCCTGACAAGTTCGTTGATTATAGATCTGTTCCTTTCGCGAGACCTCAATTCCGGAGTGATAGAGCAATAAAAAATGCAATGTGGCCATCTAAGTGCAAATACAATGTAGATCTTTTGTAATTGTATATTTGTTAATGGATATTTTATTTTATTTCAATTAATTGATTCGCAAAATGGATGCTTTATGTTTGTGAAATAAAGTGCGATGTGAATTGGATGTTTTATGTTTGTGAAATGAATTGAGATGTGAATTGTATATATACATGTACATGTTGATCTGCTTGTTTCAAAGGGCATGGCTAGCATTTCCTGAGGCTAGCCAATAAACAGGAATAGATTTAGGGGTACAAAAGAATAACACAGACGGTTTGTAACTAAAAACTGTCTGTGATAGCTGATAATCAAAGACGGTTATCACAGACGGTTTTTACTTAAAAACCTTCTGTGATTATCAGCTATCACAAATGGTTTTTAGTCAAAAACCGTCTGTGATATTTACACCACAGACGATTCGAAAACCGTCTGTGATAACCTTCGATTATCACTGACCCATAAATTCAGACGGTTCACAAAACCGTCTGTGATGACGTTTTTGAACCGTCTGTGATGACCTTTTCTGTAGTAGTGATGTGACCGTTGGTGTAAATGTAGATTTGCATTTCAACCACTTCGAAAAAAATATCACTGGGATCTTGTGGCCATTTGTAAAAAGGAAGTAAAAGCTGTCGTAGTTAACATTCATTATTATATGACACTAACAAACGTTCTAATGTCAATAGCATTATAAACATGATTCCATTCAATATCTAATGTTATCGATCTATACTAATTGGAGGCTCCTCAGAAGCCGCCATATTAATTCTAGGAGAGAAAAGGCAAGAAATTCTCATAGTAATCAATATCTATACTAATTGGACGCTCCTCAAAACCCTCCATGTTAATTCTAGGAGAAAAAAGGCTAGGAATTCTCATATTAATATGGAAAAACAAAATAGCAAAAAAAATCCTCACATTAATAGTAGAAAAGAGAATCTTGACCTTCTAATGTTTGCAATCTATTGCTTCCATTGCATAATTAATAAACATTGGCAAGGTAATGTTGTATCTATTTATAATTATAAGGTACGTAGAATCGAAGAGTATTTGAGTAGGACTCGGAAAACGGGAGTTCGATTAGAAATATGCAATACAAACCAAGGACAAACGTCGTCAAGCCTCAAGGCCAAGTCAGACTACGAGACGTCGGCATGCACGATTGCACCATGATTTGACCCAAATTAAGAAAAGGATAAATAATAAACTTTGCCTTTGCATTTTTGTGATCGGTGATACAACCAAATGTGTCATACTGTATATTTTCATGAGACCTCTTTAATTGAAAATACAAAAATAGCAAAAATTCCCACACTATAATTTGGAAATACAAAAATTGCTAAAAATTCAAATACTAATCGGGATCTCAGAGAAATAAGATAAGTTTTCCTTTACTTTTTTTTTTGTGATCGGTGATACAAACAAATGTGGCATACTAATTAGGTTGATGAGACCTCGTTAATTTGAAAATAGAAAAATAGTTAGAAATTTCCACATTAATTTGAAAATAGGAAAATAGCTAGAAATTCCCACATTAATTGGGATCTCACATGCGTGGTGTTGGATAGATCATAATCATTTCTTTTGAGAATGCATGCCTTTGCCCTAAAAGAGGAAAAGAGGAAGATATGTCATGATCATAGAGGGGCTAAATATAGAACAGCTGCACGTGACGTAAGAGTTGTCCACGACTATCTATGAGAAGTGAAGGCAAATGTGGCCCCGCTCGTAAGGTAATACCAGAAATAGCTTCTGGCTCTGTGGAATTGCAGATTTGGTCCCTTGGCGCGCCGGAAGACTGACGTGCCTGGAAGGAGCGCTAGACACATGGCGAGCTCAGGTAGGGCACTAGGCCAGGTGGCCAGTGGCGGATCCAGAAATTTCAGAATGGGTATTCAAAGTTACTAAAATATTGTTCAATAGAAACATAAAGGTAAACAATAGCGAAAATTGAAGTATAATGTTTATACTAGCTTCACGAAGGACTCTACTTTCTTTGATACTTAATCCACCACGAAAAAAATAAAAGTATCTTTCTTGGCATGCCACAATCAAATTTTAGGATGATGCATAGTTGATAACAGCTTATTGGCGACATGGTATCTATATGGCAGGTGGTTTGGTAAACATAACAACTGTCAATAAAATCTAGATCAAACATTTGTGGGTGCAAATTATGTCAAGTTACAGAAGAACAACATCTGTTTTCTTCCTTGGCATCCTTGCTATTATGGAAAACAGAACAGGGTTTACTTCTAGATCAATGAATGATTCTAGATCAATGAATGACAGCAATGCAAAATCTTTGAGAACTTTCTACTAGGTATCGATGGTTGTAATCCAATGAACAATGAGCAATAGAAAGTAGTAGAATAAATAAAGCTATCAAAGCAATTCAATACGTATTATACCCCATATATATACTGATTTTTTGCTAAAAATATTTGGGTATTCAAGTGAATACCTATGAATTGTGCTAGATCCGCCTCTGCAGGTGGCGCAACCGGTTAGGGCACTAGGCAGGTGGCGCACCGGTGGAGCGTGCAAGGAGGTGGCCCGGTATTTTGTTTTATTTTTTTATTGTTTATCAAATTTATAAATATAGCAAGTAGGCATAAAAAATTATAATGTTTTTAGAGCCTTCGGACAAGATTATAATTTAAATTGTATTAGGCGGAGATACAACGTGATGCTACTAAAGATAGTATACATGAAGTCATGATGCAGCCGGCCGCTGCGGCCTCGGATGGCGTAGGTGATCCTCAGGGAAGGTGAACCTGGCGGGGGTTGGCGTGCATCTCGGAGGTCGTAGCGTGAGGCCTGCGTCGGAGGGGGGGTTGCAGACGACTCCACGTAGGGGTACGATGAAGGGGCAAAAAAAGTATTTAGCCAGTCGTTTGCAGTTGGGTCATATCCTGTGCAAATGGTACAGATGCATTAGGGCTGACGTCGCGACATTTGCAGTGCGTAGTACTGTTGGAAGGCATGTACCTAAGGAGTGGGAAGTGCAGACGACAAACTCTATCCTCGATGACCGAGCTGCTCTGTGCAGACCTACGGATTTTGTGCGATGCGTTAGTGCGGTGCATATATTATCTTATGTAGTTACAGCGTACCAGTGTATATGGACGCGTGGATGATGATCCCCTACCACAATCACTGCTGTAGTGTTGCACAATGTTTCCCTCATACATCTAGGTGAACCGGGGGTTGCCCTCACGCAGGTCAGACGGAGCCCCATGTCCGAATGTTGTCAATGCGTCGTGTTGATGCAGCAGAGAGTCGGGGTTGCTCTCTGTACTCGGCTGCCGTTGGCCCAGCGAGGAAGTCCTTGCATGCACTCCTTCTATTATGAAGATGGTTGTAGCAAAGTGCTGCCCCTGCTAAATGTTGCAAGAAGAAACATTGGTAAGAGATATGTTACACTAGAATGCACGAAGAAAAATAGAGGACAACATATATGAACTTCCATACTAGTAGCCCAAAGCGCATGGAGAAGGAACGACCGTAGGTAGGACGACGACCGAAGTGCGATGGACGTGTGGACGGAGGTGCGAAGGGTGGCGTGGAGGGCAGTGGGGGTGGAGGCTACCCTCGGTGTTCATGTCATGGCATGGCATCATCACTGTGCTGACCACAACTGATAGACCATTTCCCCACCCTCACGTTGTCATAGATGGAACATATCGTACCCAGGAGCTAGTCGATGGTAGTGTTCTTTCCACGATGCAGAGCATATTTAGCCTCGCGGTGGGCACTGTTGAGGTCGTTGTGCTCTAAGGCAATGGAGAACAAGTTAGAAATGTGTTGCCATTGAAAAATTGTAACGAGATTGCCTTACCGCCTCATCATAGCGTGCTACCTGGTGAGCATCTGGACCCACTCGTACAGCATCATCGTGTGTGATCTTGGTGGACAATGTGGCATTGCCCAGTAAACCTTCTCCAGGTGCGTGGAACGTACCATATCAAGTGTGAAGTGTACATCTCCACGTCGTATGGTCATGCCTCCTACACAACCTCGATCGTTGCTTGCTCAGCCCGTTGTGTCATGTACGCTAGCTGAGCCTGGGTCCAGTCCTCACTCTTGTGGCCTTTCGTTGTTTGTCGCAAGTTAGAAGGGACATCGCAAAATCAAAAGAGACATGCAGGAAATAAGGAAATGGATTAAAACAAACGAGGACACACCTGTTTGCCTGGTCTCGAAGCAGTTGTCCCCGTAGCAATGACACCAGCTGGTAAAGCCCGACTTGTCTAAGGACCCGCTGTGGGTTGTATGGCTTGACCATGTGGGAGAATACCAGATATCAGGTTGTAAGCTAGTATGCATGATCCTATAGGCACAACAGGAGAAGCCATATGGGGCCTTGGCTGCAATGAACTCTGGAGTCCACGACCACTAGATGACCTCTCTTGTGGAGAGTCTCGAATGGGTTATGAAACTCAGGGTACACACACCTAGGTCTCTCCCTGGACCACCCTAGGTGAGCACATGTCCAACGTGTGCCCATTATGGGCCTATCAATGTGGTCCCCGCCAACCCCATCAGGGTAGAACTCGAGGTTCAACTAGAAATGCTCCATGGTCATATGAAAGTATGGTTGGCCAATTAGGGAATGGTCCCAAGACCACAGCTGTAGTAGGGTGTAGCATACTGCGAGGAATGGCTCCTCACTGGCACTACCATAGAAAGAATCATCACAGGTGGTTCAAAACCATCATCACAAATGGTTTCTGAACCATCTGAATTTATATGTTTGTAATAACAGATGGCTATCATATATGGCTCTTAAACCATCTGAGATAAGTAATAACATAGATGGTTTTTCCAAACAACCGTCTATGACATATCATATATCACAGATGGTTCCTAAACACAATCATCTATGATATCTGAATATCACAGATGACTAATACTAAAAACCATCTATGATATATCAAATATCACAGACGGTTCTTAAATATAACCATCTGTGATATCAGATATATCACAGATAGCTAATAAGAAAAACCATCTGTGATACATGACATATCACAGATGGCTAATACCAATAATCATCTATAATATGTCATATACCACAGATGGCTAATAAGAAAAACTATTTGTGATATGTTATATATCACATATAGTCTATAGACATAACCATCCCATATGCAGTTTGTTAATAAAAAACTGTCTGTGATAGCTATTTGAATTGCTAAATTATTTTCTGTTTTTTGCCTAGTCTTAAGAAATGCTAGCCATGCCCTCTGAAAACAAGCAAGCAGATCACATATATAGCCGATGACAATCATTACAAGATCTCACAAATGAATTAAACAACTAAATGAAGTATAATTAAATTAATTGTTTGATTAAGTATAACTGAGTGAATATATTACAATTGAATAAAATATTTGAACATCTAATCATCAGCACCAGGGTATAACTCTCCCTTCAGGTAAATGACTTACCCCATCAAGAATTCGGAGAGCATTCATCGAACTTCGGCGAGTTTCTCAAGATTGTATGTACTTGAGTCAAATTCCATGCCCTAGCGTTAGCAGTGTTAAAGTCATTAGCATACACACACACATATATAAATTGATAATCATGAAATAAATATTAGCAGGTTGACAAACCTCTAGATCTTTTGTCTTAGTATTCATGATTTTCTTCATATGTCTGCAAACATAGAATCCATATATGTTACCCTGTAGCTGCTGGTGGCATTGCAAAAATAGAATTACGTACATAGGTATTGTTAGTTCTAGAGGCATTATTACGAAGTGGGACATAGGATTGTTGTGTTGTAGCGGGTACTAGAAATCGCGCCTGACATGCATCATTTTTACATATATTTACTTGTCATTTTACCCTCATATTTTTCATATTTTGGGATCATTTATCATCATTTACACATTTTTCTATAATTAGTTGCTTAATTTGGACCATTTTGCATTTTTATATATTTTTTGTATGCAGGCGCAAATAAGGCACATAAATGACAAATTTGGCATTCCGGGACTGATCTGTATAAATGTGCACATCATCACAGACGCATAGGATCTTTTTGCGAAGAAATCAGAGTTTCTGAGGGCCAAAACAGAAGAAAACACTAATGGGGAAGGACCTCCTTGTAAACCTTAGATTCTTCGAGGACTTATCTGCAAAATGCCAAAATTCCCCAATTCCATCAAAAGCCAGTGTCGCCGCCTGTGGAAAGATTGAGCCCGGCATTTTTTCTTCTCCCCCTACCCCTACTGCTTCTTTCCTCGCCCCATCCATCTCCATCTCCGGCCGCCGGCGAGGCCAGGCCGACTCGCCGGTGCACCACCAACGCCACCTTCTCCTCCCTCTGCTCTTCCTCCACATCACCTCTCTTTGCCGCTTCTCTCCACTATCCACCGGCCGCCGCATCCTCCATTAGCGTCGCCCCCTTCTCCTCTGGCAACTGCATCCACTGCGCCACCTCTCTCCGCCGCCTCCCACTTCCTCCTGGATGCCATCGCTCCTCCTCTGCGCCTCCGCTTTGTTCCACCTCGGCGCCGCCGCTCTATGGCCACCACCGGTGAGATCCACCACAGCGCACTGCCCTGTGCCTGGCATTTCTTCTTCCTTTGTCCCCTTTGCTCTCCTCGCCCATCTCTTCCACCACCGGCCGGCAGCGAGCCCACCGCGCCTTCCACTTCCTACTTCTTCCTTGGCCTCCATTTGCTCCGAAACCTCCTCTGCTACCTCAGCTGCCCTGCTCACCTCACTTCTGGCCGCCGCCTCTCTTCTTTCCCTTGCCTCCCCTTTACTTCTCCTCCTTCTACTCCTCCATCTCCTCCACCAGTAGCCTCCCATCTACCGCTAGTTCACCCTCGATCTCCTCTGCAACACCGACACTGACGGCATCAACATCTTCCCCAACTTCGGCTTCTTTCTCTACAACCTCCTCCTAACCACCGCCGGCAACCACACTTCATCGACATCAGCGACGACATCTCCATCGGCCTCAGCCTCCCGTCTGCTTCACCTTCTTCCTCCACGGTTCTGTCTAATTTCTTCCCCTTTGTTTCTTCAGCTCTTTATTACTATTATTCTGTTAACTGATAATTACCATTTGCACTGTGATGATGAATTGTGGATTATTATCTGAGATCTGTGATGTGTGCTTGAGATCAGTGGATATGATATTGTGCCCTATTAATTTGAGTCCTGTAATTATGATATATGCTCTGTGATAATGGTGCAATTTGTGTTCTGTTAGTAGTTTAGTAGTATTTTCGGTAGTGCTAATTGTTATCTGTGTTGGTGTTGTGATCTTGTGTTAGTATTTGTCATTTATGTCAGTGTGAGTTGTTTCTGTGGATCGGTGTGAGTTTGAGTTGCGCGAATTAGCTAACCGGCGGCCGTTCCCTTCCCTTTGCTGTCTCGACCTTCTCCTTGCTTCTAGACTCCCTCTTTTCTCCTTTCTACGGTCTGTCGATAGTAAGATTGTGCGAGTGTTCGTCATAGTTCTTTGTTGTGTTGTCGTGTGCTACCATCGTCTAGTTAGCCGTTGACCATTTTCTCCCTCGTTCTCTCTCGACTCCCTCTGTGCTTCTAGATTCCCCCTGTGCTTCTCGACTTCCTCCTTCTGTCTCGTGGTCAGTAGTTAGTTAGGTCGTCGGTCGGTAGTTGTGTTCGTTCGTGTAGTCGTCAGTGTCGTTCATGCGTCATTCGTGTAGTCAATCGTCGTGTAGTTTGTTTGGTCGTACGACGTCCATTCGTACGGTCGTTCGTCCCGTCGTCCTTTGATCATTTAGTTAGTTTGTTCGGTCGATTCAGTAGTTGTTTTAGGTTTAGTTTTCTGCCCCTGTTTCGATTGATCTAGCTTTAGTTGAGCACTGGTAGTCTCAGTCCAGTCCCTATGGAGAACACAAAACTCGCCACTATTTCAGTGGCAACCCGTGCACTTGCAGGTATGCTATTTTTGCATGATTAGCGTCCCGTATCACAGGGGTGGCGCTGGATTCCTTGTGTCTCTCTCTCTGGGCAACGTAAGCGCTGAACGACCTACATGGTTTCAAAAAGTTAGCCTCAGCCATTGGAAATGAAGGGAAGACTAAAATAGAGTTATGTATGGAAGAAATGACTTACCTGTCAATTGTTTGTTGCACACGAGTGAAGTCGTGATTGTTCTTGAGTAGAGAATCAAGGTATATTACACTTTGGCACAATCACAATTAGAATCAAGTGAGACTTAGTCATGTATGTTGCCATAGCGATTAATCCTAGATTCTTGTTGCGTATAAAGTACAAATAAAACTTGTATGGTAACTAGTGAAGCACTTACCCCTAGTTAAAGAGTACTAAGATGTAGTCCTTGTCACTCTGAGTAAGCAAACCCTTCGTTATATAATCTTCAACGAAGAATGCGTTATCTTTGATAGATTGCTTAGAGACCAAGTGTGGGTCGAGAAAACCCACCAGTTCTCACCGTCACTAGACTTGTTGGATCATAGATCTATACATAAGCAATGAGTTATGACACTTATCGATATTATGTTGATGTAGAAATTGGTTATATAGTAAACTTACAGTGTTCAGCATCGTAGAAGTGAGGCTCGAGTTTGTTAAGGTTGAATAGTAAGTATAAGTCATCGTACGTCACAATGAAGTAGCCTATTTCCTGGAGGAAATGCACCTCCATGTATCGCACGATGAATCCAGTTTATCAGTTTGGCTTCCTGTTGGACCTCTCCATGTACTAGGTATGTAAAGCCCTAGAAGCCAGTCCAAGTTGGGTAATTGTGACTCAAGGACCGATGACACTCCGAGTTTGTACTTCTAGAGCCTGAGATGCTGCTTAATCTTCTTTGGTTGGGCCTTAGCGTCTCGCTTGTGATACATCTTCAGCTTCATCTTCACGGGAGCCGATGCGGTAGACTTCTGAAACGGAGCTTGAGGCAGAGTCGTAGAGGGTTCTATTTGATAAGCAAGGTCATGTGTAGATCGCAGCATAGAAGGGTCTAGGGTGATGTCCCTCTTGAGCCACTGGACGAATGTGTGGACGACATCCACTAGTGTCACGATTTCTCCGTTTAGGGGCCTCCCAGTGGGACGGCCTTAAAAATTTCATTAATCATATCCACCTGGACCTTCACGAAATCAGCCTTTAGCTGAGCACAATGCGCCAACATCCCTAGCAGGCATGGATACGCCATCCCCCGCCCAGCGTCAATGGTAATGGAGCCAACTAGCCTAACTCTGAGGATGTATAATGTGGGCTCCTATATAACGATACACAATGAGCTAAGACATCTACCAGGTATATCTATATAGCATTATAGAGATGTAAATTATTTGGATGTTGTTGATAGGTAAGTAGTCATCGCTATGTTCAGAAAGTGACACGGACACGCAGCTACTCTGACGTTGAGGGGGACTGGTACCACAATATTGGGGGTGGCTTGTGAGTGGTTGCAAACTTCTCTCAATTCTTCCCTCAATGAATCTATCTTTCCTCAAAGTATGGCAGTTATCTTCTCAAGTTTTGCATCAAAGTCCCATTTTATACATTCTTCGCACTTGACCTTAGATCTCTTCCTACTCCTATACACCTCGGAGTCATTTGGGAATCTTGCCTGCAAAGTACGTAAACCGCTAGGCATCGTGTGTGACCTGGGTGCTCCTTATTTCCCAGGGCCGTGGACAGTATATCCCTCTCCCTGATTGCTTCAAAGGAGCCTTGGAAAGATTCGGTAGTCAATGTTTGCTATAAGAGGCAATCATGTTATTTTAGACTCCGTGAAGTTATGGACCTATTAATAGCTAGCTAGTTTAACATATTTTACTAGACATTGGGACACTTCCTCGTCTGCGTGGTTTTTGAAAGAGGCAACACTCGAAGACGTGGTTGATGACATCGCTCTTAACCAGTTTCAAGCGCACTCATTTGTGATCTCAACAAATGATGAGTGTTGTAGGGGTGGCCCCCACCTAAACCCAGCAGGCCTGTTAGAAGGTTATAAAGACCAGAAGGGAGCACATGTAATGACCTAAATACCCCTAAGGGGGATATACAGTTGTAAGGGCATAATTGTAAAAACACTCCATATGAATATATATACACCTGTATGGAGAGGGAGGAGACAGAACACTGACTCCACTCTTCCCACTCTCCACTACCATCTCTCTCTCTGTTTGGTCTGTAACCACAACAGTTGGCACCGTCCGTGGGGAGGACGAAGACAAGCCTGAAAGTTGAAGACGATGGCACCGAAAAAAGCTTCAGCGACGGCGGCGAAGCGAAAGAAGACGATCAAGTCGGAGTGGCGCGTGGGCACCAAGGCTTCGGCGCTGGCCGCGGTGGGCGCAAGCGTCGACATTCGCGCAACGACGACGATCTACCCCGCCGCGGGAGCTGCGACGACTCACCCCGCCGCTGGAACGACGATGATCTACCCCACCATTGGAGCTGCAACGACGACGATCTACCCCGCCGCGGGAGCTGCGACGACTCACCCCGCCGCGGGAACGACGACGATCTACCCCGCCACTGGAGCTACAACGACGACGATCTACCCCGCCGCGGGAGCTGCGACGACTCACCCCGCCGCTGGAACGACGATGATCTACCCCACCATTGGAGCTGCAACGACGACGATCTACCCCGCCGCGGGAGCTGCGACGACTCACCCCGCCGCTGGAACGACGATGATCTACCCCACCACTGGAGCTGCAACGACGACGATCTACCCCGCCGCGGGAGCTGCGACGACTCACCCCGCCGCGGGAACGACGACGATCTACCCCGCCACTGGAGCTGCAACGACGACGATCTACCCCGCCGCGGGAGCTGCGACGACTCACCCCGCCGCGGGAACGACGACGACCGACCCCGCCACTGGAGCTGCAACGACGACGATCTACCCCGCCGCGGGAGCTGCGACGACCCAACCCGCCAACGGACCTGCAACGGACTTGGGGGGTCTTCGCGGAACCATCCAAAATACGCAGGAGGCGCGGAGTCATCAGGGCGGGCCAACGATCGCGCTGAAGCCCACATCAGAAAGGGCAAGTAACTGTGACGCCCTGCGCAAGCCCCAGCATCACCAGCGTAGGCCGTCGAAGGCCTGCCGCGCCCCTGCTCCCACCTCGCACGAGGGGCGCAAATCCGGCTGTGACGAACAACCCCGCACGAAGCAGGAACACCCAGGACACAAGTGGTGCGAGGTGCACGGGTGCAGCGATCATTGCACGAGGACGTGCGCCGCAGTTGCCGAGCTGCGACGAGCGAGGGCAGAATCTCGGGCTTCGTCTCTCCGGCCCCTCGCCGAAGCCAGCAAACGGCATCGCGCCATCAATGTCATCATCAGGGGCTCTGCACCGGAAGAACCCCTGGAGCAGTCGCGCCCGCGGACGTTGCCCTGCGGCATCACCTTTACTCTACATGACGCCATGGGAGTGGAGTTCCCTCATCAAGACCCCTTGGTCGTCCAGGCCCGCATTGTAGGGTACAATGTTCGCCGCATCCTCGTCGATGGGGGAAGTGCCGCGAACATTTTATTCGTCGAAGCCTTCGACCGCATGAAGATATCTCGAGGTCGCCTGCAGCGGTCCGAAGCCCCGCTTCAGGGCATCGGAGGTCAACTGCTAGAGGCCTTAGGGCAGGTGTCACTTCCAGTGACATTCCGCCAGGGCGGCAACACCCGAAGCGAGTATATCATCTTCGATGTCGTAGATACCCCGCACGCCTACAACGTCATTTTGGGCCGACCCGCCATCAACGCCTTTGAGGCGGTTCCACACCACGCCTTATTGTGCATGAAGGTCCCAGGCTCGGAGGGTGTCATCACCGTCTTCGGCGACCAAGACCTCGCCAGGCGCATCGAAGTCGGCAGTCCGAGCCTGCGTCGCCCGGTGCACGCCCTTTCAGGCGCGCCCGGCGACACGTCTTCCGCCCCAGGATGGACGCCCAAGCCCCGACCTGAGGGCGGAGTCAAGAGGGTACCACTCCGGACGGAGGGGCAGTTTGTATCCATTGGCGAAGGGCTCCCTCCAGAGGTCGAGCGGGACCTGCTTCAAGTGCTTCAGAGCAACGCCGACATCTTCGCGTGGTCCCCGGAGGATATAAAAGGCGTCGATCGCGCGGTGATTGAGCACCGCTTGGCGGTCCGCCCCGACGCTAAGCCGGTCAAGCAAAAGCTCCGCCGTATGTCCTTGGATCGTCAACAGGCGGCCAAGGTAGAGGTGGCGAAGCTTCTCCGGGCCGGGGTCATTCGCGAGGTCCATCATCCGGACTGGCTCGCCAACCCGGTATTGGTCAAGAAGGCCAGCGGGGCCTGGCGTATGTGCATCGACTTCACGGCGCTCAATAAGGCGTGCCCAAAGGACAATTACCCCTTGCCGCGCATCGATCAATTGGTTGATGCCACCGCGGGGTGCGAGCTCATGAGTTTCTTGGATGCCTATTCGGCTACCATCAGGTCTACATGGCGGAGGAGGATGAGGAGAAGACCAGTTTCATCACATCGATCGGGACCTTCTGCTTCGTTAGGATGCCCTTCGGCTTGAAGAATGCGGGCGCTACTTTCACCCGCCTTGTCGCGCTCGCCTTAGCCGTCCAGCTCGGGCGAAACGTGGAGGCCTACGTCGACGACGTGGTGGTCAAGACTCAACAGCTTGCCCTACATGGCCGGGACCTCTAGGAGACCTTCGACAATTTAAGGAAGGCCGGCATCAAGCTCAACCCTGACAAATGTGTGTTCGGCGTACAGGCGGGCAAGCTCCTCGGCTTCCTCGTATCCGGACGGGGCATACAGGCGAACCCTGATAAGGTCAACGCCATCTTGGGTATGGAGCCACCCAAGACGACGAGGGAGGTCCAGAGGCTGGCGGGCCGCATGGCAGCCCTAAGCCGCTTCCTATCCAGGGCGGCGGAGCGGGGTTTGCCATTCTTCAGGACACTCCGCGGGTGCGATGGATTTCGATGGGATAACGATTGTGCGGAGGCTTTCAATGAACTCAAGAAGCACCTGGCAAGTCTCCCCACTCTGGTCGCCCCAGCACCAGAGGCTCCCTTGTTGCTTTACCTGGCCGCGTCGACCACCGCAGTCAGTGCCGTCCTGGTCCTAGAGGAAGGCGCCGTGCAGCAACCCATCTACTTCGTCTCCGAAGCCCTCCAAGGCGCCAAGACGAGATACACGGAGCTGGAGAAGCTCGCCTACGCGTTGGTCATGGCCTCCAGGAAACTCCGACATTATTTTTTGGCCCACCCGATTACAGTCCCTTCCTCTTTTCCCCTGGCAGAGATGCTACACAACAAGGAGTCTACAGGTCGCATCGGGAAGTGGGCTGCGGAGCTCGCCCCGTTCTCCTTGACGTATGCCTCCCGGACCGCAATCAAATCGCAAGTCCTCGCCGATTTCCTCGCGGAATGGACTCCAGCTCCGCAGGTCCAGCCCGTCCAGAATCACGATGACCCGGTCTGGACGCTCACCATCGACGGAGCTTACGGCGTAGCGGGCGCAGGCGTGGGCGCGGTGATCGTCACGCCCGAAGGCCAGCGCCTATTGTACTCGGCCCGCCTCGCTTTCCCGGCTACCAACAACTCAGCCGAGTATGAGGCGCTGCTCTTCGGTCTGACAAAGCTGAAGGCGGTCGGAGCACGGCGAGTACTTGTCCGTACGGACTCGCGCCTGGTGGCGGGTCACGTCGACAAGTCGTATCAAGCCAAGGACCCAGACCTGGCCAAATACCTCACGGCCGTCAGAGCAAGGGAAAGGCACTTCCTGGGAATCACAGTCAAGGCCATCCCGCGTGCGGAGAATGAGCAGGCCGACGCCCTTGCGAAGGCGGCCAGCCAACAACTACCACCCCCCGGCGGGGCATTTTACGAAGTACTGCCACACACAGCCATTGCACAGGACAATCGGGATGCGGCCCTCGTACACCACATCATCCCGCAGGGTGACTGGCGGGAGCCCATCTTCAATTTCCTGCAGGGCATCGCCGAGCCAGACGATCCTGTCGAGCTCCGGCGTCTTCAGCACCGCGCCAGGTCCTTCTAGGTGTTCGAAGAGATACTTTACAAGAAGTGGGTGTGCGCACCGCTCCTGCGTTGCCTTTCCGCGAAGGAAGGGAGAAAGCTTCTCGAGGAAATCCATGCGGGTGCGTGTGGATCTCACCTGGAGCTAAGGTCATTGGTCGGCAAGGCGTTCCGGCAGGGTTTTTACTGGCCAACAGCCATTGCCGATGCCCAAGACCTCGTGCGTCGGTGTCAGGGGTGCCAGTGGATGGGGCGCATCATCCGCAGGCCTCCGACAAGCCTCAACCCTATTCCCCCAGTATGGCCGCTGGCACGCTGGGGCATCGACATAGTGGGACCGCTTCCCCGAGCCCAGGGGACCTGCGGTTCGTAGTGGTTGCGCTAGAATATTTTTCCAGATGGCCGGAGGCGGTCGCTCTGGCCAAAATAACCTCGGTGGCCATGCGGCGCTTCCTCTAGCAGAACATCATCTGCCGATTCGGCGTACCCTGGGAGCTCACCGTCGACAACGGTCTACAATTCGACGCTACCATGTTCAAGGAATTTTGTGACGACATGGGCATCGCGCTTCGGTTCGCTTCGGTGGGACACCCCCAGTCCAACGGAGCGGTCGAGAGGGCAAATGGCGCCATCTCTGCCGCCGTCAAAAAGCGACTCGTCGGGATGCCAAGGGGTACGTGGCCGGGCGAGCTTCACAGCGTCCTCTGGTCCCTCCGCACGACGGTAACACGCCCGACGGGGTTCACGCCCTTCAAGCTCCTCTACGGCGACGAAGCAGTGACGCCCGAAGAAATCAAGGCTGGCTCCCGAAGGGTCCTCGTTCGAGCACCCGACGATGAGCGCGGCGTGTCCTTGGACCTTCTTGGCGAGGTATGGGCGAGTGCGACCCAACACGCCGACAAGTACGCAAGGCAAACAGTGCGTACGCGGGACCGTTCCGTGTACCCGCGAACATTCAAGCCAGGGGACCTCGTCCTTAGAGTGGCGCTCCATGCGGAGACTGTGGGCAAACTGGATTCCAAGCGGGAAGGCCCATACATCATCATGGAAGCACTACCGAAAGGGGCGTACCGCCTTGCCACGCTCGACGGGCAAACCCTCCGCCATACGTGGAACGCGGACAGGTTGCGGCGGTACTACGCCTAGGGACGAGGCAGCAGCTATAGCGGCATCAGCCCTTTGTTGTATGATGCTAGCCCGCGCAAACGGGAGTTCAATAAAGTTTGCCGTTCCAACCACCGTACCGCTGTCCTAAATCGCCCCAACTAAGTCTACAGACTCTAAATAAGACGTAGCGTCGAGCCTCGCTCCGCACGCGCGAGTCTGCGGACTATAAAGAAAGTCGTAGCGTCGAGCCTCGCTCCGCACGCGCCAGTCTACGGACTCTAAATAAGACGTAGCGTCGAGCCTCGCTCCGCACGCGCGAGTCTGCGGACTATAAAGAAAGTCGTAGCGTCGAGCCTCGCTCCGCACGCGCCAGTCTATGGACTCTAAATAAGATGTAGCGTCGAGCCTCGCTACACACGCGCGAGTCTGCGGACTATAAAGAAAGACGTAGCGTCGAGCCTCGCTCCACACGCGCCAGTCTACGGACTCTAAATAAGACGTAGCGTCGAGCCTCGCTCCGCACGCGCCAGTCTACGGACTCTAAATAAGACGTGGTGGGGGGACGCCTCCACGCGCACTCTACGGAGTATAATAAGACGTAGCGTCGAGCCTCGCTCCGCACACGCCAGTCTACGGACTCTAAATAAGACGTAGCGTCGAGCCTCGCTCCGCACGCGCGAGTCTGCGGACTGTAAAGAAAGTCGTAGCGTCGAGCCTCGCTCCGCACGCGCCAGTCTACGGACTCTAAATAAGACGTAGCGTCGAGCCTCGCTCCGCACGCGCCAGTCTACAGACTCTAAATAAGACGTAGCGTCGAGCCTCGCTCCGCACGCGCGAGTCTGCGGACTATAAAGAAAGTCGTAGCGTCGAGCCTCGCTCCGCACGCGCCAGTCCACGCACTCTAAATAAGACGTAGCGTCGAGCCTCGCTCCGCACGCGCGAGTCTGCGGACTATAAAGAAAGACGTAGGGTCGAGCCTCGCTCCGCACGCGCCAGTCTACGGACTCTAAATAAGATGTAGCGTCGAGCCTCGCTCCGCGCGCGCGAGTCTGCGGACTATAAAATAAGTAGTAGCGTCGAGGTCCGTCTTCGCGTGCGCAAGCCTCCGGACTATGAAGTCGCAGGCGCAGCGGGAGGACGCCCTCGCGCGCGTAAGGGCGCGGATGCTTTCCTCGCGCGCTCTGCGGAGTACAAACAAGACGGGTGTAGATCCCACACACTCCCCGGAGTGTAAACAGGACGCGCAGGCCCTTCCCGTTCACCTTGGCCAAGCAAAACACAGTTCACAAACGAACAAGTGGCGCACAAAAGTATGGGTTCCATGACTACATGAGTACGCAGGTGTGCCCCACCCCCCCCCTCTTTTTTCCAAGGCGTATGGTCACCAGCCGCCTAGTCTTTGCTCGGCGCGGAGGGGCCCGTGCCGTCATCGTGGCCTCGGGGAACTTCTTCGAGCCAGCGGAGGAAGTCGCCTTCCCCGCGCAGCGTCTGTTGCACTGCAACCCTGGCCGCATCCTCCCCAACGCGGCCCCAGAACCGTTGATGGAAGTTCTGGAGATCAGGCTCGATGGAACGGATGGCGTTCGGCAACACCTCCGGTTGGTCGGGAAGGTCCAGCCGAAGGTTCCCCAGCTCATGGACGTGCCTGCACCCGCGGGTGTGGAGCATGCCCAGGGCAAGGCACGCGCCGAGGTAGCCACAGTGCTCGCCGAAGGTCTTGGCACCGCGGAGAGCAACGCCCGCCCCCTCCCCGATCAGCTCAAGAGTCTCCGCCAAGTCCTCCGGTCCGTGAGTGGTCTCCGGCACGCCGACGCCCAGGTCACAGAGGGCCTGGTTCAAAGACCCCATGGCGCCCCATGCCGATGCGGATGCGCTATCCAAAGCCTGCGTCTTCACAGCAAGAGCCTCCGCCAGCTGACTGTTCTCCTTCTCCAAGGCGGAAATTTGCTGCAGGAAGGAGGCGCGTTCCTCCGCAGCGACGTCTTTGGCTTCTGCGGCCTCGAGTCGCGCGGCCTCCACGACATCCCCCAGCATGCGGAGCTCCGCGTCCTTCGCCACAAGAGCATCATCTGCGGCGTGCAGACTGACCTCCAGCGCCCTTCGCTCTCGAGTGCGGGCCTCCTCTAGGGCTTCGCTGATCATTATTGTCTGCAGCGTGCTAAACAGTCAGCAGGGGCCCAATGCCGTTTCGACAAGCACCAATGCATACTCACCCTTATCTCCGAAGCCCGCAGTGAAAGCGCCAGGACGTCCACCTCGTGCGCCGATAGCAGCCGTCGATCAAGGCCGCCACTGGCACGCTCCGCCGCCGCGGTAAGGACGCGGAGAATCTCCGGGCGCGGGAGGAAGTCGGACGCAACGGGCTCCGGCCCCGCCGCGTCGGGGGCCGCGGAGACTTCGCCTACTTCAGCGACACCAGGCGCGGGCGGCACACCTCGCACGGGGTCCGCGATTTCGCGAACTCTCCCGTTGCTCGATCCTTCGCCATGCCCGGAAGACCTCGTCTCACCTGACGTCGAGGGAATGAGCGAGCAAATCGGGGAAAGTTTCGCGAAGTCGCGCGAAGAGAAGGAGTTGCGCCCACCTTCCTCACCTGCTATTAAGATAGGAGCCGGCGCTTGTCCGACCGTCGCTCGGGGGGAGCAAACCTCGGTAGACGGTTGCGGAGGCCCACCAACTGTGCCGGACGCCACAAGCCCAAGCATAGGGCTGGCAGTGCTGTACCGACCCTTTGAAGGAGGAGGGTCGACTCGAGGGCGCTTGGCCGGCGGCACCACAGGCGACTCCTCAGTGGCGCCGACGGTCGCCGCCACCATCGCGCCCCCCGCCTTCACCGGCCCAGGCGCGTCCTCCGTAACAGGTGCGAGGGGCGCGGCGCCACTAGATGCAGCACCCTCACCGGCGGTGGCATCCCTCCCCCGGCTGCCGGGTCCTATCAGGACCGCGCTCGTCGGCTCGGTAGTATCGGCGGATGGCACCACCGCCGAAGTCGAGATGGCGTGGTCCCCCGAACCGGCCTGGTCTGATCCGCGGCCGGTTGAGTGCCCAGCTCCAAGGGTGCCAGTGGCCGAAGGGACTGGGGAGCTGGACGAGATGGCCACAGAACGAGAGCGGCGCCGCGAAGGTGAGGCCCCTGCCTGGCCCCCGCCGCTGCATCGACTTCGGGCACCCACGGGAGCCTCCTCCGGCATCGCGCGCGCGGGTACCGCGATGCCCAAAGCCTCGCATGTGCGGTTTATCCGCCCTAACTTGGCCGCCTCGCAAGCTTGGTGCTCCTTCAGCGTGTACGGGCCGAGAAGCGCCACAACCGCCTGCTCCGCGTCTTCTAGCCGGGTCACTACCAAGGAAACAATAAGCTAGTCAGGCGAAGACCAAGTACACAAGATGGGACGCATCCCAGCACGCTGGGTCGCTTACAAGGGGCAGACGGCGGAAGCAGACGGGACACCGACGGGCTGACTCCGTCCTCGCGGGCATCACCCTGTCCAACGTGCTTCCACTGGGACGAGAGTGGCGCCAGCCCGTACATGGTGAACTCTTCGGCCAGGTCACGCATGCTCATCCGGCGGGCGACGCCGACAAGACTCTGGAGCCTCTCCGTGTCGCCAATCTTCGCCTTCAAGCTCGGCGAAATATTGAACACGATCGGCCCACCTCGGCACTGCAGGCCGCTCTTGTCGGTCGCGATGTAGTAGAACGACTGCCGAGTCCAGCCAGACTCCCATTTCTCCGAGGAGGGTAGCACGGGGAACAATGTCGCGCACGATGCCCGCAGCGCGAAATCAACGCTGCCAAAGTTGGACACCGCATCGCCAATTTTTCTGGGATGGCAGCGGGCGTCGTGCAGGGTGGCGAACAGGCTCGCGCTGGGTTGGTGCCCTTCTGTCCGCATCGCCCACTCATAGATAGCCAGGCGAACTATTGCGTGGGGCGTCAGCTGGGCTAACTCCAACCCGTAAGCCCGCAGGACTTCACCCACAAGCAGCCTGGATGGCATGCGGAGGCCGGCGTCGAAGAAGGCGACGAACACAATCGCCTCCAAGGCCTGGGGCTTCGGCTCTGTCTCGTCGCGACGAGGAAGTCGGGCCCCATCACGTAGCTCGATCTTCCTCTCCCGCACCAGTCGCTGCAGCGTCTCCTCAGTCACGCGGCTCCTCCCCAACACGCGGGAGCAGCGACCTCCCGAGTACTCCCTGGCATCCCACCACTTGTTGGCGCGCGAACCTCCCCGAGGCACCAACTCATACTCCCTAGGAGGATGAGGCACCTCACCCCGGCTAGGCAACGCATCGCTGCCGAGATGGCGGAGAGTGTCGTCCTGGCTAGCCATTACTCTTGGCAATCGGGCAACGCGAAGGAGGGAAGCAGCTAACGCTATCGTCAACACGGGAAAAAGCAGGGCGAAGCAGCAGGCGAGAAAGACCGCACCCACAAACTATGGCACCTTATAAAGCCCGCTCGCTCCCCCTGAAGCTTGAAGTGCAGGCAAAACCCGTAACGTTTCGGCTACCCATGAGGAGCGCGCCTGGTAGGTGACCGGACAGTGCACAAAGCCAGCACGTCGTCGGCACGCGCCCCACTTCCCTGGGGAAGAGGCGAACGGCCGCGGTACACAACCGCTCACATCCCACGATGCGCCAATCGCACGCCGCCACGTGCCCCACCTACGGGGAGGACGACTGCACAGCATGGTAGTCTGCCACCTGACAAGTCAGGCACCGGCATAATTCAAGCTGCCATTAAAAACGCACTACCGCACCACGGGGCCACACCAGCCTCGGGGTGTAGCAACGAGCGCCCGCGCCTCTACTTCGACTAGGGCGCCAGCTCCGCTGCCACCCGTTCGAAGGGTGAGGGACGGAGCGCCCGCGCCTCTGCTTCGGCTTGGGCGCCAGCTCCGCTGCCATCCGTTCGAAGGGTGAGGGACGGAGCGCGCGCGCCTCTACTTCGACTAGGGCGCCAGCTCCGCTGCCACCCGCTCGAAGGGTGAGAGACGGAGCGCGCGCGCGCCTCTACTTCGACTAGGGCGCCAGCTCCGCTGCCACCCGCTCGAAGGGTGAAGGACGGAGCGCACGCGCCTCTACTTCGACTAGGGCGCCAGCTCCGCTGCCACCCGTTCGAAGGGTGAGGGACGGAGAGCGTGCGCGCCTCTACTTCGACTTGGGCGCCAGCTCCGCCGCCACCCGTTCGAAGGGTGAAGGACGGAGCGCGCGCGCCTCTACTTCGACTAGGGCGCCAGCTCAGCTGCCACCCGTTCGAAGGGTGAGGGACGGAGCGCGCGCGCCTCTACTTCGACTTGGGCGCCAGCTCCGCTGCCACCCGTTCGAAGGGTGAGGGACGGAGCGCGCGCGCCTCTACTTCGACTAGGGCGCCAGCTCCGCTGCCACCCGTTCGAAGGGTGAGGGACGGAGCGCGCGCGCCTCTACTTCGACTTGGGCGCCAGCTCCGCTGCCACCCGTTCGAAGGGTGAGGGACGGAGCGCGCGCGCCTCTACTTCGACTAGGGCGCCAGCTCCGCTGCCACCCGTTCGAAGGGTGAGGGACGGAGCGCGCGCGCCTCTACTTCGACTAGGGCGCCAGCTCCGCTGCCACCCGTTCGAAGGGTGAGGGACGGAGCGCACACGCCTCTACTTCGGCTTGGGCGCCAGCTCCGCTCACCGGGCTCATTCCGCAAAATGCAAAAAGTTCACAGGCTGCAGGGACGGAGGGGGCCAAAGGACTCGGCAACATGGCTTCGGCCCTGTGAAGCCCTTCACCATTAGAGGCTCCTGTTGTAGGGGTGGCCCCCACCTAAACTCAGCAGGCCTGTTAGAAGGTTATAAAGACCAGAAGGGAGCACATGTAATGACCTAAATACCCCTAAGGGGGATATACAGTTGTAAGGGCATAATTGTAAAAACACTCCATATGAATATATATACACCTGTATGGAGAGGGAGGAGACAGAACACTGACTCCACTCTTCCCACTCTCCACTACCATCTCTCTCTCTGTTTGGTCTGTAACCACAACAATGAGGAGGCCTCTGATCAGATTGCAACCTTGTCCTCTATTCTCCATTGCGGGATTTTACCCGCATATCCTGCTATGCTGAGTCTATGGGGTGAGTGTTTTGTGCCTAATTGTGTGCCAGACTTTCCTATTAAAATTTGATCGTCGTCTTAATCTGCACAAAGGCCTTCCATGTTTCGGCAACATGAAAGGATACCTCATGAAGGACATGTGATCCTTGGTCACGTAGTGCATGACAGGTGTGCTCTTGAAGTTCTTCCACACTTTTCCCATCACGAGGAGTGCCTGCCATCGCACGTGTCCCTAGACTTCTACTGGGATCTCGAACGGTTTGAAATTTCTATCCACAGTGCTTTTTTCTTGTATTTTATCAAAGATTTCTAGTTTGGTCAGGTGATGATGACCTGTTGCCTTCCAATTATCACACCAGTAGCCCGAAATATTGCTGCTGCTTTCTATGGTTACAGTGGGACCCTATCTAAAGAGACCGCCATGATGGTCATTCGGCCCTTTGGCCTTTTCAATACTCTTCTGCCATTCCTAGTTACCTCGGTCTTCAGAGCATCAGTCCCATTCAGCGACGTCAATGAAGACGACGATGATGTCATCTCTTACAAGAAAAAACTAATTACAATGAGTTGTGAGTGTAAACATTAGCACATGATTGATCTTATAAGAAATTAGAACATTCGGCAATGTATAAGATGAACATTAAGGCACCGTGCACTAGTGCTTCAAAAGGCATGAAGCAAATTAATTTGCTTCTTGCCATTTGAAGCCCAAGTGTATAGTGTTGTAATGTTCCTCTTGTACTAGTACTACTCTGACTCCTAGTGTTTTATGCCCATTTTTTTACTTGAACCAGCAGCCCACCCATGGAAGTAAGGAGAGGAGAGCCAATGGAGGGGACATGTATTTCTCAACAACTACAAGACAAACATTAAAGCACCGTACACTGGTGCTTCAAAAGGCATGAAGTAAATTAATTTGCTTCTTGCCATTTGAAGAACAGGTGTGAACTGCTGTAATGTTCCGCTTGTACAAGTACTACTCCAACTCCCAGTGTTTCATGCCTTTTTTTACTTGAACCAGCAGTGTACCCTGGAAGTAAGGAGAGGAGAGTCAGAGGACGGGACATGTATTTCTCAATAACTATAAGACAAACATTAAATCACCGTATACTTGTGCTTCAAAAAGTATAAAGCATATTAATTGCTTCTTGCCATTTGAAGCACAAGTGTACAATGCTGTAATGTTTCACTTGTGCAATTACTACTCTGACTTCTAGTATTTCATGCCATTTTTTACTTGAACCAACAGCCCACTCATAGAAGTAAGGAGGAGAGTCGGAGGAGAGGACATGTATTTCTCAATAACTATAAGACAAACATTAAAGCATGTACCATACACCGAGCTTGAAAAAGGTTGAAGTAAATTAATTTGCTTCAACCCTTTTGAAGCTCACGTGTATAGTGTTGTAGTGTTCCTCTTGTACAACTACTAGTATTCATAATATTTCATGCCCTTTTTACTTGAACCAGTAGCCCACCAATAGAAATAAGAAGAAAAGAGTTGGAGGAGAGGAGACAAGAATGTAGTGAAAGCCGAAGGAGAGCGTGGACCACCGGACACCCAAAAGGACGACCATGAGGATGACATGAAGGCGACCTTTTCGGCAATAACAAAGGACCACAATCTACATCTTCATCCACTGAGGACCACACTGAGACCACCCCCAACAACCTTACCACTTCTAGCCTAACACAAGTAGGCCCACCTTCCCTCCCACATCCATTTCCCCCATTCCTTTTTGGGTTCCACATAAAAAAGACACTAATAGATATGGACAGATCTATCATACATAAGGTAAAAAGTGGGATTTAGGATACATTCCTTTGGGAGGAGAGGTAACGAGGAGGGAACTCATGAACACACATTAACAGATATGGACATATCTATCACACATGAGGTAAAAAAATGGGATTTGGGATCCATACCCTCGTGAGGAGAGATGACGGGGAAGAGAGAACTCATGAACACACATTAAAAAAATATGGACAGATCTACACACATGTGGTAAACAAGTGGGATTTGGGATCCATACCTTCGAGAGGAGAGGCAGCATCGGGACGATAGGTGATAGGAAGGAGAGGAGCACTGGGAGGAGAGGCGGTGTTGGGATGAGTGGCAATGGGAAGGAGAGGCAGCGGGGCCACCACACCAGGTGAGGAAGGAGAGGACGGAGACGTTGGGTTCTCCGGCGGTGGTAGTGGTTTGGGGATAAGGAGATGGAGGAGTGTGCGAGTGAGGAGTAAGGGCACAAAACCTAGTAGGGACCTTATTTATAGAGGAAATATCACAGATGTTTCTATTAAATAATTGTCTGTGATACTAATATCACAGACGGTTCTATAATGTAACCATCTCTGATGTGTAGAATATCACAAATGGTTCTATTATATAACCGTTAGTGATATTACACATTATCACAGACGGTTCTACTATTGAACCATCTATGATGTTATACATTATCATAGATAGTTCTATTATGTAACCGTCTATGATGTTGTACTCATCATAGATTGTTCTATTGTGAAACTATTTGTGATACATATATCACAGACGGTTTGTGCTGCTAAACTGCCTATGATAGATCCTTTTATAAACAACATATCAGGTTTCAGCTAGCCTCAGGAAATGCTAGCCATGTCCTCTGAAAACAAGCAAGTAGATACAATCGCATATGTAATTATTTGTATATTACTGAATAAATTACAATTGAATAATTCCTTAATTACATTTCAGTTTGTTAATTACATTGAAATTATTTCCAAATAGTTGTTTGCCATGTGGGATCATTCCACTTGGCTATTTTTCTTTTAAATAATGCACTTCACAATGATCGACACGCATATAGCTTGCTTCATCCCTTGGCTCTTTCTCGAGTCTGGTGCCATCTTCGAGTGGAGGCAATTTGTCAAATTAATTGTACTCTTTCTCATCCACGACATTCTCAACTCCAACAATCCTTCTTTTTCCATTAAGAACTACGTGGCGCTTCTTATTTGCCGGGTCAGTTACATAAAAAATTTGAACAACTTGCCTCTCAAGTACAAATGGTTCATCTTTGTATTCTACACGTTCGAGGTCCACAGTAGTGAGCCATACTTATCGATCTTTACACCCTGTGGGAGTTGGATCCAATGGCGCCGAAAGATAGGGATCTTGAAAATTATGTAATCAAGCTCCCAAATCTCTTCTACAAGCCCATAGTACGAGCTTAGGGCAGTGGTACTGAACTGCTCATGAAATGCATCTATGTAGATACCTAAGTTCTAGACTGTGCTCTTTCTATCTTGATCTGTTGTATAAAATGTATACCCATTAATGTCATATCCTTGCCATGTCAAAATTGTAAATTTTGGTTCTTTTGCCAACCATTGTAGCATTTCACTTGATGACCTCCCTGTGAATTGTACCCTCAACCATTCGCTGAACTAACGGTTGTGTGTCTCATGATCCAACCTCTGACTGGCCTGGATTCTCTTAGCATAGAATGTCCTTGTGCTCTTCAATATACAGGGACACTTTAATTATGTCTTGTAAGACTGAGAAATGGGCTTGAGTGTATGTACCCTGATAAGGAGTTATTGCTTTCCTTTTAATAGTCCCAATACCTTCTAGTCTCCCCTCGTGACAAGATAGAGGCACACCTATCAGTTTGACCTGAGCCATGCAGTCAATGCAAAACTCAATGACATTTTCAATTGCATAACCTTTGATGATGCTGCCCTCTAGCCGAGATCGATTGTATACATAGGACTTAAGAATTTCCATATACCTCTCGAACAGGTAAATATGACATAGAAACATGGAGGCGCATATCTTTATTTTTTTCACAAGGTGGATAATGAGATGGACCATGATATTGAAAAATGACGGGGAGAATACATCTCTAGATGACACAGACTCGTCACCACCTCAGTCTGCAGAGCATCTAGTCCAGCAGGATTAATGACCTTTTGAGCAATTGTGTTAAAGAAATAACACAATATCATGATTGTCACTCGAATCCTTTTCAGCAAAATACTTCTAATTGCAACAGGAAGCAATTGTGTCATTAGCACATGATAGTCATGAGACTTCATGCTAATTAATTTCAAATCTTCCATGGAGACAAGTTTCATTATATTGGCGGAGTGACCGAATGGAACTTTTGTACCATGCAAGCACTAACACAGTTTAATTCTCTTGGACTTCGATAAAGTGTAGCATGATGGGGAAGATATGTTCGGCCTTTATCGGTCTCTATCAGTGCGAACTCAGTCCTGATGTTCATAGCAACTAAGTCACGCCAAATGTTCAGCAAGAGACCAATCAAGCTATAAGATACATTCTTGTCTACATGCATGACATTGATGCAATTGCGAACTTCTAAGTGCTCCTAATAAGGCAAGTCCCAAAATATCAGCCTCTTCTTCCACATGTTCTTCTAATCGGTCCTTAACTTACGTCCCTTTCCAACATAACATCGATATCCTTAACCATATCATAGACCTCTTTCCCACTAAAAGACCTTAATACTCTTTTTTCTATCAAATTGTTTCTTCATCTTTTGGTATGGGTGATACCTTGGAAGAAACCTACGGTGATGCATGTACACAGTTTTGCATGAGTTGTTTAACCACACACTCTTGGTATAATCTAATCAATATGGATAAGCTTTGGCTTCTTTCGTACTTAACCCCTATAGGTTACCAACCGCAAGAAAATCATTAATGATGTAGAACAACATGACACATAGTAAAGTTTTCTCGTTTGTCTGCATCCCATACATGTACCTCTTCGTTCCATAGTGTCACAAGATCTTTCACCAATGGTGCTAAGTACACATCAATATCGTTCACAGGTTGCTTCAGCCCTTGTATAAATAGTAACATCAAAATATACTTTCATTTTATACGTAGCCAAGGAGGAAGGTTGTACATGCATACATTCACGGGCCAGGTGCTATGTCAGCTGCTTATGTTACTGAAAGGATTCAGTCTATCTGTACTCAGCTCAAATCTTATATTCCTCGATTCCGCACTGAAGTCTATAAAACATACTATCGATGTTCCTCTTTCTTACGCTCCTCTGAGTGCCAATGCAGCAATCTTGTATCCTTTCGGTTCACAAATAAACAGTTCAAATGGGGAATTATGGGTAGATACCACAACATCTTAGCAGGAGGTCCTTGCTTAACCTCGATTCCTCACCGTTCATCTTACGCTTGTATCAGGATACTTTGCACACCGGACAAATATGTAATTTTGCATACTCTTTATGGTAGAGAATACAATAATTCATACATGCATGTATTCTTTCTACTTCCATTCCCAATGGACAAAGAAACTTCTTGGCTTAGTAGGTGGTTCTCGGCAACACATTTCCCTTAGGAAGGATATTTGCCAAGAGATCTAATAACGCTGTGAAACTTTTGTTGGACCAATCATTCTTTGCCTTTAATTTCAGTAGTTCAAGAATAGATGACAATCTTATGTATTGTAGCTTGTAGCCCGAGAACAAAGGTTTTTCTGAGTCCTCCATCAAGCCCTCGAATTTACCAAACTCTCTCTCAGTATAGTTCCCATCAAGTCCTCCATCAAGTTCCCTTTTGCATCGCGTAGCATCATATATAGATTGTCATCATGCGATCTATGCTCATCGAAAATATAATCCACAATCGGCATATTGTTGTCTCCCTCAACGATATTATAACTAACTTCTTGTATGATCTTCTCTTCACTGTGACTAATCCAACATATATACCCCTTTTTGAAACCCTTTCAAATCAAGTGAGCTTTAATCTACGCTGAGCTGGTAAACATTTTCAGATTATTGTAATCAATGCATGGGCAATACATATATTCCATCATTTTCTTCAACATATCCTGCTCAGCCACTCTTCTAAAAGTAGACATACAATTAATGTACTCTTCACTCATAGGTTCTCAATGTACATCCAGCTTTGGTCCATCTACACTACGCATTTAACAAAGTAGTGTCAAATTAGATTATTAATACTACTATAGCTAGCCAGCTATGTACTATTCATGAAGCAGTTAATATATATCAAACAAGAATATGTTGAAGTAAACTAGGGGTAGTGACCCATTCTTAAATTGGAGAAAACTACCAATTAAGCTAGATCTAAACCTAGCTATCATTTCTCTTTATTACAAGACATATAATTAGAAGCAAATACTAACCTCTAATCATCAAGAACAAATAGATCTACAAGAAGTATGCTTTCACCAAACACCCTATAACTGGTCGCCTCCTTCAATGCATCGCAATGAAGATAGATCTATTGGAACCCTACTGGCTAAGAATTTAATAATGTGGTGTATCGCAGATAGTTATTAATGAGAACTATTTGTGAAAATGGGATTTCACAGACGGTTATTAATTAGAACCGTATGTGAAAATGGGATTTCACGGACGATTGTTAATTAGTATCGTCTGTGATAATTGATTATCATAGATGGTTCATACTAATAACTGTCTGTGAATATACATCACAGATGATTCTAAAATAGAACCATCTGTGGTATATACTCTTCTAAATTCATTCATCTCATATACATATATGCTAATTCAATAATGACTAAGGAGTAAAATATGTATTACTTAGTTGTTTTTATACCAAGACCGTTTACATATATAGAAAACAATAAATACAAATACAACTGCTTCATTTTACAGATGTCCAAACAGTGTGGCAAGTCATTTCTTACAAAATATAACAAAAAAAAGTAGAAACCTAACTACTTTGAAGTTTTTCTAGTGGTGGAGATTGCATGCAATCTCCATCTTCAAAACTTCGTAGGCAATGTTGTCAGCATCTAACAGTTCGGGACCATTAGTAAATGAAGCCCAAAATGCATCAACCCGCTGACATGCTTGTTTGAGTATTTCCCAAACACCCTCCGGCTGAACAATCAAGTCGAATTGAGCCCATAGGCTCTCCTCCCTTTCTTCAGGGGCAGGCACCTGTTTCCTAGAAGCCCGTGAAACAAGAGATGTGCCTAAAAATGATATGTGCCAGAAGTACTCTTCCTATCGATTTGACAACCCCCAAAGTCCACATCTAAATACGCTCTAAGGGTAAGACATGTGGAAGAAGAGCACCATAAGCCAAATTCCAAAGTTGATTGAAGATATCTGAAAATTCTCTTTACCACTTAACAATGTGAAGCAGTGGGGAAGGTTGAAAGCGAGTACACAAACACATAGCAAAGTGTATGTCTGACCTTGAAGCAATGAGATACAAAAGAGAGCCAATTGTACTTCTGTATATGTTTTGATTAATAGGCTCTCCATCTTCATCAGGATCCAATACAGCCGTAGATCTCATGGGTATGGAAATTGGTTTGACTGTCCCCATGTCGAAGCGACGAAGTATATCCTTGATGTACTTAGTTTGATGAACCAAAGTACCCAACTTTGATTGCTTGATCTGAAAGCCTAGGAAGAATGTGAGCCTCACATCATGCTCATCTCAAATTCCCTGCTTATAGTATCTGAAAACTTGGGAACAAAAGCATGAGAGGAACAACAAAAAATGATATCATCCATATAAATCTGAACGAGTAACAATCATTGCTATACTTGAGAGTAAACAAAGTCTTATCTACCTTGCCTATTTGGAAGCCATTTTTATCAAATACGATTTAAGCCTATTATATCACACTCTAAGTGATTATTTTAGACCACATAAAGCTTTGGACAATTTGTAGATATGATCAGGAAAGTTAGGATTCTCAAAACCAGGTGGTTGTCTAATATAAACTTTCTCTTCAATATAGCTACTAAGAAAAGCATTTTTCACATCCATTTGATATAGTCTAAAACCCTTTGATGCAGCAAATGTTAACAGAATTCTAATGGCCTCTAATTGAGAAGTAGGAGCAAATATTTCACCAAAATTAAGACCTTCTACCTAGGTGAATCCTTGAACCACAAGTCTAGCCTTATTTCAAATAACAACACCATCCTCACTTTGTTTGTTCTTAAAGACCCATTTAGTTCCAATAACATTGTAACCATGAGGGGGCGAAACCAAAGACCAAACATTATTACACTCAAAGTTTTCTAATTCCTCACATATGGTATTAATCCAAGACTTATCAGACAAAGCGTGACTTACATCTTGGGGTTCAAAAGAGGAGATGAATTCTGAATGAGCATATAAGGCATTGGAGTTATACTTGTTGCGAAAAACTCTCTTGTTTAACTCATTGATCACTTATTCAAGGGGATGACTTCATTGAAAACGTAGAGGAGCCTATAAAGTGGTTGTAGATATAGTCAAAGAGGTCATAGTGGTCGTAGTGGCCTCTACCTCATGAGTGGTCACAGGAATACCACTTATAGGAATGGTCATAGAGGTGGTTGTAGGTGTCACAGTGTGACTCAGGAACTCCCTGTTGTCATTGTTGGAGTCATTTTAGATGTCATCGAGTGCGTCAGAGACCTGTATACTTACATTGTTGGGTCTAATTCTAGGACTAGCCTTATCAAAAATGTCGGGACCCGGAGCAGCAACTCCAGAACCCTCTGTGTTAATCGCACTATCCCAGGAAAAGCTAGTGCACACAGTATCACAAAGACAAATATCATGCGTAATGACAAACTTTATTTAACTAATATGAGCCTGATGGCCAAAGTTTACAATAATAGCAAAAGAAGACAGCGGAAGAAATACATAAAGCAGCAGCCCATCCAGCCTTCCCACAAGGCGAATGACTGTAAGACGTGGCCTAGTCGCAATCCTCACCGAAGTCGTCGAAAGCTTCCTCTGGAAAGAGTTAGATATAGCAACATGAGTACAAAAAGTACTCCACAAGTTACACCAGGAGTTATAACAGAATAGATGCATGCATATGGAATATCAAAGGAAGGCATAATATGGTTTATTTGCATAAAAGGCGATCTTTGAAGTAAATATCATAAGTAAGTGCAAAAGCTGAATTTGATACATTAAGTAAAACAATGTTGTAAACAAAATAGATACCGTTAGTGCAGGTCCATCCCCCACACCAACCTAACCACGGGCATCCCACCCGGACCATCTTTTCCAAATGCTCACGTATGGATTCCATCCATCCACACGCTTTCACTGCGCAACGCTGATGAATTCCATCCATTCACCATATTTCAACCTCTCACGGATTCCATCCATCCGCAAGGTTTTCATCTCTCGTGGATTCCATCCATCCACAAGGTTTTCGAAACCATTTTTGAAAAACAAAGTCTAATCCATGAAAAACTTCACTCAGCTTGCCCATGACCGTGGGCACGGCTATCCAGGATAGGTTATACACTCTGCAGAGGTTGTACAGCTTTACCCACAAGACATGATCATCCCGGTTTGCCACGCGAGTTACACACTTCCTTAGGTGTGCGGCGAGGAGATCATGACAAGGCCTTTACAATGATCCGTTGTCAACATAATCACGCCGCCACTAAGGTTTCACCACAACATGAATCCACATGTTGGAGCCCCCTCTTGTGCCGTGTGAGACTTCTCACGGCCTACGCCGCGCTCACATTCAGCCTATAGCGAGATTAAGTTGGAACTTCACAAATTATTCGGCCAGGTCTGTCCCATACCAGACTTGTGGTAGTACGTTAGGGCTTTGCAATAGTACCTCACAGACCGGTCCTTAACTTAACTTAGGCCCAACCACGTACCCCTATGCACGACAATCAACCACTGCGGCTCCAACCAACAGGGCATGCCTGCACCCACCACTCTGACCAATTGCCTAAGTCTAAACCAGTTTTATATTTTGTTTCCAAAATATTTCATAAACCTTCTTGACTCACCGAAGTCAAGAATAAGTTTATCATTTTATGTGAAACAATTCTTCCCACCCGAATTATTCTAAGCATGGCTAAGCAATTCCATAAATTGTTCTAGTTAATACTAATGTACCAACTAGGTTTTCATCTAAGGTGACAAGGTATGATTGTTCAATATCAAGATTGGCCATACAAAGGAAATTGGGTGTAACTAAAGTTTTAAGCACATTTGAACTAATTTGAATAAAAGTACGCATGCAATAATAATTTTAAAAACAACATAAATAATTTAAATTAGTGGGAGCAACATGATCAAAGGTGTAACTTGCCTTGCTTTGAAGTTTTGCTGAGGTTCGCCGAAATTATACTCTCCGGATTAGTCGTAGTCTACACGTGAAAAGCCAGAACAAACTAAACTCAACTAAAATCCAAATAAAATCCACAATTTATAAAATATATGCTGGGAGATAGAATAGGAATTTAGATGAATGTAGGAATTTGAATGGATCCAATCGGAGTTAGGATGAAGGAGAACGTCTTCTGGAAGTTTGAATTCCAAAGGAACGAATAAAAGAAATTATTGGAATTCTTTTCTTTGTGAAGGAAAAGTGGTCGGAAGCTACAATATTTGTGTATGGTCAAAACCATGGTCGAATCAACGGTTAAAGATGCGGAAGTCTAAGTCGAAGACAAAGACTCCAAGTATAGGTGCAGTCGAAGTCGAAGACCTGGTCGGAACTGTACAGTGGTCGAAAGAATTGGATTTATACAGAGTAGTCGAAACAATCGGACGGCTTGGAGAGGTCGGGCGGCTTCGAGTGGTCGGAGAGATCAGAGGGTTCAGAGAGGCTGGAGGGTGTGTAGGTTAAAACAGTCCAACAGCCATGGTCGGTTTGAAGACGGAGGTCGAAGTTGAAGGCTCCGAGATCGAAGGCCGAAGTCAAAGTCTTCGAGGTCAAAGGTCGAAGGCTGGAGTTGAAGTCTCCGAAGGTCAAAGTCAAAATCGGAGTCTTCGAAGGTCGAAATCTCTGGAGTTGAAGGTCGAAGTCGAAGTTGAAGGCTCCGAGCAGTAGGAGTCTAAGAAGCCTCCGTATAGCGGAGTCTAAGAATCGGATAGTTGGAAGAAGTTGGACAGGTTCACAAGACGAGATCTGAGTGATCCAACGGCGGTGAAGACCGGTGAGATGTACAAAAGAGGAAGAAGAGTATGAGTCCAGTTTTGGTGCAAGGTTCGAGCTCATAGAGTTGGCTGGCGGCAAGGGTGTAGTGGAGGTGGGTACGGTTATCAATGGCATCGGCGAGGCACAAGGAGGTCCAAGGCATCGGCAATTCCTCGCCGGAGCTCCTCAGACGAAGAAGGTAGAAGTCGCTCGGTGTGACAGGTTTACGAGCAAAACCAGGGCAATGGGGTGAGGGGAACAGTGGAGCCGAGCCCATGGATGGCGGTGCGGCGCACAAAGCTCGTGGGCTTGCTGGCGGTGCGAGGCACGGCGGGGATTGGCGAGTGGCGCAAAGGAGAGAGGGAATTGCGAGAAGTGCATGGGTGCACTTGTGCATCACTGCAAGTGGTTGAAAGGTGGTTGGCGGCGAGGTGAAGCGGTGGCGCAACTCGGGCGGCGGTGGCGACGGCGTTCCGGGGGAGAGGAAGCTCAGCCAAGGGGTGGTCGAGAAAATCCAAAAATTATGAAATAAATACTACAAGGTAGATTATGAATTTAGATGAATTTAGAAACTTGAATCACTTGATTCAGAGTTCGGACGGAGGAGAACGAGCGATTGGAAGATTGGCGGATCAGAAAATTCTGGAAAAAGAAAAATCAGGAATATTCCGAAGGAATATTCCCGTGTGAACAGTAACAGACAGCAGCCTTTTTCACTGTTTTTGGCCGTGTCGTCGACGAGAAAAGGCACGGAAGGTGAAGCTAATGGGTTGCTAATAACCCGAGGCACATGTAGGAACTGACGGCACGTCAAACGGAGCACGGTGACGACGTGTACCACGACGACGACATAGGGTTAAAGATAAGAATAATAGAACAAGGAGAAGTAAGGTGAGCATGGCTTAGAACGCGGCGAGGCGAAGCTAGAAAAAATATCGGCTAAGCCAAAAACTCACCGGAGGCAACGCAATCGTCGTTTGAACGACGACGGTACCGAAACACGAAAAATTCAATATCTTCGCGCTCAGTGCGGCGAATCCAAAACCGTCTGAAACATAGCCTCCTGGGATGGTTTGGCACGTTTTGACGTGAACGGATTGTTGAAAGCATTCCCAGACAGGCGGGGACGCGAAGTGTCATTTGCGGCCATGGCGAGGTGTCGGACGCAAATATTTGAAAAAGGCTTTTGGACAAACGGAGGGGAGCACGACATAGAACGTGTTGAGATGAACTCAACGCCGCAGACGGCTCGGCCAACGGACTAGCGAAACGCGGTGAACAAGACTTTATGTGGCCTACAGGCTGACATCGGCGTTCCGGGCAAACGGAGAGGAATTAACATGCGAGACATGCGGCGAAACAAAGAGTAGAGCGTGGGGAACGTGATGCTCACCTTGGTTTTGGTCGGGCATGCACGGTCGGTCGGTGGCGACGCGAGAAACGACGACGCGAATTGGCCCACGGTGGCGATGATGCTCCGGCGATGCTCCGGCGAAGGCGAGGTAAGCACCGCGTAGAACACGGCGAGGCGAAGCCGGGGATGTGCTCAAACGCGGCGGGGCTCCACCGGACGAGGCGCAAAAGGCCGAAGAACGGCGCTTGAACAACGAAACAAGAACTCCGATTGCGGCCAATAGAGAGGGAGTGGGGACTTGAGATTTTCGGGGTTGAGTGAGGATGAGGAGAGGCTCACGGGGCTCCCTTTTATAGGGGTTGAGGAGGTCCGAGGAGGGAGATCAAGCATCCATGTCTTTGAATGACATGGGTTAAATCCCGCGAAACGGCTCATTAATTTGGGGGGAAACGGTTGGGGAATGAAAGATCTTAATGAGAGGAGTTGATTGCAATTTATTTCGCTAAAAACCGTCGAGAAAATCAAGAGATATCAAAGATTGAAGAAAGCTCAAGAAATGCCATGGCTGCTCTGTGTGAACTGCACGATGGTCTGGAGGAAGAAGAAAGGAAAAAGGAAGAGAGAGAAAAGAGAGAAGAGAGAGAAAAAAAAGAAAAGAAAAAGAAAATTCGGAAAAATTTTAAGAAAATTTTCTAAAGATCCTTGGAACCTGAAAAGATTAAAAATAATAATTTCGGAATTAATTGACATTTATTTTAATTTTAAAAAAATGTTTTTATTTTCTAGCTTTACAATAATACAATAATTAACAAATAAAGCTTAAAAATCTTAGAAAAATTCATAGAGCTTTCTAAAGCTATTTTGTACTTATAGAAAATATCTTCAATTGAAATTTTGATATTTTCCTTTATAAAATATTTTTTTATTTAACAGAAAGGCTCTCTTCTTTACGCAGAAAATAAAGGTTAGCGAAAATTTTAAAATTTCAAGCAACCAAATAACTTTGATTTTTATTTTAAATTAAATTAAATATTTTTTTTTGAAATAACAGCTGGGCTGTTACAAAAAATGACCTCGCAGATCTCAACGATTTTGTTAGTTCTAAGTTGAGCACATGATACCCTCAAGTGTGAACTGCATAACCATGAAATATGCCATCTGAGGATCCAGTTTCAAATTTATCAAGATTGCCATGTTTAAGTATGTAGCATCGACATCCAAACACACTTAAATGAGAAACATTACGAGAATGACCAAACAAAGTTCATAGAAGGTCTTATGCAGTTTAGCGTGCAAGAATACTCTATTTGAAGTGTAACAGGCAGTCGAAATAGCTTTAGCCCAATATTTCCTAGGAGTAACAATATGGTTCTAGTCATCTTGACCAAAATTCTATTCTTATGTTTAACCACATAGTTCTATTGATGCACTCGAGCTGATAAAAATTGATGGTTTAAACCCTTTTCAGCATAAAAAGAAGCAAATAATGTATTCTTGAATTCAGTTTGATTATCACTTCTAATTGCTCTAAGTACTCCTGGAAGTTCAATAGCAAGTCTAAGAGCTAGTTCTCGAAAGTGACAGAAAGCTTCATCCTTAGAGGCCATAAAATACACCTAAGAGTATCTAGAGTAATGTCGCTTGTTTTCACATATCCCTTTCCACTAATTATGCATAGGTCTCAAGAGGGGTATTTTCAAAATATTACATGTCCTCCAGGGTGGAGTGACTTTAAAACATACATCTACAAGTTACAATAGATCAATCTTGTTCATCCTACATGGTGGTGTTTTTGCTCTTGCTAATTTTGCATTTATTTTGGTAGGTGTTTTTGCCCTCGTTCATTCCCTCTAGATCTTGCTGGGTTCCAATGATGTGCAAGTGATAGAGATGCCTAGCAAGATCTCGAAAGGTTGTACGATTTGGTTCAATTTGTAGCTCTTCTAGTTAAATCTTGTTCTTTAGGTTTTGGTCACAAATCTTTAGGTAAGCTTGCTTGTTGTGATATGTGGGAACTCATCTAGAGCCATCTTGTTGATTCTTAACCCATGAGAAAGTTATATCTTAAGTTCTTCAGTTTTGCTTAGTTTTATTGTAACCTTGTTGTCTTAAAGAATGATTAGAACTTTAGCTAAGATCCATGCGATCATTAGATGGATTAGGTTCCTGAGATCCTTAGCAAGGTGAGTGCAAAGTTTTAAATCATTTGGATTTGTATTTTAAAAATTGCACCATTTTTTGTTTAGCTCGGGTTGATTTCTAGGTCTGGAACAGAGATGCAGTCTAATTGCCCCCAAGATAGTGGTTAGACCATTCGATGTTAGCTATCAGGCCGCCAGCTCTCAGGCCGGTCCAACCGCTCCCTCGATAGCCATCTGACCAGTCTGGATGAATTGAACTCCATTTGCTTCTACCTTTTTTTAGTACTTTGTTGGTGGAAAAATCCAATCTTCCTATGCTCCTAGCTTCCAATAGCTAGTGGAGCAAAAATTTTAGAATACCATTTGGGGAGTTGAATTTGAAGGGATTATTTAGCCGCTCTCTAATTGCCATATATTGGGTCCAACGGGCGGTCATTTCGCGTGGGGTTTAGGAGTCTAAGGAATAAAAATGCATCAAAATTTGAAAAAGGGCAAATAATTAATTGGCCTCTCAACTTTAGGATATTTATCTGTTACTGTATAATAGAGAGCATTTTATCAATGACCTTTCAACTTTAAGTCAAATTATCAATTTTCTCGAGATCATAAGATGTATACCAGTGGTTTGGCTCTTGAGAAGTCTGAATGAAAAAAAAAGTAGAAAACATAACGAGAAGATTATTTGCAACACCGTGTACGGAGGCGCAATAGGTAGGGTTTAATTTAAAAAGTACGAGATGCGTCTATTTTCAAACATAAGTTTTATAAAGTTTATTAAATAAAAATTACTTGATCATAAGAGTGTACAACTGAAAACACGTGGGGTTTACAATATTTACCATTTTTCTTACCACGTCTCGCGTGCCAAAAGTATGACCAGCCACAGTTTTTTGTGGCATTGAAATTAGTCGTCACACATGTGGCAAACTTAACATATGAAATGAGCCTATGACAAGTGGGGTAGGGGCCAAACGAAAATGTGCCGAGACACGACTGTTGTTGCCAACCAAACATTAGCCATGGAAATACTACTATAGAAAAGGTCATCACAGACGGTTCAAAAATGTCATTACAGACGGTTTTCTGAACCGTCTGAATTTATGGGTCAGTGATAATCGAAGGTTATCACAGATGGTTGTCGAACCGTCTGTGAAATATCAATATCACAGACGGTTTTTAACTTAAAACCGTCTGTGATAGCTGATTATCACAGATGGTTTTTACTTAAAAATTGTCTGTGATAGGTGAATATCACAGACGGTTTTTAGTTAAAAACCGTCTGTGATAGGTGTGTTCCATTTTGGCTAGGTGATATGTCACCTATCACAGACGGTTTGTAACTAAAAACCATCTGTGATGTTCTTTTCTACCCCTAAATCTATTCTGTTTATTGGCTAGCCTCAGGAAATGCTAGTCATGCCCTCTGAAACAAGCAGATGAACAAGTATATGTATACATACAATTCACATCTCAATTCATTTGACAAACATAAAACATCTAATTCACATCACATTTCATTCACAAACATAAAGCATCCATTTCGCAAATGAATTAATTGAAATGAAATAAAATATCCATTAACAAATTCACAATTACAAAGTGATAAGAGCAATAAAAATTCATTGTGCGCAGTGGAACTCTCCATCTAATCTTATGACTTTAGTCCACAAAAACCAAGCGAACTCTCCTTGAATTTGTGCAAAGTCCGGCTGTTTCAATGCAGTTGTAGAGATGGGCGCAGCCTGTTGATAGGAATATCAATGCGCGTATATATATAACCTGACAAATATGAGATAAATGTGAGAAGATTGACAAACCTTAGATTGGTGATCTTCGAGGAATCGAGGAGTAGTCTCATATGGTGGCACACGTAGAATCCACACGTGTTGCCCGGCTGCTGCTGGTGGCACTGCAAAAAATAGAATGTGTTAAATCAAGAGGCATTACTACTAAGTGTTGTATAGGTTTAATTAATGTGTAGCTAGCAAATACCCGAAAATTGCGAACATGTTTCAAGCGCTTGGCCGCTGTCGTCGAGGCACATGTTTGTACAATGTATGTGGCGAACGACCTTCGTTATTCGAAAAAAGTTAGATTAGTCATTCGGAAGGAAAGAAAGAGTACAATGTACAATGTACTTACCTATCGAGTATTTGGGCGATAGCTGTGTACTTGGATTTGTTCTTACTTAGAGAATCAAGGTATATAGCCTTGTTCCATTTTGGTATAAGCACAATTAAAATCCAATAGAAGTGCTCATTGTATGGCATAAGAACAAATTCCTTATCGTGGTGAGCCATCAATGCTGATGTAATATAGCTCTCGACGAAGGATGCATCGTCGTTGATGGTATCAATGGCGACCAAGCGTGGGTCCAGGAAACCAATTGGTGATTTCGATTTTCTAGTTTCGGTCAACATGAATCAATATATATACACAGAAAAGCAACAAATTGTGACAAATATCGGTATTACGTGAACAGAGACTGTGATTGAAAAGACTTACAGCGTCTAGCATCGAACGAGTGAGCCGTCGAGAGCGTTGAGCGTGAAAAGACCAAATATATCGTCAAAGGTCACCGCGAAGACACATTCCTGAATTTCGTGCTGGAAATGTTCCCGCTTGAATTTGACAGTGATACCTGAGTGCCGTTGTGGCTCTGGCCTATTGGACTGTTCCATATACCAACCGTGTAATGTTTGGCAACCAATTCCTAGGGTTAAGAGGTGCTCTTTCGGGAATATCATCGGCTCGCCTAGCACGAATTTGTGGGCCAATGGCAGGTACGGGATATCGTCATCACCCTTCGTCTTTGATTTGCCCTGGCCACTGCCTCGACTGTAGGTCGACTTTATGGTAGTCGACAATTCTCAAGTTACGATACCAATCCATAAAGTTCGTTCCATTGAGTTTTTCTTTCTCAAGAATAGATCGCAAATTAAAAGTACTGGATGCGGCGTTAGCTGACATGATCTACAACACAAGAATATGCAAAGTTTAGCACTATGTTTATGTTCATCTTTTATTAAACTATTTAATAAAAGACTCCCACTATGTGTTTTGCAACAAAACTCCCTCTAAGTTACATAGTGGGTCAAGATCCTCATTTCACTAATTTCGAGTGAGCTTTGGCATCACGGCTAGAAAACTAGTGACATGGGTAAGCAACACCTTGCTAATCACATCCCTATGTGACTCTTGCTTGTTGGGTGACGTCAGTATGCCCCGGCCCCAACCTATGCCCCAAGGTCCAAAACTATTTTGATAATCTTGTTAAGTAAACCAAATGCTTTCGCATGTAGATGTTCGACATCTACCCCACATAATGATGATAACCGACGGCACTCTACTTTGGTAGACCTACCATACGGTGATCATTATCTTTTGGTGCAACATATGGAAGGGCATTAACTCCAAATTTTATGAGGGATTCTATCCTACCAAAGCAACATATCACATATATCATTGCATAAGAATAAGATAGAAAACATCACAGATAAACACATTTAACTGTGAAATAGTATGGCCCAAAAAATGGTGATATTCATCTCCATGTAGGTGTAGACGATCTCCATCCTCCACGTAACTCCTTTAGGCCACCATGCTTGAAAGCTTGTAACCTCAAAACTAGGCTACTACCTATAATAGCTAGAAATTGAAGATTACAAAAATAGATTCAAGCATTAAGGTCGACACGCAGGTCGTTAAATACAATATAGACAGCTAACAATAGCTGAAATAATCATGACACGCAGGCCATGAATGAATGTTACATGCATCACATACATCTCATACATTCCAATAAGCTATAGGGCCATACTATTCACACCATTCCCTGCAAAAACAAGTTAGACGTAGAATTGCATTCTACCTAACGATGTGAACCCATGACGCTATACAAGGGTGGGTACACACGGCACAACCACCTTATGCCGATCCGAGACATTCTCTAGGACGCTAGTTTTTCCACTGGGCCGAGGCTATCAGATCCATAACCTACTAGTATTCGACATAACCACCTTATACCGATCCGAGACATTCTCTAGGACACTAGTTTTTCCACTGGCCCGAGGCTATCAGATTCATATCCTACTAGTATTTGACATAACCACCTTATGCCGATCTGAGACAATCTCTAGGGCACTAGTAGTGATACAATCTGCGCCTCATCTAACCCCTATTCACCGATTGATTTCATCAACCCGTGCTACCACCGATTCATCACATGAACCAACTGATCTAGACTGTAATAGATCCAATCTACTACTACCGCATATCAACATATGCGCTGATCCAGATCACAAACTAAGCAAGATGGCTCTGATACCACTAAAGGATTGCGCGTAGGCTACGAAAGCAGAAAACAAAACTTTTCTACCGCGCACACAAGGACATCATGCTTAAGGAGGGATCATGGATCGTTACCACTAGACGCGCAGCGCAGCGGAAGAAGAGTTGGAGAAGCCGATCCAACCACGCGCGTCGAGGTAGTAGTGGAATTAGCCGATCGTCCCGAACAGATCGTCTCCTCCACGCGATTAACCACACCACAAGCAGATCCAATCTGTAGATTGTTGATGCCAATCAACGCCGCAACGAGCAGTGCCTCCACCGGTATCCACACGTCCGGGGCTGGAATGCCGATCGTGAGTGTACTAGCACTCATGAGCGGCTAGGGTTTGGCTCGGGAGGTGGCGGCTATGGTTATGCTAGATGTTAACAGAAGAACTTCTACCCCTCAGCCCCTCGCCACCATATATATAGACCTCCTCACTTGGGCCTTATGGACCGAGGCCCAATAGGAGTCTATTCGGATCTCTATCCGAATTGAGCCCTCATCCGAATCATATTCGAATTAGTGTTCCAACCCGTTAAGCGTGCGACCCTATAGGTTCACGAATACTTCGTCGCGACCCGGAAATGCCTTTCCGGTCACCCTGTTAATAGCGGCCTCTAGTAAGACATATTAACCCCAAAGTATACGTAAAGATCATGTCGGCTGAACCTGTAATGTTCTCATGTACGAATTCCTTTGCCTCACGATATAGATTGAGTTCAAGGCGAGACCTGTGTCATCCTCTTAATAGCTCAATCACTCTCTCGATTCCGTGATGGATTATAAACTTTTGATTGACTCCTCAATCACCTTGGCATGGCCATGCACTTTCATAATCCATTACATCGAGGGGCCCAGAGATATCTCTCCCACAAGGAGGGGCAAATTCTATCTTGATCATTCACATCCCACTACATGTTTCATGGCAAACCCGAAGACTACTTTTATGACTACCCAGTTACGGAGTAGTGTTTAGTAGTCCCAAAATAAGCTACTACGCATGTTGGGAACCATGATGATCTCAAGTCTAAGGATTCTACATAAACACTACTTGAGACCAACTGATGACACATGGAATCTCTGCAGTGTCTCATGGCGGGTCTGTCTAACATATGTTCACTAACACATGTCCATATTATTGATTTGGTATCACCATACCATGATCCATGAGACATGATCATCAATCAATACATATGTTGATCTTTGAATCATATTTGTTCCTCATATGATATATGATCAGGGATCAATTAGAAATAGCAACATTTTGGCATTAAGAGTCTCATGAATAAGTCACATACTCATTGATCAATAATGATAATGTCTATTTCAAGGAACAAAGTAATGTATCATAAACATAGTATGTGATATATAAAACATCTCCATGTTGCCTCTAGGGCATATCACTAACAAGAATTAGCTAGTTGAATAGGCCTATCAATGGAGCAAGCATTCGAGAGATAATTATTATTACCAGGATGTCGTCCACAGGAAATCTGGCATCAGTTTGCATCGGATTGGATGCGCAACTACTCGGACGGTTGTGCGGGCTAGCTAGCACAGGAGCGGTGGCGACGGCCTGCTGACTTTCTGTATGTTTCTGCACCTCATCTCTAACTACATGAGCTAGCTCACCCATTAGCTCCTCTTTCTCTAAGAGATGCCTTGATCTCTTCTCGTAGTCGTGTGTCACGCTCGGCTTTGGTTCTCTTCCTGCGCCGATACATTTCGGAGTCATCTTGGGAACCATGTTTCCAAGGAACGTAAAGGCTAAGGCCTCTCGTACGGCTCGGGTGCTCCTTGTTTCCTAGGGCCGCAGAGAGCATATTATTCTCCCTTATTCTCTGGAATGATCCCAGGGTAGTTTCAAAACTCAGCTCTTCCTGCAAGAGCACGACATGTCATTTCACTTCGTACGAAGTTGTGGAGTAATTACAAGCTACGTAGTTCGATCGACATCTTACCAGGTGCTGGGACACTTGCTGGTCTGCAGGGTTTCAAAAGGAGACATCCTCCGATGTCGTTGTGGATGACCTTGCTCTAATCCAATTTCGAGCGCGCTCATCCGGGATATTGGAAAACGGCGGGGCGATGTCCTGCAGGGCTGCCTAGTCGTCCTCGCTCCTCCACTGCGGGATTTTACCCGCATACCCAGCTGTGCTAAGTCTGTGGGTGATGAACCATGTGGAGGTGACCACATGTGTATGATGAGTAATTGACCGTGGTTTAGGTAAGTCGAGTTTGGTTTGAGTGGTTCGGAGTCGAGTCGTTGCGTGGTGCAAACGGACTCGGTCGGACTTGGTCATTCCTGGTCAAAGGGTTTAGGTTGCATATTCTGATATTTTGACAGGTTTGGACTTCATCATGGTAAGTGTGAGGTTATTTACGCTTTCATGTATCGAGCGGTGCTATTTGACGTGTTTCTTGTCTGTGTGGCTGCAGGACGTCGAGGTGGAGTCGTGGCGAGACACGGTGGACCAGACTAGGCACAGGTGGCGCTGAGGTCAGAACGGTCGGGATGTGTCGAAGACGACGTGGACTCGAGGTGGTTGCGAGGCATGCGAGGCAAGGAGCGCGGAAGCTTCCCGGAAGGTGCACGAGGGCGAATCGGGAAATTCGCATGGCTGCACAAGCGGGAGCGGGCTCCGTTGGACTTAGCGGGCGTAACGGGGTGGAGACCCGTTAGCCGGAGGCTATAAATATGAAGTGGTGGCTGCATGTCCACTTGAGCACTTGAGAGGGAATTAGGGTTTCCTTTAGTCAAAATAGGCTTTAGTGGTTGTTTTGGCTTTAGGCTTTAGTGGTTGAGAGTGGGTGGAAGAGGCAGAGGTGTGCTCCCTGCCTGTCCCCTTCGATGTGTTCTAGAGAGTCTGAGTGAGTTCTTCCTCCTCCCAAGCATGTAGTGTTGTGTTCTTGAGTTGGGAGAGTGAGGAGATGGATTGAGAGACTTGTAATCCTTCCTCTATCTGTAATCGTGGTATCTCTCTTCATCTAGATCAATCAAAGATGGCTTTTGTTTGAGGTTGTGACTCTCTGTTCATATTTCTCTTCGATGCCCCTGTTCTAAGATTTCTTGACTTTTTGATTTTCGAGTTCTTGCTTGTTGGAGAGTGCCAAAATGGGTTGCTTGATGATGGGATGTTGGTTTTAGACCATTTGGTCAGGTTCCCCTAAGAGCAAATCAAGAGTAATCTCAGATTTTCTGATTTTTCCTCCTCTGCTCTTCATTCTGCATTTCTAGGGTTCAAGTGCAAATCTCTTTTCCCCTTGAGTGATGGGCTAATTTTTGGTCTAGGAACTCCTCTGACTATTGCTCACATGACTGCAAAATCTCATGAGCCAAGGACGTGAGACCATGGAGTAATTTGATCTTTAGCTCACTCTCTGGAGAAGTTCAGTTCTTGTTTTTCTAGGGTTTTGAGTGCTGCTCGTATTTCCCTTGTTGAGATGGCATGAGATTTGACATGGTGGGTCCAGAGGCTATTAAATAGCTACCCTCAAAGTTTCATGGCCAAAGGATCAACGGTTTGAAAGTAATTTGGTTTTTGGTGCAGCTCGAGCAAAATTTCAGACTTTTACTCATAATCTGAAATTAGTGCTCCCAAGTTTGATTTCTTGATTTTCTAGGGCCCTTATGTTATTTAGTACGTTGTAGCATTACTTTGGGCCAAGAAGTTTGAAAGCAAAACCTTCATTTCCTTGGCTTTGGAGAATCTGGTCTTTTTACTCAAATTTCTGAAAACTCAGGTGCTCTCGGGCTGCTGAAAATGGGGGGGGGGTCTGACCGGCCCTTGAAGGGCGGTCTAACCGGCCCCAGGCCTGCGGTCAGACCGGCCAGAGGGAATTTTTGGCAGGTTTTGTTGCTTTCTTTTTGGTATGTCTTCTAGGGTTCCTCTTCTTTGTGCTTAGGGTTCCAGAGTTCTACTTTTCTCTATTTGCAAATTAATTGGTTGTCTCTTGGTTGCCTTTAGTTTGTGGTCTTTGCTAGAGTTTTTGGACTCTGCTTCACAGCTCTCATAGCTATTGGAGGAGAGTTCCTTGTCGTACTTGCAGAGGGAAGTTTTTATTAGATCGACATTCACCCCCCTCTGTCGCCATTTCGGTCCAACAATTGGTATCAGAGCTGGTTAGCTCTTTTCAATAGATCTTAACCGGTCTCAAGAGCCATGGCGATGGACAAGTACTCGACCAAGCCTCCCATCTTCGATGGCATTGATTATCCATTCTGGAAAAGCCGGATGGAGACCTACATCCAGGCTCAAGGATATGCCATCTGGCGGAAGGTGATGGTGCGATTTGTTGTTCCTGCCGATGAGAACATCAATGCCGGGAATATGGCTGATGTTGAGGCGAATGCAAAGGCAAGGAACATCATTATCCAGGGTTTGAGTCGTAGTGAGTTTGACCGCATCTCTCATCTTTCGTCCGCCTTTGATGTTTGGGAGACCTTCGATGCTTACCATGAGGGCACCTCCCAGATTAAGACGATGCGACAGGACCAGTTCAAGCGGGACTACAACAAGTTCAAGATGCTTGCTGGTGAGTCGTTGGATGAGTGTTTTGCACGTTTTCACAAGATCTTGAGCAACCTCCGAGCGGTCGGTCTCACATGCCCCGACTCGGACAACGCTTGTCAGATGCTTGCTGCACTCAATTTGTGCGTTTGGGAGATGAAAGTGACTACCATCAAGGACACCACCGACCTCTCGACTTTGACGCTTGACGCGCTGTACTCGCGCCTCAAGACGCACGAGATCGACATTGTCTCTCGTAAGTCGAAGTCGCAGTCGATGGCTCTAGTCACCGATCCCAGTTCGGCTTCTGGTTTTTCTGTCAATTCGCTTTGTGGGTTCTCCCTAGCTGCTCTCTGTGACATAACTGATGATCAGTTAGAGCAGCTAGAGGATGAACAGCTGGCCCTCCTAGCTCGGAAGTTCTCCCATGCTTACAAGAGGAGGAGGGACAGAAAGAAAGGCGGACCAGTCATTTGCTTCGAGTGTGGTGGCCCCAACCACATTTGGGCAAACTGCCCCAAACTGGAGAAGGGCAAAGCTAACTACGGCGGTTCGGGCAAGAACGACTACACCGACAAGAACCGCAACAAGAAGACTCCAGCACACCCTCAAGGCAAGAAGAAGTTCCGCGACTTCGGGAAGGCCAAGAAGCTGTTCCATCGCGTCCTCGCGGCCTTCAACGACCTCGACCTCAGCGAGGTGGAGGGATGGAGCGATGACGATGGGACGGGCGATCAAGATCCCAAGAGTAGCGATGACTTCTCTGGCATGTGCTTCATGGCCCTCGAGGGTGAACTGAGCGACAGCGAGCTGTACTCCGACTCGGACGAGGTATACCCTTCATATGACCAGCTTAATCATGCTTTCCTTAATCTAGGTGGTTTTCATGCTAAAACTAGGGCTAAGTGTACCGAGTTAGAGAAGGAAGTAGATAGACTGTCACGGGAGCTTTCTTCACTTATATCTGCTCCCTCCCGTGACGATTGTGATACATGCTGTGCTTTGTTGGGTGATTTGGAGAAATTAAGGACCTCTCAGGCTAGTCTGTCCTCCGAGCTTGATACTGTTAAGGTGGAGAACATTAGTCTATTGGCTGAACTAGAGATGAGTAGGATTGCTTCTATTTCATCTGCTCCTGTTGAGACTAGTGCTTGCACCTCATGTGAGGATAAGGACAATGCTTTTAGAGGTCTTTATACCATGTTGCTTGATCTGCCCGAGTCATGTGAAAACTGCAATAAGCTGAAGTTGAACCTAAAACGGGCAGATCACAAAATTGCTGAGTTGAGTGCTTCTTTACTTGAGCCTGTTGATTCATGTTTGAACTGTCCTAAGATAACTGCTGAACTTGAAGCTGTCTCAAAATAGTTTCAAGAAATGATTGATACTAACAAGAAAATAGCTCAGTTTGCGACTAAGGACCCTGTTAGCTCACCATGCATTAGCTGTAACAAACTAAAATCTGAACTCGTTGCTTTGAATGAGAAACATGTGAAGCTAACTAAGGACATTCTAGTGAAGTCACCGACTCATTGTGATGTGATTGCTGAGGAGGGGGAGAAGCCCCAGGGTAAGGTAGAGACGCCTAGCGACGTGAACCAACCGGCTAGTAGTAGGACTGTCCATTCAGAGTCAGCTGTGCGTGCACAAGCCATTCTTTCCTTTGCTGTTGGTTCTTCATCTGCTCCCTTACCTCCTGCTATTCCCTCTTCTCCCTGCTCTTCTTGCACCTCTCTCTTTCGGGAGTGTCAGTACCTTATGAACACTGTCGAGAGGTTTGTAGGCGGCAAGAATGTCACATCCCAAAATTTGATTTTTTTTGAAAAATTTAAAGTCAAATTAATTATTTTAAGGTAATTGGATTTTACTTGGCTTTTATTTGCCTTTTTGGATTTTCTGGAATTTAAAAACTATTTTTAGAGCTTAAAAAGTAATTCAAAATATGAAAATTAAATATCAACAGTAGTTGGAAATAATTTTATTTAGTCCAAAATATGTCCAGGAGCTTCTGTGAATTTTTCTGGAATTTTTGGAGGTATTTTCATATTTTTCTGAGGCCTAAATAATTTTCTAGCCTTTTCTGAAAATCTAAATCAAATCCTGAAAATAAAAATCTCCCCTCTCCCTCCAGCCGACGCGTGGACGGTCCAGGACCGCCCACGTCGCCGCTCGGCCTGATCCAGGCCACCCATCCCCTTCCCTCGCTGTCCAGCGGGCCCGGCCCGTCAGCCGGCGGCCCCGCCTTCCCCTCCTCCTCGCCCGACGCGTGGACGGCTCAGATGAGCCGAGTCCCCGCGCGGACCATCCAGCCGCCCGTTCCCACTTCCTCTCTCGCCTCGCTGACCCGCGGGCCCCGCCCGTCAGCGGCGCACGCCTCCGCTCTCGCTGCCGCCCCGGCCCCGCCTGTCGGATCCGTCTCCCCCGCGGAATCGCCACCTTCCTTCTCCCTTCCCCCTCTTTCCTTTCTCGCCGGCCGACCAAATCCGACCCGGAGCCGGCCTTGCCTTCCCTGGCTCTCCCCGGTTTTGGAAACCCCGAGCCCCGCCGCGACCGAATCCCCAAATCCCCGCGCCTCCCTTCCTTCCGCGCCCCCTCCTTCCTTTCCTCCCCGCGCCCTTCCTTCTCCGGCCGCCAGCAACGGCGAGCAATTGCCGCGCCCCTGCTCCCCCTCCGCCCTATAAATACCCCCCCTCGACCTTCGCCTCCTCCCGCACCACCTCCCAGAGCCCTCCACACCTCCCCTTGAGCCCCGAGCGCCGTCGTGCCAGAAGTTCGCCGTGCGCGCCCGGTAAGTCTACGGCGAGCCTTCGCCGCCGCCTCGGTCGTCTCCGGAGCCCGCCGTCGCCACCTCGAGCTTCCTCGCGCCCTTGCGAACCTCCCCGACACCTCAGCAGCCCCTCCCCGCCGCCGGAGCGCCGTCGCGCCGGAGGACCCGAGCCAGCTCCGCCTCCCTCTCGTCGCCGGCCGCCTCCGTTCACCCCCGAGCCTCGCCGACCCCTCCAACCGGATCCCCTTCGCGCCAGGGTTACATTTCACGCGCCGCCCGAACCTCTCCGCCACTCCCTCGTCGCCGGCGCCGTCGCCTCCGACCATCTTCCCCGACCTCCCCTCCGGCAGGTACCTCAAAAGGTATGGTTGCCCTATATGGGTAGGCAAAGCCTCCCCCGCCCATCTGGTTAGCCGCGCTCTCTCTCAACTCCCCGGTGCGCGTTCGAGCCCTCGGCTCCGCGCGCTGGGTTGAGTTTTTCGTTTAATTTTCGCGACTGACAAGCGGGCCCCACCCGTCAGAGGCCGCCGGTCTGCGCTGCCACTGCCGCCTGGGTCCCACCCCTCTGTGCTGGACTCTGACAAGTGGGCCCGAAGACCAGTGGGTCTCACGTGTCAGAGGTTGACTCATTGGGCTCACTGTCCAGTGGGTCCCACATGTCAGTGACCGCCAGTGGTTACTGTTCAGTGGGCCCCACCTGTCAGTCTCTCAGAATTAAAATAAAAGATTAAAATTTAATTCTCCAGTGGGTCCCACCTGTCAGAAATTTCCGAATTTCTCGATTTATTCAAATCTGAGATTTTCAAATGAGCATAACTTTCTCATTTTAACTCCAAATCCAGCCATTCAAATTTCTAAATTCATCTAAAATCAAGATCTATCCAACTATGGCCTCTGTTGAATTTTTTTGGATTTTATTTGAATTTTCTTTTGTATTTATTTGTTTTGTTGCTTCGTCTTTCCTCGCGTAGATTCCAACATTGTCGACGATCCCTCTTCACAGCAGCAAGAAGACCCAGAAACCCTGCAAGAAGGCAAGTCTCCTTTGATCATCTTGAGCCTATGCTTTCGAAATGTTTTTAAAGTATTTTAAATGTTATGCATTGCTATTTACATAAAATGATAATTCAATCTTAAGGTAGTAGTTAATCCAACCTTGTTATGCCCTCCATTGGAATTGATTGTCATGTACCCTTGTCACCATAGAATTTCCTTTGTCTCATTAATGAGAATATTATAATTACTTGTTGATGTTAGTATGGTAGGATAATGCTTAGTCATGCTATCTAATAACTTTGGAAAATCTTGAAAATGGGAAATTACGATTTATTAAACCCTTGTGTTTGAAAGTGAAGTGGCAATTGGAGTTGTCACTGTGATTTTAAAATAAAATAAAAATGTGAAAGTTGGTTTAGATTAGGGTGGATGGCTGTTTGGGTTGGTGCAGTAAGCACGAGAACTTGTTAAGTGTATGTTCCACCCTAGTCAATTAAGGACCGACGCTTGTGTTTGTCCAAACTGAGCATTAACCGTACAACCACAAGTCTATATGGGTACGACCTAGCTAACTAACCTATAAAGGTGTAGTTTAGATATCACCAGTGGTGTATTGAGTGCCAGGGCGTACTGGTTACTCATAGTGAGGGACAGGGTTACTGTACTCATATGGCGCAAGAGGGGGCTTCAGATTGGGCGGATTTAACCCTTCTGCGGTGAAACCTCAGCGGGTGGTCTCTAGCTATACTGGAGTAGGTGAAAGGCTTTGTGATATTTTATCTGGGTCTCATGCCAAAGGAAGCATGTTGACTATTAAGATAATTTATCTCTTGTGGGTAAAGTTGTACAACCTCTGCAGAGTGTAAAACTATTCGAATAGCCGTGCCCACGGTCAAGGGCGGGCAAGGAATGCATTCACATGGTAGATTTCTGGTTTTGATTTAAAATCAAAAGTTTTGTATTCCGAGGGTGGAGGGAACTCTCGGAAGGGAATCCTGGCGGATGGAGCCAGAGAGGGTGGATGGAACCCGAAGTTTAAAATTTGACCAATGGTAATTGGTTAGCTAGTGTTGGTAGTTGGAACCTTCACTAGAAAGTTAATTCTGTTAAAACATTTACTTCATTAAAGTGATGCCTTCGAAAATAATTAGTAGTAATGGAGATTTTAAATATTGCTTTGTGCAAAAGAACCATATGACCTTCCTTTGTTAAGCCTTGCATCTATGCATTTTTCCCAAGACTTGCGGAGTACTTTATGTACTCACATGCTACACTTAAAAATAAAATCTCAGAGGAAGTTGAAGCTCAAGAAGGTGACTACGACTACTGCTTCGCTTGTGGCTGTGATGGATTCTTCCCGGAGGACTAGGTCGCGCTTCCCCAGTCAACTGCCTGTGGCATCTTGATGGGTCTACTTTGATTTCACTTTGCTTCCGCTGTGTTTTGATTGTGCGAGGTCTTGAAACCTCCAATGTAATAAGGTGACCCGGTGGTCAGTACTCTTTATAATTGTAATAAATACGTTGTTGGTCATGAATCATTTCTGTTTAACTGTGTGCACTAGCTTTGATCTGGGACTAGTGCAGAAATACACAGAGGGTCCGGGTTTTGAAATCCGGGGCCCGACAGAGATGGTATCAGAGCCAATTTGACTGTAGGACGTGACCTAGATTAGGAATGGCAAACCATAAGGACTTATGTTTATAAAAAGAGTATATTAAAAATGTGTAAGCTTCTTTGCTTCTACTCTCTTCCTACTTAGAATCTCGTTCTTGTCTCCAACTCCATTTGTTAAAACTTTTACTAATCTTTTCTTTCACTCAACTTTGTAGATGGCTGGTTCATCCTCCGCTGTCCCGTGGAACTACTACTCACATGGAGAGGATGCTGGAGCATTCGCTAGCCTTCTCCGGCAGCTGATGCAGTGTTTGGAGTACGGGCAGCCGCCCATCTTCAGGGGTCGGAAGACGCGGATCCTGGATCGAGACTCTTGGACGATGGAGGTATTCCTGTATGCACGGGAAGAGGAATTCAAGTCCCACACCTACCCCATCAAGCACCCTCGGTCCCGCTGTTTCGACGCTGTCCAGGACGCAGCACGCCTCGCCATTGACGAGTTGTGCCACCTGCACAAAGATGCTGTACATCAGTCCCCCTTTTGCTTCTTCATCAACCCTCGCCCAGGACAGAGGTATCCAGATCCCTTTGATATTCCAGCTGACGATCCTCGACTGTCACATCAGGTGCAGCTCACCCAGGCAATGGCCGTCACTTATGCTAGAGCTCAGGAGGAGATTGGACAACTTCGGATGCTTCTCACCTCCAGCTACCAGCATTCGGACACACTTCGCGCACAGCTTCTCCAGAGCCAGGCAGCTGAGTTTGAGCTGGGACGTCTCAGGGCCGCAGCTAACTACACGCCGTCTTCACCCGTAGTTGACTACACGCCGTCTTCTCCAGTACCAGCTGTCATCCCCAACAACCCGGCACCAGCTCGACTCTCGGGACTCCGCATCAGGATGACAGCACGCAAGAAGGTGCGACGCCCCAGTCCGCCACCTGTCATTACTCTCAAGAAGCGCAAGCCTTCTCCTTCCCGTTCTCGGTCGACTGCCTCCAGTCGTAACCGTGTCTCGGCCGAGTGTGACTGTTCACGTCACCACGTGAGAGAGCGCCAGGAAGACCCGGAGGAGGATCCAGAAGAGGACCCGGAAGAAGACCCTGAGGAGCGCATCTTTGGAGAGGATTAGTAGTCTTTTGAGTCCGTAGTACCCAAATAAAATGTCCGCGTCCTTAGAACGCTTATTGTTATGTTTTGGTGTGCTAGATGGACTGTACCAGGCCTATGCGCACTTGTGGTACAGCCATCCTTGGAGTTATCTTGATTTTAATAAAAGTTTTCCCCTAAGTGGTTGCTAGTTCTTTCTTGTGTGTTGGCTTGGGATGTGGTTTAGTTCCCCTAATCTCTTACCTTTGCTATTTCCCTCTTACCTTCTGCTAACCTAAACCGCTTCAGATGGTGAACACGAGGAGCAACCCTGGCAGCAGCCGTGACGCCAACAATCAGCCGGAGGACAACATTCCACCACCTCCTGCTCAGGCCCCCAACATGGAACAGATGATGGCTATGCAGCTGCAGTTACTTCAAGCTCTCGCCCAGAACCAAGTGCAGCCAGCCCAGCATGCACCCAACCAGGCACCCCAGTCTAAGTTGGGAGAATTTATGAGGACAAGGCCTCCCACTTTTGCTGGATCAGTGGATCCCCTGGAGGCAGATGATTGGATCAAGGATGTGGAAAGAAAATTGGTCCTAGCTCAGTGCAACGATAATGAAAAGGTGTTGTATGCTGCTCATCAGCTCAAGGGAATGGCTGCCAACTGGTGGGAAAACTACCGCGCCGCCCATCAAAATGCACAAGCCATCACTTGGGAGGAGTTTGTCGAAGCTTTCCGCACTGCCCATATCCCTACTGGGATAATGGAAATGAAGAAGAGAGAATTCTACCAACTGCAGCAGGGAAACCTCAGTGTTTCCGAGTACCTGAACAAGTTCACCCAACTGTCCAGGTATGCATCTGAAGAGGTCACCTCGGAGGCGACCAAGATTTGGAGGTTCACGCAGGGACTTGACCCCAACCTCAAGGTGCAGCTGGTGTCCAATGACTTCCCAACCTTCCAGCACCTAGTGAACAAGGCCTTTGTCCAAGAAGATGCTCAGCGCCAGCTGTACGAAAATCGGAAGAGGAAGTTTCAAGCCCAGCAAGGAGCAAGCAGCTCTCGATTCCGCCCCAACGCACCTCACTATCACAAGCTCTCAGAGTCAAGCGTGCCGAGGACTCCCTTTTCAGGACCCCGCCCAAATCCACAAACTCCCCGGGCAAACAATGGTGGCCAACCCCCGCAGAACAAGACTTCAGCAGCAGGAGTGCAGTGCTATAACTGCAAGAACATGGGGCACTATGCCAGCAACTGTCCCCAGAAACGCCCAGCAATGACTCCAGTTCGTTTCAATCTGGGGACGACGCCAGCAAGAGCCCCGACTGCAGGTCAAGGCCGTGGGGCACCACAAACCCCAAGGACTCCACAAGTGGTGAGCAGAGGGCATCTCAACCATGTGACCGCGGAAGCAGCCCAAGATGCACCTAACGTAGTTCTGGGTAAGTTTCTTGTCAACTCAGTAATTGCATCAGCATTATTTGATTCTGGAGCTTCACATTCTTTTGTGTCAAAAGATGTGGTTGAAAGGTATAATTGGGATGTGAATAAACTACAGAACCCCATGCTAGTCCAGTCCCCTGGAAAGGAAATAAGGACTAACACAGTTTGCCTTGACGCAACTGTGGATATAAATGGAGTTAAGTTCTTAGCAAATCTTATTATAATAGACTCCAAGGGTTTAGATGTAATACTTGGAATGGATTGGTTAACCAAGTATAAAGGGCAGATAGATTGTGCTGATCGAGCTGTTACAATCACTAACTCTGATGGGATTCAAGTAAGGTATAAGTCAAACTCCCCTACCCAGAGCAGGTGTAGTTTGAACAGTGTAAAGGGAGTGACTCTGGAAAAAGTACCTATAGTGAGTGAGTACCCAGATGTATTCCCTGAAGATTTGCCCGGAATGCCGCCAGACAGGGAAGTAGAGTTTGTCATCAACCTAGTACCTGGAACAGCTCCAATTTCCAAGAGACCTTATCGGATGTCTGCAAATGATTTGGCGGAAGTTAAGAAACAAATTGAAGAACTGCAGGATAAAGGATTTGTAAGGCCAAGCTCGTCACCTTGGGGAGCACCCGTACTGCTAGTAAAGAAGAAAGATGGTAGTCTTCGCATGTGTGTGGACTATCGATCATTGAATGATGTGACTATTAAGAACAAGTACCCTTTACCCAGAATAAATGATCTGTTTGATCAGTTGAAAGGATCATGTGTATTCTCTAAGATTGACCTTCGATCAGGATATCACCAATTGAAATTAAGACCAGAGGACATACCCAAGACCGCATTTGCCACCCGTTATGGATTGTATGAGTATACAGTGATGTCTTTCGGTCTAACCAATGCCCCAGCATACTTCATGAATCTGATGAATAAGGTGTTCATGGAATATTTGGATAAGTTTGTGGTTGTATTCATCGATGATATTTTGATATATTCCAAGAATGAGGAAGAACATGCCGAACATTTGAGGATAGTTTTGGAAAAGCTCCGAGAAAATCAGTTGTACGCCAAGTTCAGTAAGTGTGAGTTTTGGTTGAAGAAAGTAGCTTTCTTGGGCCATGTGATTTCGGCAGGAGGAGTATCCGTAGACCCGGAAAAAGTTAATGATGTGCTCAATTGGACACAACCAAAGTCAGTATCCGAGATCAGGAGTTTTCTTGGATTGGCTGGTTACTATCGTCGATTTATTGAAGGATTCTCCAAGCTCGCAAGACCTCTCACCCAGTTGCTGAAGAAGGAAAAGAAGTTTGAATGGAGTAAACCATGTGAGGGTAGTTTCCAAGAGTTGAAGAAGAGGTTAACTTCTGCACCAGTATTGACGCTTCCGGACATTAGGAAGGATTTCGAAGTCTTCTGTGATGCGTCAAGGCAGGGACTAGGCTGTGTACTGATGCAAGAAAGAAAGGTAGTAGCATATGCCTCAAGGCAGCTGCGACCCCATGAAGGAAATTACCCAACGCATGATTTAGAGCTCGCTGCCGTAGTGCATGCACTGAAAATATGGAGGCATTACTTGATTGGTAACCGTTGTGAAATTTACACGGATCACAAGAGTTTGAAATATATATTCACTCAACCCGATCTCAACATGAGGCAAAGGAGATGGCTTGAGTTAATAAAGGATTATGATATTGGAATACATTATCATCCGGGAAAGGCTAATGTGGTAGCAGATGCCTTGAGCAGAAAGAGTTATTGTGCCAAGCTGTGGATTAAGGACAGTATGCCTGCCCTTCAAGAAGAGTTCCAACGGCTCAACCTAGAAGTAGTGGAGGAAGGATTTCTAGCCACTTTGGAAGTTCAACCAACCTTAGAAGATCAAATCAGAGCAGCTCAAAAGGAGGACAAGTATGTCCAGGAGATCAAGGATAATATGAAGAAAGGAAAAGCTTCGGGATTTTCAGAGGATGAAAAAGGTACCCTTTGGTTTGGGAAAAGAATTATTGTGCCTGAAAAGAAAGAGGTAAAGGAGCTAATATTGAAGGAAGCCCATGAATCTGGATATTCAATTCATCCTGGGAGCACCAAGATGTACCAAGATCTCAAGGGAAGGTATTGGTGGTCAAGTATGAAACGAGAAATTGCAGAATACGTAGCCTTGTGCGATGTATGCCAACGGATTAAAGCTGAACACCAGAGACCTGCGGGACTTCTGCAGCCATTGCAGATCCCTGAGTGGAAATGGGAAGAAATTGGTATGGATTTTATAACTGGATTACCAAGAACCAAAACAGGGCACGATTCAATTTGGGTTATAGTGGATCGTTTGACAAAAGTCGCCCATTTCATTCCAGTAAAGACCACATACTCCGGGGATAGGCTTGCAGAGTTATACATGTCAAGAACTGTGTGCACTAGCTTTGATCTGGGACTAGTGCAGAAATACACAGAGGGTCCGGGTTTTGAAATCCGGGGCCCGACAAAGAAGAAGCTGAATCTTATTCTAGACCAGTCCAAGATCTGCAAGTTCAATCAAGGTCTAGGATATGATTTCTATGAAGACATTAGGAAGCATCCACCTGCTATTCTCAGACCTATAGTAGGAGGTGTGATCGAGGTTGAGCCCAGATCTGATGAAGTTAAATTCAAGTCTGCGGGCTTTGTCCAAGGGATTTCTGACAGCAAGGTGAGTCCACCTGCAGCTTCGGCCTCTCAGAAGGCGAAGTACCATTGCACCTTCTGTCAGAAAGATGGAAACTTGATCGATCGATGCTTCAGGCGCGCCAGGATCGCGTAGAGAGACCGTGTTGCAGCTCTTAGGCGTATTCAGGGTCAGCCCCAGACCTTGAGTGCACCTAAGGCCAACACGAGGTCTAGGGTTGTTTCAGCTGATGGGTTTGGGCAGCATCAAGGACTTGGTTTCTCTGAGTCTTCTGTTTTTCGTCCTCATGCTGCTCCTGGTCGTGACTTCCACAGTCCTGAGGGTACATCTCATTTCCCCCGTCGAGACAGTTACCCGCGGCGAGATCAGCGTGTTGTTGGTGCCTTGGCTCGCTCCTCTGTAGCAGTCAAGCCCAACAACAGCTTCGGGTTTGTACACAGACCTTCTGGCTTTATGAGTGACAGAGAGCGTAGGGTAGATAGAGGTCAGTCGTGCTTGACTACTTCATCTGCTCGACGTGTTGTTCAGTATTGGGTGCCAAAATCACTTTTGATTTACCCCAGTACTGAGACTTTACTCTCTTGTTGACTCAGGTTCGCCGGGCTGGGAAGGGAGAGGTTTGGCTTGTAGACTCCGGTTGTTCTCGTCATATGACCGGAGACTCCCGTTGGTTCTCTTCCCTAGCCCGTGCTCCAGGTGATGAGACGATCACCTTCGGAGATGCTTCATCTGGGCGCGTCATCGCCAAAGGTACTGTGCGTGTTAATGATTCATTTCTTTTGAGAGATGTTGCCTTGGTTAGTAAGCTGCATTATAATTTTCTTTCAATTTCTCAGCTTACCGATGACGGTTATGAGGTGAGCTTTAAGAAAAATGCGTGCAAAATTCTTGATTCTTTGGGTAGTCTGGTTTGCGGGATTTCTCGTTATGGGAGGATCTTTTGTGCTGATTTTTCTGAGTCTTCTGGCGATCCTCTCAGGTGTTTAGTTGCTTCTGATTCCCGCGACTTGACTTTCTGGCATAGGAGACTTGGTCATATTGGATTTGACCATTTGACCCGAGTTAGCGGCCACGATCTCATTCGTGGTCTGCCGAAGCTCAAGATGGTCAAAGATCTTGTTTGCGCTCCATGCCGGCATGGCAAGATGGTTGCCGCTTCTCATCCTCCGGTCATTGTGACCATGACCGATGCACCGGGACAGCTGCTCCATATGGACACTGTTGGACCAGCTCGAGTGCAGTCAGCCGGAGGGAAGTGGTATGTTCTTGTCGTGGTCGATGACTATTCGAGGTATTCTTGGGTGTTTTTCTTAGCCTCGAAGGATGAGATGTTTACCCATTTTCGAGGTCTTTTTTGTAGGCTTTCTGTTGAGCTTCCGGGTGCCTTACGAGCGATCCGCAGTGACAATGGCACGGAGTTCAAGAATTCCTACTTTGAGAGGTTTTGTGATGAGACAGGTGTAGAGCACCAGTTCTCTTCTCCGCACGTCCCACAGTAGAATGGCGCCGTGGAGAGGAAGAACCGTACCTTGGTCGAGATGGCCAGGATGATGCTTGATGAGTATTCTACACCGCGGAAGTTCTGGGCTGAGGCTATAGCTACCGCTTGCCATGTTTCCAATCAAGTTTTTCTTCGGGCACACTTGCACCGCACTTCTTATGAGCTGAGATATGGGCGAAAGCCCAGTGTCTCTCATTTTCGCGTGTTTGGTTGCAAGTGCTTTATTTTGAAGTCCGGGAACCTAGACAAGTTCGAGTCACGCTCCTGTGATGGGATCTTTCTAGGTTACTCGTCTTCTTCGCGGGCTTATCAGGTTTGGAATTGCGAGTCTAGCAAATTGGTAGAGACCTGTGAGGTGACCTTTGATGAGGCCAGTCCGGGGACTAGGCCTGATATCTCAGGTTCTTTAGAGCAGTCCGAGCCCATCGTTGTGGATGATGAGGATGATGGAGATGAGGTTTGTCTACCCGATCCAGTCCCTCATTCATCCCTTGAGATGTCGTCTTCCACCGCACCTCGAGGAGATCAGCCCATGCCTTTTGCTTCTTCTGGAGCTAGTGGCTCTGTTCCTACCTCGACAGCTCATGAGGTAGAGGCCACTTCTTCATCTCATCCTGGACCTCCTAGACACATTCAAAAAGACCATCCTTCTGAGCAGATTATTGGAGACCTGTTTGAGCGAGTCACTCGTTCAAAAGCTAGCATGTCTCAATTCTGTCTCCATTCTGCCTTTGTCGCCTCATTCGAGCCCAAAGATGTTTCTCATGCTCTTCCGACGAGTCTTGGGTCAATGCCATGCATGAGGAACTAGAAAACGTTGAGCGAAACAAGGTCTGGTAGCTTGTCGAGCCCCCGTGAGGTCACAATGTCATTGGAACTAAGTGGGTGTTCAAGAACAAGCAGATCGAGGATGGAGTGGTTATTCGAAACAAGGCTAGACTGGTAGCTTAGGGGTTCTCTCAGGTTGAGGGTCTTGATTTCGAGGAGACTTTTGCCCCAGTAGCTCGTCTTGAGGCCATTAGAATCCTGCTTGCCTTTGCAGCTTCTAAAGGTTTCAAGCTGTACCAGATGGACGTTAAGAGTGCTTTCCTTAACGGTTTCATTGAGGAAGAAGTCTATGTCAGACAGCCTCCTGGTTTCGAAACCCCAAATACCCTAACCATGTATTCAAGCTTTCTAAAGCGTTGTATGGACTTAAGCAGGCCCCTAGAGCTTGGTATGAGAGGCTTAAGTCCTATCTGTTGAGTCATGGTTTCGAGATGGGTAAAGTAGACAAGGCCTTGTTCATCCGCCGTCACGGCACTGATCTTCTGCTCATCCAGATTTATGTGGATGACATCATCTTTGGCGGCTCCTCGCATGCTCTCGTTTCCCAGTTTTTCGATGTCATGAGCTCGGAGTTTGAGATGAGCATGATGGGCGAGTTAAGCTTCTTCCTTGGCTTCCAAATCAAGCAGACTCGGGAGGGTACATTCTTGCATCAGGGCAAGTACACTCAAGACCTCCTGAAGCGCTTTGATATGAGTGATGGTAAGTCGGTGTCCACTCCGATGGCTACCTCAGCTTCACTCGACCCAGATGAGGATGACGAGCCAGTTGATCAGAAGGAGTATAGGAGTATGATCGGCTCCCTCCTGTACCTCTCTGCCTCGAGACCGGACATACATTTCGCTGTGTGTCTTTGTGCTCGGTTTCAGGCTTCTCCTCGTGTATCTCACCGCCAGGCGGTGAAAAGCATTCTTCGGTACCTTCGAGCTACCATTGACTATGGTATCTGGTACTCTTCCTCTTCTTGTCTTTCCTTGAGAGCCTTCTCGGATGCAGACTTTGCTGGCTGTAGGATAGATAGGAAGAGCACATCTGGCACTTGCCAATTTATTAGCACTTCTCTCGTTTCTTGGTCTTCTAGGAAGCAGTCCGGTGTTGCACAGTCCACCGCAGAGGCCGAGTACGTAGCTGCCGCCAGTTGCTGCAGCCAGGTGCTTTGGATGGTCTCGACCCTGCGGGACTTAGTAACTGCAGGATACACGGAAAACCCTAGCCAGAGGGTATATGTAGGGGTTTATTACAGACGGTTCTAAAGTAAGAACCGTCTGTGATATCCAAGTTAAGCCGTGCATTGACGTCGTCCTTTGTTTTATCACGAATGTTCAGTAAGAGACCAATCAAGCTGTCGCATACATTCTTTTCTACGTGCATGACGTCGATGCAGTGTCGAACATCTAGGTACTCCCAATAAGGTAAGTCCCAAAATATTGATCTCTTCTTCCAGGTGTTCTTCTCATGAGCCCTCAATTTACATCCCTTTCCGAGGACAACATCTAAATCCTTAACCATATCATAAACCTTGTGTCCCCTTAAATGCCTTGGAGCTGAACCGTCTTCCTTCTCTCCGTCAAATTATTTCTTCATCTTGCGGTATGGGTGAGCCCTCCGAAGGAACTGGCGGTGACGCATGTAGACGGTTTTGCGTGAGTGTTTCAGCCACACACTCTGGGTACCATCTAAATAGTGAGTACAAACTTTGACAGCTTTTGTACTATGGCCCGATAGGTTACCAAGGGCAGGATAATCATTTATGGTGCAGAACAATAAGGAGCGCAGAGTGAAGTTCTCTCGTTTGTATGCATCCCATACCTGTACCCCTTCGTTCCACAATACTTTTAGATCTTTCACCAACGGTGCTAGGAACACATCAATATCATTCCCAGGTTGTTTTGTCCCTTGGATAAGTATTGACAGTAAAATATACTTTCACTTCATACACAACCAAGGAGGAAGATTATAGATGCAGAGAGTCACGGGCCATGTGCTATGTCAGCTGCTCATGCTACTGAAAGGATTCATTCCATCTGTACTCAGTTAAAACCTTATATTCCTTGGTTCTACACCGAAGTATGTAAAACTTCTATTGATGTTTCTCCACTGCACGGAATCAGCAAGGTGTCTTAGCATTCCATCCTTTTTGCACTCCTCCGAGTGCCAACGCAGCAGTTTTGCCTCCTTTGGATTTGCAAAAAACCTTTTCAAACGGGGAATTATAGGAAAATACCATGCCACCTTAGCAGGAGGTCCTTTCTTCGCCTCTGTTCCCTCACCATCATCTGATTGATTATTACTTTGTATCGGGATGCATTGCACACCGGACATACATGCATGTTTGCATACTCTTTACGGTAGAGGATATAGTCGTTCGGACATGCATGTATTCTTTCTACTTCCATTCCCAACGGACAAAGAACCTTCTTGGCTTTATACGTGGTTTTAGGCAACTCATTTCCCTCTGGAAGCATGTCCGCTAAAAGACCTAGCAGCGCCGTGAAACTCTTGTCGCGTTGCTTGCCTTCAATTTCAACAGTTCAAGCACGGCCGACAACCTCGTGTACTTGCAGCACGTAAACAAAGGTTTCTCCGAGTCCTCTATCAAGCCCTGGAATTTAACATACTCTCTCTCAGCATAGTTCTCTTCTACATCGCGAAGCATCTGATCTAGATTATCATCGTGCAACCTATCCGAATCCGAACCACAATCGACATCATCCGGCGGTATGTCATTCACTTCACCGGCGATGTCATCCGGCGGCATATCATTCACTTCACCGGCGATGTCATCCGGCGGCATATGATCATTCACTTCGCCATGACTGGTCCAACACGTATAACCCTTTTTGAAACCTCTCCGAATCAAATGCGCTTCAATTTGCCCTCGGTTCTTAAACATCTTTAAATTCTCGCAGTCAGTGCATGGACAGTACATATATTCCACCCCCTTATTCAACATATCCTCCTCGGCGGCTCTTGTAAAAGCAGACACGCTATTAATGTACTCTTCACTCACACGGCTCGCGGCATACATCCAGCTTCGGTCCTACGTTACGTATATATATAACAACTTAGTATTAAAAATTAGATTAACTAATTATTACTACATATATACCGGCCACATGTATTATATTGAGGCTTAATTTGCTAGCTCAATTCATATTATAAACACAACAGCTATTATATAACCAACAATTTTGCAAATTAACCATCTTCAATAAAACTCACCAATTACTTAGATCTAAATTGTAATGCAATTAAAGAAAAAATAAATTTCATTACTAATCATATCTAGAGCAACCAGGAAAATATGAATCTTCAAAGCTCAATCTCAGCCATTTCCCACCAAATTAACTGGCCTGAAATCGCCTAGCTTGCCTCCTGAGCGAAAGAGTGCACAACAGTGGCTAGATCTGGATCGAAATGAAGACCGATGCAGTCTGAGCAGCGCAATAAATGCTTAGTGTCATTATCACAGACGGTTTTTAATTGAAAACCGTCTGTGAATTATCACAGACGGTTTTTTAGTAAAAACTGTTTGTGGTAATCTGGGATTATCACAGACGGTTTTTATCGGTACGAACCGTCTGTGATACGCCTTTTCTCAGACTCCGCCAACACAGACGGTGTCCAAATTCAAACCGTCTGTGTTAGTGTCGGTCACAGACGGTTTTGTCAAACTGTCTGTGATTGGCCGTCTAGTATTAGCCTTTCTGTAGTAGTGAAAGTTAAATATGCCTAACTTGAACATGGCAAAGTTTGAGGGAAAAAAAATCAAACACCCGCTTAGCGAAACCCATTTAGTGATTGGTTGACCTAGAAAATTTTGAATATCCTTCTAAAAACCAATGCCGCCGGTTGGCCGGTGAAGAGAGGTGTTTATAATTTTGATAAAAAAAATGAATGCATCTTAGTCAGCCTGCCCAAAAAGTTCGTCACAAACATCGTGCCATTGAAAGGATTTGTTCATATCATATTTTCTACTCATACAAAGCACAATCAAGGTCGATGATCCAAATCAGTTACAGAACAGAACCAGCTGCTGTCCCCAATAATCGTAAATGTTGACAAATAATATCATACCAGAAAATACAAGCCCAGCTTTGTTCAGTAACATCTTATTACAACTGGTTATAAAAGTGCACTACCAAAATATGACAGAACGTAGAGAAAGATGAGATAGCTCGAGGGGATCCACTGTATATACTCAGTGGCCTTCTCAAATCAGGAATGCCGTCTTCGCTGGCAGACGCCGGAAGAAGTTCATGAAAATGCGGGTGCTGCCATGTCGCAGCCTTGGGGGCCCTAGTGTGAGCCACACAGCTACTGTGCAGACAGTATATTGACAGTACTCATCAAATATAATGGTGTACTTACGGACAGAACGCCTCGCACATTCTGTACCTGGATAGAGTATCATAATTATGATTCCTGCCATGTAGAGCAGAAATAATATAATAAATGTAGCACACGGGTCCCTCCCGGTCAGTAATGCTTCGATCTTGTCCAGGAAGATGGCTACATTACCCAATTGCGTTTGCGCCCAGCAAGCAAAATCCGTTAGCATTCCTTGTCCATTGCCTGTATGCTCGACGAACACTGTAGCATCAAACTGGTCGAACTCCTCTCCAAGCATGGGTCTAAGCTCTTCAGGACAAATTCTCGTGTCGAAGTTTCTGGAACGCATATTTAAAGCGAGCATAACGGCCACTAGAAGACATGAAATTGAAATTATGAACGGAACAAGGTGTTCCATCCTAAGCAAAATTGACAACACGATCCAAATACAAAACACGATACAAATGCTGAACCGAGTTTTCTTCCATGAGCGAACATCTTCAAGAATGCTGGGACATTTGTTGAGCACTCGAGCGACTGACATAATGTAATTATAGTATGCCGTGCTTTTCCGCCCACTCCATGAATTAGGGACCGCGTTGTACATGCATAAGATCACTTCCTTTCTTAGTGGTGTATCCATCTGGCTCAATCGTGTCGCAACAATTTCAACTGCACGCTGGCGCAGGTCATTGATCTGTGTCTCTCTCAATGCAAGTTTCTGGTGCATCTCTGGTAGCATGGGTTGTAAATACAAGAGAAAATGTCCTCGTATTCCTGTTCTTGAAAATCGTATTGACAGGTGGATCTCACCCATCTTCTTGATACCAGAGGGAAGCAGGAGCTGAAGAGGATGTTTCTGAGTAAAACCAAACCCTGGTTCAAGGGTAGAAACCTGAATGTATATCTGGCCTATCCGGACGTCCTTGTTACGAACTGAAGGCGCCTCACCATCACCAATCTGGCAGTTATAGAAAACACCAACTGTAAGAACAGTAGACTGATCATAAACATCCCAGGAATGCACCTCGTTGAATATAGGATCGGAGTTATTCATGACAGTTCGAGTTCTTGCCCATCTCTTACCATACTTGGCTACACAGTAGGCATTTATAGTTTCATGTCCATCAAGTGTAGTGCTCATATTGGGAATTCCCTCTACTTTAAGAATGCCTAGTTCGAGACGTCCAATTGGATCCTTCCAGAGTTCCTTTGCTGTTGGTCTGAAGTCACTGCTTAGTTCGACGGGCTCATCCAGGACATGATATCCTCCCTCCAAACAGACACGGATAACAAGATGGCCTTCAGACTTTCTAACATTCTGCACGTTTGCTTCAAGTGTAGGCGCCATCACGTCGATTGGGCATGTACGGCGATCAAGTATCTTGTCGTCATGGCGTTTGTCGATGGAGGCAATGGGTACAACAGCTTTGCCAATTACAACATTGTTACCCTCAACTGTAAGGATAAGCTCCCCCTCTAGTGGTTCGGCAACCACAAACATAAGGTCCTCATTCCATGTTGGATGCAAGTCCACTGCCTGTGCTGTCTTGGTCTGTACGCATTGGTGATCTACTTGTGCTTTCACATACAAATTCCCCAGGGACATTCCTGCTTGTGTGATTCCATAAGCTTCAATTATACTGACACGCATGTACCAAAGAGTTGGAGCATCATAGACTTTGGATCTAATGCAAGATCTATCAAATGAACCACTGGCATTTATGCTGTCCAAACATATTGCATCAGCAAAAGCTTCATCAGCTTGGTCGCCCATCCATACTGCAAGCATTATCGCTCCTTGAGCTTTCTCCCTGCTCTCATACGTAAGTGGGTGCCAGACAGGATACAGTGGATCATTTGAGGTTCGCTTTTGGACGTCATGTGTATGAAGCCTCACCATCCCTACAAAATCATCTTTTACCTGGTCTTTATGTTTGACGATCACTTCGACGAAATCAGCTTCCCTGACTTGATCAATTGGGAAAGCATATGTGCAGTTCCACTCAGGGTTATATGTCTTCTCCAAATGGTTCGTCCTATTCTTGTGGACACCAACTCTTACCTCCACAAACGGATCGATACCTCCACCAGAAGCCATATCCGGCAAGTCTCGTGCTTTAACAACACGTATAAAAATATTTCGTACTGTCTGCACGAGTGCAGTTCCTGGAGGCATCGACTTGCGCTCAAACCCACAGTCAAGCACCCTCCCATTAGCAAGATGTGCGCTTTCAGTGAGCGCAAAGTTTACAGATTGCTCCAATGGTGCTGAGTCATTTATGTTCACTTCTTGAACTACTGGGCTTGGACAAGACTGTTCCAGTGGTGCTGAGTTTCGTATGTTTACTAGTGGATTTGCTTGGCTTGGACAAGACTGCTTCGTTGGTGCTGAGTTTTGTATGCTGACTAGTTTATCTGCTTGTCTTTGCTCTGTTAATGCTGAGTTTTGTATGCTCACTACTTGATCTTCTAGAGCTGGACAAGACTGCTCCATTGGTGCGGAGTGTTGTATGCTCACTACTTGATCTGCTTGGCTTGGACTAAACCCATTCAAAATGCTATTAGATGAACGTATCCCCTCCGCTGCACCAATTGGGATATTATCATCATGGAGAAGAAATACCTTCAGGCCCAGGTGACCTCTTGCATGGGAGAACACAGACGATTTTTCCAATGCATAATAAATGACATCTGCATCCGTCAAGGATGCAAACGACTTCCCAGGTACTCGAATTTGCCCAAGAATTTCTTGTGATTTTCTGTTTTTGTTGTACACATGGGTTTTCAGGTAAAGTTCGCCAACTTTAGAGGGATCCAGAACGTTGAAGCAAAAGCGCTCATTCCATGTCATGGTGATTGCTTGTTGTTTGGCAGTGGTGCACATCCTTTGGCCATCAAAAAGAAGTTGAACATAAAGAGATGATCCCTCGCGTTGCAATGGGAAGAGGTCTTTGGCACTCAAAACTTCTACCACTAGTTTGCAGCTACTCATAATTTACCAAATATATGACTTTGTTGACTCCCTGCATATACGAAAGAGCAAATGCTGTTATGACTGGGATAGATCTTTTCACACTATATAAAATAGTGCAATTCTCTAAATGTTGTCTGCAGGAGACTTATCGTCGCTTGGAGTGCTTAGTCGAGGCGACGGGTGACTGAGTCAACCATGCCGAGACCCCTCAAGAAAGGGAAGAGAGGCTATAGGCTCAATTCAACTTGATTGCTCACTCAGAGGGTGTTCAGGAGACACTCGAACGAGCGTATCAGTGGGTTTACGTATTTTGGGCTTTGTTCACTGATGATCCCGAACCATCCGATGCCAACCATGTCGCCTACAAAGTTTTAAAGATGGAGATTGAATGCTACCTCCACCACTAGGAAAACTTCGAAGTAATTAGGTTTATACCTTTTGTTATCTTTTGTAAGAAGCCACTAGCTATGCTGTTTGGGCAACATATATATGCAGTTGAATTTGTATCTACTCTCTTTTATATATATAAATGGTCTATGTATAATGACATGACAACATTACTAACTGGTAAAAAGTAACTAAGTAATATATATTTACTCCTGAGTCATTATTGAATTTGCATTTATGTTGAATTTAGAACAGTATTTCTCACAGACGATTCTACTTTAGAACCATCTATAATATATATTCACAGATTGTTCGTAATAATAACCGTCTGTGATATCGCCCATTATTACAGATGGTTATTAATTATAACCATCTGTGATAGTGCCACTGTTGTGGTTACAGACCAAACAGAGAGAGAGGTATGGTAGTGGAGAGTTAGGTGAGCAATACTTAGGGTTTTCCCCATGGCTGGTATTGTATTTATATACCCTCTTGGGGAGTGTCTTTACAATAGTACCCTTACATTTGAGTATCCCCCTTAGGGGTATTTATGTTATTACACATGTCCCATTTTGGACCTTACAACCTTCTAACAGGCTTGTTGGGCTTAGGTGGGGGGCCACCCCTACAACAGGAGCCTCTCATGGTGAAGGGCTTCACGGGCCGAAGCCATGTTGCCGAGCCCTTTGGCCTCCTCCGTCCCATCGGCCTGTGACCCTCAACGATCTAGGACAGGATCGTTCTTTGCCGGTAGAGCCGGCCTTCGCACTGATGGTACAGGGGCCGAAGTGTTTTCCGCTCTTGGTCCTGCGTAGTTGCGAAGGCGAAGGTGCTAGCGAGGTTGGAGTTATCGGCGGAGCCGCCTGAGTGGCGGATTCGAGGTCGGGGCGGGGACAAACCTCACGCCACGGATCCTCCTGGGCGCGAGGTAGACGTGGCTTGCACGCCGGGCCCCGGGCGGTCGAGTTGTGTGAAGACAGACCCCGCGTCTCGGAGTCTTGTGGGCGCGAGGTAGATGAGGCTCTCGTGGGCGCGAGGTAGATGAGGCTCGTTTGCACAGCCTTAGGCGATTGGGTAGTGCGAAGTGCTCCGCGCGGTGTGTTGTCGACGCGGACATGTGGCTGCGCGGTCCGGTAGTGCGCTTTAATGACACCCAGGATCATGCCGGCCCATGGCTTGTCAGGGGCAGGCTGCTGCGACCGTTCGGTTTGTTTTGTCTTGAAGGGGGGCACGCGGCAGGCCGTGATTGGAGCGTCGTGGGATGTCAGCGGTCACACGCCCGCGGCCATTCACCCCTTTCCCAGAAGAGTGGGGTGCGTGGCGGGATCGTACTGGCACGTCGCGCACCGCCCGGCCACCTACCGTTGCGTGGCCCTGGCTGTCAACGGGTGCGCTCCTCGGTCATAGGTGGGTGAACCACTGGGCTTCTGTTGGCTGCGTTTCCCATTGGCTGTATATCTGCCGGTTGGACTTCCGCCGGTTGCGTTCTCCGTCGGCTCAGGGTGCCACGGGAATAAATATGTGTCATCCTCTTGCACTGTTCTCCGTAGCGCCTGTTAGTGATATGCCCTAGAGGCAACATGGAGATGTTATATATATCACATACTATGTTTATGATGCATTACTTTGTTCTTTGAAATAGACATTATCATTATTGATCAATTAGTATGTGACTTATTCATGAGACTCTTAATGCTAAAATGTTGCTATTTCTAAATGATCCCTGATCATATATCATATGAGGAACAAATATGATTCAAAGATCAGCGTATGTATTGATTGATGATCATGTCTCATGGATCATGGTATGGTGATACCAAATCAATAATATGGACATGTGTTAGTGAACATATGTTGGATATACCCGCCATGAGACACTGCAGAGATTCCATGTGTCATCAGCTGGTCTCAAGTAGTGTTTATGTAGAATCCTTAGACTTGAGATCATCATGGTTCCCAACATGCGTAGTAGCTTATTTTGGGACTACTAAACACTACTCCGTAACTGGGTAGTCATAAAAGTAGTCTTCGGGTTTGCCATGAAACATGTAGTGGGATGTGGATGATTAAGATAGAATTTGCCCCTCCTTATGGGAGAGATATCTCTGGGCCCCTCGATGTAATGGATTATGTAAGTGCATGGCCATGCCAAGGTGATTGAGGAGTCAATCACAAGTTTATAATCCATCACGGAATCGAGAGAGTGATTGAGCTATTAAGAGGATGACACAGGTCTCGCCTTGAGCTCAATCTATATCGTGAGGCAAAGGGATTCGTACATGAGAACATTACAGGTTTAGCCGATATGATCTTTACGTATACTTTGGGGTTAATATGTCTTACTAGAGGCCGCTATTAATAGGGTGACCGAAAAGGCGTTTCTGGGTCGCGACCAAGTATACGTGAACCTACAGGGTCGCACACTTAACAGGTTGGAACACTAATTCGAATATCATTCAGATGTGGGCTCAGTTCGGATAGAGATCCGAATAGACTCTTATTGGGCCTCGGTCCACAAGGCCCAAGTGAGGAGGTCTATATATTTGGAGGCGAGGGGCTGAGGGACGTGCGCTTCTGTTAATCCCGAGCAAAACCCTAGCCGCCACCTCCCGAGCCAAACCCTAGCCGCTCACGAGTGCTAGTACACTCGTGATCGGTGTTCCAGCCCCAGACGTGTGGATACCGGTGGAGGCACTGCTCGTTGTGGCGTTGATCGGCATCAACAACCTACAGATTGGATCTGCTTGTGGTGTGGTTGATCGCGTGGAGGAGACGATCTGTTCGGGACGATCGGCTACTTCCACTACTACCTCGACGCGCGTGGTTGGATCAGCTTCTCCAACTCTTCTTCCGCTGCGCTGCACGTCTAGTGGTAACGATCCGTGATCCCTCCTTAAGCATGATGTTCTTGTGTGCGCGGTAGAAAAGTTTTGTTTTCTGCTCTCGTAGCCTACGCGCTTTCCTTCAGCGCCGTGGTCGGGTATGGTCGAGAAGGCCTTGGTCATCCTCTTTACAACAAGGTTAGCGCTGGCGGGCACGGTCATAGAATGTTGATGAACAGAAGGATGCCTATTTTTGGGTTGCGGTTTGACTTATCTTGGATCCAGCGCGCGGGCGGTTGCATTGTGCTTCTGCAGACGACGCGCGTCTTGGGGTCAGTTAGGATGATCTTCCCCTCGTAAATAGGTCTTCCTCAGTCTGTGTGTGCTCTCTTGATGCAAGAGGCCGTGATGGGCTGATGGAGGCCTATTTATGAGAGTTCGGTCAGAGCCTACCGAGGGTGACCGTCTACGCTCCGTCTGAATGCGAGGTTGGCTGGGTCTCCGGCATCCGGGCTCCGAGGCGAAGTGGTCGTCAGCCCTGCTCCCGAATTCGATGGTGACCGACTCGGACCAGGGACCAGAGGGTCGCCTTGGCTGGTGCCTTCGAGCTTGGAACGCAGGTGTGCGGTGGCGCGGCGAGGTGTCTCTCCGTCGTGGCGAGATGCCTCTCCGCCGGGGCAAGTCGAGGGGACCGCCTGAGTTGCCTTGCGAAGACGGGAGCCCCGTTGAAGTCGTTGGTGAGGTTGACTGGCCCGCGGCTTGGCGCTGCTAACTGCGGAATCTTCGTGCGTAACGGAGGTCAGTGACCGGGGTTGGCACACCCCTAGTCTTCGCTTGCTGGGAGCCGGGTCCGCCCAAGACTGAGTCGGAGCCGTCGCTGCGCCGCGGCAACGGAGTCTGCGGCGACGTTGGAGCCTTGTTGCTGAGCCATCCAAGTCATGGTGGTCCTCGGGCTGGGGCGAGGTCGAAGCCTCCCTGTTGGAGCGGATGCCGTGTCGAGGTTGCTGGTGAGGACTGGCGCCTGGCTTACCTCTGCCGCACTTATGGCCCCGAGAATCGTACCGACGCGCGGCCTGGGGGAGGTCGCCATGTCGTGTGGCCTGCTCCCACTCCCAAGGTATATGGCGCGTGGCAGGACACGATTGGCGCGTCGTGCGCTATCAGGCCAACGCACAACTAAGGTCGTGCGTCTGTTTCTAACAACACGATGCGTGCGGATGGTTGCGCCATTTCAACTTCGGTCGTGGGGAGGCGAACGGTTCGTCTTCCGCCGGGTACACTTACCGTCTTTAAATACGCCCAATGGTACCGTCTTTAAATACGCCCAATGGTACCACACCTGCATTTCCTCCGCACGCCTTGTAGTCTCTTTCCATCTTCCGGTTTCCTTGCCTTGCCGCCGTGCTGCCCCCGCCGTCGCCCGATCCCCCAGATAGCAATGGCGCCCGGTGAAGAACTCCCCCCGACGGTTGGCGGCAACGCCATCTCGCGGCAGTCGTCGCCGCTTGAGGTGGAGTACACACTCGAAAAGCACGATTCGGCGGCGTTGGACAAAAGGTGGGTTCTAACAGAGAAGGAGGGTCCTTGTTCCAACGCCCTGGGCCGCACGCTCGTGACAGAGGAGACGATCCGTGCACTGCTGCGCGAGGGGAAGCTATTGGACCGCCGGGAAGTACGATTGCCTGCCCAAGATGAGACGGAACCGCACCGTAAGGAGTCAGAGGCGATTGTCTTCATCGCCTTCTTCGAAGCCGGGCTTCGCATCCCGGGCGCCCTAATTGTTGGTGACGTGCTGTGGACCTTCGGGCTGGAGCTGGCGCAGCTGACTCCCAACGCGCTGGTCCGCTTTGCTGTGTACAGCTGGGCCTTACGCATAGAGGCGTGCTGGTCCAGCTCCTCGATGTTCGCATTCCTCCACGACACGCGATGCCAACCGAAGGGGAAAAAGGATGGGATGTTCTCCAACTTCGGCAGCGTCAACTTCATCTTGCTGTCGTCATGCAGGAAGATCTTCCCCGCCAACGCAACCTGGGCGAAGTGGGAATCGAACTGGATGAGGAGGTGGTTTTACCACCGTGTGGCGAGCGGTAGCGGCCTCGAGTGCTCGGGCCGGCCAATCGCATTCAACACCACGCCCTCCATGCTGATCGACAGCGAGGTCAAGCGGAGAGCGCGCAGTCTGGTAGGGATCGCCGCCCGCTTCAACATACGCGACCTCTCCGAAGAGTTCGTCATGTATGGCGTGGCACCGCTCGCCCGCGAATGGTGCATTGCTGTTGGGAGACTTTGGCACGACAATGTCTGTCCATCCGTGACCTTGCTGCGGCACCCCCTGACCCTCGTAAGTCTTGGCACTAACCTATTTTGTACTTCTGCCGGTTGTGCGGTGCTTAACCCCGCCCCTTGCAGCGTATAGGAGTTCGCTTGGAGGACACGGAGCGCGCGGTGAGCATGTTCCTTGGGCCGTACACGGGCAAGGAGCACGACCTTCGCGTGACCGCCACCGCGGAGGCGGAGCTGGGACGGATAAACCGTGCGTGTGAGGCCTTGGGCCTGCGCGTGCCGGAGCGCGCTTGCCCGGCCCCAAGCAACCCCGCCGTCGAGATGATGGTGGCAAAGGGAAAAACCCGCCACCCTGTCGGAAGACACGGACTCCTGCGGCTGCGGCCGAAGCGGCGGCTGCCGCCGCTTCTATCGATGTGGCAGATGCAAATTCTGATTCGGTGAAGTATGCCGATTCAGACATAGAGGCGGGCACGGAGGACGCCGGAGGGGGGATCTGGTCGGGGCCGAGGGACGAGAGTGCGCCATGGTCGGTCGGGAGGGGGAGGCTTCGGCGGCTGTTGTGGTCGTCGGAGTGGTGGTAACGCCCACGGATGGTGCTGAGGCGGAGTCTGTGCCCTTGGTGACTACAGCACCGGAGCTACCACCGGTGGAGCTTGTTGGAGCAGAGCCCCAGCTGCGACAGCTACCAGAGTGGGGTTGCCACCTCCGGAGGGTGCCGAGGTGTCAGCAGCGGACGTGGTCAGGGTGGAGCCCACGGCCATAGTGATCACCGAGGCGGGGTCCCCGCCGTGCTTTCCCCCAAGGCGAAGCGTCCGTGCATACAACCGCCTCGTGGCCCGAGGGGGTTTGCCACAGCGGGCAGGGTCGGGAGCCTATGGGACTCTGATTCTGACACCGACGCCCCCAGGCTGGATGCCCCTACGGTCCCCTCCCAGACTGCGGCATCCGCAGTTTGGGACTTGCTGGTGCTGGACTCCGAGACGGAGCCTCCGCGACCCACCGGGCCAGTTGCCACCCTTAGCCGACATCGGAGGTAAGCTCCCTTGTCATCACTTGTTCTACATTGGTGGGTTTTTGACTGCTGCCTCCACTTGCAGCGGCACTTCACCGAAGCACGGGCAGCCTTTCGAGGGCAGGGGCGCTCCTTGTGTAGGGGCACCTGCCGCTCCCGAGGCCACCCTCTTGGGCTCCGCGTGCCCGAGCTTAGGGGACCTTATCCCCCCGGCGGTACTAGGGGTGTGGCGGGGGGTCGTGGACAACGCAGCCGCAAACTTTGACCAGCAGGCGCTGGTGGCCTATGGGTCGGAGCAGCTTAGAGATGCCTTGGAGGTCTCGGGAGCGAAGGTAGGTGCTTGGCCTTTTGGCGACACACGGTCTCTTAGGGAGTTCACTGACTGATCTGTCGTGCAGGCCCTCGTACTAGCTCGGGCCATGCAGGCGGCTCACGCCCGTGAGCAGGGGGTGCTCGAGGGCCGACTCCGGGCCGCCAAAGAGGCTCTACGCACCACCGAGGAGGCACACTCCGTCAAGGACGCGGAGACTATGGCGTACGCCGAAGCACTTGTGGCGGCGGCGTGGATGTCGGCCACAGAAGCGGCACAACAAGCTGTCGCGGAGGAGCGGGATGGTTTACTCCAGCAAATCGCTGTGCTGGAGAAGGAGAAAGGTCGTCTAGCTGCATGCCTTGCGGAGCGAGACCAGACTTTGGGCGACGCCTCGGTGGCCGCATGGGACACCATGTTAGCTTTGGAGGGCACGCTCACAGACCTTATTACCGAGGTGCCGCCCCACTCCTTCGGACCGGAAGAGCTGTCACGGACACTTCACTGGATCGGGGACACAGCTAGCATTGCTCACAACGCCGCAATGACCTTCGGCAACCACTGCTCGTACGTGACCTCGTGCCTGATATGTGCCCTCCTGCGACACCGTTGCTGTCAGCACATCGATGGCGTAGCTGACCCCCAGTTGGAGATGCCGGCCGGGACCGGCGTGATGTCCGGCGCTGTGCGCACTGTCTGCCGCGTTGTCCGATTCTTCCACGAGAGAATCTGGGAGTACATCGGGGAGGCCACGGCGAGGGTCGAGCTCCGGCGGACCATGTACAGGGAGGGGAATCTCGGCCAGTGGCTGGATGAAATTCCGCGACGCGACGAAGGCGGTGCCGAAGCCTCGGAATGTGACGTGAACCCACAGGTGTGACACCGGGGTTAGCATGTGTTGGCGTGCATTGTAATGCATGTGCCCCTTTTATGAATAAAATGCAGACTGGTTGTGTTATGATTAGCGTACCCGTGTTTCGAACAGTCACCCGGTAGGGACCGGCCACTAATCTCTGACCTTGTGACCCGACGGCGCCTTCGTCGCTGGCAGTGGGCCGAGGAGTCACTGGATTTCTGGGCGGCTCGGGTTTCTTCGAGGGAGGTTCCCGCGCGGACACGCGTTAAAGAGGAACGTGCCAAATAGCGGCTGAGTATCCAAGGACGCCCGGGCATTTACTTGTACTATTCTTCCCTATGTAAACGTACTCCAGATAATAGCGGAAAGGGGCCATTATTATAACATGTCCTGCATCTCCGCTGCTTGTTGCTTCCACACCATTTCTCGGCAGACTTGCGAGGTTGTACTTCGCGCTCGCTCAAACGCTATATAGATTCCCCCTTACGTCGGTCTTTTTTGGAGTGGTGTGACCGGAGCTGGCGCTTAGTCGAAGTAGACGCGCGAGCGCTCCATCCCCTACCCTTCGAAGCGGTGGCAGCGGGGCTGGTGCCTAGTTGAAGTAGACGCACGAGCGCTCTGTCCCCTACCCTTCGAAGCGGTGACAGTGGAGCTGGCGCCTAGTTGAAGTAGACGCGCAAGCACTCCGTCCCCTACCCTTCGATGCGATGGCAGCGGAGCTGGCGCCTAGCCGAAGTAGATGCGCGAGTGCTCCGTCCCCTACCCTTCGAAGCGTGGCAGCGGAGCTGGCGCCTAGTTCAAGTAGACGCGCGAGCGCTCCATCCCCTACCCTTCGAAGCGGTTGCAGTGGAGCTAGCACCTGGTTGAAGTAGACGCGTGAGCGCTCCGTCCCCTACCCTCGAAGCGGTGGCAGCGGGGCTGGCGTCTAGTCAAGGCAGATGTGCACTGGTGGGGCTGCATTCTATCATGACGGGTCGTGTGCGGGGACGATGTCCACGCACCCGATTGGTGCTTCATGGGATGCGTGCAAGGCAAGCCTTTAATGCGCCTCGCCCTCATCCATGAGGAACGCTCGCGCGGGGGCCAGCCTCTGGTGCACCACCCTGGTTCCTCGTGGAGTATGCGCGAAGGTGAGCCTACGTTGCGCGTTGTTTAATGAGCCTTATCTGTTCCTGGTGGAGTGCGTGTGGAGGCAGACCTCGATGCTGCGCCTTATTTAGAGTCCGTAGGCTAGTGCGTGCGGAGGTGAACCTTGACGCTACGTCTTATTTAGAGTCCGTGGACTGGTGCGTGTGAGGTGAGCCTTGACGCTACGTCTTATTTAGAGTCTGTAGACTGGTGCGTGCGGAGGTGACCCTCGACACTACATCTTATTTAGAGTCCGTAGACCGGTGCGTACGGAGGTGAACCTCAACGCTACGTCTTATTTAGAGTCCGTAGACTGGTGCATGCGGAGGTAAACCTCGACGCTACTTCTTATTTAGAGTCTGTAGACTGGTGCGTGCGGAGGTGAACCTCGACGCTACGTCTTATTTAGAGTCCGTAGACTGGTGCGTGCGGAGGCATCCCCCCACACGTCTTTGTTTATACTCATGCTGGTGTTTTTCACAGAGAGTGCGTGCGCGAATGCGTGTTTTTGTTTATACTCATGCCCGTGTTTTTCACGGAGAGTGCGCGCGCAAACGCGTGTCTTTGTTTATACTCATGCCTGTGTTTTTCACGGAAAGTGAGCGCGCGAACACATGTCTTTGTTTATACTCATGCCCGTGTTTTTCTCAGAGAGTGCGCGCGCGACCGCATGTCTTTGTTTATACTCATGCCCGTGTTTTTCACGAAGAGTGCGCGCGCGAACGAGTTTCTTTGTTTATACTCATGCCCATGTTTTTCACGGAGAGTGCGCACGCGAACGCGTGTCTTTGTTTATACTCATGCCCATGTTTTTCATGGAGAGTGCGCGCGCGAACGCGTGTCTTTGTTTATACTCACCCGGAGTACGTGCGGAGACAAGTCTTCACGCGTATTGTGAGAAATGAGAACAATCTAGCAAATAGTGAACTTTATTGACTTCCCGTTTGCGCGGGTGAGCGAGTACAAAAGATAAAAGAGTACAAGGGCGGGATACTAACCGCGAACCGTGTAAAGGATAGGATAGCAATAGCCGCCGCTGCGTGGTCGGCGGGGCGGGGGGCTCCTGGAGCCTCTGGTGCCGGAGCGGAGCGTTTGCTGGATCCGCGGGGGACGCCCACGCTGCTCCGTCCGCTTCAAGAGCTTCGGCAGGCTTTGCGACACGGGCCTCAGGCGCCTAGCTCTATGCGCCGGGCTGTGTCTTGATCGCCGTGGATAGTGATGACACTCCACGGGCCTGGAACCTTCATGCACAGGAAGCCATGATGCGGAACAGCCCCAAAAGAATTGAGGGTCGGCCGCCCTAGTATGGCGTTGTAGGGGTATGGGATGTCTACAATGTCAAAGGTGGCATCCTCGCTCCTCACGTTGTCGTCCCGACCGAAGGAGACTTGCAGGCATATCTAACCCATTGCCTTCAGTGGCTGGCCTCCGAACCCTTGCAACGGGATTCCCGAGGGGCCTAAGCAACTCCGAGGGATCCCCATTTGGTCGAAGGCCACTGCGAATAGAATGTTCGCAGAGCTTCCCCCATCGACCAGGATGCGCTTGACATTGCATCCTGCGATGGTGACCTGGATGACCAGGGGATCTTGGTGGGGGAACTCCACGCCCTCCGCATCTGCAGGCGTGAAGGTGATCTCATGCTTCGCCCGGTCTGGCAGTGCCTGCGCCGATATGCTGCCACGTGGTGCAGTCTCCGCGCATAGGCCTTTTGCTACCGCGCTGAGGCGAATTCCAGCGACGAGCCCCTGGAGATTACGTTTATGACGCGGCGCGGGTCTCCCTCTGGGGCTTGGACCTGCAAGAGGCCTTCTTGGGGTTGCCGCACATGGGCTTGGATCCGTAAGAGGCCCTCCTGGGGCTGCAGCCCGCAGTCCTCGATCTGCATGAGGTTCTCCGGGGGGGTGCTGGACATGGGCCACGACAGGCGAACGTACTTCGAGGTCTCCATCCCTGGTGACGCTCTGCCGGAGTGCTGCGATGGAGGTACATGTCCGTGTGTCATGGGTGCCCCGGCCATGCACCTCGCACCACTGGCTGCAGTATTGGTCGTCATATTCCATGCGAGCTATATCATCACGGCCTCGGCCGCGCCCCCTGCCACGGCCCCAGTGGCCTCGGCCACCGCGGCCAGCGAGGGCATTGTCTTCAGAGCCGCCTTCGATATCAAAGACGTAACGACCTCGTCGAGACTTCTGTTGTTGGCCACGCTTTGGTTTGTCGCTCGACGAGTCTCTGCGCTGGGCATCCTCGTCCTCAGAGGCGTCCTTGGATGAGTCTTGCTTCCGCTTGCCCTTCGAAGAGCCCTCCTTCGGAGAGTCTCCGTCCTTCGCTGCCTTGTCCGCCTGGTTGGCGTCGGAGTCTTCGCCTTGGCGTCTCCACGCGTCCTCTTCTGCCCACGCGTACTCCTCCATTTTGTCGAAGAGCTTCATCATTGTTTTCATTGGCTTCGGGGCATTGTACTCGGCCATTGGCCCCGGGCGGAGGCCCTGTATCGCCGCGTTGATGACGGTTGTCTTGTTGATGTCCTTGACCTAGCACCTAGCAGCGGACCTTCGAGAAGCACTTGAAGTACTCCCTGAGCTTCTCCGAAGGCTTTTGTTTGACGGCAAAGAGCTGGTCCACATCGACATGTTTGACATAATTCCCCTGAAAGTTGTTGTACAGCCGGTCGTGGACCTCCTCCCACGCGTAGATGGAGTTCGGCTCGATGGTTAAGAACCAAGAGAGTGCCACTCCTTGTAGCGCAAGGGGGAGTCCCTTCGCCTTCGTGGTGTCATCTCTGCCTGCAGCTTCGATGGCCATCTCGTAGACACGCACGAACTCCCGTGGGTCCGTGTCGCCCTTGTATGGCTCGATGGCGGTGGGAAATTTGAAGTCATCTGGCCACGCCGCTTGTTGCAGACCCGCGGATAGGGGGGACTCCGGATCTACACGCCGTAGCGGGACGCGGCTGAATGTGGGGGCATCCCGGCTGTTCGCACGCTCTGGCGTGGGCTCCAGCAAGACTGTGGGCGGGGTCTGTTGGCTCCGAGCCTCTTGCATATCTCGCACGGCCCCGCGGAGATTCGTCAGCTCCTGCTGGAGTGTGCCGATGGCTGCCAGTAACGCGCTCTCCACCGTTGGCGCAGTCGAAGCGGTCGGCGCGCCCGTCCCCCCGGTCGGTACGATGGGGGTGACGGTTTGCACTCCCAGGTTGCCCGCTGCGCCAGCGTGGTAGACTTCGGGGTCGGGGTGGGGCCAACGTTGCCGCCAAAACCGCTGGCCGTTCTAGCCCTGGGTGTAGGGACGACGGCCGTGCCAGCTTGGGCACCGGCGCTACCGTCCCCGACTACTCGGTCGGCGCTGCTGGTGTTAGCCATAGCAGCGGCGGTGGTGGTATCGGCCATCGTGGCGGTAGCAACGGGAGCGACCGTGGCGCCGAGGGCGCCGACGGTCGTGGCCGTTGTAGCTGCGTTGCCATCACCACCCCCGATCGTCGACATCGAAGCCCTGGTGTTGACGCGAGGCACCGTCGTAGCCGCCTTCTTCTTGGCTGCCGATGAAGTTTTCTTTGTTGCCATCCTTCTTCGGATCTTGAGGCTTGCTCGTGTCCTCCCCATGGACGGCGCTAACTGTTGTGGTTACAGACCAAACAGAGAGAGAGGTATGGTAGTGGAGAGTTAGGTGAGCAATGCTCAGGGTTTTCCCCATGGCTGGTATTGTATTTATATACCCTCTTGGGGAGTGTTTTTACAATAGTACCCTTACATTTGAGTATCCCCCTTAGGGGCATTTATATCATTACACATGTTCCATTTTGAGCCTTACAACCTTCTAACAGGCCTGTTGGGCTTAGGTGGGGGCCACCTCTACAACAACCACATTATTAAATGCCTAGCTAGCGGGATCCCAACAGATCTGCTTCATTGAGCTATATTGAAGGAGGCAGCCGACTTTGGGGAGTTTGATGAAAGCATACTGCTTGCAGATCTAACTTGTAGATCTATTTATTCTTGGTGATTAGAGGTTAGTATTTGCTTCTAATTATATGCCTTGTAATAAAAAGTGGTGATAGCTAGGTTTAGATCTAGCTTAGTTGGTAGTTTGCCCCAATTTAAGAATGGGTCACTACTTCTTGTTTACTTCAATATATTCTTACTTGATACATACATTGCTTCATGAATAGTTCATAGCTAGCTACTCAATGTAGATATGGACAATTCATTATAAGGTGAATATAAATTATGTACGTAGGTAGCATTAATAATCTAAATTGACACTAATTTGTTATATGCGTAGCATAGGTGGAGAACTGTGTGAGTGAAAAGTACATTAATGGTGTGTCTGCTTTTAGAAAAGCGGCTGAGCATGATATGTTGAAGAAGAGAATGGAATACATATACTGTCCATGCATTGATTATAATAATCTGACTTTGTTTACCAACTCATCACAGATCAAAGCTCACTTAATTCGAAGAGGTTTCAAAAAGGGGTATACATGTTGGACCAGTCATAGTGAAGACAAGATTACATAGGAAGGTAATTATAATATCGTCGAGGGAGATAACGATATGCCAATTATATACTGTGCTTTCGGTGAGGATTGGTCACAGGATCACAATCTAGATCAGATGCTACATGATGCAGAAGGGAACTATAGTGAGAGAGAGTTTGCTAAATTTGAGGGCTTGATGGAGGACTTAGAGAAACCTTAGTCCCTAAGCTGCAAGCCGCAATACACAAGGTTGTCATCCATTCCTGAACTGCTGAAATTGAAGGTAAGCAATGGTTTGTCCGACAAGAGTTTTACAGCATTGTTAGGTCTCCTAGCGAATATCCTTCCAAAGGGACATGTGTTGCCGAGAACTACCTGTCAAGCCAAGAAGGTTCTTTGTCCATTGAGAATGGAAGTAGAAAGAACACATGCATGTCCGAATGATTGTATCCTCTACCATAAAAAGTATGCAAAATTACATATTTATCCAGTGTGCAAAGCATCTCGATAAATGCGTAAGAATTACTCCGATGATGGTGAGGGCATCGAGGTGAAGCAAGTATCTCCTGTTAAGATGTTGTGGTATACGTCTATAATTATCCATTTGAAGTATTTATTTGCTAACTGAAAGGATGTAAGATTACTACATTGGCACTCGGAGGAGCGTAAGAAAGATGGAATGCTAAGACACATTGTCGATTCTACCCAGTAGTGGAACATCGATACAATGTTTGCAGACTTCAGTGCGGAATCAAGGAATACAAGGTTTGGTTTGAGTATAGAAGGAATAAATCCTTTTGGTAACATGAGCAGCCGACATAGCACATGGCCCATGGATGTATGCATGTATAACCTTCCTTCTTGGTTGTGTATGAAGCAAAAATACATTTCGATGTCACTATTTATCTAAGGGCCAAAGCAACTTGGGAACAATATTGATGTGTACTTAGCACCATTGGTCGAAGATCTTGTGACACTGTGGAACGAATGGGTACAGGTATGGGATGTGGACAAATGAGAGAACTTTACTCTATGCTCCATGTTGTTCTGTACCATCGATGATTTTCTTGCCCTTGGTAAACTATCGAGGTTGAGTACGAAAGGAGCCAAAGCCTGTTCGCACTGCTTAGATTATACTGAGAGTATGTAGTTGAATAACTCATGTAAAACTGTGTACATACATCACCGTAGGTTCCTTCTGAGATATCACCCATACCGCAAGATGAATAAACAATTTGATGAAAATAAAGAGAATGACTCAGCACTAAGGCCTTTTAGCGGGAAAGAGGTATATGATATGGTTAATGATATAAATGTTGTGCTTGTATTTGCCTTCCAAGATATCGAAGTTGAGGACCCATCATAAGAACATGTGGAAGAAGATATTAGTATTTTAGGATCTGCCTTATTGAAAGCACTTAAAAGTTCATAATTGCATTGATGTCATGCACGTAGAGAAGAATATATGTGATAGCTTGAATGGTCTCTTACTGAATATTCATGATAAAACAAAGGATGGTGTCAACGCACGGCGTGACTTGGTCACTATGAACATAAAGACCGAGTTAGCATTGATAGAGACCGATAAAGGCCGCATGTACCTTCCCCCAGCTTGCTACACTCTATCTAAGTCCAAGAGAATTGAACTATGTCAGTGCTTACATGGTGTGAAAGTTCTGTTCAGTCACTCCGTGAGCATGAAGAAACTTGTTTCGATGGGAGATTTGAAATTAATTGGTATGAAGTCTCATGACTGTCATGTGCTAATGACACAACTGCTTCCTAATGTAATTAGAAGTATTTTGCTGATCAAGGTTTGAGTGAATCATAAGGTTGTGTTATTTCTTTAACGCAATTGCTCAGAAGGTCATCGTTTCTGATGGACTAGATGCTCTGCAAACCGAGGTAGTGACGATTCTCCATCATCTTGAGATGTATCTCCCTGTCATTTTTCGATATTATGATCCATCTCATTGTCCACCTTGTGAAAGAGATAAAGATATACAGCCCCGTGTTTCGACGTCATATGTATCTGTTTGAGAAGTACATAGAAATTCTCAAGTCCTATGTACCTAATCGATCTCGGCTGAAGGGCAGCATCATCGAATATTATGCAACCGAAGAGGTCATTGAGTTCTACTTTGATTACATGACTCATGTCAAACCGATAGGTGTTTCTCTATCTCATCATGAGGGGAGGTTAGAGGGTATCGGGACTATCGGAAGGAAAGCAATAATTCCCAATCTGGATACGTACACTTAAGCCCATTTCACGGACTTGCAACACATGACTGATGTGCCTCCGTATATTGAAGAGCGCAAGGATATGCTACGCCAAAAGAATCCAAGCTGGTTGGAGGTTGGATCATGAGACAGCACAATCATCGGTTCAACGAATGGTTGAAGGTGTGATTCACTAGGAGGTCGTCAAGTGAAACACTGCAATGGTTGGCAAAAGGACCAAAATTTATAATTGTGATATGGCAAGGATACAACATTAATGGGTACACATTTTATGCAATAGATAAGGATAGAAAGAGCACAGTTCAGAACTAAGGTGTCCGCATAATTGCATTTCATGAGTAGTTTAGTGCCGCTGCCCCAAGCTCCTACTATGGGCATGTAGGGGAGATTTGGGAACTCGACTACATAATTTTCAAGATCCCTCTTTTTCGATGCCGTTGGATCCAAATCCCATAAGGTGTAAAGGTCGATAAGTATGGCGTCACTACTGTGGACTTCGAACGTGTAGGATACATACATAAACCATTTGTACTCACGAGGCAATTTATTCTATTTTTTATGTAACCAACCCAGCAAATAAAAAGCATTACATAGTTCTTCATGAATAAAAAAGGATTGTCAGAGTTGAGAATATCGTGGATGAGGAAGAGTACAATTAATTTAACGAGTTACCTCCATTCAGAGATGGCATTAGGCTCAAGGAAGAACCAAGGGATAAAGCAAGTTGCATGCGTGTCGATTTGTGCTTCCTTCAGTTCAAGGGATAAAGGCTCAAGGAAGAATCAAATAGTTCATTCAATTGTACTTCCTTCAGTTGTTTAATTTATTTGTGAGATTTGTGTAATGATTATCGTGTGTTATATATGTGATCTATTTGCTTGTTTTCAGAGGGTATGGCTAGCATTTCCTAAGGCGAGCCAAAAAAAAAGGAACTAATTTAGCTATTAAAATAGTTATCATAGACGATGTGTAATACATCATATATCATAGACGATTTTTTATTTTAGCCGTCCATGATATCTTACATATTATAGATGGTTTGTGGTATTAGCCGTATGTGATATATCAAATATCACAGGCGGCTATGTTTAAGAATCGCATGTGATACCTGTTACATCACAAATGGTTTTAGTACTAGCTATCTGTGATATGTGAGATATCACAGACGGCTCTAGTTAAGAACTGTCTATGATATCTATATATCATAGACGGTTTTATTAAAAAACCGTCTGTATTATAACTTATCACAGATAACTATCTGTGATATCCACCTGTTATCACAGATACATAAAGTCAAATAGTTCAGAAATCGTCTATGATGACGGTTTCTGTAATAGTGTGTATATGTGCTTTCATGTGTTAAAGTTATAAAACTTCTAAAAAAATTGGAGAGATAGAGAGGACATATTTTATATCATGAAAAATTTCAAGATCAAACTCAAATAGTATCAAAGAGATATAAAAAAGAGATTCTATAGAGACTCGTCAGATGTATATATTAACTTGTATATACATATGAGCAGGTCAGCGTCAAGCAGTAAAAATGGGATTGTGGCACCGTTTCGCCTTTTGACGATATGCCAAATTCATCACGGGGCGTCCACGACAAGAACAAGGGCGTGACCCATGGCCGAGTTGAAGTCTGATGCGATGGGCTCTTCACAGGGTAGAACGAAGGGATCGAGGAGATGAGACGGAATTGAGCGTGAAGACCTGTTTGAGACTTACGGAAGGCGAAGAGGGTGCCACCGGTAAGTTCTCAGCTGCAGATCGAAGTTGGAAACACCGATCGGAGCAGGGAAGCGCCGCGCGTGCGTAACAGTATACGTAGTCGTGGTATCGATTTTCGCGGAAGAAATGGAAAAGGCCGGTATTATATATGCTGTAAGGATGACAAATGTGGAGTTCTTACCTTCTAGCAGGGCGGCTGATTTGAGTGGGAGAATGTTTTGCGTCGCAGGCAACACCCCTTGCTCCTCTTGGCCAGTGCTTTGCGTCACAGGCAGCACCACCCCTTGCTCCTCCCAGCCATCGAATTCTTCTTCGCCGTTTGCTACTTAATTTGTTGCAACCACGCGTCAACTTTTGTGTACTAATGGTATGAGCTAGTTACTAGCTCTAAGCTAATTTCTCCAATGATATTAACTTTTAGCACATAGCTCATAACATGAATAGTCCCACATGACATCCTCATATAATCTTGGAATGTGTGTATGAGATTAGCTCTTGATCAAGAGCTAGTTTTTCTCTCTCTTCTATTAAAATATGAAATAATATGTTTAGAGCTAGCTCATAAATCACCATTGGACATGCCCTAAGAAGCTGAGCAGGAACACAGTACTTTGTTCGGGCTACAGTGCTTGGCGATAAAAAGTAACGGTCAAAGTCGCATCTTGGAGACCGTGAAAAATCAAAAAGTCAAGTAAAAAAGAACAGAGGGAGCAAAAAAGATAATTCAGTATATGCTCTTGTGAGATAAGAAAGATAATTCAGTAAATGATCTTATGAGTTTTTCGTTGATGACTTCTCGAACTTCGTGCACAGCAAGCTCATATTTTTCTTTCTCAAGTTCCAAGTCACCGACTGATTAAAACCTGATATTTCTTATTTGGCTCAATAACCCTTTTCAGGAAATAAATGCTTTGAATATGAAAGTGTAAAGCATCTTAAGTTTGAAAATGCAAAGTGTGCTCATGCCTACATCATTCTCCAATTCTTCACGAAAAGCCACCCTCAACTTTTGAGAATCTAAAATTGTACTAGACAAAGAGAATAACGTATACATATTATATATATATGTATATATGTATATATATATATATATATATATGTGTGTGTGTGTGTATATATATATTAAGCATGTTAGCTTTCTCTTTGTTTCATACAGTGCAATAAGCACAACAGCAGCCATAGGACATATATATTAAATCAGCATGTATAATATCCACATCATTCTCCCTCACGTTGAAAAAGTCATCTTCTACTTTTGTAAGCCTGCATACAAGTTAGTAGTAGACAATACCATATCAAAATGTTCTCATATAGGTGAGAAAATAATTCAACTGTGCTATTTTGATTACTTAAGCATAACTCAAAAGATGGCTTATTCAAAACATGCAAATTTATGCAAATACTTCAACGATGTTATTTTGAAAACTTTCGCAATTATCCTATCTAGCTCAGCAGGGTTATCAAACATGATGGAACATAATGAGTCGGTGGGGATATTCTAGTAAGAACTTCCACATAAATAATTAGTTCCATATGATGAAAAATATTTACAACTAAATTATCACATGAGCCAATCAAATCAGCATACGTAATTGCACATGGTTCAATGGTAGCAAAAATACACTCCGTTTTGCTCACATTTGCATGCTTCTAATTCAAATCATCACCATTATTACCTATTTCGACCTCATCAGAAGATACAGGTACTATATGTACTATTTCTTCATGATATAACCATGAGATAGCAAGTGTTCCATCTCCAAACATGGTTATCTCCTCATCCTTCTTTTCAACTAGTGCAATTTGGTTAGCATTCAGCTCCTCTTCTCCATTGTCAACCTACACATGAAGAGAAACATAACTAGAAGTAGAGGTTAAATTGTTAATTTTGGAAATAACCTCACATTTGCTATTACCTACTTCTATCATTTCTTTTTGTGTATCTCTCTTACTCTCAATTAGGATGCACTCAACCTCACATAAAGTGGAATTACATAGCTCATTCTTTTCAACACCCTCACTCATTTTGGCTCTATGTTTCTCATCCTCACATGGGTTTTAATGAATCTTATTTTTCAAATATCATGGGCCAGAAATGGTGCATTCACTATCAACCATGACATCGTCATGTGCTGTGGGTAGCGGTGGTGCAACACTACTCCACACATTAGTTAGGTGTCTCTTTCATGATTAGTGCTTCATCTTGTTGAACTGCATGTATAACCTTCATTGGTGCCACAATAGCAGGAGCTTCTCTTTATCAACTCTAGGTAACCCAAAAGTAAACCTAGCTGATGTAGTAGGTGATGAAGTAAGGCTTCGGCCCAAATTGAACCAAGGTATACAGTTCTCCTTAATTCTCTTCTCCTTCTCTATAGCATAATTCATAAAATCCTGTATACCACCATTATATTTCAAATAAACAGTAGCATAAAATCAGAATTTAAACCTCTTTTGAAGTATGCCCTTGCTTCAGATATATTTATGATGTTAACATGATGCATAGCATAATCAAACTCCTCATAATATGCTTCGACCATTCAAGATCCTTATTTAATGCTCTCCATTTGATGAAGCAATTCGTGCTCATATTCATATGGCACAAATTCTTCCCTCATAATCACCTTTAATTCTTGCCAACTTCTCACAAAGCGTCTTTTAGAATGTTTCTTCCATCAATTGTAAGTATAATCTTTGAACTCTATGGTAGCTCGCATCAATTCATTGGCTTTGGTTAGCTTCTAGGATTTAAGCTCTAACTCTATGTATTGTACCTATTCAAGATACTCTTCTGGATCAAAACTTCTATAGAAAGGGAGTTTCACATACTCATGACCTGCCATAGTTATTTGCACCAAACAAAAATTTCTATTCTAAATAGTAGGTGCATAATGTGGAATCACTCAATCTCACCTCTTGCTTAACAAAGTTCTTATGATTGCTTCACGGATTGAAGAATTGTATGCACTCTGTGATGGTAGACAATACAAATGTGATGGATTAAGTGAATTAAGGTCCAAGTGTTATAAATGATAGTGGCTATTTTGTGGAGCTTAGAGAGTTAGTATAATCCTATGCAATTAAAATTCTAAATATTGTAATGATAAGAATAATCCAAACTGGCTATTTTGTGGAGCTTAGAGAGTTAGTATAATCCTATGCAATTAAAATTCTAAATATTGTAATGATAAGAATAATCCAAACTAGAAAAATCAATGCCTAGTTGCCGACATCAACATATAAGTTAAGATTATAGTAACTCACGCGCAATGATAATGGAACTTAACGTAACTAAGGAATGAGCTATAACACTAGGTATAAATGAAGAACAAAATAACTCATGTTGCACAAGTTATAGAAAGATGCTAGTTTGATTACAATTGATGTAAATGGGCTATGGGTTTGCGAACAGGAATAACAAACTATATCAAACTTTGGAAAGGAGTTTATCCATACTTGATACACTGCTACAGACAGTCCTATCACAGATGGTTCGGAACCGTCACCATAGACGGTTACTGAACCGTCAGTGTTTATGTGTTAGTGATAATAGGTGGTTATCACAGACGGCTCCCAAGCTGTCTGTGATAACTCACATTATAGATGGTTTTTTAAAAAAAACCGTCTGTGATAGTCAAATATCACATACGGTTTTTTTTTATAAAAAACCGTCTATGATACTCGACTATTACATACGGTTAATAACAAAGACCATCTGTGATATACACAATATCACAGACGGTTCGGAATAAAAACCGTCTGTGATATTGTGTATATCACAGATGGTTAATAACAACGGCCGTCTGTGATATATATATATATATATATATATATATATATATATATATATATATATATATATATATATATATATATATATATATATATATATATATATATATATATATATATATATATATATATATATATATATATATATATATATATATTGATAACCCAGGCAGCGACTCAGGGATCTGGTCGCTACGATGTATGGTAGAGAATAGATAATATGAATGCAAGGAGGATAGAGTTAGATATGTAGGTAGGAAAGGATGATATAAAACAAACAGTAACTAAGAACAAGAACATAAATAGTAAATAAGAACAGGAATAGTAAAGTACTGAATTTAAAGCACACAAAAATAAAAGAAGATATGCTTATGCAATAACTGAAAGATAGTATGCAGATGCATAAAAGTAAGACAGAAACTTAAAGAACTAAAAGTAAAGAACACAATGTAAAGTTAGAACGAAATAGAAATAATATAGAACATAAAGAACTTAAGTATAGAACTTAAAGAACAGAATAAAAAGAACATTAGTAATATAACAGAACAACATAAGTAAGAATGAACTTAAGATAAAGAGAGTTTAGGGATAGAAATCGTTCTTCGTTCATTCATATACCTTGATAGACAGAAGGAGGAACCTTCTGTGTAGTACACCAGAACTTAGAACTACTACAAGTTTTAGTTGTACAAACCCTACTTAGATATTACACACTTACACTCTTACAATCTTACACACTTAGACTCAAAGATTGAGTCTTTATTTAGGCTACTACTTATTTTACACTAGCTTGTGGAGTGGAGGTGGAGTGGTAGTGGTAGTGGAGTGATCAATCTTCTCCTCAAAGTTTTGTGGAATGATGGAGCGCTCTGAGGGGTGGTAGAAGTGATGCCCTTTGAAGCTTGCCTTCATGCCCTTTATATAGGGGTCGCCACCCCTGGGATAAGCATGGGCAGAGATGCCCCATGATGACGCCTTTTGACTGGCAATATTATTCTTTATGATGACGCTTTACACCTCAGGGAGTCATGATGAAACTTTAGACCTCCGTGGAGAATATTCGTCATAATGACACTTTTGACCAGACTGTATCCTGTCTGTAATAGTTTAGATTCCATCTGCAATAGTAGATAGTACTCATATAATTGTCCTGACAATTGTTCTCGTTGTCGGAGAGCTTCTGTGAACAATTATTGTTATTCACTGTCTTCATCTACTATCATTGGTGCAGAGGTCGTGCCTTCAATTTCATCTGGTTGGAGTGTATCATACCAACTCAGCATTTTCTGATATTCTTTGCGAATCATCGTGTCTTCACCGTAATCAACTTTTATTAGGCGTCCAACCCCTTTGTGTACAATACCATTGCCACCACAGAATATTTTCATGATTCGGTTTTGGAAAACCATTTGACATGAGGTGTCTAAATAGATGCTATCTTCGATTTCCATAGCTTCTTTAAAACACCGCCACTTGTCATGGTTGGTATTCTGAGAAAATAATTCTTTTTGTTCTTCAATCAGAAAACCAATTGTTTTGACAGGGAAAGTGAAACATCCTTTGAGAATGTAAACATCATGCATTGCCGGCCTGACTGGTGGTGTAAATCTTGGTGGGGTAGAATAGAAGATAATTTTGTATCTTCCCCTGATGAATTCCATTCTTTTACAAGCTTCCTTTATAGCAATTCCAAGATCAGATTGAAGAATCTGATCAAGTGTGCCATAGATGATATAGACTAATCCTTGGTCTATAATACTCTGGAGAGAGAGATTGTTATGGGCTTGTGTTTGTAGGCTTTTGAAAAGTTTAAGGTCTATCTCTGCTCTCAATATAATATATTTGTGATATGGCTGAATACTTATTCTCTCATCAAAATGGAGGAGTGGAAATCTATGGACATTGATTCTGAGGCTTGGGTTAATTTCTCTCCCCTCATATAGATTGATAAAATATTTTTGGAGCTCTGAAAATATTTTCATTTGTCGCTCATAGTATTTTTTCCAGATGAGTTTTAGAATATCTGGCCCTAGGCAGGAAAGTGTTTGTTTGGTTTTAAAACTCAATCTAGAGATGAGAATTTCGTGAGAACTAGGGTCAAAGAGTTCTCTGGAGGCCATATTTTTTCTAATTTTGTGGCTGCAATAATTCTCTCTTCTCACTTTATTTTGGTGGCTACATGCAGTTGTATGAATGTGTAATATCCCGGGCGAGATTCGTCAGTTAATAATTTAATCAGGGAAAAAGGGGGGAATTCTGCAATTTAGCGGCAACCTGGGCTTGGGCCGAGGCCCAAGAGGTGGCCGGCCAAGGGAAAAGGGGGGGAGGCGCCCCACCCCCAAACCCTAGCCGCCCCTCTCCCCTAACCGCCCCTCCACCTCCCTTGTGCGCATCTCCCTCTTCCTCCTTGCGCCCCCTTTGGCCAGCAGCGTCTCCCTCGCCTCCATGGACGCCCCCTGCGATTGGTGAAGGGATCCCGATCGCTGCGGTTCGAGAGGAGGAGAGCAAACGTCTGCCGGGAAGAGTTGTGGATCCGGAAGGTGGAGATTAGGACGGGAAAAGGAATGGAGGCAGAGATCGTGTGGAGTTCTTCGTGTTCTTCAGCGATTGGTTAAGGGTAATTACTCCTAATTCTCCCCGCTAGCTGCATATTTAGTTGATTAGCAATGTCGGTTTTCGGATCTGCTCAGGACAGCCTCTGTTAGACGGTCTTTTTGATATAGATCCGTGGGGATTCAGGTCTGGTCTTCTCCTAGATATTTGTAGAGGACATCTTTATCTTTCCATGAAGTGCTAGAATGCGTCATTCGGACCTCTGTAGAAAAAGTTATGATTTTTCTAGTCGGACTGTCCTGTAGATCGGGGAAATTCCTGTCAGGTTTCGGTAGATGGGTTTGGGCGATTAGAGATCAGGAGAATCAGAGGATCTCCATATTATGAAAGTTTCAGATATTTTCCTTAGCTTTCCAGAAAGGTCAAGAAATCCTGATTCCGACTCTCGGGGTGAAAGTTATGACAATTTTAGTGCGCTGTCCAGAGAACTCGTTACGGAATTGATGTTCTAGAAAGTTAGATGGTGCGGGTAGAAGTTGGCCGAATCAGGGAGACTCACCAACTAGATTTAGTTAGATAATTTAATTATCTTTTCAGAAAATCTGAGAACGCCCTGTTCGGACTTTTGTACCATTAGATAAGAATTTTTGAAGTTGACTGTCTATAGAGGGGGACAGGGTGGCCGAAAGGATTTGGGGTTTGAGTCAAGTTAAACATGTTGGGATAGTGGGGGTGTTTTTGTTTAATCTAAAGACTCGTTACTGTTGCCTTAGCGATTATTAAAATTATGGTTCAGGAGGAGGACGGATTCCAGGGGCCGCGCCTTCTGCTCATCCCCCATTTCCTCACGATTAAGGCAAGTATATTTATGGATATAATAGATATTATCGAATGGTATTGTTTGATAAATTCTATGAGAATTTGAGTTGTTCATGATTGTTATGGTGATATGATTGGTAATGTTCATGGTTGCTAATGCTATGAGTTATGTGTTAATTACGGATGTTTGAGAGTTATGAAGTCTATGAATATGAGCTTTTGTAGTATGAATATGTTATTCATATGCAATGTTGATGCGGATGCATGTTGTATTAATGAGACAATTTCTGGTGCATAGATAATGTGAATGCAAGATTTGTTTTATTGAGACATTCACGCATATGCATCATGTTATTTTATTGAAGTCTTGGTCACGAGATGACTAAGCGCCGAGGTCCCCATCATGTTGATGACATGACGGGCTAAAGGTCCCCATACTTGTGGAGTATGGGCAATTGGTCCCTGTACCTGGTGGTACAGGCATGGGTGTGCATCGACGGATGCACACTCCGCATTACCGGTAAAATGCGAAAGAGAAGAGATAAAGAGATTCTTTTGAACATATTGCATAGCATGATTTATTTATTTGATTGATGGATGATCATGGGAAGTGATGTTTCCCTTTTACTCTCGTTGCCACTATTTATATTTGCTGAGTCGTTGGACTCACACTTGTTTGTTGTTGTGGTTGTTGTTTGTTTTTAGGTACCTACATGAGACCGGCATGCATGGGGATAAAGATGGATTAGCTTTGTTGCACTTGCACGGTCCATTCACCTTGGAAGAGATAAAGAACCTTAATCATTATTTGTTGAATAGCTTAAGTGGTAACTGATTAAAGATCACCATGTTTAGAATGTAATAAAGGTTTAGAACTATTACATTGCTTACGTTCTTATTTAAGTATTGTGGTTGAGATTGTGATGGCAAACATAATTCAGTTTGTTTAGAATTGGATATTTAATGTTTACTATTATTCAGATCATTTGTTTATGCATGTTGAAACATTTGATTTACTCATTAAACAAAGGAGGTTCTGCTGAAATTTTGTAAGGTGAATATAGGTTCTTCTTTAATATGTTGTTAGTTTAGTAGCATTCTAGGTCATTGTTTGGCTGGGGTGTTACAGAATGCTTTCTGATGTTGATAATGCCATGGTTTTTATTTGTGGAAATGTTGTGAGAAGCTCTCTGATATTTATGCAGTCTGGAGATGCAGTTATGGTGGATGCATATGTTTGTTTGTGGAAAGAACCAATATTTGGTGAGCTTGTACTCAAGCTCAATACTTTTGAACATTGAGATGGTCTCATTTCAAGGCTCATCTTGGAATTTTTTGATGATCTGATACTCAGATCTAATGCTTTTGGTCTGATGCCCAGACCCAATAATTTTGAATTGCTAGGTGATCCAACACCTTGATCAGATAATTTTGATGGGCTTTCTTCCCTTCTGGGAAGAATATCTCTTGAAGCCTGTTTTGTGGGCATATAATCTGATGATATTGCCTTTGTATCTTTAGGCATCATATGATTGAAATAGTAGGCCAGCCCACGTAGTGCATGAGCTTTTTCATTATTATTCTTTGCTTGCCAGATTAAATTGAGCAAGCCTTGCTGCAATTCTGTTGCAGGAAAATTATGATTGAACCGCTCAGAATTCCCCTCCCGTGGTTGGGGTAATTTCCAAGAGCTCATCTGTGTATATCTTGGCTGGGACATGATTCCCCTGTAATGTGACAAAGAGGCAACTAACTGGATTAGTTGATAGTAATGAAAGATTTGTGCACACATTACCTTCCTTATATTTTTACTATCATGGAACATGTTTCTTTTGAACAATAATTTGGTAAAAATGTAACATGATATTACATTGGTAAGAATGTAACATGATATTAATATCATGTTACATTCTTACCAATGTAATATCATGTTACATTTTTACCAAATTATTGTTCAAAAGAAACATGATCCATGATAGTAAAACCAATTGTATGCTATAAATGTGGACTAAAGGGTCATATAGCAAGCAATTGCTTTAAATCCAAAATCAAAAAAGAAATCCAAGCCCTGCTAGAATCAGAGTCTGAAGATATTAAGGAAAAACTAGGAGATATCCTAAACCATATTGACAACGAGTCTAGTTCTGAAAATGAAGAAAAATCAGAAGTTAATCATTGTGAAGATAGTGTATGTTCTTGCTGTGAGCAAGATGTCTCTGAAGATACTTCTGATGAAAATATTCTAGTCCTCACAGACTTAGAACAATTTGTATTAGACACCTTTGATACGGTGCAAGATCCAAGAGAAAAAGAAGTTATCTTGGAAAGATTCTTATCAAGGATAAAAACTAACAAACAAAAGTTAGTAAAAGATATCCAACATAAAAAGTATCTCTCTATTGATGAAGTCATCCAAAGAGTAGAAGATCATAAGAAGGCTAAGAAGCAGTTGAGTCTAAATGACTTGCTTCAAGAACAAAACTATATAAAAGAAGTGCTAAGTGATCTTCAAAAAAGAATTCAAATTCTAGAAATTTTTAGAAAAGAAGAAAGAAAATATGAAACTCAAAGTGAATCTGAGAGTGAACCTGAAGAAGAAATTCTTCAGAACAATCAAGAAATAGTTAGCTCCACAGAAACCTATTTCAAGCAAAAATGGTATGTAGAAATATCATACAAGTTTGTTGACGGGTTTCACTTCAAATATAAAACTTTAATTGACTCAGGAGCTGATATGAATTGTATTCGTGAAGGAATTATTCCTTCCAAATATTTTCAAAAATCTACTCATAAAATTCATGGGGCGGATGGGAACCAACTTAAAGTCAATTTCAAAATCCCTGAAGTTCTCATTTGCATCTCTGGTGTTTCTATTAAGACTTCATTTTTGCTTGTTAAAAATCTAAAACAAGGAGTCATTCTAGGCACACCATTCTTATCTTTGATACGTCCTTTTCTTGTGACAAATGATAGTATCAAGTTTGAAATCATGAACCAAGAATTGGAATTAAAACTTTGTTCCATACCCAAAGAAGCGTTATTAAACCAATTTATAGAAATTGCTTCGGGAAAATAAAATATTGTCAATAAGATATCCATTGAGCCTACCATGACTAACATTCAAAATGTTAGTTACAAAAATATTTTGCAGCTGAAGAACACTCATCTTTTTCCCATGTCTTGGCCTCAAAAAGAGGAGCAAAATATGCATAAGGAAGTGCTCTTCCAAAACAAGTTGCTAGAAAATCATTACAAGCATGACATAAGTTGTCATGATCATTTTATGAGTTTACTCTTTAGCTATGGAAGCAAAAAACGAAATTCTATGCAGCCATATGCTTCTCATGCTAACCTTTATGAAGTGGCAAAACCTATAAAGTCTTGTTTCCATAACATAGCTTATAAACCCTTGTTTGAGCTTGATCAATATCACCTCTTTAACCAGAAATTCAGCACATGGGGTGACTCATATCTTTGCTATAGTTGCATATATAATGACTCATGCAATGACTCACGTATTTGCAATAGTTGCCTAAATGATGATTCATATCTTTGCCATAGTTGCCTATGGGGTGACTCACAAATTGACAATAGTGGGTTGTTGTTCAAACATCACTATCAAATAGTTTTGGTTCATATTATTTGCATGAAAGCATGCAGCCCAAATCAAAGATATAAGTGGTCATATTATGTAATATCATGTTACATTCTTACCAATGTAATATCATGTTACATTTTACCAAATTATTGTTCAAAAGAAACATGATCCATGATAGTAAAAATATAAGGAAGGTAATGTGTGCACAAATCTTTCATTACTATCAACTAATCCAGTTAGTTGCCTCTTTGTCACATTACAGGGGAATCATGTCCCAGCCAAGATATACACAGATGAGCTCTTGGAAATTACCCCAACCACGGGAGGGGAATTCTGAGCGGTTCAATCATAATTTTCCTGCAACAGAATTGCAGCAAGGCTTGCTCAATTTAATCTGGCAAGCAAAGAATAATAATGAAAAAGCTCATGCACTACGTGGGCTGGCCTACTATTTCAATCATATGATGCCTAAAGATACAAAGGCAATATCATCAGATTATATGCCCACAAAACAGGCTTCAAGAGATATTCTTCCCAGAAGGGAAGAAAGCCCATCAAAATTATCTGATCAAGGTGTTGGATCACCTAGCAATTCAAAATTATTGGGTCTGGGCATCAGACCAAAAGCATTAGATCTGAGTATCAGATCATCAAAAAATTCCAAGATGAGCCTCGAAATGAGACCATCTCAATGTTCAAAAGTATTGAGCTTGAGTACAAGCTCACCAAATATTGGTTCTTTCCACAAACAAACATATGCATCCACCATAACTGCATCTCCAGACTTCATAAATATCAGAGAGCTTCTCACAACATTTCCACAAATAAAAACCATGGCATTATCAACATCAGAAAGCATTCATACAACTGCATGTAGCCACCAAAATAAAGTGAGAAGAGAGAATTATTGCAGCCACAAAATTAGAAAAAATATGGCCTCCAGAGAACTCTTTGACCCTAGTTCTCACGAAATTCTCATCTCTAGATTGAGTTTTAAAACCAAACAAACACTTTCCTGCCGAGGGCCAGATATTCTAGAACTTATCTGGAAAAAATACTATGAGCGACAAATGAAAATATTTTCAGAGCTCCAAAAATATTTTATCAACCTATATGAGGGGAGAGAAATTAACCCAAGCCTCAGAATCAATGTCCATAGATTTCCACTCCTCCATTTTGATGAGAGAATAAGTATTCAGCCATATCACAAATATATTATATTGAGAGCAGAGATAGACCTTAAACTTTTCAAAAGCCTACAAAAACAAGCCCATAACAATCTCTCTCTCCAGAGTATTATAGACCAAGGATTAGTCTATATCATCTATGGCACACTTGATCAGATTCTTCAATCTGATCTTGGAATTGCTATAAAGGAAGCTTGTAAAAGAATGGAATTCATCAGGGGAAGATACAAAATTATCTTCTATTCTACCCCACCAAGATTTACACCACCAGTCAGGCCGGCAATGCATGATGTTTACATTCTCAAAGGATGTTTCACTTTCCCTGTCAAAACAATTGGTTTTCTGACTGAAGAACAAAAAGAATTATTTTCTCAGAATACCAACCATGACAAGTGGCGGTGGTTTAAAGAAGCTATAGAAATCGAAGATAGCATCCATTTAGACACCTCATGTCAAATGGTTTTCCAAAACCGAATCATGAAAATATTCTGTGGTGGCAATGGTATTGTACACAAAGGGGTTGGACGCCTAATAAAAGTTGATTACGGTGAAGACACGATGATTCGCAAAGAATATCAGAAAATGCTGAGTTGGTATGATACACTCCAACCAGATGAAATTGAAGGCACGACCTCTGCACCAATGATAGTAGATGAAGACAGTGAATAACAATAATTGTTCGCAGAAGCTCTCCGACAACGAGAACAATTGTCAGGACAATTATATGAGTACTATCTACTATTGCAGATGGAATCTAAACTATTACAGACAGGATACAGTCTGGTCAAAAGTGTCATTATGACGAATATTCTCCACGGAGGTCTAAAGTTTCATCATGACTCCCTGAGGTGTAAAGCGTCATCATGAAGAATAATATTGCCAGTCAAAAGGCGTCATCATGGGGCATCTCTGCCCATGCTTATCCCAGGGGTGGCGACCCCTATATAAAGGGCATGAAGGCAAGCTTCAAAGGGCATCACTCCTACGAGGAACTCAAAGGATCACTCCTGAGACAACTCCTCACACGGCTCTAAGTGCTCCATAGCTCCACAAGCTTAGAGTAGGAAGTTGATCACCACTCCACTACCACTCCACTACCAAACTAGTGTAAGATAAGTAGTAGCCTAAATAAAAGACTCAATCTTTGAGTCTAAGTGTGTAAGTGTGTAAGATTGTAAGAGTGTAAGTGTGTAAAATCTAAGTAGGGTTTGTATAACTAAAACTTGTAGTAGTTCTAAGTTCTGGTGTACTACACAGAAGGATTCCTTCTGTCTACAAGGTATATGAATGAACGAAGAACGATTTCTCCCTAAACTCTCTTTATTTTGAGTTTGTTCCTACTTATGTTCTTTTCATTCTATCTTCTATATTACTAATGTTATTCTGTTATATTACTAATGTTCTTTTTATTCTGTTCTTTAAATTCTATACTTAAGTTTTTATGTTCTAACTCTAAATTCTGTCCTTTACTTTCAGTCTTTTACATTTTCTTCCATGTTTATTTCAGTGTGAGTTTATCTTTCAGTTCTGCATAAGCATATCTTCTTTTATCCTTTGTGTGTTGCATATGCATATGTTCTTTTATATCTGTGTGCTTTAAATTCAGTTCTTTACTATTCTCGTTCTTATTTACTATTTATGTTCTTATTTCCTATTTACGTTCTTGTTTACTATTCTTGTTTTTAATTATTATTTTCTTCCAACCTTTCTAATCTGCATATCTAACTCTATCCTCCTTGCATTCATATAATCCATTCTCTACCTTACATCGTAGCGACCAGATCCCTGAGTCGCTGCCTGGGTCATACATTTGACGGTTTTTAACAATGAACCGTCTGTGATAGCAATAGCAATTGCCATTTTATTTGCCCTTTTTTGGCTAGCCTCAGGATATGCTAGCCATGCCCTCTGAAAGCAAGCAAGCAGATTACAGATCAATGACAGATAACTTAATTGCAACTCAAAGTGAATTACAACAAAATTCGCTACACATATAAATGTAATAAATGGCCAGCAGATCACGTACATATATAGAATGAAAATCGTTACACAGATCTGACAAATGAATTAAATTGAATGAATTGTTTGATTAAGCACAATTGAGTGATTTGTACAATTGAATCCAATGTTTCAACATCTAATTATCACCATTGTCGGGGTGGAACTCTCCAGCCTTGTTTATGACCTCTGCTACTAAGAATTCGGAGAGGTTTCCACGAATTTCGATGAGTTTGTTAAGATCATATGTACTTTCATCGAAGTTCACCCGCTATCGCTAGGAGCAATGTTAAGTTATTAATTAGTATGTGTGTGTAAATATATATATATATATATATATATATATATATATATATATATATATATATATATATATATAATCAGAAAATAATAATTATTGGAAGGACCTGACAAACCTCTGGATCATTGATCTTAGTATCCATGATTTCCTTCATATGGCGGCAAACGTAGAATCCACATACATTGCCCTGTAGCTGCTGGTGGCACTGCAAAAATAGAATTACATACATATGTATTGTCATTTCTAGAGGCATTATAACAAAGTGTGATATAGGATTATTGTGTTGTAGCAGGTACCGGAAATCGTGTGTTGTGTCGCAGCGTGTCACTGGATTTGTTGTGTCTTCCTCCTAGGGCAACATAAGCGGTAAATGACCTACATGATTCAAAAAGTTAGCCTCAGCCGTTGCAAATGAAGGAAATATTACAATAGAGTTATGTATGGAGGAAATGAGTTTACCTGTTAATTACTTTTTGCACATGACTGAAGTTGTGGTTGCTCCTAAGTAGGGAATCAAGGTGTATTACCTTACTCCACTTTAGTACAATCACAATCAAAATCCAGTGATGCCTAGTCATATGTGTCGCCATAGTAATTAATCCTAAGTTCATGCTGCATGTAAAGTACAAATGAAACATATGTGGCACCTAGTGAAGCACTTACCCTTGGTTGAAGGGTACCATGACGTACTCCTTATCTCTGTGAGCAATCAATCCGCTCATTATGCAACCTTGCACGAAGGATGCATTTTCATTGATAGATTGCTCAGAGACCAAGTGAGGGTCGAGAAAACCCACCGGTTGTCACGATCATCGGACTTGTTGGATCATGTATCTATACATAAGGAAAGAGTAATGACATTTATCGATACAACGTGAATGTAGAACTTCATTGTACAGTACACTTACAATGTCCAACATCGTAGAAGTGAGGCGTCGAGTTCGTCGAGATTGAATAGTAAGAATAAGTCTTCGAATGTCTCGACGAAGTAGCCTGAGTCATGAAGGAAATTCTCCTCCGTATATCTCAGAGTGATTGCACTTTACCGGTTTGGCTTCATGTTGGACTTCTACATGTACCAGGCATGCAATGTATTGTAAACCAAACCAAGCCGGGGTAATTGTGACTCGGGGACCAACGACACTCCTAGAATGAACTTCCATGGCCCAGGACGCGCCTTAATTTTCTTCGCTTGAGTCTTAGAGCCTCGCTTATGATACGTTTTCGGTGGCATCTTGGTAGGAGCCGATGCAACAAGCTTCGGAACCAGAGCTAGAGGTGGAGCCACCGGAGCCGATGTGACAGGTCCAGGGCGATGTCCCTCTTGGGCCACTGGATGTGGAGATCGTGGCATGGACAAGTCGAGGGCGATGTCCCTCTTGGGCCACTGAATGAATATGTGGATAGCATCTCCTAATGTCTTAATCGTTTTGTTTGGGGCTCAAGAGGGACAGTCTTAAAAACATCATTAATCATGTCCACCTGAACCTTTATGAAACCGGTCTCTACTTGTACACCGTGCACAAGCGTCCCTGACAGCAATGGATACGCCATCCCCCACCTAGCGTCAACGGGAATAGAGCCAACAAGCTTGACTCTGAGAATGCAAGGCATGGGCTCCTACATAACGACACAAGATGAGTTAAGACGTCCACCAGAGAGATCTATGTAGCATTCTAAAGAGGTACATTACCTGTGTGTCATCGATAGGTAAGTGGGCGTCGCTATGTTCAGTAATTGGTGTGGACGCGTAGCTACTGCGATGTTAAGGGGGACTGGGTACCGCAATAGTAGGGGTGGGTTGCGATTGGTTGCGGACTTGTCTCAGTTCTTCCCTCAATGAATCTATCTCTCCTCGAAGTGAGGCAGTCTGCTCTTAAAGTGAGACAGATAGTTGTTCCTCAAGTTGAGCACGAAGCTCCTGTTTTATTTGTTAGTTGCGGTACGCCTTGGATCTCTTCCTACTCCTATATGTATCGGAGTAATCTGGAAATCCGTGCCTCCAAGATACGTAAACCCCTAGCCTCATGTGTGACCTGGGTGCTCCTTGTTTCCCAGGGCCTGTGATAGTAAATCTCTCTCCCTGTATTCTTGAAAGGAGCCACGAGAAGATTCGGTAGTCAATGATTGCTGCAAGAGGCAATTAATCATGTTATTTTTGAACCCATGAAGTTCAAGAGGTGTTAACAACTACGTAGTTTAACATATCTTACCAGGCGTTGGAACACTACCTCATCTACGGGGTTTTTAAAAGAGACACCTGAAGATGTGGTTGATGACCTCGCTCTTAACCAGTTTCAAGTGCGCTCGTTTGCAATCCCAGCAAATGGCGGGGAGGCCTCGATCGGATTGCGACCTCGTCCTGTATCCTCCACTGCGGGATTTTACCTGCGTACCTAGCGGTGCTGAGTTTATGAGGGTGAGTGTTTTGTGACTGGAGAGCCTTGTGCACCGCACTTTGTTGTTCAAATTCAGTCATTGTCTTCATCTGCACAAATGCCTCCCATGTTTCCGATGACACGAAAGGATACCTCGTGAAAGGCGTGAGATCCTTGGCCACGTACCGCGTCACAAGAGTGCTCTTAAAATTCTTCCATACTTTTCCCATTGCGAGGAGCGTCTGCCGTTGCACGAGTACGTATACTTCTGCTAGGATCTCGAACGAATTTGTAATTTCCTCCCATATCTGATTTTTTGTGATCCTTTGCCAAATCTTTCCAGTTTGCTATGGTGATGAGGACCCATTGCCTTCCAATTATCCTGCAGGTAGTCCGAAATGATGTCGCTATTTTCTTCGGTTGCAGAGGGACCCCATCCGGAGAGACCACCGTGATGGTTATTCGGCCCTCTGGCCTTTTCGATACTCCTCGGCCACGCTTAGTTTTTCCAATCCTGGGGGCGTGAGACCCAGATGACAACGACGAAGACTGTGTGGACACCATCTTTCTTCTAAGAAAAAACTAACTGCAGTGAGGTATGGGTCTAAACAAAGTTCTATTAAGCAAATGACACAAATCAGTGTATCAAGTTCATTGAATCGGATACACTGGAGTGTGTCACTTGCTTCATGCCCTTTGAAGGTCTATATGGCATATATTAAAAAATTTTGGATGATTGTATGGACGCAGTGAGGTATGGGCCTAAACAAAGTTCTATGAAGCAAATGACACAAATCAGTGTATCAAGTTCATTGAACCGGATACACTGGAGTGTGTCACTTGCTTCATGCCCTTTGAAGGTCTATGTGGCATATATTAAAAATTTTTGGACGACTGTGTGGACGCAGTGATGTATGGGCCTAAACAAAGTTCTATGAAACAAATGACACAAACCAGTGTATCAAGTTCATTGAACCAGATACACTGGAGTGTGTCACTTGCTTCATGCCCTTTGACAAAGTTCTAAAGATTGACTAAAACAATTTAGCAATCTATTCAGAGTACTAATAAAGCACATATCATAATGCTAACATGTGAAGCATATATCATAAAGTACTAATAAAGCATATATCATAATGCTAACATGTGAAGCATATATCATAAGTACTAATAAAACATATATCATAAAGCTAACATGTGAAGCATATATCATAAAGTTAACATGTTAAGCATATATCATAAAGCTAACATGTGAAGCATATATCATAATGCTAACATGTTAAGCATATATCATAAAGCTAACATGTGAAGCATATATCATAAAGTTAACATGTTAAGCATATATCATAAGTACTTCTCGGGAGGGAGCGGCGTCGGGAGGGTGCGGTGTCGGAGCGGCGTTGGGAGGAAGCGGCGTCGGAGCGGCGTCGAGAGGGAGTGGCGTCGGGAGGGAGAGGCGGCGAGAGGGAGCGACGTCAGGAGGGATCGACGGCAGCGTCGGGAGGGAACAGCGGCGGGAGGGAGCAAAACCTAGCTGCAGGGGCTCTGAAGAGTGCGTGAGTGCGGACTGTGCAGACCTAGCTGCGGGTATTTATAGAGAAACTAGCTGCATATATATTTAACCATTGGCCAGAACACCAAGAATTACACATGGTCAAGATGGTAGCAACAGGATCAGGGCAGCGAGACCCGGCATGGTTGGGTCCGGGGCACGGGCGGTTGATACTCTAGTGGAGGAGCATCATCGGCGGATGGCTAGGAGCGGTAGAGCGCCGCCTTGACTTTGAGGCCGGCGATGCGGACGGTTAGGAGGAGCATCACTGGTAGAGGAGACGTGTTGTTGATAGACAGTGGCGGAATCAGGCCTCGGCCTATCTGGGCTATAGCCTGAGGCTTGCAATCAAAACCCATGTAAAATTCATGAAAAATCATAAAAAAACAGAGTTAACCTAAGAGTTAGCTCAAGAGCAACTGGCATAGCCCAGGGCTTGGGCTTAGGTTGATTCTGCCCCTGTTGATAGCGGATGAGTAGGTGGTGCTGGTGGATGCGGGGGGAGTTTCACTGGAGTGGGGTTGGGTAGGGTCAATATGGCCTATGCTAACCTTAGATGAGTTGGGGACGAGATCGAATAGGGATCGATGGGAGGAGGATGGGGCTGGGAAAACGAGGTCGCGGGGGTTTTCAAAAATTAGTAGGCGATGGTGTGGGGAAATTGAAAAAATAATAAGTGGGAATGGGGATCACCTTCATGTGATCTAAGCTATTAAGATGAAGTTGAATGGATAGGTGGTGCTCATTTGGGCTTTTTTTATGGCTTATGGCTGAAAAGCACTGTAGCTGGCTGAAAAAACACTGTGGCCCAGTTCTTTTCAGCTTCTAAAAGTTGTTTTTTGGCTTTTCCACAGTAATTAGCTCTTTAAACGAAGTATCTTTTTAAGATGGGGTTTACTAGTTAATTGTAGTACATATTTTACTGACTTCATTTATATTACCAAAAACTGCATGTGAGTTTCTATTACTCTATTATCTCTCGCATAAACAGCCCAAAAATCACAAGCCGCAGCCAAAAGCCATAAGCCGCAGTCAAAAAGAACAGGCCCACAGCTGACAGAGACTTATTTAGCATAATTAAATTTAAAAAAATTAAAAAATATAAAAAATATGTTAACCCATTACATATAATACAAACAAATACGAAAAAAAAGAACCGACAAAAATCTCAACAAAAAGCCAAAAGTTCAGAAAAAGACGAAATTTATGAATAGTGAAAAATAAGTCGAAAGCCAGAAGCTGAAGCCGAAACGATCACACCCATATATTTAACTTTTGTTCATGAGATATCTTCCTGTCACGTGGAGCCGTGGATGATATTATTGAGTTGATTGTATTGCAAGAGATTAGGAACAAGTGTTTGAGAGAAAATGATGCTTATCATTTCTCATTCTGATCTTTACATGATTATTTATACATGATGAAAAGGTGGCATAAAAGGTGTCTATTTGTAAAGGCATATGCACATTGGGCACTGTTACTTTTTGTTAGTAACTGTTTTGTAACACTCCCCCTTGACCAATGTGTCTTCATATGATCACCTTGATTAATCATCTTGGAAAAACTCCTCCAAAACCCTGTAGGGAAAAATATGAGGAGAACCAATAGAGTAGATATGCCATGAAAAACGCCTTTAAAACCCAGTGGGAAAATTTAAGGAGAAAATGATACGGCATATATTTGATTATATCTCTTTAAAACCCTTGTGGGAAAATAGAGATATATTTATGATTACGTTGTCATATTGCCTCATTAAAAACCTTGATGAGAAACCTTAGAGGGAAAACTCATAAAGGGAAAAAGAATACAATATTTTTATTTGAACGGGTTAAGTCTTAGGAGATTTCTCCCCCTGGCATCTGCAAATCACGTAATCTTCGCATATCAATTCCATGAACACATTTTTGGAATGTGGAAGTTGGTAACGATTTGGTGAATAAGTCTGCTAGATTATCACAAGACTTAGTTTGTAGAATATTTATTTCCCCACTCTCTTGCAATTCATGTGGGTAAAATAGTTTAGGTGCAATATGTTTTGTGATATTGCTCTTTATGTAACCCGTTTGCATTTGAACAACGCAAGCAGCATTATCTACGTAGATAATGGTAGGTGATGCAATAGCACCTATACCATATGATTGTTGTATGTGGTTAATCATTCTGCGAAGCCATACACATTCACGTGATGCTTCATATAATGCAATTATTTCAGAATGATTAGTGCATATAGCCACTAGAGTCTGTTTTGAAGACTTCCAAGAGATGGTTGTTCCACCATGTAAAAATACAAAGTCTGTTTGAGATCTGGCATTATGGGGATCTGATAAATAGCCAGCATCTGTGTATCCTATTAAATCCACATTTTTATTCGTCTGAAAGAATAGACCGAGATCTTTAGTGCCTTGAAGATATCTAAGGATATTCTTCACTCCTACCCAATGTCTTTTGGTTGGAGCAGCGCTATATCTAGCAAGTAGATTTACCGCAAATGCAATATCCGGCCGGGTGCAATTTGCAAGGTACATAAGCGCTCTAGTAGCACTGAGATATGGAACCTCGGGTCCCAATAGCTCTTCATTGTCATCTCGGGGTCTAAATGGATCTTTGTCCCTATCTAGAGATCGAACAACCATGGGGGTTTTCGATGGATATGCTTTGTCCATATTGAATTTCTCCAATATTTTCTGGATATAGGCTGATTGATGCACTAGGATGCCTGTATGAAGGTGCTCAAGTTGTATACCTAAGCAAAATTTGGTTTTACCCAAATCCTTCATTTCAAATTCCATCATAGGATGATTACGTGCTTCATCTATATCCTATATGTTACCAATGATATTAAGATCATCAACATACACAGATATAATACAAAATCCTGTTGAGGATCTTTTGATGAATACACATGGGCAATCATCATTGTTGGAGTATCTCTTTTTGGTTAGGAACTCACTTAGTCGGTTGTACCACATTCTACATGACAGTTTCAAGCCGTATAAAGACTTGTTCAATTTTACACAATACATAATGCGATTTGCGTTTGGATTCGGAATTGAAATTCCGTCGGGAACTTTCATGTATATTTCCGAATCAAGTGACCCATAAAGATATGCAGTCACTACATCCATCAACTGAAAAGATAGATGTTTTTTAACTGCCAATGAGATTAAGTATCGGAATGTTATTCCACTCATTACTGGAGAATAAGTTCATTGAAATCAATGCCGGGTCTCTGCGTGAACCCTTGTGCTACAAGCCTTGCTTTGTATCTCACCACCTCATTGTTTTCATTCCGTTTGCAGACGAAAACCCATTTGAAACCAATAGGGAATACTTTGGGAGGTGTATGTATCACATTGGTGAATACATTTCTTTTCTTAAGCGAGGCTAACTCCACTTGAATTGCATCCTTCCATTGATTCCAGTCCGAGCGTTGTTTGCACTCTGCCATGGTCTTAGGATCTGGATCATTTTGAAGGTTGTTCGCAATTGTTGTGGAGAAATAAATGTCGATAAGTGTAGTCTTACGATCGTATGATTCTCTAGAATCAGTATAATTAGTGGAAATTTTTTGGACCCCTGGTGACTCAATGTTATTTCCCAAAGTATTTGAGTCAGGATATTCCGATGTCCCAGGATCAGAATTTGAGTGCACTGTTGATTTGGGTTCAAGGATCCTTTGGTGTCTATCAACTTGAGGTTGATGTGCATTTATATTCTTTTGTTTCCTTTGTCGCTTGTTAAAAGCTGTATCCGCCATTTGTACCGTACTTCTCCCCCTCTTGTTTTAAATTGGGAGTTGAGTGGTATTTTGCGGTACCTCCACTCTTTCAAGCACATTTTTGACAGGATTATAGGATTTTGTGACACCCTTATAATCAGTAAATGCATCTGGCAGGTTATTTGCAATGTTTTGCAAATGAATGTTTTTCTGAACTTGAAGTTCAGTCTCTCTGGTATGTGGATCTGAGGCAGGAATGCCTTGTACATTCCAATCAATTTCCTGGTATTTAGTTTGGTACTTGTTGTCTCCCCCTAATGCCGGGAAATGTTCCTCATTAAATATGCAATCAGCATACCGGGCCGTAAACAGGTCCCCTGTGAGGGGCTTGAGGTATTTTATAATTGGCGGAGATTTATACCCAACATAGATCCCAAGTTTCCTGTGCGGTCCCATTGAGGTACGCTGCGGTGGTGAGATCGGTACGTATGTCGCGTAACCAAACTTTCGCAGATGGGAAATATCTGGTGGATTTCCACGTACTAATTGTAGCGGGGAAGTGCTATGATAAGCAGTTGGACGCAATTGTATTAAGTCAGCAGCATGTAAAACTGCATGACCCCAACATGATGTTGGTAAGTTGCAATTCTGTAGTAATGGTCTTGCAATGAGCTTGATTCTCTTGATAAGAGATTCGGCTAAACCATTTTGTGTATGGACATATGGAACAGAGTGTTGAACTTGTATCCTAAGAGCCATACAATAATCATTGAATGCATGGGATGTAAATTCAGCAGCATTGTCCATTCGAATTTATTGAATTCGATATTCAGGATAATGTGATCGTAATTGGATAATTTGACCAATTAACTTAGCAAATGCATGGTTTCGTGTGGATAAAAGACACACATGTGACCATCTAGTAGATGCGTCAATGAGAACCATGAAATATCTGAACGGTTCACACAATGGTTGTATAGGACCACATATATCTCCTTGAATGCGTTCAAGGAATTTAAGTGGTTCATCTCTGATTTTAAGATAAGAGGGTCTTAAAATCAATTTTCTGGTGGCACAAGAAGTGCACACAAAATCTGAGGATTCCGGAAATTTTGTTTTGAGGTATGTATGACCAATTGAATTGCTAAGAATTTTCCTCATCATTCCAATGCCTGGGTGGCCAAGGCGATCATGCCATGTTTGGAATGTGTTAGTGTTTTGAAAAATTACTTTGTACGCAATATGTTGAACGGGTTTGATGTATGTATAGTACAATCCGGAGTTTAAAAATGGAATTTTTTCTAGTACTTGTTTGCCATATCCGTTGTTTTTGGTTAAGAGGAGATATTCCTCTTTGTTGTCATTTTGGGTTTCAACATGGAAACCATTCTGACGGATATCTCTATAACTAAGTAGGGTACGTGTTGAATCGGGATATAAGAGTGCATCCGCAATTTCCAATTGTGCACCCATAGGGAGAGTGATAAAGGCGCGACCAGAGCCTACTATCGTTGCATCGCGTCCAGCGATGGTTAAAACATTTCCTTTCCTCCTAGTAAGAGTTAGGAAATATTTTGTGTCCCTAAGTATAGAGTGTGTGGTACCACTATCTACAAGGCATAATTCCTCCTCCATTGGATTGACTCCAAAAATCTATATACACAAAAGAAGAATTTAATGAAATTCTTATAGTATGTATAGAATACATACAAACTTTATTTTACAATACCGAATATATTCGATATATGATTGTAGCATACAAGCTTACAATATAGATGACAACATTATTTATATTACAACACTATAGTACTTAGTAGCTATGGGACTAGGAGTCTAACCGAGATCTTCAAACATGTCTTGAGAATGAAATTCTTTAAGTGTGTCCTCGGTGCACATGAGATCATCCTTCTGTGTAGAAGCACATGTGTCTTTGAGTTCTTGAAGGAACTTTTGAGAGCATCCGGCTTCATCATTGTTGGATGTGAGATTGAAGTGTGCTTCAAATCTCTTCTCTTAAGCATTCTTTCTTTGAGCCAAAGACTGGATGTAGAGGTTCACAAGATGCTTCGGGGTGCGGCATTTCTTGGTAGGATGGTTGTAGCAACCACACTTTTGACAAATTTCAGTTTTGTCAATCTTCTTACCAGAATTGCCTTTACCTTTCTTGAATCCGCTTGGTTTTTGCTTCATGTTGCGTTTGTTTTTACCTTTAAAGTTCTTTGAGTGGTCTTTCGAACCACTGAACTTTTTGTTATTTTGATTAGCATGAACTTCAGGAAGTGGAGCAGCCCCAATGGGACGTTGCTGATTATTCTTTAAAAGAAGTTCAGCATGCTTCTCTGCCTGAAGTAAAGTATGCATAAGATCAAAATAAGTTTGGTAATTTGCAGCATGCCATTGCTGCTGTAGAACTCTGTCAGATGGGAGCATAGTTGAGAGAGTCTTCTCTATTTTGTCCGCATCCGTTGGTTCCTTTTCACAAAACCGCAATTTGGAGCAAATAGTATGAAGGGCATGGTTATAGTCTCCAACAGATTTGAAATCTTGGAGTCTAAGATATACCCATTCATGATTAGCCTCAGGTAAGATAACAACTTTCTGCTGTTCATATCTATTTTTGAAGGCTAACCATAATGTAAGTGGATCCTCCTCATATAGGTATTCAGCCTTCAAATCTGGATATATGTGATTCCGTATTATACTCAAAACGGAATATTTCACAATATCCGGAGGAATTTGATCATTTGGAGGATCAAATATCACCCTTTGCAACCCACGTATGGTTAGGTTGATTTTGAGGTCCATAGCCCATGTAGGGTAATTGGCACCATCTAGAGCGAGAGGCTTAAAATCTTTGGTAGCCATTTAAAACCTACATGAAAAGTACACCATAAATAATTATTTTACATGAGGTAAATTAATGTGGATGGTAATATTGTAATAAATGCAAAATATGTGGAAAACAATATGAGCATTGTAATCCGAATGAATATATATATATACCCAAATTAAATATAACATGTGGTTATATTTATAATACCGTATAATCACAATATTGGTGGTGAACACCAATTTATTGTATGGCATAGCATACAAATAAATGTAGCAAAGTGCCATAAATTGTAATTATGGTATTTATGGCAGGTATAATATTTCACAAAAAATTCCAATTTATTAAGTACAATGGTACTCATTAAATGGGAATTTTAATTTTAAATTTGCTAGCGATAGCAAATTTAAATATGGTCGCAGTTTATATTGTAATTAATTGCAATAAAGTAATAATCCGACGTATGTAAAAAAATTATATAAATGTGGTTGCACATTTATTTAAATATTTACATAATTTTCAGTTCCTGTAGGGACTGAAATGCTAATTTATAACAGTACATTTTGACGGGTACAATTATAAATAAGCATAAGGACTATACTGCAAAAACTACAATACAAATTTATTTGAAATAAAAATTCTGCATTTTCCATGAAATATAGGGGGGGAAATGCAAAACTTCGGCAACCTGGGCTGCAGATCATTTGGCCTTTTGGCCCATGTGGGATGGTGGGAGTTGTTGGGCCAAAAGCCCATGTATGGGCATCAATATATAAAGGAATGGGGGAGGGAGGTTAGGGTTTCCCTAACCTAAACCCTAGTCGCCGCCATTCCATGGGGCCGCCGCTGCCGGCCCGGGCGCCACTGCCGTCGATGCCGCCGCCGGCCCTGGGCGCCGCCGTCCCTCCCCCGACACCTCTTCGGGCGCCACCACCTCTGGGCAAGCAGCCGCCGCGCCACCACGAGCCGGCCGCGCCACCACGAGCCGGCCGCGCCACCGCGGACGTCGCCGCGCCTCGCCGGGGCCGCGCGCCGGTCGTGCTGTGCCTTGCCGCCACGCCTCGCCGGGGCCGCACGCTGGACGTGATGCGCCGCTGGCCACGGGGGTCGCCGGCCGCGGGTGGGCCTTGCTGCGCCGCTGGCCGCGGGGGTCGCCGGCCGGGCTGCGCCACCCTCAGGCGCCACCTCCGCCTCGGGCGCCGCCGGGCTTTGGGCCGCCTCGACTTGGACACCGCCGGCCGTGAGCCGGCTCGCCTTGGGCCGCGCCTGCCGCGGGCCGCCTGGGGCCTCATCGGCGCTGATCTGGGCAGCCGCGCCATGCCGGCCACAGGCGCCGCTTCGGGCCGCCGCTGCCGCCGAGCGCTGGCCGCAGGCGTTGCGGTATCGGGAGTCCCCTCGGGCCGCGCCGGCCGCGCTGCGTCGGGCCACGCCGGGCCGCGTGCCGTGTCATGCCGGCCGCGCCGGGCCGTGCATCGGCCACGCCGCGCGCCGTCTCCGCCACCGCCCGGCCGTGGGTGCTGCGCCGACCGCGCCATGAGGGCGCGCCGGCCGCGGGTGCTGCGCCGGCCGTGCCATGAGGATGCGCCGGCCGAGCCGGGCTCGCCGGCCTCGCCGACCGCTCCCCCTCCCCTCTTCTTTTTGATGTTTCTCACAAAGTGCCATTACCTTTTTGTTCTTATTCTCTGTTTGCACTTGTGTGGATGGTTGTTTGTGCTGATAACGTATTGCAAGAGATTAGGAACAAGTGTTTGAGAGAAAAATGATGCTTATCATTTCTCATTCTGATCTTTTCATGATTATTTATATATGATGAAAAGGTGGCATAAAAGGTGTCTATTTGTAAAGGCATCTGCACATTGGGCACTGTTACTTTTGTTAATAACTGTTTTGTAACAGATTGACCTGTGATAGTAATGTCAAAACAGGCACAGTCGGGTTCCCTCTCACAATTTAAAAGGATGGTGACGTGTGTTGTTGGCCTGGTTACTACATTATTGGGATGCATAATGTACTTAATAAAGTACAGTTTTAAAAAAATTGTACATAACAAATTACTTGGAATGAGTCTATTATTCTGCAGCTAGCTGTTGCTGCTCGGTGATTCTGTGAAAAAAGCTGATGATTGGTGTAGATCTTTATTTTAAAAAAATGAGACCACTTGACTAGTTTTAGGGCTGAAACCAGAGTTACCATGCATGACATCCGTTTGGATTCGGATTAGCTAGTCGTCACGATGTGCATGAATTCCGAGCATTTCTTTCGGCTTCCACTTATGGTGGAAAAGTTAATCCATCGAATAAATAGACATAACTACGCCCATAGCTCGCTTGCATTGTGCTTATTGATTAGTGTTGGAACGATTTGATGAATTCATCGAGCTAAACAAATTGGCCCTGCAGGACGATGACGTTGCACGTCGGAATAGATCAACAAAGGTGTCACTATTGCGCAGTTGGCAGATAGCCAAGTCGTAGGAAGACTTGGACCGCGCAAAGGTGTCACTATTGCGCAGTTGGCAGCTAGCCAAGTCGTAGGAAGACTTGGACCATTGCGCAGTTGGCAGCTAGCCAAGTCGTAGGAAGACTTGGACCGTGCAAAGGTGTCACTATTGCGCAGTTGGCAGCTAGCCAAGTCGTAGGAAGACTTGGACCATTGCGCAGTTGGCAGCTAGCCAAGTCGTAGGAAGACTTGGACCACGCAAAGGTGTCACTATTGCGCAGTTGGCAGATAGCCAAGTCGTAGGAAGACTTGGACCGCGCAAAGGTGTCACTATTGCGCAGTTGGCAGCTAGCCAAGTCGTAGGAAGACTTGGACCATTGCGCAGTTGGTAGCTAGCCAAGTCGTAGGAAGACTTGGACCACGCAAAGGTGTCACTATTGCGCAGTTGGCAAATAGCCAAGTCGTAGGAAGACTTGGACCGCGCAAAGGTGTCACTATTGCGCAGTTGGCAGCTAGCCAAGTCGTAGGAAGACTTGGACCATTGCGCAGTTGGCAGCTAGCCAAGTCGTAGGAAGACTTGGACCGTGCAAAGGTGTCACTATTGCGCAGTTGGCAGCTAGCCAAGTCGTAGGAAGACTTGGACCATTGCGCAGTTGGCAGCTAGCCAAGTCGTAGGAAGACTTGGACCACGCAAAGGTGTCACTATTGCGCAGTTGGCAGATAGCCAAGTCGTAGGAAGACTTGGACCGCGCAAAGGTGTCACTATTGCGCAGTTGGCAGCTAGCCAAGTCGTAGGAAGACTTGGACCATTGCGCAGTTGGTAGCTAGCCAAGTCGTAGGAAGACTTGGACCACGCAAAGGTGTCACTATTGCGCAGTTGGCAGATAGCCAAGTCGTAGGAAGACTTGGACCGCGCAAAGGTGTCACTATTGCGCAGTTGGCAGCTAGCCAAGTCGTAGGAAGACTTGGACCATTGCGCAGTTGGCAGCTAGCCAAGTCGTAGGAAGACTTGGACCGTGCAAAGGTGTCACTATTGCGCAGTTGGCAGCTAGCCAAGTCGTAGGAAGACTTGGACCATTGCGCAGTTGGCAGCTAGCCAAGTCGTAGGAAGACTTGGACCACGCAAAGGTGTCACTATTGCGCAGTTGGCAGATAGCCAAGTCGTAGGAAGACTTGGACCGCGCAAAGGTGTCACTATTGCGCAGTTGGCAGCTAGCCAAGTCGTAGGAAGACTTGGACCATTGCGCAGTTGGTAGCTAGCCAAGTCGTAGGAAGACTTGGACCACGCAAAGGTGTCACTATTGCGCAGTTGGCAGATAGCCAAGTCGTAGAAAGACTTGGACCGCGCAAAGGTGTCACTATTGCGCAGTTGGCAGATAGGCAAGTCGTAGGAAGACTTGAACCACGCAATAATACGCAAGTACAGGTCTATAAAGGAATGGGTGGGGTCTATAAAGGAATGGGACCCACCTGCTAGCTTGCTTGCTTTGCTCGCCGGGCAGCTGGCCACAGCTTGGCAGCTGCTCCGCCCTTCCACCTGCCGTGCCCGCTCCGTTTGCTGCTGGACTCGCGTTATGCCAAGCTATCTCGATGCGATAGATATCATCTACCGTATATTTTAAATTAAAAAAACTATTTTTATAAAAAAGATGTTAGGGAGTTCAAATTAAAAAACGTTATAACAATACCAAAATAATTTTACTTTTCTCAGTTTTAAGAACTCTCACTCACTATCAAGTGGAGCCTATGCCTCTAGGACGGTGCAGATGTCCTTTTACATTTTACAAAGTCAATTGCCAGAATGAAAACCAGAAACTCTTGGATTGTTTGGATTCAAGTTTCATCAATGTTAAAATTTGTTAAACTAGATTTTTAGCCCTCCTCACTGCGTAATAGGATAAAACATAGACAACAAAATTCATTCTCAACAAAATTCGTTCTATTAAAAAAAACTCAAATTTTATGATTTTATGAAAAACCTACTAAGATCTTTTTGTCTCGAAACATCTGTAATAGAGATAGTAGAAAATCAATGTTTTCACTAGTTAATATAGGAAACTGAAGAACAACTCAAATTGTGTATTACAAAAACAAAAAAGGTATCGTTTTCACAAAACCAAACGATGAAATTTGCCATCCAAACTATCAATTGGTTGCAGACAATAAACCAAAAACACACAAGAAAAAGGCAAACGGAAAAGAAAAGAAAAGAAAAGGAAGTAACACTTTTGTTTCTCTCACAAAACTTTTATTTTGCAACCACGCGAAAACTAAATTTCACTAATCTTAATTAGTATCTCAATGTTTCAAGTTGACATGAGCTATGCTGGAGGGAGAAAATGCTAGAACTTAAGCATTGGGATGTGAATGGTCTCTTGTGGGATCGACATACTCTAATTAATTTCACTAGCATCATGCGGTAATTTCATACATACAGAGAGTGTGGTGTTATGCTGAACTATGCTGGAGGTCGTTTTCGGGAAATTTCGGTTGAAAAATTTCAACGTGTTGTTCGAATAGATGAAATTTAAGTAAGTTCAAAAATATCAGATATTTCGCCGAAATACCTAGATTTTGGTCCCTACGGCTGAAGCCCTTGATTCCCCTGCCGCATCCCTCTCCTCCCTGGTCGCCACCACATCAACATCCTCCATTCTTGGCGCCACCTCCCCCTCCACCCTTGCCACCGGATTGGGGGGCTCTAGATTTCTTGTGGACACATGGATTGACAGGGATTGGGAATGAGAAGGAAGGGAAGGAGCGGAAGAGCAAAGCAAATCGGTGAGAAACTAGCCAACGGCCGTCGTGAGCTCACATACTCTTCTAGCCCTCGGATGTGGGGAATCGTGGTTAGGGCTCAGAGGGTTCGGGGCCACCGCCGTACAGTGCTCCCACGCCTTGTGCCTGAGGACCGACGATTCACTGGGCCGAGGATATGACCTTTTTATAGGATGGCCCGAGAAATCTAATAATCGACGATTTTCGTGAATATCGGCCCGAAATCGATATCTCAGGTCGGGTCGCATGATCCCTGTTTGTTCTTCTGCAGCTAGCTATTGCGGCTTGGTGATTCTCTGAAAAAAAAAAGCTGTTGATTGGTGTAGACTTTTTTTTAAAAAAAATGAGACCACTTAAGTAGTTTTGGGGCTGAAACCACAGTTAGCACGCAGGGCATCCGTTTGGTTTCGGATTAGCTAGTCGTCATGTTGTGCATGAATTATGAGCATTTCTTTTGGCTTCCACTTATGGTGGAGAATTTAAACCATCGAATAAATGGCATAACTACACCCATAGCTCGCTTGCATTGTGCTTATTGATTAGTGTTGGAAGTTTGGAACGATTTGACGAATTCATCGGGCTAAACATATTGGCTCTGCAGGACGACGATGTTGTACGTGGGAATAGATCAACAAAGGTGTCACTATTGTGCAGTTGGCAGATAGCCATGTTGTAGAAAGACTTGGAACCACGCAATAACACTCAGGTACAGGTCTATAAAGGACCGGGACCCACCTGCTAGCTTGCTTGCTATGCTCGCCGGGGAGCTGGCCACAGCTTGGACCCGCCACCTGTCACGCCCGCTCCATTTGCTGCTGGACTCTCTTTGTACCGAGCTTTCTCAATGCGACAGTCGGTACGTGTTACCTATCGTATTTTACGAGTTTGAGAAAATATTTATTTTTATTAAAAAATATATGCTAGGAAGTTTGAACTAAAAAACATTGTAACAATACTAAAATAATTTTCATTTTCTCATTTTAAAGAACTCTCGGTCACTATCAAGTGGAGCCTACGCCTCTACGATGCTACAGATGTCCTTTTTCTTTTTATGAAAATCAATTGCCATAATGAAAACCGGGAACTCTTGGATTGTTTGGATTCAAGTTTCATCAATATTAAAATTTGTTAAACTAGATTTTTAGTCAGTCTCACTACATAATAGGATAAAACATAGACAACAAAATCCATTCTTAAAAAAACTCAAAATTTGTGATTTTATGGAAAACCTGCTACGATCTTTTAGCATCAAAACTTCTAAAATAGAGATAGTACAAAGCAGTGTTTTCACTAGTTAATATAGGAAACTCAAAAACAACTCAAATTGTGGAATTACTCAATCTCACCTCTTGTTTACTGAAGTTCTTATGATTGCTGTTGTGGCTATAGACCAAACAGAGAGAGGGTATAGTAGTGGAGAGTTAGATGAGCAAAGCCTAGGGTTTTCCCCATGGCCTCCATTGTGTGTGTGCATATATATATATATATATATATATATATATATATATATATATATATATATATATATATATATATATATATATATATATATATATATATATATATATATATATATATATATATATATATATATAGGGAGCATATCTAGTGCTAATGCCCCATTCAGTGATAAAGTGCTAACGCATCCGTGGGCCATCCGATCTCCTGCGTGTGGCTAAGATCGAGACAGGCGGAGCACCCAATCGCACTATGTGTTTTTGCAGACAACCCCCCGCGTGGCATCAATTTTTTCGCTTTTGCCCTCGCCTGCGCCTTCCTCTCAGACGCGCCGTCCCCTTCCCCGACTCCGATTCTAGGGTTCGACGCGTCGCCTCCCTCCATCCCAGTGCCGCCGCCCTTCTCCCCTCAGCACCACCACCCTTCTCCCCAGTCTCGGTCGCCTCCTCCCTCCATCCTCAGCGCCGCCGCCCTTCTCCCCCTCAGCGCCGCCGCCCTTCTCCCCAGACTTCGTGGCAGACCATCGCGCCGCCCTCCGACCCGGCCTCTTCCTCGGCACCCTTATGCGCAGCATCACTTAACCCCATGCCCTGGCTAGCCGCCGTCGCCCCACCCGTCGCCTTGCCAGTCTGCGCCACCGTCAACCCTCCCGTCGCCACGCCTCCGCCTCCTCGACACCGTCTTCTCACCCTCCCGGCCACAACTGATTCCATCGACGCCAGAGACCTGTCTTTTTTTTCAAATTTGGTGATGTAGTGTCTAAGCCTTTTAAGGGATTGAGGAATTATGAGGTTTATTTTCGCTTGAATTGGAAGATTTGAGGAATTGTGTTGTAAGGTTGTTTTTATTTTATGCATTCTCAGATTGGCAGTTGAGGAATTGTAAGCTTGTCTGATTGGCTGCGGCCATGAATTTGTCTGAATTTTGTGAAGGAGTAAACAATATGTCAGGATGCCCTTTTGAATTACCTAATTCTTGATTAGTATCTCTGATTTTACAAGTATTCCATGAAATACAAGCATACATTATCAGACGGAAGGATTCATATGTGCTACAATACTTCCTTGCTTGTATCCTGTGAATGAATCTGAACCACTATAGTCAAGCCTGAAAAACAGCATATCTGAACCACTATTCAGAGAAATGTATCATGTGAATGAATCTGAACCACTTTTATTCAGAGATATACTATGATCCACTATTGTCAGGCCTGAAAATAGAAGAGAAATGCATTTTTGATAATGAGCAGTATCAGGTTTAAGCATGTAACATTACAGGTTTAGTAGATTCAATGGTTCAATGGTTGCTTTAGTATCACTGATTGAAACAACAACCTCACAAAATGTATCACTGATTATGAAAAATTTGTTGTTCTACTAGCCATGGATTACCTAAGGAAGCACAACAATTATGAAAAATATTTATCTCCATTTGACTGTTTCATTGACAATATGCTCCTGCTTGTGAGAAATGAATAACTCCAAATTACATGATAGTTTTTCTGGCAGACACTGCTATTCTCAGAGAACCTGACAATATACTCAGAACTTGCTGGTAGCTCTGGAAGATTAAATGTTGAAAATGCCCTGGAAGTTACAGAGAACATACTTAGAACTTGCTGGCAGCTCACAAAATTTTTTTTGTCTGCATTCAAAACTGATCCAAAATTTGCCCAGCATTCTTGGAAGTTACAGAGAACATGATCCACATTTACACCATCACAACCAATTCAAGTAGTCTTGCAGGCCTAGAAGTGCAGCATCTGGGTGATCTTGAGTACCTCATCAACAAGAATAATCGAACATTCCTCAACAAAATAATATGTCCAAACAAAAAACATATCTCAATTCAATTCACAAACCATATTTACACATTTCACTTGTCATAACAAATGCCTCAAGCTACCATCAATATTTTCAATGATTCATTACTATTGGTAACCTGAAAAATGTGAAACAATCTTACAATTCCTCAACTGCCAATCTGAGAATGCATAAAATAAAAACAACCTTACAACACAATTCCTCAAATCTTCCAATTCAAGCGAAAATAAACCTCATAATTCCTCAATCCCTTAAAAGACTTAGACACTACATCACCAAATTTGAAAAAAAAAGACAGGTCTCTGGCGTCGATGGAGTCAGTTGTGGCCGGGAGGGTGAGAAGACGGTGTTGAGGAGGCGAAGGCGTGGCGACGTGGATTATCTTGGCGACGGGAGGGTTGACGGTGGCGCAGACTGGCAAGGCGACGGGTGGGGCGACGGCGGCTAGCCAGGGCATGGGGTTGAGTGATGCTGCGCATAAGGGTGCCGAGGAAGAGGCCGGGTCGGAGGGCGGCGCGATGGTCTGCCACGAAGTCTGGGGAGAAGGGCGGCGGCGCTGAGGGGGAGAAGGGCGGCGGTGCTGTGGGGGAGAAGGGCGGCAGCGCTGAGGGGGAGAAGGGTGGCGGCGCTGAGGGGGTGGAGGGAGGAGGCGATCGAGACTAGGGAGAAGGGTGGTGGTGCTGAGGGGAGAAGGGCGGTGGCACTGGGATGGAGGGAGGCGACGCGTCGAACCCTAGAATCGGAGTCGGGGAAGGGGACGGCGCGTCTGAGAGGAAGGCGCAGGCGAGGGCAAAAGCGAAAAAATTGATGCCTCGCGGGGGGTTGTCTGCAAAAACACATAGGTGCGATTGGGGGCTCCGCCTGTCTCGATCTTAGCCACACGCAGGAGATCGGATGGCCCACGGGTGCATTAGCACTTTATCACTGAATGGGGCATTAGCACTAGATATGCTCCCATATCTAGTGCGATTGGGTGCTCCGCCTTTCAAGGGTAATTACGTCATTGTACATGTCCCATTTTGAGCCTTACAACCTTCTAACAGACCGGCTGGACTTAGGTGGGGGCCACCCCTACAATTGCTTCACGGATTGAAGAATTGTATGCACTCCGGTGATGGTAAATAATACAAAGGTGATGGATTAAGTGAATTAAAGTCAAAGTGTTGTAAATGACAGTGGCTATTTTATGGAGCTTAGAGAGTATAATCCAATGCAGTTAAAAATTCTAGGTATGGTAAAAATAAGAAATAATCCAAACTACAAAAATCAATGCCTAGTTGCTAACCTCAAGATATAAATGAAGATTATAGCAACTCACGTGCAATGATAATGAAACTTAATGTAATGTAGGACCCAGATTTTACCATCCAGAATCATCTGTGATTCCACCGCACTATTCCCTGGATCAGTAGATAGTGCTCACAGATACAGTACTGAATATCAAATTCACATCATCCAGAAGCGTAAATATATTAGTAGACTTACTCATGGGCCGAGTAGGCTGAAATCAATAAAATGCAACAGCAAAAACGAAGCACACAGATAGGACCCTCAGGACATGCCCACAGGCAGCCAACTGGGCGTTCGCGACCTAGTTCTTGATCTCTTCCTCTTCTTCACCATCATGACCTGATATTGCCATAGCATAGCGATCTGACTCCTGATTCTGGATTAATTGTGAGAGTGAGAGTGAGCACAAACCACCGTGCTCCGTGAACCAATATACAGGATGCAATTATATAACATGAATGGCTTATCAAGAAAAGGCTCAGATTATTTTATTTGCCATATATTGCTTTTAAAATATGATAATTAAAAATTTCCTAAGACCTAATAGTTTGAACTTAAAACATAATATGTGAAAGAATGCGATAATAATAGCGATCCAGATACCATCCACTATTACATGGTTTTTGCCCCATATGCTAACTTTTCAGCATTATAACCACTCACATTATCACTGGGATGACACCCAGGGCAACACACATCAGGGCTTTCCACTGCCCACCGCTTTTCCAATTCCACCCACAAAGTTTTTGAAATAGAACTATATCTGGTTAAGTTCCCATGTCCGCCCTTGACCGTGGTCACGGCTATTTGAATAGTTTTGACTCTGTAGAGTTTGCACACTTTACCCACAAGAGACAATCTGCTCGTTGCTCCACACGATTCCTTAGTCATGTGGTTGAGTAGACCATCACAGTAACTTTTCAAAATATCTAGCCCCTTTTGTCATCTCACCCTATGGGCTGCTCCCACTTGCGGTGGGTCCCATACGTTGCACAGGATGTTCACCACAGCTACTAGCGCATTCGGACTCTACTCTCCACAGCACTAGTATGACTGGAAAACTTCACCCTCCTCTCGGTGTCCCTTTAGGCCTTCCCTTGCCCTTGCAATAACCACTCCTTTCCACTACCGGTGAGATGAGTCTGGGAGGTTTTGATAGATTTACTTAGCCAAGTCGCAATTTGCAAACTTGTGGTTGTACTGTTTTACACAGGAGGTCATGACAAGATTCAGTCCTTAGTGGTATCTGGATGGTTCTACCACTAACCATATTCTCGTGCACCACTACACCAGCCCCCGAACCATCCTTCCAGATATTTAAGCAAGTTGGGGTTTTTGAAAACATAAAATAGTCATATCAAAATATCCGTCATTTCCACCATGACTTCCCAAACCAATGTATCATGATTGAAAGTAAAATTTAGGGCACCTTGGTGCCCCCGATTATCTAAGAAATTCTAAGCAGCGACGTATAATTATGGACTTATTTTCGAAAGTCGTACCATTATAATGTTTGCTAAGGTGACAAGGCTCAGATAATCAAGTGTTCGAAATGAATGTATTACTAGCAAGTCTAGTAATGGGAATTGTTGTAGGGGTGGCCCCCACCTAAGTCCAGCCGGCCTGCTAGAAGGTTGTAAAACCCAAAATGGGACATGTGTAATGACATAAATGCCCTTGAGAAGGATACTTGGGTGTAAGGTCATAACTGTAAAATGCTCTCCATGTGAATATATATAAACCATCTAGGCCATGGGGAAGCCCCAAGGCATTGCTCACCTAACTCTCCACTACCATACTACCATCTCTCTGTTTGGTCTGTAACCACAACAGTTGGCGCCATCCGTGGGGAGCGGCAAGAGCAAGCTCCAAGATCTGAAGAAGGATGGCACCAAAGAAAGCTTCATCATTGGCGGCGAAGAGGAAGAAGAGGAGTGCGACAGAGACGCGCATCAACACCAGGGCCTCGGCATCGGCGGCTGCGGGCGCGGACGTCAACACCAGCACTGCAACTGCTGACGTTGACCCTCATGGTGTGACGATCGACCCCTCCGCTGGCGCGACGGTCGGCACCGCAAGCACCGGCCGACTGCTCCAACCATGGTAAGGGTGGAGAATGCTCTTCTTGCGATCATCGGCATGCTCCAACGGGAGCTGGCAGATCTCTGCAGAGCCATGCGGGATATGCAAGAGGCTCGGAGCCAACAAGTCCCGCCGGTGGTCGCGCCGGAGCCCATGCCAGAGCGGGCGGACAGCCGCGATGCCCCCACCTCCAATTGCGTCCCATTGCGGCACGTGGACAGGGAGTCCCCCCTCTCCGCGGGCCTGCAGCAATCGGCGTGGCCAAAGGACTTCAAGTTCCCCAATGCCATCGAGTCGTACAAGGGCGACATGGACCCTCGGGAGTTCATGCGCATGTATGAGACCGCTATTGAAGCTGTAGGCGGAGACGACACCACCAAGGCGAAGGGCCTTCCCCTCGCGCTACAGGGAGTGGGGCTCTTTTGGTTTTTCACCATAGTGCCGAACTCCATCTACGCATGGGAGCAGATCCGCGACCGCCTCTAGAACAACTTCCAGGGGAACTACGTTGAGCGCGTCGACGCGGATCAGCTCTTTGCCGTCAAGCAAAAACCCTCAGAGAAACTGCAGGAGTACTTCAAGCGCTTTGCTAAGGTCCACTGCTAAGTCAAGGACGTCAACGCGACAACCATCATCAACGTAGCAATACAGGGCCTCTGCCCGGGGCCGTTGGCCAAGTACAACGCGTGAAAGCCAATCAAGACGGTTGCGAAGCTCTTTGATAAGATGGAAGAGTATGCAAGAGCGGAGGAGGACGTGCGATGGCGCAAGGGTGATGACTCTAACACCAATCAAGCGGAGGGCTCGTCACAAGAAGGGAGACCCATCAGCAGGGGACGACTCCCCGAAAGGCAAGCGCAAGCAAGAGTCTTCGAGGGACGCCCCTGAGCGCAAGGATGCCAAGCACAACCAGGGCTCGTCGAGTGGCAAGCCCAAGCCCAAGCACAACCAGTGTAGATCCCAGAGGGTCCGTTATGTCTTCAACATCAAGGGCGCCTCCGAGGACGCCGCCCCGCCTTTCGTGGACGAGGCCGTGGTGGTCGGGGATGGGGATGCGGCCGGGGCCGCGACGAAAGACCTCGTGCAGAACAAGAGAGTCAGGACTACGACATATGGTGCGAGGTGCATGGCCGCGATGACCATTTCATGTGGACATGCACTGCCATCACGGCACTGTGGCAGAGAACTGCCAGGGATGGAGCCTTGGAAGCGATGCCTCCCGTCGTGGCCCATGTGCAGCAGCCACAAGAGAGCCCCCTATGAATTCAGGCCCAGAGGAGGCCCAGCGCTGGATTATAAATGTCATCTCCAGGGCCTCTTCGCTAGAGTTCTCCTCGGCACAAGCACCGCCGGGGGGGGGGCGCATCGCGATATCAGCTTCACACCTACTGACGCCGAGGGTGTGGAGTTCCCCCACCAAGATCCGCTGGTCATCCAAGCCGCCATCGCAGGCTGCGATGTCAAACGCGTTTTGGTCGGCGGAGGCAGCTCCATGAACATTCTGTTCATGGCGGCCTTGACCAAATGGGGATCCCTCCAAGTCGCTTGGGTCCCTCGGGAATCCCACTGCAATGCTTCAGGGGTCAGCCACTCAAGGTGTTGGGCCAAATATGCCTCCAAGTCTCCTTTGGCCAAGGCAACAATGCGAGGAGCGAAGACGTTACCTTCGACATCGTCGACATCCCGCACCCATTCAATGCCATATTAGGGGCGTTCAACCCTCAATTCCTTCGGGGCGGTCCCGCACCACGGCTTCTTATGCATGAAGCTCCTGGGCCCGCAAGATGTCATCACCACCTTCGGTGACTAGGACCTCACTCGGCGCGTGGAGTCTGGTGCTAGGGGCCCGTACCGCAAGATGCATGTCCTCACCGACAAGACAAAGGCGGACACGCCATCCGCCCCGGAATGGACGCCTTTGCAAGCCGAAGGCCAATTTGTGTCCATCGACGAGGGCCTTCCACCGGAGGTGGAGCAGGACCTGCTCCGGGTTCTCCGGGACAACTCGGATGTCTTCGCGTGGTCCCCGGAAGACATTAAGGGTGTGGACTGTGCCCTCATCGAGCACAATCTAGCAGTCCGCCCTAACACCAAGCCAGTCAAGCAGAGACTTCAGGCATGTCCATCGACCGGCAGCAAGCGGCTAAGGTGGAGGTACCGAAGCTTCTCCAGGCCGGGGTCATCCGCAAGGTCTAGCATTCAGATTGTCTTGCCAACCCAGTGCTGGTGAAAAAGGCTAGCGGCACCTGGCGTATGTGCATCGACTTCATCGCCCTTAACAAGGCATGACCGAAGGTCGACTACCCCTTGTCGCGCATAGATCAGCTGGTGGATGCCACGGCAGGATGCGAGCTCATGAGCTTCTTGGATGCATACTCTAGCTACCACCAGATTTACATGGTCAAGGATGACGAGGACAAGACCAGCTTCAACACACCGATAGGGACATACTGCTTCGTTAGGATGCCCTTCGGCTTGAAGAATGTGGGGGCAACATTCACCCGCCTCATCGCTCTAGCACTTGCCTCCCAGCTTGGGAGGAACATGGAGGCTTACATCGACGATGTGGTCGTCAAAACCAGACAGCTCGCTTCCCACGGTCAGGATCTCCAAGAGACCTTCGACAACATCAGGAGAGCGGGCATGAAGCTCAACCCGGACAAGTGCGTCTTCAGCGTGCGAGCAGGCAAGCTCCTGGGCTTCCTCATGTCCGGACATGGCATCCTGGAGAACCCCAAAAAGTCAACGCTATCCTTGCCATGGAGCTACCCAAGACGACAAGGGAGGTCCAGAGGCTCGCTGGCCACATGGAAGCGCTGAGCTGCTTCCTGTCTTGGGCAGCGGAGCAGGGCCTACCATTCTTAAAGTCAACGCTATCCTCGCCATGGAGCCACCCAAGACGACAAGGGCGGTCCAGAGGCTCGCTGGCCGCATGGCTGCGCTAAGCCGCTTCCTATCTAGGGCAGCGGAGCAGGGCCTACCATTCTTCAACACCCTTCGTGGCTATGATGGGTTCCACTGGGACGACGACTGCGCGAAGGCTTTCGACGACCTCAAGAAGCACCTCGCAAGCCTCCCCACATTAGTCACCCCGGCGCCAGAGGCTCCCCTCTTACTTTACCTCGTCGCTATAGCAACAGCGGTCAGCACCGTCCTTGTCATTGAATAGGGCGCCCTTCAGTGCCCTCGTATAATTCGTCTCTGAAGCCCTCTAGGGTGCTAAGACGCGATATATGGAGCTTGAGAAGCTGGCGTATGTGCTAGTCATGGTCTCAAGGAAGCTCCAACATTATTTTTTGGCCCATCCAATCACGGTACCATCCTCATTCCCTCTTGTGGAGATGCTACATAATAAGGAGTCCACGGGACGCATTGGCAAGTGGGCGGCCGAGCTTGCACCGTTCTCCTTGACATATGCCTCGTGAACGATAATCAAATCCCAAGTCCTTACGAACTTCCTCGTAGAGTGGACTCCGCCGGCCCAGCACATCTAATAGCAAGAGGACCCGGTGTGGACGCTCAATACCGACGGGGCTTACGGTGCTTCGGGCGCTAGAGTGGGCGCAGTGGTCACTGCTGTACTCGACGAGCCTTGGATTTCCGACCACCAACAACATGGCTGAGTACGAGGCACTGCTCTTCGGCCTCATGAAGCTTAAGGCTCTGGGTGCACGACGGGTCCTTGTTCACACCGACTCACGTCTGGTGGCGGGACATGTCAACAAATCTTACCAAGCCAAGGACCCTGAGCTGGTCAAGTACCTAGCGGCGGTAAGAGCGAAGGAGCGACACTTCCTAGGCATCACAGTCAAGGCCATCCCTCGTGCGGATAATGAACAAGCCGACATCCTCGCAAAGGCCGCCAGCCAGCAGCTCCCCCTCCCCGAGGGAGCATTCTACGAGGTCCTACTTGTGGCAGCCATCACTCAGGACAACCGCGATGCGGCTCTCGTTCACCAAATCGCCCAGCAGGGCAATTGGCGTGAGCCCATTTACGGTTTCTTGCAGGGCATCGTGGAGCCAGACGACCCCCTAGAGCTTCGGTGCCTGCAGCATCGTGCCAGATCCTTCCAGGTGCTCGACGGGGTCCTCTACAAAAAGGGAGTCTGTGCCCCCACTTCTATGATGCCTTTAACGCGATGAAGGAAAGTACCTCCTCGCGGAAATTCATGCGGGGCTCTGCGGCTCGCACATTGCAACGAGTTCGCTGGTCGGCAAGGCGTTCAGGCAAGGTTTCTACTGGCCAACCGGCATTGCTAATGCACAAGATCTCATGCGCCATTGCCAAGGCTGCCAATGGATGGGGCTGGTCATCCGCAGACCCCTAACGAGCTTGCAGCCCATCCCCCCAGTATGGCCGCTGGCACGATGGGGCATCGATGTCATTGGGCCACTTCCACAGGCCCTAGGAGACCTCCGTTTGTTGTAGTCTCCTTGGAGTACTTCTCCAGGTGGCCCGAGGCCATCGCTCTAGCTAGGATAACCTCCATAGCCATGCAGCGCTTTCTTTGGTAGAACATCATATGCCGCTTCGTGCCAGGAGTTCTGTGACAGCATGGGCATCGCACTCCGATTCGCTTCGGTCGGGCACCCACAGTCCAACGGAGTTGTCGAGCGGGCGAATGGCGCCATCTCCGCTAGAGTCAAAAAGCATCTCGTCAGGCTGCCAAAGGGCAAGTGGCGAGATGAGCTCCACAGTGTTCTCTGGTCCCTCCGCACGATGGTGACGCGTCCGATGGGATTCACGCCATTCAAACTCCTCTTCGGTGATGAGGCAGTGACGCCTGAAGAAATTAAGGCCAGCTCGAGGAGAGTCCTCATCCAGGCGCCGGTGGAGGAGTGCCAATTGTCCCTTGATCTTCTTGATGGAGACTGAGTGAGCGCCACCCAGCACGTCGCGAAGATCTCGTCCACAAAATGGCGCTCCATGCGGAAACTGTCGGCAAACTAGAGTCCAAGTGGGAGGGCCCATACATCGTCGCTACAGCTTTGCAGCGCAGAGCTTATCGCCTCACAACACTAGAAGGACATACTCTTCTACACACATGGAATGCACACAGGCTGCGGCATTACTATGCATAAGCGGAGGCCCGCAACAAGGTTAGCGCCCTGCCCTTTTGTAAATCGCTCGCCCGCACAAACGGGAGATCAATAAAGTCTACCGTTTGCGAAACTTGTCTCATTGTGTCAGGACGCGTGGAGGCACGCCTCTGCGTGCACTCCACGGAGTATAAAAAAGACGCGTGGAAGTTGTCCCTACGCGCACTCTACGGAGTATAAACAGGACGCACAGAGTATAAACAGGACAAGTTCGAGTCACACTCTTGTGATGGTATCTTTCTAGGTTACTCGACTTCTTCGCGGGCTTATCGGGTTTGGAATTGCGAGTCTAGCAAATTGGTAGAGACCTGTGAGGTGACCTTCGACGAGGCCAGTCCGGGGACTAGGCCCGATATCTCAGGTTCTTTAGAGTAGTCCGAGCCCATCTTCGTGGATAATGAGGATGATGGAGATGAGGTTTGTCTACCCGATCCAGTCCCTCATCCACCTCTTGAGGTGCCTTCTTCCACTGCACCTCGGGGAGACCAGCCTATGCCCTCTGCTTCTTCTGAAGCTGGTGGCTCTGTTCCTACCTCGTCAGCTCACGAGGTAGAGGCCACTTCTTCATCTCATCCTGGACCTCCTAGACACATTCAAAAAGACCATCCTTCTGAGCAGATTATTGGAGATCTCTTTGAGCAAGTCACTCGTTCAAAATCTGGCATGTCTTAATTCTGTCTCCATTCTGCCTTTGTCGCCTCCTTTGAGCCCAAGGATGTTAGTCATGCCCTTTCCGATGAGTCTTGGGTCAATGCCATGCATGAGGAGTTAGAGAACTTCGAGAGAAATAAGGTCTGGTCGCTTGTCGAGCCCCCGCGAGGTCACAATGTCATTGGGACTAAGTGGGTGTTTAAGAACAAGCCGAGCGAGGATGGAGTGGTTATTCGAAACAAGGCTAGACTGGTAGCTCAGGGGTTCTCCCAGGTTGATGGTCTGGATTTCGAGGAGACCTTTGCCCCTGTAGCTCAACTTGAGGCCATTAGAATCCTGCTTGCCTTTGCAGCTTCTAAGGGTTTCAAGTTGTACCAGATGGACGTCAAGAGTGCCTTCCTTAATGGCTTCATTGAGGAAGAAGTCTATGTGAGACAGCCTCCTGGTTTCGAAAACCCCAAATACCCTAACCATGTCTTCAAGCTTTCCAAGGCTTTGTATGGACTTAAGCAGGCCCCTAGAGCTTGGTATGAGAGGCTTAAGCCCTACTTGTTGAGTCATGGTTTTGAGATGGGTAAAGTAGACAAGACCTTATTCATCCGCCGGCATGGCACTGATCTTCTGCTCGTCCAGATCTATGTGGAGACATCATCTTTGGCGGCTCCTCGCATGCTCTTGTTTCCCAGTTTTCCGATGTCATGAGCTCGGAGTTTGAGATGAGCATGATGGGCGAGTTGAGTTTCTTCCTTGGCTTCCAAAGCAAACAGACTCGGGAGGGTACATTCTTGCATCAGGGCAAGTACACTCGAGACCTCCTGAAGCGCTTCGATATGAGTGATGGTAAGCCGGTGTCCACTTCGATGGCTACCTCAGCTTCACTCGACCCAGATGAGGATGGCGAGCCAGTTGATCAGAAGGAGTATAGGAGTATGATCGGCTGCCTCTTGTACCTCACTGCCTCGAGACCGGACATACACTTTGTTGTGTGTCTTTGTGCTCGATTTTAGGCGTCTCCTCGCGTTTCTCACCGCCAGGCGGTGAAGCGCATTCTTCGGTACCTTTGAGCTACCATTGACTATGGTATCTGGTACTCTTCCTCTTCTTGTCTTTCCTTGAGAGCCTTCTCAGATGCAGACTTTGCCGGCTGTAGGATAGATAGGAAGAGCACTTCTGGCACCTGCCAATTCATTGGCACTTCTCTAGTTTTCTGGTCTTCGAGGAAGCAGTCCGGAGTTGCACAGTCCACCACAGAGGCTGAGTACGTTGCTGCAGCCAGTTGCTGTAGTCAGGTGCTTTGGATGGCTTCGACCCTGTGGGACTTTGGGTTAGTTATCGACAGTGTTCCACTCTTTTGTGATAACACTTCTGCGATTAAAATTGCTAAGAACCCAGTGCAGCACTCCCGGACCAAGCATATTGGCATCTGCTATCACTTCCTTAGAGACCATGTAGAGAAGGGTGACATCGTGATCCAGTTTGTGGAGAGTGACCACCAATTGGCTGATATCTTCACCAAGCCATTGGATAGTTCGAGGTTTTCAGCTCTGCGGGGAGAGCTTGGGGTAGTTTGTCCTTATGGACTGTTGTGAGGGGGAGTTTGTGCTTTACTGCTTTATCATATTGATTATGCTTTTACTCCTTTCTGTTGCATTGCTTTCGGGGTGCTTTGGGTTTAGTCCTTCTAGCATAGGTTAGAGTGGTCTTCTCTTCTAGCTGCTTAGACTCTTTGCTCTTATCTTATGATCTAGGATTTTGCTCTATTAGCCGCTTCTCTTCTCTCACTAGGTTGAGCCTACTCACTGCTTCTAGGTTCTAGCAAGGGTCGGGCCACCCTTGGGTAGACAGGGTACGTGTTTGCTACCTAGTGAGGTCGATTACCGGACTAATAGTCCTAGTGTCATATGGGGTAGATGAGAGTCAGTTTGAGCCATAGTTACCTCTATATCTTTTCTATGCTTTAAGGACTGCCTGTTTGCTATTTTCTTTGCCAGCTTCTCGATTCTTATTGCTTTGGTGCAGGGGGAGTTCATTTGGGAACTTCTGGAGCTTAATATTGACTTAACTCAACTTGAACTAAAAGCTACATCACATGTTGAGGGGGAGCTGGATTTTCTTGCATTTCAGCATTTCGCATTGTAATATAACTACATGGAGCCTTGATTATTATCCTGTTATGACATGTTTACAATGCTTTACACCTTACCATGACTTGTGCTCATTTGCTAGATTTATCATGACTTCATATGTGTAGACTAGCGTTTGCCATGATAAGTTAATTAAAATTGCTCAACTTGAATTAAAATTTGTCATGCTCGCATTTGAGTCTAGTCTTGCTTTAGCGATCTTTTTATGATTCATGCCATGTCAAATAGGCTAAGTTGAGTGTTGAATCTCTATTGAGCCTTAGATTGAGCTATTTTAGTCTCTTGATGATGCATAAGTTAGTACAACCTTTTATGAAAGCACCAATTCTCTCCTATGAGACGGCTTGCCATTGCACTTGGCATGAACTTAGGGGGAGTTTTGGATGACCTAGACTATCTTCTTAAGCTTATTGCTTGGAGTAGTCGCATAAGGCTTGAGATCTAGCACATAACACAAATTTGGGTTGGAAACGACCATAAGCTTTAAAAACACAATGTTTTATGTGCTCAATTTGCTTAAGCTACAAAAAGAACCAAGTAATTTAACAAATGTTTCATCCTTGAGCATATGGCACTCTAATTGACTCAATATTAGCTTCTTGGTTCCGCTTAGCTTATTGACATGGCCTGCATCATCCTTGGATGTCTCTAGCTAGACTTTGCTCATTGATGACTTGACTTGCTCACATAATGCATCTCATTTTCAGATTGTCATCTATGTGTTCTAGCTGGCTTATATATGTGTTGTCATGATCTAGATAGCGTTTTATTGAGTTATGGTCTGGTGTAACTCATTATGGTCATTATGGATAATTCTCATGGCTCTAACTGCTTAGAATAATCAAACTTCAGTCATTTCATCCAAATGTCATGTCATATTCTCTCTTTTGCATCCTTGATGTGTTTATTGCCAAAAGGGGGAGAGTAGCGAAGAAAAAGCCATTTGGGAGCATTTTAGAGCTTTGGAGAACAATTTGCTCTTTCAGTTGTTACTCTAGTGTTCCTTCTGTCGACATGGTCATTAGCTTCATTCCCTTATTTGGACCATGTTGGATCTTCAAACTCAAACTCAACTTAATGCTTTTTCTGGGTTTGTCAATATACACATCAAGGGGGAGATTGATGAACCATGTGGAAATGACCACATGTGTATGATGAGTAATTGACTTTGGTTTATGAGAGTCGAGTTTGGTTTGCGTAGTTAGGAGTCGAGTCGTTGCATGGCGCAATCGGACTTGGTCGGATTTTCTCAAACTTGGTCGTATGGGATTAGGTTGCATATTCCGATGATTCGACAGGTTTGGACTTCGTTATGGTAAGTATGATGGTATTTATGCTTTCATGTATCGAGCGGTGCTATTTGATGTGTTTCTTGTCTGTGTGGCTGCAGGACGTCGAGGCGGAGTCATGGCGAGACACGGTGGACCGGACTAGGCGCAGGTGGCGCTAAGGTCAGAACGGTCAGGATGCGTCGAAGACGATGTGGACTCGAGGTGGTTGCGAGGCGTGCGAGGCAAGGAACGCGGAAGCTTCCCGGAAGGTGCAGGAGGGGGCGAAACGGGAATTTCGCAAGGCTGCACAAGCGGGAGCGGGCTCCGTTGGATTTAGCGGGCGTAACGGGGTGAAGACCCGTTAGCCATGGGCTATAAATAGGATTGAGGGGCTGCATGCCCACTTGAGCACTTGAAAGGGTTTTAGGGTTTCCTTTAGTCAAAATAGGCTTTAGGGTTTGATTTTGGCTTTAGGCTTTAGTTGTTGAGAGTGGTTGGAGGAGGCAGAGATGTGCTCCCTGCTTGTCCCCTTCGTAGCTTTCCAGTATGTCTCCTCTCCAAGAAACAGGATGTGAGCTCTTGTTGTTTCTGAGGATTCAGAGGGAGATGAGTGATTGAGAGTACTTGTAATCATCATTTTGCTCTAATGTCCAGTGGTATCGGGACGTATTTGTATTCCTTTTGCTTCATGGAATGGAAAATCTGAAGTTTTATCTCCTGGGTGCTCTCTATTCTTCGTTCTTCTTTTTGGCTTGATTTGTGAGATTTTTGATTTCTTGCTTTTAATTGCTGGGAAGTGGCAAAATGGGTTGCTCAGTGATGGGATAGTATCTCAAGATCATTTGATCAAGCATCCCAAGAGCCAACTCCATTTAATCTCAGATTTCCCGTTGTGAGCTCCCCTGTTCATCATTTCCTTTTCTAGGGTTTTGTCCAGATCTTGATTCTTTTGAGGAGATGGCCTAATCTTTGGTTTGAGAATCCCTTGGGCTATTGCTAACATAACTGCAAAATATCTTCAGCCAAGGATTAAAGACCTCTGAGTAATTTGGATTTTATTCCTTCCCTGTAGTTCTTCAGGTTATTTCTAGGGTTTGAGAAATCCCCTAATTTCCTTCATGGTTTGAGCTGATTTCTGGTCTGGAAGGTTTCTTTGCTATTGCTAATATTTCCCCGAAGTTTCATGTGCAAAGGATTAAGGGTTTGAGAGAAATTTGACTTTTGGAGAAGTCTCTGTTATTTTCAGTTTTTGGGCTTAAATCTGAAATTCCAGGTTTTCAGTTGAATTCCCTTGTAATTTGGGTCCCTAAATGTGTTTAGAATAGTCCTTTGAAGTTTTCTCTTAAAGTGGTTTGAAGTATTGCTCTCCATCTTTTGGTCTTGACAAAATCCTGAAAATCAGTACATTGTCTCGGGTTCTTGCTGTGCATTTTCAGACCTAAGCGGTCAGACCGCCCACACCCTTGCGGTTTGACCGGTGCACACTGGGCGGTCTGACCGGCCGCACGCCTGCGGTCAGACCGGCCAACAGCCACCGGTCTGACCGGTGTGTTGAGTTCGGTCAGACTGGCTCTGGTGCTTGTTCTGCAGGCCATGCTGATTTTTGTTTGACTCTATTGATTGCTCTTACTAGTTTATCTCAAGGTATTGGTTATTTGTCTCTCTGAGCTGCATGTTTGTAATAGGCTTATGGTCTTATCCATAGTCTTCTTTTCATAGCTTCAAGTAGCTAGTTGAAAAGAATTTGGCTATGAGCACATCTCTTGCATGAGTTAGGATAGGTTGAGTATCTAGTACACTCTTCTAGCTTTATAGCTACTGGAGTGTCATCTTCATCGTGATTACTTTTAGGGGACGATTTTTAATTGATCGACATTCACCCCCCTCTGTCGCCATTTCGGTCCAACAGCGGATGTCGTCCCTACGCGCACTCTATGGAATATAAAAAAAGACACGCGGATGTCGTCCCTGCGTGCACTCTACGGAGTATAAAAAAGACACGCGGATGTCATCCCTGCACGCACTTTACGGAGTATAAAAAAGACGCGCGGATGTCGTCCCTGCGCGCACTCTACAGAGTATAAAAAAGACGCGCGGATGTCGTCCCTGCGTGCACTCTACGGAGTATAAAAAAGACACGCGGATGTCGTCCCTGCGCGCACTCTACTGAGTATAAAAAAGATGCGTGGACGTTGTCCCTGCGTGCACTCCACGGAGTATAAAAAATGCGCACGGATGTCCCTACGCGCACTCTATGGAGTATAAATAAGACACACGGATGTCATCCCTGCGCGCACTCTACGGAGTATAAATAAGATGCGCGGAAGTTGTCCCTACGCGCACTCTACGGAGTATAAATAAGACACGCGGAAGTTGTCCCTGTGCGCACTCTACGGAGTATAAAAAACACGCGTGGAAGTTGTCCCTACGCGTGCTCTACAGAGTATAAATAAGACGCGTAGAAGTTGTCCCTGCGCGCACTCTACGGAGTATAAACAGGACGCGCGGAGGCACGCCTCTGCGCGCACTCTACAGAGTATAAACAAGACGCACGGAGGCATGCCTCCACGCGCATTCTACGGGGTATAAATAACACACGCGGAGGCACGCCTCCGCGCGCACCCTTGCTCGAGTGTCTACTTCGCCTAGGCACTAGCTCCACTGCCACTACTTCGAAGGGTAGAGGACGGAGCGCTCGAGCGTCTACTTCGGCTAGGCGTGAGCTCCACTGCCACCGCTTCAAAGGGTAGGGGACAAAGCGCTCGAGCGTCTACTTCGACAATGTGCCAACTCCGCTGCCACCACCTCGAAGGGTAGGAGACGGAGCGTTCGAGCATCTACCGAGAGCGTCTACTCAGCGTTTGGGCATTTACGGAGCACTAAGTCCTACGGGTTGATCGGGGGCAGGCGCGATCATGAAGCGCAACGGGGACATGTACTCCAACCAGTCTTTATTGCATTCACAAGAGAATGACTACAGAGATTCAGCAGTTACACTCACAAAGAGCCAAGGTTTACAAGTGCCTTCGAGTGCCTAAGGTTGCTACTCATTCGGCTCCACCTTAACATGCTTCTGCATCGAAGTATCACCCGCTGAACTCTGGGTCGCCCAAAAGTCCCAGGCGTCTTCCGCCCATGCCCAACACCGAAGCTGCCGACGAATCATGTGGTCCGAAAACAACAATCGACCTCTATCAAGTATCTGCCCGGAGCAAAAATAGCATGCATCATCAGAACACTTTGGGCAGTTACACTTTATTCATGCAAAGCGGAGGGGGCCATAGGGCCCCAGCTTACAAAAACAGATACATTACAACGCATGCCTGTACACTGGACCCCGGCATCACACCTGTGGGTCCACGCTAGGCCCAGGGGCGGCGGCACCGTCTTCGTTGCGATGTGGAACTTCATTGAGCCATTGGCTGAAGTTCCCCTCCCTATGTAGAATCCGCTGCAGCGCTACCTTTGCCGCGACCTCCCCGATGTAGTCCCAAATTCGGTCGTGGAAGGCCCGAACAGCGAAGCTGACGGCGTGCACAGCACCTGACATCACCCCGACTCTGGCTGGCATCTCTAGCTGGGGGTCATCCAGCTCGTCGATGTGCTAGCACCCTCGGTGGTGGAGTAGCGCGAAGGCGATGCGAGCGGTGACAAAAGCGCAGTGGTCGCCAAAGGCCTTGGCGACATGGAGGGCAAGGCTGGAACCCTCTCCGATTCGCTAAAGCGTCCGCGTTAGGTTCTCAGGACCGAATGTTAGGGGTGACACGTCGATGGAAAGGTCCTTAAGGATGTCTTCCAGAGACTGCATGGCGTCCCACGCCGCCACCGAGGCATCACCCAGAGTTCAGTCCCTCTCTCCAAGGGACACGGCGAGTTGGGCCTTCTCCTCCTCCAGCAATGCAATCTGCTGGAGTAACCCATCGCACTCTTCTACTGCTACACGCTGGGCTTCCGCCGCTGCATGTTCCGCCTCCACCATTCCATACTGCGCCTCCGAAGCGAGTATCCGCACATCGGAGATCACCTTCGCGCCCTCCATCTCTAGCAAACAGATGTGCTCATCCTTGGCGGCATGAGCCTCTTCGACGGCTCGAAGCCGGCGCTCCAGCACCCTCCACTCGCGGACATGTGCCTCCTCTAGGGCTCGGCTGAGAGCAAGGGTCTGCACAGTGCAGGTGTTAGCGAAGTCCCAGACAACGGCATAAGTCGTGAACCCAGGCACTTACCCTCATCTCTGAGGCCTCCAGCACACCTGCAAGGAGCTCCATCCCGCACGACAATAGCACCCGTCGATCGATGCTAGAGTCGACGCACTCCACAACCCCTTGGAGAGCCTGCAAAATCTCCGGTTGGGGAATGAAGTCAGAGACACTTGGCCGTTGAACCTCCGTGCCAACAACTTCGATAGCACCAGGCGCTGACATCATGTCCTGGGTGGGACGACCGGTGACTTCGTGGCCGTATGCGTTTCTCGATCCTTGGCCGTGTCTGGGAGACCATGTCTCGCCTAATGGTGACGATGGAATGAGCAAAAAAATTGGGGAGAGCTTCGCGAAGTCGCGGGGGGAGAAAGAATTGCGCCTACCATCGATACCTTCAGGGGAGGCACGGGGGGGGGGGTGTTCGCTCCGCCTCGGTATGGGCCATGGGGGCTTCATCTGCGTTGGGAGCGGCAAGCCCCCTCGACCCGGATGGCTTCCCCGTCGGAATCCGAATTCTCGGTGACACCGACCTCCAAGCAGAACCCCTCCTTCAAGCGGGAGGGGGATCGTATCCAAGGGCGCTTCACCCTCAGGGACTTTGGCGATGCTTCCTTGGTCGCGGCGGCCGGCGCAAGCAATAAGGCCTCGGTGGCCGACGCAGGTGATGAGGCCTCGCCCTCCTGGGTGTCCGTGCCACGGCCCGTTTCCTCGGCATCGCCCGTGGCCCCCTCGCCGGGGGGCAGTGCGTTCCTCCTCCACCTTCAAGTACGAGCTGGTGTGTTCAGACCCAGCAACGATTGCACCCTCACCCAATCACCAGAGATGCGGCTGGCAGGTTGGACACAGTGGTGGGAGAATGGGCCCTACGCCGAGAGGGAGACGCCATCACCTTGCCGTCGCCGTCGCCGGCAGCAGCGCTGCGCGCTCCGACACGGCGATGCCTAGAGCTTCGCACACTCGATTTATCTGCCCCAGCTTCACCGGGGCGGTCGCGGATTCGCGCAGCTCGTGCTCCTTGGCCGTGTATGGCCCAAGGAATGCAACTACCACGCGCTCTGCATCCTCTAGCAGAAACCCTACAGGCAGAGCGGTGCATCGTTTATAAGAAGTTATATGCATATATATGTATGTGTGTACCCATCCTATGGCCGAAGGACTCATGAGGAGCGAAGGGCTTTGGAAGAGAAGACACTGTCGGCCGAATGCCATCCTGTCGAATGGGACCTCGCTGATGCCTCCACCGGCAGGAAAGCGCGGCCACTCTGTACATAACGAACTCCTCGGCGAGGTCGCGCATGTTGAACCGAAGAGTGGTACCGACAAGCCTCCGCGTCCGATCCTCGTTGTCGCCTTTGGGCCCCACATTCGGCGAAGTATTGAAGGGCATTGGTCGTCCCATGCATCGGAGGCTGTTGGTGCTCGTCACGTAGTGGTAGAACCACCACTGCATCTAGCCAGACTCCCACTTCTCTCACATCGTGTTAGCGGGAAAGATCGTCGCGCATTGCGACCTCAGCACGAAGTTCACACTGCCAAAGTTTGAGACCGCCCCTCCTTCGAGTTTCTTCAGCTGGCAGCACGCGTCATGGAGAAAGGCGAATAGGGTCACGCTGGGATGGACACCTTCTGTCCATGTCGCCCAGCAATAGACAGCCAGGTGAACTATTGCGTTCAGGGTCAGCTGCGCCAACTCTAGTCCATAAGTCCGCAGGACCTCGCCAACGAAGAGCGTTGCTGGTATCCGGAGCCCGGCCTCAAAGTAGACGACAAAAACGATTGCCTCCGCTTCCTTTGGGTGCGGCTCCGTCTCGTCACTAGTAGGCAAGCGAACCGCACCACGGTCCGCCAGCCTCCCCTCACGAAGGAGATACTGAATCGTCTCCTCCGTCATGAGACTCGACTCTAGCACACGGGAGCAACGGCCTCCAAACTTCTCCCTGGCCTCCCATCGTTTGTTGGCCTACGATGGCTCGCGAGCCACCAGAGAATACTCCACCGAGGTCGACGATGAACCGCGCTGGCTCGGCGAGGTGCTACCGCTGGGCTGGTGAGCATCTTCTTCGCGGCAGGCCATTCTCCCCTCAAAAGCGCAGGGTCAAACAAATGAGGGCACAGGCAGATCGTGCCAGCAAGAGAGGCGAAAAAGAAAGCAAAAGAATGGCAAGCGAGCAAATGAGTGAACGAGAAGAAGGCTCGCATGCCAGCGACAAGGTTATATAAAGCCTTCTCACCTCCCCCACGATCGGGAAGGCAACCGGCGGGAGCCCAATGGCTCTGCTCCCCACGATTGGGAAGCGCAACCGGTGGTAGCTGGGGGTGCACAGTCGCATGCCGCTTCATAGAGCACGACACACTAATAGCATCCCGCCACGTGTTCCCCCTCTCTCGGGAAGGAACGAACGACCGTGGTCGTGCGATCGCTGACAGCGCACGACGTGCCAATCGCGTCCTGCCACGTGTACCTTTCTAGCGAAACAGCGCATACGACCACAGTCGCGCGACCCTAACACCTCAGGGGTCGGCGCGATTCTCGCTGCCATTAAGACATCGACTTCGAGCTACGAGCCATCGGGCTGTCTGTTGACTTCCCATATATAGGACAACCTCGAAAATCGCCTCAGCGGCATGTCCGCTTCGGACTCATCTCTGTGGGGGCCAATCCACCCTCGGCTCCGACCTCATGCGCGTGGCGCGGACCTGTTCCGTGCATCGACAACATGTCCGCAAGATGAGCACGACCTTGCCTTGGTGACTCCGCCAGCAACTTCGACTCGCGAATGAAGTGCTTTGCAGTCATGTTCGGCTACGACCCCGCGCGCATGGCGCGAACCCGCTCCGCGCACCAACAGCATGTCCGCAAGATGAGCACAACCTCGCCTCGGCGACTCCACCAGCAACTTCAACTTTGCGGCAGAAGTACTTCACAGTCATGTTTGGCTCCATATCCTCGGTGCAAAACTGGGCTGCGCCGGCAAACGCATTCCCGTTCAAGATCACAAAAGGCCACAGGCCGCTGGAACGGAGGGGGCCAAATGGCTCAGCAACATGGCTTTGGCCTGTGAAGCCCTTCACCATGAGAGGCTCCTGTTGTAGGGGTGGCCCCCACCTAAGCCCAGCCGGCCTGCTAGAAGGTTGTAAAGCCCGAAATGACTGTGTAATGACATAAATGTCCTTGAGAGGGATACTTGGGTGTAAGGTCATAACTGTAAAATACTCCCCATGTGAATATATATATATATATATATATATATATATATATAAACCATCCAGGCCATGGGGAAGCCCTCTAAGCATTGCTCACCTAACTCTCCACTACCGTACTACCACTCTCTGTTTGGTACATAACCACAACAGGAATATAACTAGAAGCTGGAAATCAACATAAACTTTGCACATAAAATAACAGCATGCAATTTGATAATTTAAAATAGAATTAATTTGTAGAAAATATAGGTTCAACATGATCAAAGTATTAACTCACCTTGCGCTGTTTACCACGATCTTGAGTTCCTGGTCTTCACCTTTGTCTGGATCTTGTTCTTGCTTAACCCAATAAATCTCCAGGACTTCACTTCTAATTATGCACTAAACCACTGAATCCAAATAAATGCAAATAACTCAAAAGGTCCAAGTAAATCCAAATAGACTCAATTTAGTGTTAATATGAGTTAATGGGTGTTTTGAGACAAGGTTGACTGGGCGTGGAGTTTTGATGGAGTTAAAGGGGTTGGAGTGAAGGGAAGAATGAAGAGGAGAAATCTGCCGAGACAAATGTCAAGGAGGGTTTAGGATATAGGAATATTCCACTTCAGATTTGAGGATGGCTAGGCATAGCCGGTGGTAGAATACGATGACTTGATCTCTTTGTTAAATACTTCTTTTATTTTTTTATTTATCAAGGAAGTTCCACGAGTCAAGTTAGACCTATGAATTGGTGTACGAGGTTAGCGGAACATTATTTATCAGTGTTAATATTCAGGGCATATGTCATATGCAATGTATACAATTTTTAGATTATCGAATTAATCTTAGAGTCCGAGTTTATAGTATTTTGTGGTACGGTATTTTATGTACCCTTAGTTATTACTAGGCATAATTTAATTTGAATTAGGATCCATTTGTTCGGGTCCTAGCTTGCTATATTCAATCATGCTCAACATTATTATTCACTAAATTTAACGTTAAGATTTAATTAATGGCACCATATCATTTTATCTATACTTCAGTTATTATTAGGCTTAGCTTTATTTTTAATTTAAGTTTATTTATCTGGGCACAGCTAGTTATGCAAGGTCATATTTCAATATTTGCTATTTAGCAAAATCTACCATTAAGATTTATTTAATTGCGGCATGTTTAATGTTATGGCGTATATTTTAATTAAAATTAAGGGTAATCATTATTAAATTAACTAAAGTCATTTTTCTTTATTAATGCCGTTAATTAGTAATTAGTCTTTTAGATAATTATTCAAACAACATTAATTACTCATATATGACAACTAATCCCAATTTAAATCTTAAATAATCTTGTTTTATATCCTAATCAAATTTGTTAGCTTTCCTGGATTATTTCCTATTTTTTCCTTAATTTTTCTTAATTAAAATGGATTAAAGAAAATAAAAACAAAAAGGAAGAAAAAATGTGGGCGAGAGGATTCGAACTTGGGTCTACGAACTGACAAATGGCGGTGATAGCCAACTGGGCCGAGGCCCTGGGTTGACAGAACAGAGGTGAGAAATTAGAAGAGATGAGGCACCACTGAGGCCAAAACAAAGGAAGAGGAGGCCAGCGCTCAGCACTGGCATTGCCGGCGGCGGACGGTGGCCGGGGAGGCGGCAGTGACTAGCAAAACGGGTTGCTCCATGGGTGGGGAAACCTCTGGTGGTGTCGTCACAGGCCGTGGTGGTGTCGGGGGTGGCCAGCTCGGCTTGAACGGCCAGAGGCGGGGACGGGTCGGGGCGCTGACGCTGTGGTGGGAAAGGGTGAAATTGAGGGGAAGTGTGAGCACGAGTGTGTCGTGGGGAAACTCACCGGGGAATTTACCGAGCCGAAGGAGGTCCATGGTGGGCTGGCGGTGCTGGTGGAGCTGACGGTGCTGGCGAGTTGGGGTGGAGGAATCCATAGCCGGCACTTGGGGAAGCCTTAGGGCATCAATAAAGGGCTCCCATAGCGAGGGATTGGAGGGAGGTCAACCGAGGAGGAGTTGGCGGCAAAAATGCTGGCGGCGGCCAGTTTTGGGGAAGACGCAGCAGCGGTGAGCTTCAGTGCACAAAAATACAATTAGCATTGGAGGGAAGGCTTATGGGGAGTGGGGACACGTCGTGTAGTGGTTGGATCAGCGGGGGCTTTGCCGGAGGGCCGGAATGGCAAGGAGCGGCAACGGCGGCTCACGGGCGCTAGGCGGGAGAAAAGACAAGGGAGAAAGGGGAGTGGCGCGGGAGCTACTTATGGCCACAGGAGGCTGTGGAGACTGTGGGCGGCGCGGGGAAACTGTGGGCGACGCGAGCACAGTGGCAGGGAGCGGTGCGGTGCATGGTTGCCAAAGGGAGAAGCGGGACAGAGAGCAGCGAAGGCGACGCGAAGAAGAAGACAAAGATAGGAGGAAGGAAAGAGAGAGGCGGGGAGGAAGAGGGCCCAGCAGCTAGTGAAGGAAGAGAGAAAGGGAGAATAAAAAGAAAAAGGTAGGAGGGCCCACATGTAAGTGAGCGGAAAAAGAAAGGGAAAGAAAAATGGAAAAATGAATGCTAAAGCATTATTTTGATATTCTGATTTTTAGTTTAAATTTTAATTTGCATTAGGATTTACTGATTTTTGGAGTTTTGCATGATATTCAAAATTCACATTTCTGATTTTTATTTCCAATTAGGAACTCAAAATTAAATTCAAATTTGAATTCTTGGGTCAATTTGATGGAAGGTGGATTTCTATTTAATTTAATTTCTAGATTTTGGTTTTCAAAGTTTTAAACTCACATTTTAATTATTTCGTATCTTTTATTGTCATGATTCTTATTTGTATTTGAGAATTATTTCAAGTCAATATTTTACTTAGAATAAAGCTGGGGAAAATCCAAATAAGATTTTGACAAAATTTTAAATGCCAACTAGATGCAAATAAAAAGTTTTAAATTCTTTGAAATTTCGAACATTCGAAATTTAGGACGTTACATGCAACTAAGAAATGAGCTATAACACCAGGTATAAGTAAAGAACAAAATAGCTCGTGTTTACAAATTATAGAAAAATGCTAGCTTGATTGCAATTGATGTAAATAGGTAGTCTGCCGCCCAAGGAGGAGGCGGCAAGTAATTAGGCCGGCTAATTACCTGCCCTAATTTTTCTGTTTAGTGTTTGTTTGAATTTCTAAATATAAGAAATGAGCTCCAAAAATTACAAAAATGTATATACCGCCTCCCGACATAACATGCCTCGCAGTTTATTTTTTGGGTAATTTTATCCATTGTGAATGTTGCTAAAAAAATTCATAAATGCATGCTTGACTTTTATTATTAAATGAATGTGGACTCTATTTCTTTTTATAGGGTAAAAGAGAGTATGGGCGTAGCGATCATCAGTATGAGTTCCTTTCTAGAAGAAAAGGTAATTTTATGGGTTTTTTACATATAGCAAACGAGCTCCAAAAATTACAAAATTTTATACGAAGCCTCCCGATATAGTAATAGTTATTGCTTATTGTTTTGGGAATTTTATGTGCTCTAAATTTTCCACATTTATTCGGATTAACTTAATCATGAATTTAATGATCCTCACGCATGTTTTGAAGTGCCATGTGTCGGCCAATTATGGTATATATTATTTGCTGCTATTTGGTTTGCACAATTGTCATGCTCTCTATATATGCCCCTCTGGCAAGCTCTCTCATTACTAATGTCATTCAGACATGTGTTGGTTTGAAATAACGGCCCCCTCGCCCGCTCCCTCATCGGCACAAATGTTAGTGTAGCCATGTCGCCCCATCTCGCCTGCTCCATCATGCGCACATGTCACTCTTACCGTGGTATCTGCTATCACCCGTGGTGGTCCACGTTGACAACGCGTCCGTAATTCCCAGTGGGAATGCACCAGATTCTCTTTTTGCTCGCTATGAATACAGAGCCCTCGCAATCACTCATCGCTCATGTAAACATTATTTCGCTTCTTGTAAACATTATTTCGCTTCTTGTAGGAAGAAGAACCTTCTGTATCATACAGTAACATAGCATGGCAGACACCAAGGGGCCAGTCGGAGTGGGGTACCAAAGGAAGACCTTCCCTGGAAAGGAAGGAGGACTTCAGCTGTAATTACCGCTTGAGGCCAAACAGGGGGCTCAACCGGTATGGCGTTGCGGTTGCTGTTTTTTTAGTGGACTGTTGAAATGTTGTGTCATGTGCATTAAGCTAGAGTGGTCGATATGCACTGAAAAAATATTATGAAATACATCTCAAATGGGTACAAATATGAATTAATGTGATACAGTAAAAGATACATGAGATTATGACACTAAGTGGCGACCAGACGAGCTTGGTCTATTGGGGCAATCCTTCAATGAGTGCCCGATGGTCTTACATATTCGGCATTTCACTGTGCAGGAAATGCTGGTATGTTGGCTCATATCCATGTCGTTCTGGAAGTGCCCTGTCTGCCACAATGGCAAATGCCACTGGGAGAAGCTGGTCATTCGCGTCGGCCGCCACCGCGGTGAGAATGGTTCCCTTGTAACACCTTGTGAGGAAAGTGCCATCCATCGTGAGCACAGGACGACAAAATTTGAAGCCCTCAATGGCCTAGGTGAAAGCCCAGAATAGCAGTGCAGTTTAAAGTAGTTGGACCCTCTGTTAGCATCTAAATGCTCAAGCTTGTTTATGCACGTGCCAGTGTTTGACTCAGTTATCTGGTGAAGCAATGTCAATGTAACGTTGTACGCCTCTTTGTACATCCCATACATGGAGTTGATGACCTTGTGCTTGGCTCGTCAGACCTTACTATAGCTGACTGGATAGCCAATCACATTGATGACTTCTGACATGAGCATCTTTGGGGAGACAGAAATATCTGCCACAACTAGGTGGCTAGTGATGCTTGCCACATATGGAGAAGTCACGTTCCGATGATGGCATAGGGGCTCGTTGAGCACACAAGTGTGGTCGATCATCATGTTGATCGAGAAGGCCAAACCAAAAATCTTGGCTCGTTAAGCGCTGACCTTTGCGGAGCAGCCTTCCACCATGCACCTCACAGCATAATTGGCTGGATTGGACCGGGGCACTCGGTACACACAGTTGATAGACAAGGCATACCATGCAATAACTTGTTGCATAGCTACCTTGCTAGGGAAGCGCTGCCTAACTAGGAGGGTGTTAGCTTGGAATTCCCACTAGGACCCTTCTTCATGTGGCAGCACGAGGGAACATACCAAAACATCATCGTGTTTGGAGGACACATAGGGCACCTCCGATGACACAATTCCCCCGGGTGGACCAGCCGTCTATTGTCTATCATCCTCGCTATCATCAGAGCCTGGGTCAGTGTCCTCGACGGACTCTAACCCAAACGACTGCTTCGATAGATACTCATGGCAGTCAATTCGAGCTGACCACCACATGCCCGACCCCTTATTCCTCATGAAATCAGGGGCGATTGTACCCTTTGATACAACACATTGAGTGGTATCACCTTGAAGCTCTGCTTGTGGTTCCCTGGGTGTCAAGGGGCTGGGCTCATCAACGTTGGTGCGTGAAACTTAGGTACACTATCAGCCTCCCGTAAATGGCTGCCTCGGGCTGGGAGGCGATTTGCATGTAATGGCCCCATGTTGTAGTGCCATTCACCTTCATGAGCTCCCACACGCCATTGGTGCATGTGATCCCCTCGATGACAATGTAACATCCAGAAAATTTTGAATTTGGAATCATGTAGCCCTCGAATTATTTTGAATTATATTTTCTCGAAATTTGGATTTCAATGGTGTTCCTCTGAAATTTTGGTTGAGGTTCCAATAATTAAAAATAAAGATTTCGGCCTGGCCGAGTCGGCCCAGCCCATATCTCTTTCTTCTCCATTAGCTTCGGCAAAGCCGAAGCCTCGCTATCGCCGCTCGCCTCTGTTCGCCGCACCTTACAAACCCCGCTGGCCCCCGATGCCCACGGTCTCCACTACCCCACCCACAGCTTCTCCGTATTGTCGTGTCATCTCGGCCATCACATCAAGAAAATATCTGTCGCCCATAGCTCCACCGCCGCCCACTGTTCCCCCTCCCCATCAAGTCTGCCTCGGTCAAAGCAACAGTAGGCCGCTATCACTGCCATGTGCAGTCATGCCCAGTCACTAGAGCTACAGTGGCGCCGCTATGTCACCGCTACCTGACACCGATGCGACCGGTTGGCCGCCCGTGTGTCACTGGCCCCTTTCCGCTGGCTATAAAACCCCGTACAGACCTCCATTTGAACGGCGCTGATCCACTCTGTCTTACACCTCCCAGAATTGGATTCCCGCGCCTCCAGCTCATCAGCGAACACCTTTCTTCCCCAAATCCGACCGGCGGGCAATTCGTCGATTCGCGCCACCGTGGTCCGATTCCTCCTCACCGAAGCACCCCCGGAGCACCACAAAACCATCCCCATCCTCGGCCAGACCTCTCATCACCTCTACTTCGCCCTCACCGTGCACCTTCTTCGCCCGTCGCCATCGCACGCCGCCAGCTCGCCACCGTCTCTCCCGAGTGGAGCCGACCCCCGAGGTAGCTTCCCATGCTCACTTAGATGCTCTCCTAGAAATTAATTAAGCTTCCATGCCATGCGCCGTCGTGGTCGTCATTCCTCTGTTCCGCCGCCGCCCACCGTCATCGCCAGCCAATGCCCGGCCAAATTGGCCGGCGAGGCATCGCTCATGGGTAAGCACGGGCGTGAGCAACCCATTTTGGGGGGTGCTCAGCTCCAGCTGCCGTCTCCTTTGCCAGCGGCGAGCTCACCAAGCGTCGGCCTGACGAACATGATGCACGAGTACCTGGTACTCGTTACGACTACACACAGTCATTTATGACCACACACAGTCGTTTACTACCACACATAGTTGCTTACGACCACACACAGTCATTTACGACCACACACAATCACTTACGACCACACATAGTGGTTTACGACCACTTATAGTCGTTTACGACCACACAGTCGAATTTACGACCACGTCGCCATTTACGACCACGCAGTTGAATTTATGACTACGTAGTCGTTTACGACCACACAGTCAAATTTATGACCACCTAGCCGTTTACGACCACACAGTCGAATTTACGACCATGTAGTTGTTTACGACCACGCAGTAGAATTTACAACTACGTAGTTGAGTTTACAACCACACAGTCGGACTTACGACTGTGAAGTCTTTTACGATCACCTGGAGCTATGACCACGTTGCCGTCAGTAACCGGCCCCACTAGTCAGTTTTTTATTTATTTTCGGATTATCTTAAACTGATAACTTCAAAATGGCATAACTTATTCATTTTAACTCCAAATTGAGTGAAAAAAATTTCTAAATACATCTAGATTCAACATCTATCAAATGGAACTGAAACCATAATTTTTGAAGCTCATTTGAAATTTTTGGGAGAATTTGTTTGGTTTGCTGATTTTTATCCAAATTTTCGCGCAACGTAAAAATAGCACACGAGGCCCAGGAAGAAGAAGCTGAAGCAACCCTCGACGATCACGACCAGGACCATTGTGACCAAAGCGAGTCAATACTTTGATCATGTTGAACCTACATTTCTGCAAATTAATTCCGTTTTAAATTATCAACTTGCATGCTATTATTTGATGCGCAAATTTATGTTCGATTTCAAGCTGCTAGTTATATACCCAATAATGAACTTGTTAATATTACTCTCTTATGAAAACCTTGGATATCTGAGCCTTGTCACCTTAGCAAAAACTATAATGTTAGAACTTCTAAAAATAAGTCTACAGTTATTCACCATGCTTGGTACTGCTTAGATACTCAGGGGTACTAAAAATGCCCCAAAATATCACTTTCAAGCATGAGAAACTAGTTTGGGAAGTCATGGTGGTAATGACGTATATTTTGGTATGATTATTTTATGCTCCCCAAAACCCTCAAATTGCTTAGCTATCTAGGCGGATGTATCGGGGGTATGGTGCAGCAGTGTACGAGAGTGTGGTTAGTGGTAGACCGTCCAGATAACCCTAAGGACTAAATCTTGTCATGATCTCCTATGTAAAACAGTACAACCACATGTCTGCAATATGCAACTTGGCCAAGTAAATCTATCGAAACCCCCGGACTCATCTCACCGGTAGTAGAAAGGAGAGGAATATTGCAAGGGCAAGGGGAGGCCTAAAGGGACACCGAGAGGAGGGTGAAGTAACTAGTTATGCTAGCGTTGTGGAGAGTGGAGTCCAATGCACTAGTAGCCGTGGTTACAGCCCACGTAACGTATGGGACCCACCGCAAGTGGGAGCAGCCCATAGGGTGAGATGATAAAAGAAGCTAGATATTTTGAAAAGTTACTATGATAGTCTATTCAACCACATGACTAAGGAATCGTGTGAAGCAACGAGCGGATTGTCTCTTGTGGGTAAAGTGTACAAACTCTGCATAGTCAAAACTATTCGAATAGACGTGCCCACAGTCAAGGGCGGACATGGGAACTTAACTAGATATAATTCTATTTCAGAAACTTTGTGGATGGGATTGGAAAAGTAGAGGGTGGTGGTAACCCTGATTTGTGTTGCCCTGGATGTCGTCCCAGTGATAATATAAGTGGCTATAATGCTAAAATGTTAGCATATGGTGCAGAAACCATGTAACGGTGGATGGTATCTGGATCGCAATTATTGGTGCCTTAATTCACACATTATGCTTTAAGTTAAACTGTTAGGTCTTAGGAAATTTTTAAGTAATATATTTAAAGGCAATTTATTGTAAATAAAATAACCTGTGCCTTTCCTTGATAAGCCATGCATGCTACCTATTACATACTGTGTATTAGCTCGCGGAGCACGGTGGATTTGTGCTCACACTCACATTACCAAAATCAAAATTAGGAACCCAGGACCACTACGCTTATGAAGATACTCCCGCCGCACATGGAGGAAACAACGAAGGAAATTAGGGCGGCTTCTTTGATTTCAGGTCCTAGACAAGTTGACTTAATGGAGATTGTGTGCACATATATTTCGGTTTAGATAATATATAGCGCACATGTACCCCTCAGCTGCTTGCCTATGGATTATGGTCTTACTTTTGCTTTTGCTTTCATTGTTATCTTTGTGATGTAGACATTTGGCCTGTTTAGCCCTCATGTAACTGATGCCCAACGCGATGTATTTCAAACCTAGTTATGTAATATTATGTTTTATTTTGTTTCATGCGATGTATGAGACGATGCAGCAATGTACTTTTGAGTGCTATCTGCTGATCCAGGGATAATGTAGTAAATCACAGGGGATTCTGGATTGAAAAATCCGGGTCCGACAAACAAGTTTCATCGTCATTGCCTCCGTGGCAAACTCTCTTCGGATGCAGCTTCGTAGGTCATGAATATTCATGATGCCGAGTCTCTCGGTCTAGAGCACTTTGTATTGGCATGTTGATAGGTCCAACCCATTGGATCCAGCCCGTACAAGACCATCGCCGTAGAACATTATCAAGTGTTCCATGTCTACGACTACCTGAAACCACAACAACCAGATTCACAGTAAGCGTTACAACAAACATAATTACATGCGTGTAACTACATACAAAGAGTTTATTAATTACTGACAATTTGACTACCAATCTGAAAAAATTACCAGTCTTTCCCATGAGCGATGAGCGACTGAGATGACCGATGACCAACTACGACTTGTTCGTATTTATAGCTAAGCGCAAAGCGAACCCGGTGCAGTCAACCCGCAAAATAAGGACTCATTGTCGATGCGCAACACTTTCGACGAGGGGGGACGACATGGCAACATTGACAAAAGTGGAGATGAGGGAGCGGATGAGGGTGGACGGCACGGACATAATGGCATCAGTGCGGATGAGGCAGCACGCGAGGCGGGACAACATGGGAAGATTGACATTTGTGCGAAGTACGCAATACAAAAGAAAAGATAGCAGCAACAGGCCGACATATGTGCGAAGGACAGAGGTCACGCACTTCAAAGGAGGATTGAATTAACATGAAACGATAGCACCAACAGGCCGATAATTATGATAAAATTATCATGAATAAACGTGGCAAATTTGGAGCACACAAAATTCCCAAAAAAAATTACTCAATAACTACTACTATATCGGGATGTTTCACATAAAATTTTGTAATTTTTTGGAGCTCATTTGCTATATGTAAAACTCATAAAATTATCAAAATTTTACGAATTTTTGAGCAACATTCACAATGGATAAAGTTACCCAAAAATTACACTGCGAGATACGTTGTGTCAGGAGCCTATACATAAATTTTTGTAATTGTTGGAGCTCATTTGATATATTTAAAAATTTAAACAAATACTAAGCAAAAAAATTAGGGCAGGTAATTAGTTGACTAATTAGCCAGCATAATTACCTGCCGCCTCCTCTCTGGGCGGCAAGCAGGCCTGCTGTCTAGCCCCCGGGCGGCAGGCTGCCTGCCGTCTAGTGAGGGGGTGGTAGGTGCTTGTCGCCGGCGGCAGCGCCACGCGTCGCCTCGCCGGCGGCAGCGCCACGCGTCGCCTCGCCGGCGCTATCGCCTGGCCCGTGGATGGCAAAAATGATATTTTTATTAATACGTCTCGTATACTGCTATTTTTATAAATACAGTACGAAACAGTGCCATAACTGGCCTTGATTCCAAAGTACAGTTTTAATAAATTGTACATAACAAATTTCTTGGAATGAGCCTAGTCTTCTGCAGCTAGCTGTTGCTGCTCGATGATTCTCTGAAAAAAAGCTGTTGATTGGTGTATATCTTTTTTTTTAAAAAAAATGAGACCACTTAAGTAGTTTTGGGGCTGAAACCAGAGTTAGCATGCATGCCATCCGTTTGGATTCGGATTAGCTAGTCGTCATGTCGTGCATGAATTCTGAGCATTTCTTTTGGCCTCCACTTATGGTAGAAAAGTTAATCTATCGAATAAATGGACATAACTGCACTCATAGCTCGCATGCATTGCGCTTATTGATTAGTGTTTAGAACGATTTGATGAATTCATCGAGCTAGACAAATTGGCCCTGCAGGACAATGATGTTGCACGCGGGAATAGATCAACAATGGTGTCACTATTGCGCAGTTGGCAGATAGCCAAGTCGTAGGAAGACTTAGAACCGCGCAATAATACTCAAGTACAGGTCTATAAATGAACGGGAAGCTTGCTTGCTATGCTCGCCGGGCAGCTGGCCACAGCTTGGCAGCTGCTCCGGCCCGCCATCTGCCGCGCCCGCTCCGTTTGGTGTTGGACTCGTCTTGTGCCGAGCTGTCTCGATGTAACAGAAGATGTCATGTCATTTATATTTAAAAGAAGACTATTTTTATTTAAAAAAAAATGCTAGAAAGTTCAAATTAAAAATACGTTGTAACAATGCTAGAATAATTTTAATTTTCTCATTTTTAAGAACTCTCACTCACTATCAAGTGGAGCCTATGCCCCTAGGATGGTGCACATGTCCTTTTACATTTTATGAAAGTCAATTGCCAGAATGAAAACCGAAAACTCTTGGATTGTTTGGATTCAAGTTTCATCAATATTAAAATTTGTTAAACTAGATTTTTAGCCCTCCTCACTGCGTAATAGGATAAAACATAGACTACAAAATTCATTCTCAACAAAATTCGTTCTATAGAAAAACTCAAAATTTATGATTTTATGAAAAACCTACTAAGATATTTTTGTCTCAAAACATCTAAAATAGAGATAGTAGAAAATCAATGTTTTCACTAGTTAATATAGGAAACTGAAGAACAACTCAAATTGTGTATTACTAAAACAAAAAAGGTATCGTTTTCACAAAATCTAACGATGAAATTTGCCATCCAAACTATCAATTGGTTGCAAACAATAAACCAAAAACACGCAAGAAAAAGGCAAAAGGAAAAGAAAAGAAAAGAAAAGGAAGTAACACTTTTGTTTCTCTCACAAAACTTTTATTTTGCAACCACGCGAAAACTAAATTTCACTAATCTTAATTAGTATCTCAATGTTCCAAGTTGACCTCAGCTATGCTGGAGAGAGAAAATGCTAGAACTTAAGCATTGGGGTGTGCATGGTCTCTTGTGGGATCGACACATACTCTAATTAATCTCACTAGCGTCATGGGATAATTTCATACATAGAGTGTGGTGTAGGGGTGGCAAACGGTAACGGATAATTCGTTTTATCCGATATTTGTATCCGAGAAAACATGAATGTGGTAAGCAAAATCCGTATTTGAAAATGTTCATATTCGTATTCGAGAATATCCGTATCCATATTTGAGAATATTCGTATTCGTATTCGTATTCGAGAATATTCGTATCCGTATTCGTATTCGAGACTATTCGATTCGTATTCGATCCATTTCTAGAACCTATGAAAAATCAGTACGAATTTGGTGATTCAATATTTGAATTTAGGTGGTTTAAACCTGGTAACCGGTGAAAAATTGGCAAAACCGCTAGAAATCCGTTTTACCCAATATTTGTATCCGAAAAAATCCGTATTCGAAAATATCCGTATTCGTATTCGAGAATATTCGTATCCATATTTAAGAATATTCGAATTCGTATTCATATTCATTTTAAAAATATGGATTCATATTCATATTTGAGACTATTCGATCGTATCCGATCTGTTTCCACCCCTAGTGTGGTGTTATGCTGAACTATGATGGAGGTTATTTTCGGAAAATTTCAGTCAAAATTTAAATGTGTTATTCGAATAGATGAAATTCAAATAAGTTTAAAAATAGTGGATATTTCGCCGAAATACCTAGAGTTTTGTACCTACGGCTAAAGCCCTTGCTGCCACTGCCACATCCCTCTCCTCCCTTGAATTTTTGGTACGAATAATCCATTTTTTATTCGAAATTACAGAAATGTACCCACGGGAAATTTTTTTACAAAAATAGGCTCAAGTCGCCGAATGGGAGGGCGACTGGAGCCTATCGCCCAACCAGGAGCCGACAGAGTCACTGTCGCTCTACCATCGGGCGACTGTATCCAGTCACCCTCCCATTGGGTGACTTTCATGCAGCTGCCCAATGGTTGGGCGACTGCATTCAGACCCTCGTGAATGTTTTAAATTTTATCAATTTTGTAGTTTTAAACTGGTAAAAAATCTGCTGGAGTTGTAATAAAAGTTTATGTTCATTGTATGTTGTAGGTGTGTAAAATATTTTGGGAACTTTTTTAGAAACGATTGATCGTAGAATGATCGGTACATACGATGCTAAGTGATATTTTGATGTTGAGAATTCGTGTCTCTGGGCTAGGATTGGGTTGAGGAGGATCGACGGGCCCAGCGGTCAGATTATCACAGATGGTTCTACATACAAACCGTCTGTAATACTCTCTATTACAAGTTTTATATATCGATACAATATAAACAACTAGTCTCAAAAGATAAAATAGTAAAGTTTTATATGGCATATAAATACTCATTTGAAAGGTTTCGATGAGATCTACAACTTTTCACTTGAAGCAAAATCCAAATTCCAAAGAGAAGACCAAGAGAAAGGCAAAAACAAAAACTAAAAACTTGTGATGCAAGTTTAGGTCCAAAGATAGCCAATTTTCGGGGTCTTGGAGGGTGACCAGCTCAAGCTGGTCATTTCTTTGTATCGGGCTCGTCGTTAGCGTTCCAACGAGTACAAGAATGTTAAAACGGACACCGTATGCAAAAGTTATGCCCATTTTACTGAAGATGTGTCGGAAACGGGTTCAAATTCGTTTCGGCCTCGATTGAAACTGCTATAACTTTTGATCCCGTTGACAAAATTGTTCAAATTTTTTTCTGAAGGCTTTTGGATGTATGAAGAACAGCTCCACCAATTTTCACTATTTTTGGCGAAGGTTTGATGCACTTTCCAAATTTCGGCAAAGATGGACTCTTTCCTCTGTTCTTTTCTTTTTTTTCTCTTTTTTTTTCTAAACAACCGAAATCAACTCACTCTCTCTCTCTCTGTCTCTCTTTTCCTCTGAGTCTGAAACCAAAATCAACGAATTCTCAGTGACATCAAAATATCACTTACCATCGTATCCCAAAATTTTTTACACACCTACAACATACAATGAGCATAAACTTTTATTACAACTCCAACAAATTTTTTACCAGTTTAAAACTACAAAATTGACAAAATTTAAAACATTCACAAGGGCCTGAGTGTAGTCGCCCAACCATTGGGCGACTGCATGAAAGTCGCCCAATGGGAGGGCGACTGGATGCAGTCGCCCGAGGGTAGAGCGACAGGGACTCTGTCGGCTCCTGGTTAGGCGATAGGCTCCAGTCATCCTCCCATTGGGCAACTTGAGCCTATTTTTTGTAAAAACTTTTCCCGCAGATATATTTCTGTAATTTCAAATAAAAAATGGATTATTCGTAAAAAAATTTCCTCCTCCCTTACCGCCACCACATCGCCCCCCCTCCATTCCCGGCTCTGCCTCCCCCTCCACCCTTGCCACCGGATTGGGGGGCTCTAGATTTCTTGTAGACACCGGGATTGACAGGGATTAGGAATGAGAAGGAAGGGAAGGGAAGGGAAGGAGCGGAAGAGCAAAGCAAATCGATGAGAAACGAGCCGACGGCCATCGTGAGCTCACAAACTCATCTAACCCTCAGATGTGGGGAATCGTGAGCGGGACTCAAGAGGGTTCGGGGCCGCAGCCGTATAGCGCTCCAACGCCTTGTGCGTGAGGACCGACAAGTCACTAGACCGAGAAATTTTAAACGCGGGTCGAATTTTATGCCCGATATGACCTTTTTATAGGATGTGCGGAGAAATCTGATAATGGATGATTTTCGCGAATATCGCCCCGAAATCGATATCCCTGGTAGGGTGGCATGATCGCAGCGACTACCCTGTGGATCCTGAATGCTCTGCCGTTCTTCAACGAAGGCTAAGGTAAAATAGTACTAGAGCAAGGGCACAACAGCAAACACTGTTGCGATTGATGGCAAAGGAAAAAATCACGATCGCTCACGCACGCACAAACTCTCACGAAATTGAGACAGCAGAAACAGATGAACACAAAGTTTCTTTTGTTGTGCTGCGCTGCTTATTCGCCGCACCTGGTTCTCTCTATTTAAAGCAAAAAACAAAGATCGAACTGGTAGCAAAATAGAGATCAAAACAAACTCAATGTCGGACTCCAAAACAGAGTTATGCTTGTAAACAAAAACCGACTTCAACACATACTCTAAACAGCAACGGATTATACTAAAAGGCTCCCCCTAATCCGGTTGCCTTCATTTGATCCCGATTACGCCGATACTGTCGTGGAGCTCCAGGAATCGAACGCGACCAAGTAGCTTCGTCAGGATGTCCATGAGCTTTCGTCCGGTTTCAGTGAACTCGAGAACAATTTTTCCTTCATTGACCGCCTCACGGATGAAGTGAAATCAGGTGTCGATGTGTTTGCTTCTGTCATGGAGGACTGGATTCTTGCTAAGAGTGATGGTAGACTTGTTGTCCACCCTGAGTTCCAACACCGGAAGCTTCTGTTCCAAGAGCTCCTGTAGCAGCCGGTGAAGCTAGCCCTGACAGGCTGCTATCGCCGCGGCGATGTACTCTACTTCGCACTAGGAGAGAGCCACAATCCATTGTTTTTGTGACTACCAGGAGACTGGGCTTGTGCTGAGGAAGAAGAAAATGCCAGTAGTGCTCTTTGACCCATTAAGGTCGCCGGCCATGTCGCTATCGCTGTAACCCAACAAGGCCAGCTTGTCTCCTTCTCTTGGGTAGATGACGTCGAACCCCCATGTCCCAGTTAAGTATCGGAGGATGTGCTTCACCGCAGCGAGGTGATCTTCCCACGGATCCTCCATGAACCGACTCACGTATCCTACGGCGAACGTGATGTCCGGCCGGGTATGAGTTAGATAGCGCAGGCTCCCTACAATGCTCCGGTAGTGGGTTGCATCCACAGGCAGTGCCGTTGATGCCTTGGACAGCTTGAGCCTCTCTTCCATCGACGTGTGACAAGGATTGCACTCTGTCATGCCATTCTGCTCCAAGAGCTTCCTGGCATAGGCGCTCTGACAAAGTGTGATCCCGCTGACGCTTTGGCATACCACAATGCCAAGATAGTAGGTGAGCAGTCCCAAGTCACTCATGCGAAACATGGACATCATCTTGCACTTGAATTTGTTGATGCCTGCTTGATTTGTCCCGGTGATGATCAAGTCATTGACATAGACGCCGATGATCAATGTTCCTCCGGGTGCCCGCCGCGTGTACAGCGCATGCTCATCCATGCACCTGTTGAAACCCAGCTTCTGGAGGCTAGCATCTAACTTGGCATTCCATGCGCGCAGGGCTTGACCTGGCCCATACAACGCCTTGCGCAGCTTGAGCACCTTGTGCTCCTGTTTGTCGACGATGAAACCCAGCGGCTGCTTGACGTAGACCTCCTCAGCAAGATCCCCGTTCAGGAATGTGGACTTCACGTCCATGTGGTGCACAGACCATCCTCGTTGTGCCGCGAGAGCCAGTAATAGCCGCACCGACTCTATTCGCATGACAGGGGCGAAGACCTCCTTGAAGTCAATCCCTTCGCGCTACGCATACCCTTTCGCCACAAGACGTGCCTTGTGTTTGGTGATGACGCCATGCTCATCTCGTTTCACCTTGAAAACCCACTTAAGCCCGATCGCGCGATGCTCGGTGGGAAGCTCGACGAGGTCCCAAGTGTTGTTCTCCTCGATAGCTTTCATCTCCTCTAGTATCGCCAGACGCCAAGATGGATCGCGTTCCGCCACTCCAAACGTGGCCGGCTCTTCTGCACTCATCATGTGCAACTTGGCAGGGACGACCGGTTCTGGCTCCAAGAACCATGTCGGGGTGCCAAGGGGTGCGGGACCGTGGATGTCTCGCAACATCCTGAACCGGTGTTGAGCACCACCATCGTTGTCGTGATCGAGCTCGGTGAGAGCCCCGGCCGTGGGCGATACAAACCGCACACCAGATGCGTGACCCGGAGAGCCCGATGGTGGCGAGTCCTGGCAAGGTGATGGCGTGTGCAGCTGCTCCCCCTGGGCAGGGACCTCCACTGGACCAGCGATGATCTCATGCTTGACGAAGAACATGCCAGCGCTGGTCGTCTTCTCCAGCTCGCCGGGATTCGCCCAATCCCAGCGGTGTGCAACCGGGTCGAACAACCGATACGCTTTCGACCTCGACTCGAACCCTAGGAGCACCATCTTCATGCTGCGATCATCAAGCTTCTTTAGATTTGGGTGAGTTACCTTGGCGTGAGCGATGCATCCGAACGTGCGTAGGAAGGAGACGTTGGGTTTCCTCCCGTGCCAAGCCTCAAACGGCGTCATGTTGTCCAAGCTCTTGGTGGGTGCACGATTCAGGAGAAAGACGGCGGTGGTCACCGCCTCCCCCCAAAACTTAGACGGCTTCTCCTTCGCCTTGAGCAAGCAGCGCGCCATGCTGACGATTGTCTAGTTACGCAGCTCAACGACGTTGTTTTGTTGCGGCGAGTATGGTGCTGTGAGCTGCCGTGCAACTCCCTGATCTGTGCAATACTGCCCAAACTCGATCGAGGTGAACTCCCCCCTCGATCAGTTCATAGAATGTGCAGAGATCGTCTGGCCTCGACCTCGACACTGGCCTTGAACTGCTTGATGACGGTAGGCGCCTGATCCTTGCTCGTCAGGAGGCGAAGCCACATGAAGCGACTGCAATCATCGACGAGGAAGAGAAAGTAGCACCGGCCACCATGAGTCGCCGGTGAGATGGGCCCACACAGGTCGCCGTGCACAAGGTCGAGCAATCGCTCAGCACGGTAGTGGGCCGTCGCTGGAAACGAAGCACGCCTTTGCTTGCCAATGAGGCAGCTGTCACAAACCTCACTAGGATGACTGATCACCGGGAGTCCGCACACCATCCCATCTTGAGCCAGCCTCTTCAGGGCATCGAAGTTGAGGTGGCCGTAGCGTGCATGCCACAGCCAAGCCTCATCATCTTGCCGCGCCATTAAGCACACCAGCCTTGCAATGTTCAAGTTGAGCATGTATGGGCGGTTTTTGGCGTTCTTCACCTTGGCAAGCAGTTGACGTTGCCGATCGTGAATCCACAGCACTCCCCCATTGATCAGCACCTGGCAGCCACGCTCATCGAGCTGGCCGATGTTGATGATGTTGCTCTTGAGCCTGGGAATATAGCAGACGTTGCTGATAACCCAGTGTTCACCGTTCTAACAGGTGAACAACACCGTGCCGCGCCCGCGGATATCGACCACCGAGCCGTCACCGAGGTTCACCGATCCGATGATGCTCATGTCCAATTCCGCGAAGAAGTTATCGCAACCGGTCATGTGGTTACTGGCCCTAGTGTCCAGGTACCACACGTCGCTCCGCTGTTCTCCATCGCACCCCAGATTCACCTGGGTGTGCGTTTTGTCAAGCTTGACGAAGTTTAGAGGCATCTGCTCGACGTCGTTAGTGAAGGCACACACCTGCGCCATGAGCAGCGTCTGATCCTCATCATCCTCCTGAGTGAGATGGACGTGCTCGCGCTGTGGCTGTCGGCAATCCTTGGCCCAGTGGCCAATCTTGCCATAGTTCTGGCACTTGTTGCGACTGACGTTGCACTCGTGCCCTGGTTCGCGCCTGTCACGTCCGACGTTGCGGCGCCGGTTACCCTTGCCGCGGCGACGGGCGCTACCACTAGGCCTACTCGATGAACTCTCGCCGCTCTTCTTCTCCTTGAGGCGAGCCATCCATTCCTCCTCAGTCAGCAAGTGTTTAGCTTCCGAGGTAGTAGTCTGTGGCACTGATTACGGGATGCAACGATCATCGGCGCCTTTCAGACGCCAGGTGACCTCCTCAATGGATAGTTTGGAAAGACGATGCGAAGGTATTTTTCGACGGCCTTCTGCTCGTCGACGGGTTCGTCGTACTCCGCAAGCTGGCCGACCAGGTGTAGGATCAAGGATAACCGACTAGAGGGGGGTGAATAGGAGGTTTTTAAAATTTTCTTTTCTTCTAAATAATTCTCTACAATTTCAATCCACTAGAGGTAGCTCTTCCCTGCTCCGGGTAGGTGAGCTCCAACCTTCACACGAACACTGGGTCTTCTCATAAACTCCTTTGAGAAGATCACCGATCAAACTCCGCCCAATCATCCAGGTGCATGGCAAGCACCAAGAGTAATAAACCAAGGCTTCGTTTGATTGCAAACAAGTGCCAAAGGATCAACTAATTAATGCTATGCACTTTTTAGCTCAACCACCTCAATTGAATGCACAAGAGAGAAAAGAGGTGTGGAGTGAATGCTTAAAGCTCAAAAATGTTCAATGGAGTCTCTAACTTCTGTCCTTGAGCAGTGGTATGGGTATTTATACCCTCCACCAACCAAAACTAGTCGTTTAGAATAAATTCCAGAAAAATCAAGGCGAGCGGAACTACTGCCAGCCAATGGTCGGTAGTTCCGCTCCACCTCTGGCACGGTAGAACGGCTATGTCAGAAGCTCTGCAGTAGCTGTTAGAAAGTCAGCACGGTACTACCGCCATTATAAAATGCGGTACTACCGCTCTGCGGTAGTTCTGGGAAGTCGGCGTGGTACTACCGCTTGGGCCGGAACTAAACTTGGCGCTCTCTGGAAAAAAAGGTTCCGCCCTTGCCTCCGGAGCTTCCGGGCTCCAGAAGTACCGCTCTATACAGCGGAACTACCGCTTCCAGTGGTACTTCCTGCATTGAAATCACCGGTACTTCCGATCCCACGAAAACTCAAGTATACCCGGAGGGTGCTCTCTGGAAAAAAGGCTCCGCTCGGAATTCGGAGCTTCTAGGCTCCGGTAGTACCGTTCTTGTCTACGGAACTACCGCTCTTCCAGACAGAGCATAGATTCGGCTTTTAAAACAGATTTTTAATGAATGCATGATCTTAGTTTGATCCCAATGGCACAATAATTTTGCTATCAAGCTACTTTCCATGATCCCTCTTTATGGTATGATTATTTAGCCTATAATCTAGTATTACATCTTTTCTCCTAAGACCGGTAAAAGTAAAAAAGAGATCATATTCTACATATACCTTTGTCTTGAGCCATTCTTTGGTCTTCACATAAATCCTTAGCTTGCATCTTTGTCATCCACTTATGGACTTAACCTTTAAACACTCATTAAACACGTTAGTCCTATATTCACATAAATTCATTAATTACCAAAACCATTTTTAGGGGCCTAGATGCTTTCACCAGGCAGCTCAAGCGAAGAGCGAAATCGTCAGGATCTTCGCCTTCCTTGAACGCGAGCATCTCGAACTCAGTGCGCAGCTTCTGGAGCTTCGACTTGCGGACGTGATCGGAGCCAATTTGCACAGACTTGACGTAGTGCCATGCTTCCTTGCCCAATCGCTTGATGGCAAGTGCGCGAATCATCTCCTACGAGACCGCCTTAAGGAGCGCCGCACGATCCTCCTGCAGATCGGCGTCGCCATACTCAACGGCGTCCCACAAGCCCCTCGCTTGGAGCATCACCTTCATTACGAGCGACCAATCCGTGTAGTTGTCACGCGTGAGCATCGCATAGGACGCACCTCCAACCTCCCGCACCGTCCTCTAGACCACCATGTCACGGCCACGAGTGCGACCACGACAAGGGACGATCGGCGAGGCCAAGCGCCGCCCTCGGCCTCCACGGCACGGCGACAGACTCCGGTCACCATCTCTTGCTGGAGCTGACATTGCGCATAGATCGAGTAGCCTTACTCTGATACCAACTGATGGCAAAGGAAAAATCACGATCGCTCACGCATGCACAAACTCTCACGAAATTGAGACAGCAGAAATAGGTAAACACAAAGTTTATTTTGCTGTGCTGCGCTGCTTATTCGCCGCACCTGATTCTCTCTATTTAAAGCAAAAAACAAAGACCGAACTGGTAGCAAAACGGAGTTCAAAACAAACTCAATGTTGGACTCCTAAACAGAGTTCTGCTTGTAAACAAAAACCGACTCCAACACATACTCTAAACAGCAACGGATTATACTAACAGCGATCCACTCCACTATGCCAAAGCACTGTTCGTTGCATTGTAGCGATTCACTGCACTGTTCACAGTATTCCTGTCGTACAGGTGACTCAATGTCATGGTAAGAGAAGCAATCAAACGGTGATGGCCAATGGTTACAGCGTGAGTTCAGAATTCAGATGTGGCAAAAGCTTTCCAAATCTCGAAACTGGCAAATCTCATGTGCCCCCACGCTGGTACCGACTTTCGACAACTCCAGCGTGCGTCAACAAGGCCCAGAGATGCGTGACAAGCTCGCCACCAGTCGCCAGCCTCTTAACGTGGCCGGGCACGTTATCTGACGGCGCCACGGAGAGCAGCATCTCCACCCACAGCTCGGCGAGTACCTTCCACCGCGCCGTCCTGTCTGGCACCAACTGTAAAATTTGCCTGCCGAGCTCCGCACCTTCGGCCAGGATCACGTCGTGAGAGGACATCTTGTGTCTTGCGCCCTCCGCCGAGACTAGGTCGGGTGACGCGAGCTTGCCAGGTCGCAACTTGGCCAGCTCACCGTATATCTCGTCCTTGGACCGGCAATCTTGGAGGCGTTTCTTGGCGCATTGCTGCACGCCGTTGAAGACTAGTTTCGTGCCATGGCTGTGGCCCGGCAGGAGCTCCGGCGCCGACGACATCAGGTAGGCGCAGTAGTCAGAGAGCATGACGGCCACCTCGCGGTTGTCGTCGGCTGACGCCTCGCCGGGCCGCAGGTCGCACATCGTGGTGGCGATGTGCCAAGTCAGGATGCCGTGGGCCGTGCCCCCGTGGGCGACGGACTTACTAGAGAGCTTGTGTAGCATGCCGTTCTGCTCTAGGGCGCACTCGCCGTACCGGAGTCGTGTCAGTCCGCCGGATCCAAGGAAACGGTGTATTTCGCGCTTCACCGTCGCTGTGAGAGTCCGGTGATCCGTCATCGTGCTCTGGACCAGGGCGTCCCTTGCCCATTTCGGCAGCAGCAATATGCTCGAAATCCACGAGTTCTTCTGCCGGAAGCTGGCGTGGAGAAGATTGTACTGCCCGACGGAGTTGTTCCAGTACCTTGTCAGCGTGACACGGGACATGAACCTTAACAGCACGTCAACAATAGGGCGGTTCCGCCATGAACGTTCTCGCACGTACCGGCACAGCATCTTCACCTTGTGCCAGTCGGAGAACACCAGCGTGAAGTACTGGAAGGACTCTAGAATCAAGAATACGACTATGATTCCTCTTGTCAACCAGATGTCGAACCAGGTAGTAGCAGTGGTGTTGCTGTTGTCGAGCAACTTCGAGCAGAAGAGAGTGAGAGTGGACAAGCTCGTCACGAGAACAGCGGCGAAGACGGCGGTGTCCAGCATGAGTGTCTCTTTGGGGGAAGGGTACCTGGTGTAGTAGATGTCGAAGAGGAATCCCAGCTCGACCTCGATGACGCGGTACATCCTCTCATGGTCGCCCTCGGCGACTGAGCCGGTCGCCGGCCCGTTGAGGAGGCCCAGCTTGACGAAGTCGCGCGTCTTGCTGAGGCGCGACTCGTGGAGTGGGTACCCGCCGAGGCGCCGCCGGAGCAGCTTGAACAGGGCGAAGGAAAGGCAGAGATCCTTGCGCCTGCGCGCGGCCTCGTCGTCTGAGCTCAGCAACCTCCCGTCGCAATTCCACACCATGTCAACGGTCACCACACAGCCTTCCCGGACCTTGCTGAGAAGATCATCTGCACCGTCATCAATGTCTGTCTCGCCGGTGACGACGTAATTGTAGCCCGTCATCGTGGCCGCATCGTAGTCTGCGCCGGCGACCTCGTGCTCGTGGAGCATGTAGTCAGCGATGAGCATGTTGTCGTTGCTGAGGACCCGCGCCCGGCCAGCGAGCACAAGGCTCCGTACGCGCAGCCCGAGCTTGCCGGCGCTGAGGGCCCAGAGCAGGAAGAGGAGAGCTCTGAGCAGCCGAGGCAAATAACTGACGTAGGAGAGGAGGAGGAAGAACACGTAGACGATCTGTAGCGCTTGGTTGAGCATGGTGCTTCTCTGCTGGTCGGAGTCGTCGAGGCTGAAGGCGGCGACGCCGTCAGCGCAGCCGAGGAGGAGGAGGAGGAAGCAGCCCCAGGTGACAGTGAGCTCGTTGCGGAAGGAGCAGGCGGACTGCATGAGCCCGATGGTGTAGGAGACGGCCGGGTAGCTGAGCATGAGTGCCGACCAGACGGCGAGGCGGAACGCCGCGCTGCGTCTGGCGCGGCGCCCGGAGCCGAGGAAGACCAGCACGGCGAGCACCGCGCAGCTGAGCGTCACGAGCACCTCGACGCGGACCAGGCGAACCACCGGGCTGGCCGCCCAAGCCGTCGCGTTCCGGACGGACAGGTGCTGCATCTGGAGGTAGGCGGGGGTTCAGCCGGTCAGCGCGCACCTACTTCCCCGAAATTTATTAAGAGCGACCCGTTGGAAGAGAGAACTTGCAATTTCAGTCTAACAAACCTATGAGAAAATAAGTGAAAATTTGCTACCGAGCCACCCCTACTCGGCAAAAGCTGGCCAAGCCATCCCTGCTCAGTAGGTTGCTGTCTACCAGCACCACCTTGGCAGCTGGCTAGGCAGGCACACGTGGGCAAGGGGCAAGGGAGGCTCAGGATCGAGGCGCTTGGTTGTAGTACCGGCTCGGTGGCGCCACGCTGTAAATTTAGTGTTTTGGAACTAAGTGAATACCTGTGCAAACTAATAAAAAAACGCATGCTTTGATTTAAAATTGCTAAAAATACGTGCTTTTTGTACAACACTTATGGACAAATTCTATTTAAGACTGCTATAACGAGAACAAAGTATTAACAAGTACATAATTAAGTTCAACCTGCTTAGACTGAAGAGCTAGCATCGAACGCCACACCGGGTCAAGGGATGCCTGCTACTCGCTTTCTTTGGCGACAAAGCTGGTCCTGAGGGAAGCTTAGCCTGTCCAGATAGCATCGTACGTCACCCAAGTCATATTGTGATGGCGGCCGAGTGGGAACCGGTGCACCGAACAATTGACTTGGCCCAATCTCTTGAGTATGGAACATCTATTGCACCCAGTCCTCTGCGTAATTGCTGGTGTCATGTAGAGGGAAATACATTTCATTAGACCTATGTAACATCCTGAAATTTAAATCAGAAATATGTAAAGCTTTTGAATTAATTTTGCAAGGTATTTCCATTTGCAATTGGAGTTAGAATGTTTTCCTAAAAATTGGGCAAAAAGATTTAAGAGTTAAAAGGATCCAAAAAGACATATATATGTTTGAATGGTAGAGATTTAAAAATCTAATTAAGAATCTGAAAAGATGATCCATAAAATACCAGAGGAGAAAATGTAACTAAGCATGAAATCTCATCCCTAAAGATAATGGCAAGCAAATTTAAAGAGGCCAACATTTACCCATGTATGCAGACACATAAGAATACCAATATATGTATATACATGAAAACTAGGTGGAGAAGTAAGAAAATAACATATATGTAAATGTATGTATGTGTAAATAGAGTAGATATATGCATAACCAGAAAATAGATACAGCTAAGTATGCATGTATATACCAGGGTATGTATATATATATATATACATATGTACACATACATAGTCACATGTAAAAGCAACAATAAAAAGAAACAAAAAAAATGTGAGGGGAGCCAGACCAGGCTGGATCGGCCCAGCCCAGCCCCACCTCTCTTCCCCGCGGCGCGCACAGCCCACCTCCTCTTCTCTTCTTCCGCCCGAGCGCCCCCCCTGCCAGCGCTGTTTTTCTTCTTCCCTCCTTCTTTTCCTTCGCTGCGCGGCCAAGCTAGCTCCACGTCGCCCCTTCGCTCCGCGCCTCCTTTCCTCCGCCTCACCTCGGAAACGCTGGACAACGTCGCCTCTTCCCATTGGTCGGCCGCGCCCAGAACTCTGCCCCGCTCTCTTTTTCTTCCCGCTCTGCCACCATTCTCTTTTTCTTCCCCATTCGGCCGAGCCGTCTTCTCTTGCTCGCGGCTCAACCTCCTGCTTCAGCGCGCGCGTCGCCCTTGCCATCATGCCAAATCCTCCCCTCGAAGATTTCCCTGCCCTGCCACCATCGATCTCGGCGCCCTCCAATGCAACCGCGCGGGCAAGCTCCGAGGGCAGCCCTCCTCGTGCGGCTATAAGGGCCACCGAGAGCTTCTACGGACTCTCCCCCTCACCTACTTCCTCCCTGGGTGAGGAATTGGGGTTTCACCTCCCAAATCGCCGCCGCACCCCCTTCTCCCCAAACTCCGGCAACCGGGCGCCCCGCCGCATCCGGCCACATCCGTCCAATTCCTTCCTCCCACGTCTTCCTAGGCCCCCAACGAAGCTGACCCCGCCCTCGACCGAGCCTCCCCGGCCTTGTAGCTCGCCGGCGTCGAGCCTTCCTCAAGACCGCCGCCACCGCACGCCGCCGGCCCTGCTCCGGTGACTCCCGACCGTCGCCGCCAACTCCATCATCTTCACGAGGACGCAAGGGCTCCATTTCGCCCGCCACCCGAGCCTCCCCGGCCCCTTCACGCCGACGAGCCCACCGCCGAAGCCTTCCCTTGCTCCGGCTCTCTCTGCCCGGCCTCTACTAGCACATAGCTCAAGAGGTAAAAGTCCCCTGTATAAGTAAGCAACAATTGGGAAGTTCTCCTGGCTAGCCGCGTCGGCGTTAGAGCACACCCAGACCGCGCACGTTCGATTCCTCTCCGCCGCGCCGGGGTGGAATATTTTTGGGGTTTTTGTTTTTGCCATTTTACTGTACATCAATGCCCCAGCCGACTGTGAGGTGGATGATAGTTCAGTGGCAGAGATGGATAGAAAACATGAGACATAAAATGTCATGGATAATTATAGATATACACCCATTCATGTGTGCACATATGAGTATATATATATATATATGTAATAAATGTCTCTGTTCAAATCTTTAGCAAATAAATAGAATGGATGATTACACATAATCTAAGATGGCACATGAAATGGCAAAAATCTTGTAATTAGACCTTGTGTATTAATTTTTATAGATTGCAACTAAGGGTATTTAGGGACTCTTGAGTATGGATATATATATCATGTGTTAGAAGGTAACACTTGGATATAGATGTAACATGAGTAGTATTCTAGTTTCTTGTCAAAAGAGAGGGTTTTAGCAGTAGTGTGATTAGGGAAGAATGTCACATGGAAAAGTGACCCATCAGTTGAAGGGTAAAGAAACCAACCATTAGCAAGATAGGCTATAAAATATTATCCATAACCTAGGTCATGACATCCAAATATAATTATAGAATGCAGAATATTAAAATGAGTATGATTAAGCATTAGTTACTCAAAATGAGATTACTATAGCACCAAAACAAATGAAACTAGGAATTTGGTGTTGGAGTTATTTGGGTCTTTTGGTGAATGTTTACTGGTTGCTGATTGCCTTTTTCCTTTTATCCAAATTATCGCGTGCGTTAAAAATAGCTTACGAGGCTCAAGAGGAGGAGGCAGAGGCAGCAACGCTAGAAGCTTCCGACAACCCAAAAGACGCCCACTGTGACCAAGGCGAGTCAATACTTTGATCATGTTGATCCTATGTTTTCTGCAAATTACTTTGTTTTAAATTATCAAATTGCATGCTGTTAATTTATATACAAATACATGCTTAATTTAATATTCTAGTTATGTGCCCATTGTTTACCTTGATTAATATTACACCTCCTTTGGAATATTTGAATATGTGAACCTTGTCGCCGTAGCAAAATTATAATAGTAACCTTTCGAAAATAAGTCCCTAAATATATGCCATGCTTAGTATTGCTTAGATAATCATGGGCGCGAGAGCGTCCAAGCATCACTTTTTAATACTGAGAAAAATTGATTGGGCAGTCATGGTGGGAATGACTGATATATGTTGACATTGTTATTTTATGCTCCCAAAATCCTCAACTTGCTTAAATATCTGGGCGGATTGGTTCGAGGGTGTGAGTGTGGTGCAGTGGATGCACAAAGTGGGTTAGTGGTAGACCGCCCAGATACCACTAAGGACTGAATCTTGTCATGTCAACCCGTGTAAAACAGTACAACCACAAGTCTGTAAAGTACAACTTGGCTAAGTAAACTTATCGAAATCCCGGACTCATCTCACTGGTAGTGGATTGATGGGGTTATGCTATGGCAAGGGGGCCTGAAGGGACACCAGGTAGGGTGAAGTTTCTCAGTCGTACTAGCGCAGAGGGGAGGGGAGCCCGTACGCTAGTAGCAGTGAGAAACATCCCGTGCAATTAGATGGGACCCATCGCAAATGGGAGAAGCCCATATAGTGGGATGAGAGAAAGGACTAGATACTTTGAAAAGTCACTGTGATGGTCTGCTCAACCACACTTCTAAGGAATCGTGTGGGGCAATGAGTTGATTGTCTCTTGTGGTGAAAGTGTACAAACTCTGCAGAGTCAAAACTATTCGAATAGCCGTGCCCACGGTCAAGGGCGGACATGGGAACTTAACCAGATATAGTTCTATTTCAAAATACTTTGTGGGTGGGAATGGAAAAGTGAAAGGGCGATGGACTGCCCTAGTTTGGAATTGTCCTGGGTGTCGTCCCAGTGGTAAGTTAAGCGGCTATAACGCTGAAGAATTGCTATATGGTGCAGATGCCATGTAATGGTGGATGGAATCTAAATCACTATTAATATTGCATGTTCCTGAACATTATGCTTTTGTTCAAAATGCTAGGTCTTAGGAATTTTTATATAATTGTATTCAAAAGCACTCTTCGCAAAAACAAAATAAACCTAAGCCATCCTTTGATTAGCCATACATGTTATATCTTGCATTCTGTGTGTTGGCTCGCTGAGCACGGGGTCGGAGTGCTCACGCTCGCTTTTGCGACAAAATTCAGAGTCAAGAGTCACATCACCGCGCCTCAGCAACAAGGTTGGACAAGATGGCAGAGAAGATGAAGATGTCAAGAACTAGGCCGCGAACCTCCAGTTGGCTGCCTGTGGGCATGTCCTGAAGGTCCCACCTGTGTGCTCCGTTCTTCCGCTGCTGCAATTTATTGATTTCGGCCTAATCGGCCCATGAAGTAAGTCTATTATAATATTTACATTTTCGCATGATATGTACTTTGATATTCAGAACTGTAACTGTGTGCACTATCTACTGATCCAGGGAATAGTGCAGTTAAACACAGTAGATTCCGGATTATAAAATCTGGGTCTGACAGCTTTGGTATCAGAGCATATCGACTGCAGGTCGTGACCTAGTTAGCCTGGCCGTTAGTTTCATGACTAGAAATATTTCTTCAAAATATTAGTTCCAAAAATATAAGTTATACTGCTCATTCTCATCTGTCTTAGATGAATCCCTCTCATCTGCATTTTGCCCTAGCCATTTATACTTCTAAAGCTCTCTTATTCTGAATTCAAAATGATAAAAAAAAAATCTCTAGTACTCACCTTGTAAACCCCCATCGCAAACATACTTTTGGCCAAAGCAACCAAAGCTTAAATTTGAAAAGTCATTTCCAAAAATTATTTTATCCTTGGGAGGATCGATTATAAAATTGTTTACAAAAATTCAGTTTTCAAGCTCATTCATTTTGACAAACCTGACCTTCCGAGGAAATTTACATAAGTCCAACTACTTGCCAAAAATGTCTTCCAAAAGTTCACTTTGGATCCTCAAATAGTTAAAAAAAAAATTTATTTGTCGAAAACATTTCCCTAAAGATGACCTTCTGTTTCAAGATTAAAAGCCTAAGGGTAAACCTTGAGGTGCTGCTTCTCAAAAGAGTTAATTTGGTAAAAACCCAAATTCCCTATTTGGTTTTATTACCTATGGTTAGAAAAATACTTCTTATCCTATAAATATATAGATATATATATATTTCAAAGGTTATTATTTCAGAACAACTACAAATATATATATATATATATCCACTTTTGCCACAAAGTTTCAAAAAAAAATGAATGATGATAATATAAGAATGAGCACTGATATTAAGCAAACCACCTCCAAATGCTTTCCTCTTCCTTCTATTAATTTAAAAAGGAAAATTTTGTTTCCCTTCTCATACCCCTACTCCAAAATTTAAGGTTAGGGACATTGAAGATATCCATGAAGATAAGGTGGTGTTACTTTAAACGAATTGTACAGAAGAACCCTGCGCTCTCTTATGTGTGCTTTCCGAGTAGACGATGTATTGTTGCAAGATTTTATGTGGCCCTGTGAACTGTCTTCTTGCCCTTGGGCGTCCTATTTCGCAGTCACAGGAAAAGATTGCTTTTTAAAAAAAATTTGTGGTTCTATATCACCCCAGCTCCCTGGGTGTGCTCATTTAAAAATTTGAATGGGTTAGCATATCTTATCTCTAAAAATTGACACTCGCCTCATACTATTCCCTCTCGCCTCCTCTATTAGGCCCAATGGATAGCAGCAAGACAACTGCCACAGTCAGAAGTAAGAGAGGGAGAATAGTAGTTGATGCTCGCCAAAACCCTAACCGTCCCTACAAGTTGTCACCAAACCCTCCTCCGCGAAGAGTGCCAGAGGGAAGCATTCACCATAAAAGTAGCAGCGGGACTGCTCCAGGCAAACCTCAAAAAGAGCTTGATTGTTTTAGTTGTGGAGATGTGGGGCACTATGCCCATAGGTGCCCCCAAAGGGATCTAGAAACACCAGCAAAGGATGCCATCGTTACCAACCTTAACCTTAACAAGGAAAGGTCTACTAGTATCAATAGCCCCAGCCATACGTACCAACCATCACATAACCTCACCCTGCAAGAAATGTCAAGGAGAAGCCATCACAATGAAAGTAACATCAGCCCTGTATCAAGTAGGCCTCAAGGAAAGAAGCGCAAATGCTACCATTGCCGTGAATCAGGGCATTACGCGAAGAATTGCCCCATCGAGAGGAAAGACAAGCAAATAATGGATGCTGTTACCATCAGCTTTAGCTCCGACGAAGAAAATCCTATCAACTCCAAAGATGAACAAGCTGCAACCACCAAGGTGCTGCCCCTAGACCAGGAAGCTACACGGAATAATATATGTATTGAATGTGGCAAAGCAGGACATGTCGCACAACACTGTCCTCCATTACGACAAGTTGGACCAGGAGCATGTTTCACATGTGGACAAACCGGACATTACTACTACAACTGCCCAGTTCCCTATTGCTTATATTGCAAGAAATACCATTACCCGGACGACTGCCTCAAGACCCTAATCGCTTGCAGGCGTTGTGGAGCAAAGGGACATGAGAAAAGTCAATGTACGGTTAACTGCCCCAACTGTGGAGGAGACCACCTGCCAGGAGAGTGTCCAACGAGAAAGATGACATGTTTTCTCTGTGAAGGACAAGACCACTGCCCCAAAGACTACTTCATGAGCCCGTTGCTGACCAAAGCAGCTGAGATACAACGGATGAGTCTTCAAGTCGCCATAGGACTTGTCATGCCCAAAATTAAAAAGGATGACTGATGTCTGTTACCATTTAATTAAGGGGGGTAGCAAGAGAAGTGATGCTTTGGGCATTTTGGTGCATGTTGGAGAGCTACTACGATGTTTAATTACTTTTGGAAGTACTAATATGATGTATGGCTACCTTGGAAATGTAATAATACTATACGTAATAATACTATATTGGATCTAATAGAGTCAGGCCGAGGAAATTCGCAAGACCAGAAATCTTCTGGTAATGAGGATTACAAGACGTACCTTTAGCAAAAATTGACGTGTCCGGCAAAGCAAATAAGCAAGAACGAGATTCTCGTAGAAGTGGAAGACCACCATATAGAATTGTCCATCGTCGCCTCTTTGATTCCCATGGCCCAGTACCCCTAGGGCACAACCTGTTGCTACCCACCTATTAGTAAGGAAATTCTACAACCATGTGTCTAATAGGCGATGCAACTACTCCATTCCACGACGACATGAAGACAACAACGTCAAAGAGCAAGTATTTGGAAGTCTACGACTTATCCAGAAGAACAAGGCTTCTCTCTTCCCCTTTGACTTCTCCAAGTTATAACCCCTATTGTGCAGATTTTCATCTCTCTATGAAGCTAAGGAACTATACGTCGAGCAACATCCCAAAACTTATTGCTGGCCAATATAACTCATCTCCATTCTTTCTGTTCTACCGGAATCTCGGGGTCGAGATTCTTTTTAAGGGGGGGTAGGTTTGTAACATCCTGAAATTTAAATCAGAAATATGTAAAGCTTTTGAATTAATTTTGCAAGGTATTTCCATTTGCAATTGGAGTTAGAATGTTTTCCTAAAAATTGGGCAAAAAGATTTAAGAGTTAAAAGGATCCAAAAAGACATATATATGTTTGAATGGTAGAGATTTAAAAATCTAATTAAGAATCTGAAAAGATGATCCATAAAATACCATAGGAGAAAATGTAACTAAGCATGAAATCTCATCCCTAAAGATAATGGCAAGCAAATTTAAAGAGGCCAACATTTACCCATGTATGCAGACACATAAGAATACCAATATATGTATATACATGAAAACTAGGTGGAGAAGTAAGAAAATAACATATATGTAAATGTATGTATGTGTAAATAGAGTAGATATATGCATAACCAGAAAATAGATACAGCTAAGTATGCATGTATATACCAGGGTATGTATATATATATATACATATGTACACATACATAGTCACATGTAAAAGCAACAATAAAAAGAAACAAAAAAAATGTGAGGGGAGCCAGACCAGGCTGGATCGGCCCAGCCCAGCCCCACCTCTCTTCCCCGCGGCGCGCACAGCCCACCTCCTCTTCTCTTCTTCCGCCCGAGCGCCCCCCCTGCCAGCGCTGTTTTTCTTCTTCCCTCCTTCTTTTCCTTTGCTGCGCGGCCAAGCTAGCTCCACGTCGCCCCTTCGCTCCGCGCCTCCTTTCCTCCGCCTCACCTCGGAAACGCTGGACAACGTCGCCTCTTCCCATTGGTCGGCCGCGCCCAGAACTCTGCCCCGCTCTCTTTTTCTTCCCGCTCTGCCACCATTCTCTTTTTCTTCCCCATTCGGCCGAGCCGTCTTCTCTTGCTCGCGGCTCAACCTCCTGCTTCAGCGCGCGCGTCGCCCTTGCCATCATGCCAAATCCTCCCCTCGAAGATTTCCCTGCCCTGCCACCATCGATCTCGGCGCCCTCCAATGCAACCGCGCGGGCAAGCTCCGAGGGCAGCCCTCCTCGTGCGGCTATAAGGGCCACCGAGAGCTTCTACGGACTCTCCCCCTCACCTACTTCCTCCCTGGGTGAGGAATTGGGGTTTCACCTCCCAAATCGCCGCCGCACCCCCTTCTCCCCAAACTCCGGCAACCGGGCGCCCCGCCGCATCCGGCCACATCCGTCCAATTCCTTCCTCCCACGTCTTCCTAGGCCCCCAACGAAGCTGACCCCGCCCTCGACCGAGCCTCCCCGGCCTTGTAGCTCGCCGGCGTCGAGCCTTCCTCAAGACCGCCGCCACCGCACGCCGCCGGCCCTGCTCCGGTGACTCCCGACCGTCGCCGCCAACTCCATCATCTTCACGAGGACGCAAGGGCTCCATTTCGCCCGCCACCCGAGCCTCCCCGGCCCCTTCACGCCGACGAGCCCACCGCCGAAGCCTTCCCTTGCTCCGGCTCTCTCTGCCCGGCCTCTACTAGCACATAGCTCAAGAGGTAAAAGTCCCCTGTATAAGTAAGCAACAATTGGGAAGTTCTCCTGGCTAGCCGCGTCGGCGTTAGAGCACACCCAGACCGCGCACGTTCGATTCCTCTCCGCCGCGCCGGGGTGGAATATTTTTGGGGTTTTTGTTTTTGCCATTTTACTGTACATCAATGCCCCAGCCGACTGTGAGGTGGATGATAGTTCAGTGGCAGAGATGGATAGAAAACATGAGACATAAAATGTCATGGATAATTATAGATATACACCCATTCATGTGTGCACATATGAGTATATATATATATATATATATGTAATAAATGTCTCTGTTCAAATCTTTAGCAAATAAATAGAATGGATGATTACACATAATCTAAGATGGCACATGAAATGGCAAAAATCTTGTAATTAGACCTTGTGTATTAATTTTTATAGATTGCAACTAAGGGTATTTAGGGACTCTTGAGTATGGATATATATATCATGTGTTAGAAGGTAACACTTGGATATAGATGTAACATGAGTAGTATTCTAGTTTCTTGTCAAAAGAGAGGGTTTTAGCAGTAGTGTGATTAGGGAAGAATGTCACATGGAAAAGTGACCCATCAGTTGAAGGGTAAAGAAACCAACCATTAGCAAGATAGGCTATAAAATATTATCCATAACCTAGGTCATGACATCCAAATATAATTATAGAATGCAGAATATTAAAATGAGTATGATTAAGCATTAGTTACTCAAAATGAGATTACTATAGCACCAAAACAAATGAAACTAGGAATTTGGTGTTGGAGTTATTTGGGTCTTTTGGTGAATGTTTACTGGTTGCTGATTGCCTTTTTCCTTTTATCCAAATTATCGCGCGCGTTAAAAATAGCTTACGAGGCTCAAGAGGAGGAGGCAGAGGCAGCAACGCTAGAAGCTTCCGACAACCCAAAAGACGCCCACTGTGACCAAGGCGAGTCAATACTTTGATCATGTTGATCCTATGTTTTCTGCAAATTACTTTGTTTTAAATTATCAAATTGCATGCTGTTAATTTATATACAAATACATGCTTAATTTAATATTCTAGTTATGTGCCCATTGTTTACCTTGATTAATATTACACCTCCTTTGGAATATTTGAATATGTGAACCTTGTCGCCGTAGCAAAATTATAATAGTAACCTTTCGAAAATAAGTCCCTAAATATATGCCATGCTTAGTATTGCTTAGATAATCATGGGCGCGAGAGCGTCCAAGCATCACTTTTTAATACTGAGAAAAATTGATTGGGCAGTCATGGTGGGAATGACTGATATATGTTGACATTGTTATTTTATGCTCCCAAAATCCTCAACTTGCTTAAATATCTGGGCGGATTGGTTCGAGGGTGTGAGTGTGGTGCAGTGGATGCACAAAGTGGGTTAGTGGTAGACCGCCCAGATACCACTAAGGACTGAATCTTGTCATGTCAACCCGTGTAAAACAGTACAACCACAAGTCTGTAAAGTACAACTTGGCTAAGTAAACTTATCGAAATCCCGGACTCATCTCACTGGTAGTGGATTGATGGGGTTATGCTATGGCAAGGGGGCCTGAAGGGACACCAGGTAGGGTGAAGTTTCTCAGTCGTACTAGCGCAGAGGGGAGGGGAGCCCGTACGCTAGTAGCAGTGAGAAACATCCCGTGCAATTAGATGGGACCCATCGCAAATGGGAGAAGCCCATATAGTGGGATGAGAGAAAGGACTAGATACTTTGAAAAGTCACTGTGATGGTCTGCTCAACCACACTTCTAAGGAATCGTGTGGGGCAATGAGTTGATTGTCTCTTGTGGTGAAAGTGTACAAACTCTGCAGAGTCAAAACTATTCGAATAGCCGTGCCCACGGTCAAGGGCGGACATGGGAACTTAACCAGATATAGTTCTATTTCAAAATACTTTGTGGGTGGGAATGGAAAAGTGAAAGGGCGATGGACTGCCCTAGTTTGGAATTGTCCTGGGTGTCGTCCCAGTGGTAAGTTAAGCGGCTATAACGCTGAAGAATTGCTATATGGTGCAGATGCCATGTAACGGTGGATGGAATCTGAATCACTATTAATATTGCATGTTCCTGAACATTATGCTTTTGTTCAAAATGCTAGGTCTTAGGAATTTTTATATAATTGTATTCAAAAGCACTCTTCGCAAAAACAAAATAAACCTAAGCCATCCTTTGATTAGCCATACATGTTATATCTTGCATTCTGTGTGTTGGCTCGCTGAGCACGGGGTCGGAGTGCTCACGCTCGCTTTTGCGACAAAATTCAGAGTCAAGAGTCACATCACCGCGCCTCAGCAACAAGGTTGGACAAGATGGCAGAGAAGATGAAGATGTCAAGAACTAGGCCGCGAACCTCCAGTTGGCTGCCTGTGGGCATGTCCTGAAGGTCCCACCTGTGTGCTCCGTTCTTCCGCTGCTGCAATTTATTGATTTCGGCCTAATCGGCCCATGAAGTAAGTCTATTATAATATTTACATTTTCGCATGATATGTACTTTGATATTCAGAACTGTAACTGTGTGCACTATCTACTGATCCAGGGAATAGTGCAGTTAAACACAGTAGATTCCGGATTATAAAATCTGGGTCTGACAACCTATGTAAGGTACAACTGCAAATGAAACCCGTAATTGTAAGAACCAGTGTCATGTGTTGCGCAGACGATAAACCTCCCAGGTACTCCTGTCCATGGTAGTCCGTTGTAGCAAAGCCCGATGCCACATAGTTCGCACCGTACTGGTGGATCATGTAGCTATTGTATATCCGATTGTACCACTTGTCATGCTACCAAAGTTGCAGGTGGTCCATGTGTGCATACGTACCGTACTGCACCTCGCAGTCTCAAACAGGGGAGTTGTTGCTGCCTAGGGTGCCCTATGAGTCGGGCTGTCTCCGTGATGAAGACAAAAGTAGAGTGGTCCCTCGTCCCCATCCCCTCGACAAGGTTGGTCTAGGGTCAGGCTGCCTCCGTGACAAAGACGGGAGAACAACAGTGTCGGTGCGAGCATTCTACATATGAAGAACAACAAAAAAGGTATCTTGTGGATTGCAGCAAAATATAAAATCGTCAAATCTAAGCATTATGCTACACGGACTAGGTATGACCATGGCTAGGGGGTACGCCGATGAGCTAGGATGTGCAGACGAAGCTACCGACAGACGATGTAGTGGATCATCATCCCCAGGATAAATATATCGCTAGCATGGCTGTAGCTAATGGCCCCTTATAGTCATTCGATCATCCGCAGCTCAATGCAGCTCCACCCTCGGACATGATGAAGTGTAGCCAGTTGACCTACAATGATGGATGCAACATGTTAGGTGTGTATGCTTGAACAGTAGGGTACAAATATGAACTTTAAGTCTTTTACTGCTTCGTCTTGCCATGCTGCACGATGTCGATCTAGACGAGTGCCAGCCTGTCGACGTGCATGGCCTGCGTGGGGGCTGCACAGGGAGATACACCAGTCTGCAATAGGTTCATGGTATGTACCACTCCAAGTGCATGAGGTACATGTCTTGTATGGCCATTGCTCCTGCTCGACCTCCGTCCTCACCGACCTAGGTGTGTGTCTAAGGCGCTTGTGTCTCCTTCCACTCATCACTCTTTCATCCCTTTTTCGATTGCCTACAGAAAAAAGGGGGTGCACAACTATTAGTTAAGTGGAAAAATAAAGCAGACATGAATGGTACACAATAAACCATGTGCAATGAGGTAATAATTAAATTTACTTACAGGTGAACCTGGTAGGGTAGTGGTCGACATAGTTCTGGTGGCACCTACTGGTAAAGCTCGAACTATCTCATGACTATCGGGGCGTATGGCTCCACTATATGGGAGATGATGATATGGTAGGTCATGAGCTAGTAGTCTATATCCTTCTCACATTGCTCTGATAGTCTGAAAGGAGCTATCTTGGAGATGAACTCTGCAGTCCATACTATCCATATGATGCTACCCTTGTCCAAGGTCTTGGATGTATTGTGGAAATCTAGGTATGCTCATTGTGGCCTCTCTCTAGACCATCCTAGCTCACTAGCAGTCCAATGAGTACCCACAGTGAGTTCATCCACTGGATCATTGCCATCGCTGTCATTGTATAACCGCACCTCCAACTGCTACGGGTGCACCTGCACCCGAAAGTATGGTCAACTAATAGTAAGTGCTCCTATGACCACAGCTGCTACAAGATGTAGCAACCAGTGAGGTTTGGCGCACTAATGGCATGTTGTGAGCCATTGCACAAAGCCCTGTAGGTCACGCACAAAACAGCTAAGCCATAGCTATACATCAGGACCTCATCAGGCTCAGTGTCAACTAGGAACTCAGTGATGTGGACATAGCTAGAGTACATCTAGTCTCCTTGAGTCATAGAAAAGATTATTCGCACAAACATGAAGAGCAAGTAAGCCACTAGGTTGGACCTCACAACTTGTGCAGGTGCGTCTGTTGGGCATTACCTGTACCACCATAGCCATGAATGTGGCACTCCATGGAACTTATTCAGAATAGGATGACCAAACTAGTGCACATACATGCCTTCCAGTCAGGTGATCTAGCGGGTGGAACCATAGGACAACCCCATATTGGCAAACCGGTGATGTACACAACATCCTATAGGGTGATGGTCATCTGTCCCCACTGAAAGTGAAACATGTAGGTGTCTGGCCTCCACCAGTCAATGAGTGTTGACAGAAGTGGCAAATCTAGTGCAAAGGATCGCCCAATGTGCATCATCCTCACTATGGGCAGCAACCCAACCTACCGTAGAACTAGAACATATCAATCATCAAGAGGCTAGTCCTCATAAGCTCCCTAGAGAACAAAGGGGTGTGGTTCGTCACCGCCCGACTACACTCAACAACGATGCTACCCATCCCAGGATGGGTCCAACAATGTGCTACACCCCGATAATGCCACCAAAACCCATTCTTTGCAATACAGAAAATAATATGTCCATGTCAAATAGTGCTAAATACAACTAACCGTAACCTGGAATAATCACATTGTATACGTACATACATATTTTCTAAATTGCGCATGCATGTGTCAAATAGTGCTAAATGCAATGGCACATATTTTCTTCAGCTATTTACAAGAAAGGGAAACGATTCACACATGTCACTGTAGCCACTTTTTCTTCCAAGTTTGGCCCCCAAAATGCTGTTAGACCCAGAAACTATAGCTCCAAATCTTCTGTGTCAATTGCACTAGTCCAGAAAAGCTAGTGCACACAATATTAATAGGGATACATATCATGCATAATGACAAACTTGATTAATAAAAGAGAATGGGCTCTATGGCCAAGTTTTACATCTCAATAGCCCATAGGCCAAATATAAAGTAAATAACAGTGAAAGATAGTAAATAAAGTGAAGAAGCCCAATAAGTTTGCCCACAGGCAAACAACTGTTGGATCGAAGTTGGCGACAGAGGGGGGGTGAATGTCGACTCTAAAAGCTTGCTCCCCAAAACACTCACAGAAAGTTTTCTTCTCTGTTGGACCGAAATGGCGACAGAGGGGGGGGTGAATGTCGATCTTTAAAAATCGCCCCCAACAAGTATCCTCACTTAAGTTTCTTCTCCAATAGCTATGGAAGCTATGAAGATAGAAAATAAGCCCTCACTGGAAATCACAGAGACAAGGAAAAACCAGATCCAGAAAGAAGCAATCAAGAAAAACAAATTCAGCACAAGTCTGGCTGCAAGCGGTAGTACCGCTGTGACGAGCGGTAGTACCTCTGAGCGGTAGTACCGCAATACCGAGCGGTAGTACCTCTCACCGGAGACGTTCGGACTAGTCCGAACAAGAGCGGTAGTACCTCTCCAGGAGCGGTAGTACCTCTGAGCGGTAGTTCCTCTCCAGGAGCGGTAGTACCTCTCGAGAAAAACAGCAAACCGGATTTTCAGGCTGAAACTTTGAGACTTCGGATTTTTGGCTAAAAAGAAGGTTTGCTCTCAATCTTTTTGATTCAAGGCCTTACTACAACATACCAAATAGTAAGGGGACCTTGGAAAACAAGAGAATCAAACCAAGAAGCAAGAATTTCAGATTATGGGTAAAAATCTGAATTTTTGCAAGACCCGAGCCAAAAATCAAATTACTCCCTAACCGTTGATCCTTTGGCCATGAAATTTTGAGGGTAGCTAATTAATAGCCTCTGGACTCTCCATACCAAATTTCAAGCCATCTCAACAAGGGAATCAAGAACAACACCAAACCCTAGAAATGCAAAACATGAACAGGGGAGGCTCAAAACCAAAAACTGAAATTAAAATGAAGTTTGCTCTTGGGAAACTTGATCAAATGATCTTGAGGCATCATCCCAACATAGAGCAACCCATTTTGGGCCTTCCCAGCACGAAAGAACACAAAAACAAAAATCTCAAGAATCAGGCAAGAAAAGCATCGAAGCAAAAACAGAAACAGGAGCACGGGAGAAACTTCAGATTTCATTCCAATCAACAGGAGATACAAGGAACTACGTCCCCATACGCATGGACATTAGGACATGAGGAATGATTACAAGTTGGATCACCTCTCCCTCTCCTTCTCTCTACCTCAACCATGAATGCTTGGAGAAGGAAGAACACAACACTCTGTTCTATCTAGGAACCATCGAAGGGGACAGAGGGAGCACGACTCTGCCTCTCCAACCACTCTCACCCACTAAAGCCTAAAGCCAAAACAAACTCTCAAAGCCTCTTTTGACTCTAGCAAACCCTAATTCTCCTCAAGTGCTCAAGTGGGCATGCAGCCCCTCCTCTCCTTTTATAGCACTTGGCTAACGGGTCTCCGCCCCGTTACGCCCGCTACGTCCAACGGAGCCCGCTCCCGCTCGTGCAGCCTTGCGAATTTCCCGATTCGCCCCTCCTGCACCTTCCGGGAAGCTTCCGCGCTCCTTGCCTCGCACGCCTCGCAACCACCTCGAGTCCACGTCGTCTTCGACACATCCCGACCGTTCTGACCTCAGCGCCACCTGCGCCTAGTCCGGTCCACCGTGTCTCGCCACGACTCCAACTCGACGTCCTGCAGTCACACAGACAAGAAAACACGTCAAATAGCACTGCTCGACATATGAAAGCGTAAATACCATCACACTTACCACAGACGAAGTCCAAACCTGTCGAAACATTAGAATATACATCCTAAGCCCAAAAGACCAAGTTTGACCAAAGTCCGACCGAGCCTGATTGCACCACGCAACGGCTCGACTCCGAACCACTCAAACCAAACTCGACTATCCTAAACCTTTGTCAATTACTCATCATTCACATGGAGTCACGACCACCTGGTCTCTCAATCTCCCCCTTGATGAGTATGTTGACAAACTCAGAAAAAGCATGAAGTTGAGTTTGATTTTGAAGAATCCAACATGGTCCAAAAAAGAGAATGAAGCTAATGACCACGTCGACAGAGGGAACACTAGAGCAACAACTGAAAGAGCAAATTGATCTCCAAAGCTCTAAACTGTTCCCAACAGACTTTTTCTTCTCTATTCTCCTCCTTTTGGCAATAAACACATCAAGATGCAATAGAGAGAATATGACATGTCAATGGATGAATATGGCTGAAGTTTGTTTATTTAAGCATTTAGAGCCATGAGAATTATCCATATTGACCATAATGTAATACACCAAGCCATAACTCAATAAAACGCTATCTAGATCATGACAACATATATATAAACCAGCTAGAGCACATAGATGACAATCTGAAATGTAATGCATTTTAGTAAGCAAGTCAAGTCATCAATGAGTAAAGTCTAACTAGAGATATCCAAGGATGATGCAGGCCATGTCAATTAAGCTAAGCGGAACCAAGAAGCTACAATTGAGACCAAATAGAGTGCTATGCTCAAGAATGAAACATTTGTATAAGTACTTGGTTCTTTTTGTAGGTTAAGCAAATTGAACACATAAAACATTGTCTTTTTAAAGCTAATGGTTGTTTCCAACCCAATTTTTTGTTTATGTGCTAGATCTCAAGCCTTATGCGACTACTCCAAGCAAGAAGCTTAAGAAGATAGTCTAGGTCATCCAAAACTCCCCCTGAGTTCATGCCTAGTGCAATGGCAAGCCGTCTCATGAGAAAGAATTGGTGAAATCAGTTTTTTCGCACAAAAGAGATCTTTTTGCTTTGTAAACATGTTGTACTAACTTATGCATCATCAAGAGACTAAAACAGCTCAATCTAAGGCTCAATAAAGATTCAACACTCAGCTAAGCCTAGTTGACATGGCATGAATCATAAAGGGATAGCTCAAGCAAGACTAATCTCGAGTGCTAACATGACAAGTTTTAATTTAAGTTGAGCAATTTTAATTAACTTATCATGGCAGAAAGCTAGTCTACACATATGAAGTCATGATAAATCTAGCAAGCTAAGCACAAGACATGGCAAGGTGTAAAGCATTGAAGCATGTCATAACAGGATAATAATCAAGGCTCAATGCAGATTGATTATAATGCTAGAAAGCTAAAAATGCAAGAAAGTCCAGCTCCCCCTCAACATTAGATGCAACTTTTAGTTCAAGTTGAGTTATGTCAAAATTAAGCTTCAGAAGCTCCCAAATGAACTCTCCCTGAACCAAAGCAATAAAATCGAGAAGCTGGCAAATAAGACCAAACAGGTAGTCCTTAAAGCATAGATAAGATATAGAGACAACTATGGCTCAAACTGACTCTCATCTACCCCATATGACTCCAAGACTATTAGCTGACCGTAATCCACACACTAGAGAGCAAACACGTACCCTGTCTACCCGAGGGTGGCCCGACCCTCGCTAGAACCTACAAGAAGTGAGTGAGCTCAATCTAGTGAGATAAGAAGCAGCTAATAAGAAGCATCCTGGAAGCACAAGATAAGAGTAAGAAGTCTAAGCAACTAGACAAGAGAAGCACTCTAACCTATGCTAGAAGGACTAAGCTCGATGCACCCCGAGAGCAATGCACCAGAAATGAAACAGAAACATAATCAATATAGTAAAGCAGTAAAGCCCAAAGCTCCCCCTCACTACAGTCCGTAAGGACAAACCACCCCAAGCTCTCCCCGCAGAGCTGAAAACCTCGAACTATCCAAAGGCTTGGTGAAGTTATCAGCCAACTGGTGGTCACTCTCCACAAACTGGAGCACTATATCACCCTTCTCTACATGGTCTCTAAGGAAGTGATATCGGATATCAATATGCTTGGTCCGAGAGTGCTGCACTGGGTTCTTAGCAATGTTAATCGCAGAAGTGTTATCACAAAAGAGTGGAACACTATCGATAGTCAACCCAAAGTCCCGCAGGGTCGAGACCATCCAAAGCACCTGGCTACAGCAGCTGGCTGCAGCAACGTACTCGGCCTCTGCAGTGGACTGTGCAACTCCGGACTGCTTCCTAGAGGACCAGGAAACGAGAGAAGTGCCAATGAATTGGCAAGTGCCAGATGTGCTCTTCCTATCTATCCTACAGCCAGCAAAGTCTGCATCCGAGAAGGCTCTCACGGAAAGACAAGAAGAGGAAGAGTACCAGATACCATAGTCAATGGTAGCTCGAAGGTACCGAAGAATGCGTTTCACCGCCTGGCGGTGAGAAACGCGAGGAGAAGCCTGAAACCGAGCACAAAGACACACAGCAAAGTGTATGTCTGGTCTCGAGGCAGTGAGGTACAAAAGGGAGCCGATCATACTCCTATACTCTTTCTGATCAACTGGCTCGCCATCCTCATCTGGGTCAAGATAGGCTGTAGAAGCCATGGGAGTCGACACAGGCTTACCATCACTCATGTCGAAGCGCCTCAGGAGGTCACGGGTGTACTTTCCTTGATGAAGAAATGTACCCTCCCGAGTCTGCTTGATTTGGAAGCCAAGGAAGAAGGTCAACTCACCCATCATACTCATCTCAAACTCGGTGCTCATGACATCCGAGAACTGTGAAACCAGAGTATGGGAAGAGCCGCCAAAGATGATGTCATCGACATAGATCTGGACGAGCAGAAGGTCAGTGCCAGGCCTACGGATAAGCAAGGTATTATCTACTTTACCCATTTCAAACCCATGACTCAACAAGTAGGACTTAAGCCTCTCATACCAAGCTCTGGGGGCCTGCTTAAGTCCATACAACGCTTTGGAAAGCTTGAAGACATGGTTTGGGTATTTGGGGTTTTCGAGACCTGGAGGCTGTCGGACGTAGACCTCTTCCTCAATAAAGCCATTGAGAAAGGCACTCTTGACGTCCATTTGGTAAAGCTTGAAACCTTTAGAAGCTGCAAAGGCAAGCAGGATTCTAATGGCTTCAAGTCTAGCTACAGGGGCAAAGGTCTCCTCGAAATCTAGACCCTCAACCTGGGAGAACCCCTGAGCTACCAGTCTAGCCTTGTTTCGAATAACCACTCCATCCTCGCTCTGCTTGTTCTTGAACACCCACTTAGTCCCAATAATATTGTGACCTCGTGGGGGCTCGACAAGTGACCAGACCTTATTCCTCTCGAAGTTTTCTAGCTCCACATGCATGGCATTGACCCAAGACTCATCAGATAAAGCATGAGTAACATCTTTGGGCTCAAAGGAGGCAGTGAAAGCAGAATGGAGACAGAATTGAGATAAGCCAGATTTTGAGCGGGTAACACGCTCGAAGAGGTCTCCAATGTTCTGCTCTGAAGGATGAGCTTTCTGGATATGTCTAGGAGGTCCAGGATGAGATGAAGAAGTGGCCTCTACCTCGTGAGCTGACGAGGTAGGAACAGAGCCATCAGCTCCAGAAGAAGCAGAAGGCATGAGCTGATCGCCTCGAGGTGCGGTGGAAGACGGTGGATGAGGGACAGGATCAGGTAGACAACCGTCGTCTCCATCGTCCTCATCATCCACGAAGATGGTCTCAGACTGCTCTAAAGAACCTAAGATATCAGGCCTAGTCCCCGGACTGGCCTCATCGAAGGTCACCTCACAGGTCTCTACCATTTTGCTAGACTCGCAGTTCCAGACCCTATAAGCCCGCGAAGAAGTCGAGTAGCCTAGAAAGATCCCATCACAGGAGCGTGACTCGAACTTATCTAGGTTCCCAGACTTCAAGATAAAACACTTGCAACCAAAAACACGAAAATGAGAGACGCTGAGCTTTCGCCCATATCTCAACTCATAAGAAGTGCGGTGCAAGTGTGCCCTAAGAAAGACTCGATTTGAGACATGGCACGCGGTGGCTATAGCCTCAGCCCAAAACTTCCGCGGTGTAGAGTATTCATCAAGCATCGTCCTGGCCATCTCGACCAAGGTACGGTTCTTCCTCTCCACAACGCCATTTTGTTGAGGGACGTGAGGAGAAGAGAACTGGTGCTCTACACCTGTCTCACCACAGAAACTCTCGAAGTAGGAATTCTTGAACTCCGTGCCATTGTCACTGCGGATCGCTCGTAAGGCACCCGGGAGCTCAACAGAAAGCCTACTGAAAAGACCTCGGAAATGTGAAAATGTCTCATCCTTCGAGGCTAAGAAAAACACCCAAGAATACCTCGAGAAGTCATCGACCACAACAAGAACATACCACTTCCCTCCTGCTGACTGCACTCGGGCTGGTCCAACTGTGTCCATATGGAGCAGCTGTCCTGGTGCATCGGTCATAGTAACTGTGACCGGAGGGTGAGAAGCGGCAACCATCTTGCCGTGTCGGCATGGAGCGCAAACAAGATCTTTGACCATCTTGAGTTTCGGCAGACCACGAATGAGATCGTGACCGCTAACTCGAGTCAAATGGTCAAAGCCTATATGACCAAGTCTCCTATGCCAGAAGGAAAGGTCGCGGGACTCAGAAGCAACTAAACACCTGAGAGGATCACCAGAAGACTCAGAAAAATCAGCACGAAAGATCCTCCCAAAACGAGAAATCCCGCAAACCAGACTACCCGAAGAATCAAGAATTTTGCAATTGTTTTTCTTAAAGCTCACCTCAAAACCGTCATCCGTAAGCTGAGAGACTGAGAGCAAATTATACTGCAGCTTACTAACCAAGGCTACATCTTTCAAGATGAAAGAATCATTAATGCGCACAGTACCTTTGGCGATGACGCGCCCAGATGAAGCATCTCCGAAGGTGATCGTCTCATCACCTGGAGCACGGGCAAGGGAAGAAAACCAACGGGAATCTCCGGTCATGTGTCGTGAACACCCGGAGTCGACGAGCCAAACCTTTCCCTTCCCTGCCCGGCGAACCTGAGTCAACAAGAGAGTAAAGTCTCAGTACTGGGGTAAATCAACAGTGATTTTGGCACCCAATACTGAACGACACGTTGAGTAGCAGAAGTAGCCACACACGACTGACCTCTAGCTACCCTACGCTCTCTGTCACTCAAAGCAGAAAGTCTGTGAGCAGACCTGAAGCTGTTGCTAGGTCCGACTGCTATGGGAAGGCGAGTCGAAACACCGGCAACCTGCTGATCACGCCGTGGGTAACCGTCTCGACGGGGGAAACGAGATGTACCCTCAGGACGGCGGAAGTCACGACCCGGAGCAGCACGAGGATGAAAACCAGAAGACTTAGAAAAACCAAGTCCTCGATGCTGCCCAAAACCGTCAGAAGCAAACCTGGACCTCGTGCTAGTCTTAGGTGCACTCAAGGTCTGGGGCTGACCCTGAATATGCCTAAGAGCTGCAACACGGTCTCTCTGCGCGATCTTGGCGCGCCTGAAGCATCGATCGATCGTATGTCCATCCTTCTGACAGAAGGTGCAATGATACTTCGCCTTCTAAGAGGCAGAAGTAGCATGAGATGGCTTCGCCTTCTGAGAGGCCGAAGCTGCAGGTGGACTCACCTTGCTGTCAGAAATCCCTTGGACAAAGCCCGCTGATTTGAATTTGACCTCATCAGACCTGGGCTCAACCTCGATCGCACCTCCTACTATGGGTCTGAGAATAGCAGGTGGATGCTTCCTAATGTCCTCATAGTAATCATATCCTAGACCCTGATTGAATTTGCAAATCTTGGATTGGTCTAGAATAAGATTAAGCTTCTTCTTGCCACCTACAAATCTCTCGAGAGTGTTCATAAGATACTGACACTCCCGAAAGAGAGAGGTGCAAGAAGAGCAGGGAGAAGAGGGAACAGCAGGAGGTAAGGGAGCAGAAGAAGAACCAACAGTAGAGGAAAGAATGGCTTGTGCACGTATAGCCGACTCTGAGGGGACAGTCCTACTACTAGCAGGTTGGTTCGCGTCTCTAGGCGTCTCACCCTTACCCTAGGGCTTCTCCCCCACACCATCAATCACATCACAACCAGATTGTGGCTTCTCTAGTAAGTCCTTAGTTAGCTTCACACATTTGTCATTCAAAGCAATGAGTTCAAGTTTTAGTTTATCACAACTAATGCATGGTGAGCTAACAGGATCCTTAGTCGCATACTGAGCCATTTTCTTGTTGTTGTCAATCATTTCTTGAAACTGTTTTGAGACAGATTCAAGTTCAAGAGTTAATTTTGGACAATTGGTGCAAGAAACAACAGGCTCAAGTAAAGAAGCATGCAACTCAGCAATCTTGTGATCTGCCCGTTTTAGGTTCGACTTCAGCTTATTGCAATTTTCACATGACTCGGGCAGATCAAGCAACATGGTATAAAGGCCTCTAAAAGCATTGTCCTTATCCTCACATGAGGTGCAAGCATTAGTCTCAACAGGAGCAGATAAAATAGAAGCAATCCTACTCATCTCTAGTTCAGCCAACAGACTAATGTTCTCCACCTTAACAGTATCAAGCTCGGAGGACAAACTATCATGCGAGGTCCTTAATTTCTCCATGTCACCCAGCAAGGCAGAGCATGTATCACAGTCGTCACTAGAGGGACTAGATGTAAGAGCAATAATCTCTAGTGACAATCTGTCTACTTCCTTCTCTAACTCAGTACACCTAGCCCTAGCTCTAGCATGAAATCCACCTAGCTTAAGAAAAGCATGATTGAGCTGGTCGTAGGTGGGGCATACCTCGTCCGAGTCGGAGTACAGCTCGCTATCGCTGAGTTCGCCCTCGAGGGCCATGAAGCACATGCCGGAGAAGTCGTCACCGCCATCCTTGGGCTCTTGGTCACCCGTCGTCGTCGCTCCATCCCTCCACCTCGCTGAGGTCGAGGTCGTCGAAGGCGGTGAGGACGCGGTGGAAGAGCTTCTTGGCCTTCCCGAAGTTGCGGAACTTCTTCTTTCCCAGCGTCTGAGCTGGAGGCTTCTTGTTGCGGTTTTTGTTGGTGCAGTCGATCTTGCCCGAACCGCCGTAGTCGTTCTTGCCCTTCTCCAGCTTGGGGCAGTTTGCCCGAATGTGGTTGGGGCCACCACACTCGAAGCAAATCACGGGTCCTCCTCTCTTTCTGTCCCTCCTCCCCTTGTAAGCATGGGAGAATCTTCGAGCAAGGAGGGCCAGCTGATCATCCGCAAGCTGCTCTAACTGATCATCAGTTATGTCACATAGAGCAGCAAGGGAGAAACCGCAAGAAGAATCAGAAGAGGGACCAGAAGCCGAGCTGGGATCTGTGACTAGACCCATCGACTGTGACTTCGACTTGCGAGAGACAATGTCAATCTCGTGAGTCTTGAGACGCGAGTACAGCGCATCAAGAGTCAAAGTCGAGAGGTCCGTAGTGTCCTTGATGGTAGTCACCTTCATCTCCCAAACACGAAGGTCGAGTGCAGCGAGCATTTGTCGAGCGTTATCCGAGTCGGGGTATGTGAGACCGACCGCTCGGAGGTTGCTCAGAATCTTGTGAAAACGCGCAAAACACTCATCAAGGGACTCGCCAGCGAGCATTTCAAACTTGTTGTAATCTCGCTTGAACTAGTCATGTCTCACCGTCTTTATCTGGGTGGTGCCCTCATGGTAAGCATCGAGGGTCTCCCAAATATCGAAGGCGGACGAAAGATGAGATGTGCAGTCAAACTCGCTACGACTCAAGCCCTGGATTATGATGTTCCATGCCTTAGCGTTTGCCTCAACATCATGCATATTTCCAGCATTAATGTTCTCATCGGCAGGAACAACAAATCTGACCTTCACCTTCCGCCAAATGGCATACCCTGAGCCTGGATGTATGTTTCCATTCGGCTCTTCCAGAAGGGGTAATCCAGGCCATCAAAGACGGGAGGCTTGGTCGAGTACTTGTCCGTCGCCATGGCTCTTGAGACCGGTTAAGATCTATTGAAAAGAGCTAACCGGCTCTGATACCAATTGTTGGACCGAAATGGCGACAGAGGGGGGTGAATGTCGATCTTTAAAAATCGCCCCCAACAAGTATCCTCACTTAAGTTTCTTCTCCAATAGCTATGGAAGCTATGAAGATAGAAAATAAGCCCTCACTGGAAATCACAGAGACAAGGAAAAACCAGATCCAGAAAGAAGCAATCAAGAAAAACAAATTCAGCACAAGTCTGGCTGCAAGCGGTAGTACCGCTGTGACGAGCGGTAGTACCTCTGAGCGGTAGTACCGCAATACCGAGCGGTAGTACCTCTCACCGGAGACGTTCGGACTGGTCCGAACAAGAGCGGTAGTACCTCTCCAGGAGCGGTAGTACCTCTGAGCGGTAGTTCCTCTCCAGGAGCGGTAGTACCTCTCGAGAAAAACAGCAAACCGGATTTTCAGGCTGAAACTTTAAGACTTCGGATTTTTGGCTAAAAAGAAGGTTTGTTCTCAATCTTTTTGATTCAAGGCCTTACTACAACATACCAAATAGTAAGGGGACCTTGGAAAACAAGAGAATCAAACCAAGAAGCAAGAATTTCAGATTATGGGTAAAAATCTGAATTTTTGCAAGACCCGAGCCAAAAATCAAATTACTCCCTAACCGTTGATCCTTTGGCCATGAAATTTTGAGGGTAGCTAATTAATAGCCTCTGGACTCTCCATACCAAATTTCAAGCCATCTCAACAAGGGAATCAAGAACAGCACCAAACCCTAGAAATGCAAAACATGAACAGGGGAGGCTCAAAACCAAAAACTGAAATTAAAATGAAGTTTGCTCTTGGGAAACTTGATCAAATGATCTTGAGGCATCATCCCAACATAGAGCAACCCATTTTGGGCCTTCCCAGCACGAAAGAACACAAAAACAAAAATCTCAAGAATCAGGCAAGAAAAGCATCGAAGCAAAAACAGAAACAGAAGCACGGGAGAAACTTCAGATTTCATTCCAATCAACAGGAGATACAAGGAACTACGTCTCCATACGCATGGACATTAGGACATGAGGAATGATTACAAGTTGGATCACCTCTCCCTCTCCTTCTCTCTACCTCAACCATGAATGCTTGGAGAAGGAAGAACACAACACTCTGTTCTATCTAGGAACCATCGAAGGGGACAGAGGGAGCACGACTCTGCCTCTCCAACCACTCTCACCCACTAAAGCCTAAAGCCAAAACAAACTCTCAAAGCCTCTTTTGACTCTAGCAAACCCTAATTCTCCTCAAGTGCTCAAGTGGGCATGCAGCCCCTCCTCTCCTTTTATAGCACTTGGCTAACGGGTCTCCGCCCCATTACGCCCACTACGTCCAACGGAGCCCGCTCCCGCTCGTGCAGCCTTGCGAATTTCCCGATTCGCCCCTCCTGCACCTTCCGGGAAGCTTCCGCGCTCCTTGCCTCGCACGCCTCGCAACCACCTCGAGTCCACGTCGTCTTCGACACATCCCGACCGTTCTGACCTCAGCGCCACCTGCGCCTAGTCCGGTCCACCGTGTCTCACCACGACTCCAACTCGACGTCCTGTAGTCACACAGACAAGAAAACACGTCAAATAGCACCGCTCGACATATGAAAGCGTAAATACCATCACACTTACCACAGACGAAGTCCAAACCTGTCGAAACATTAGAATATACATCCTAAGCCCAAAAGACCAAGTTTGACCAAAGTCCGACCGAGCCTGATTGCGCCACGCAACGGCTCGACTCCGAACCACTCAAACCAAACTCGACTATCCTAAACCTTTGTCAATTACTCATCATTCACATGGAGTCACGACCACCTGGTCTCTCATTCTCCAATAGCTACAAAGCTATGAAGAAAAATGGTTCATGCTATCTACTGGAACCTTCAATAGACAGAGAAGGAAATAGAACAACACCACTGAAACAAGACATGCAACAAAACAAAGATCCAAAAAATTCAGCACCCCAAAAATGCCTGGGCGGTCTGACCGCATGGACAGAGCCGGTCTGACTGCTCGATCTATGCCGGTCTGACCGCTTGGGGGGCGGTCTGACTGCCGGCCTTTAACTAGTCTGGCCGCCCTCTAGTAACCGGTCTGACCGATTACCTCTGTCAGCCAGGGCAGAGAGCAGAGCTCGAGGGAAAACTGAGACTGAAAAATATCAGACTTTGGAAACCAGAGAAAATGATGGATTTCCTAGATTCTTTTCAGATCACAAGCATTAGACATTAAACTAAATAGCCTAGAGACCTCAATCAACAGGGGAATTGAACACCAAACCTTGATCCTTTGGCCATGAAACTTTGGGAAAAGCTACTTAATAGCCTCTGGACTTAACATTCCAAGTTTCATGCCATCTCATAAAGGGAATCAAGAACTGCACCAAAACCCTAGAAGGAGAAAATAAGAACAGAGGAGCCCAAAGTGCCAAACCTGAGATTAAATGTGATTTGCTCTTGGGAAAAGTCGATCAAATGATCTTGAGGCATCATCCCAACATAGAGCAACCCATTTTGGGCCTTCTCAGCAATAAACAACAAGAAAACGAAAAACTCAAAAATCACACATGAGCAAGAACGAAGAACAGAGAAGCAGGAACTCAAATGATTTCTTCAAAGGATTCATTTCCATAGAACCAAGGATTACAAGGAGTCCCGATACCACGATTGAATACAGAGGAATGATTACAAGAGTCTCAATCCATCCTCTCCCTCACTCAAGATCAAGAAACACTCAAGAGAACTACATACTTGAGAGGGGATACACAGAGCTACGGGAGACCTTCCTCTCCTGCTCTCAACAACTCTCAACCACTAAAGAGAAAAGGCAAAGCAACCTCCCAAAGATTCTTTTGACTCAAGCAAACCCTAACTCTCTCCCCAAAGCCTTGGAATCCATTCAGCCCCAAGGAGACACCTTCTCCTATTTATAGCCTTTGGCTAACGGGTCTCTAACCCGTTACGCACGCTGAACTCGAACGGAACCGGCCTCCACTCATGCAGCTTTGCGTTTTTGCCGAAACGCTCCTCCTGCACCTTCCGGGAATCTTTCGCATTCCTTGTCGTCCACTACACATCCGACCGTTCTGACCTCAACACCGCCTGTGCCTAGTCCGGTCACCTCGTGTCTCACCACGACTTCGCCTCGTCGTCCTGCAGTCATCACAGACAAGACACACATCAAATAGCATCGCTCGACACATGTAAGCATAGATAACATCAGCATGAAGAAGCCCAAACCTGTCAACTTATCATAATATGCATCCTAATCACTTTGACCAAGTTTGACCAAGTTCGACCGAAGCCGATTGCACCGCGCAACGACATGGTCCGAACCACTCAAACCAAACTCGACTCTCCTAAACTGATGTCAATTACTCATCACTCACATGGGGTCACAACCACATGGTCTCTCAATCTCCCCCTTGATGAGTATATTGACAATCCAGAAAAAGCGTGAAGTTGAGTTTGTTTGAAAAGTCCAACATGGTCCAAAAGAGAATAATGAAGCTAATGACCAAGTCGATAAGGAGCAAAGAAAGAAAGAGCAAGTTCTCCTCAAACGCTCCAAGAAAACCACAAATATGGCTTTTTCTCCCACTATTCTCCCCCTTTTGGCAATAAACACATCAAGGATGCAAAAGAGAGAATATGACATGACATTGAATGAAATGGCTGAAGTTTGTTTATTTGAAGCATTTAGAGCCATGAAGATTATCCAAAATAACCATTAAGTATTACACCAAGCCATAACTGAATAGAATGGTATCTAGATCATGACAAGATATATATAAGCTAGCTAAACCAAATAAGTGACAATCTGAAATTTAGTGCAATTTCTTAGCATATCAAGTAATTCATGATCATAGTCTAGCTAGAGGTATCCAAAGATGATGCAGGCTATGTCAATAGTCTAAATGGAACCAAGAAGCTAGTTTGAGTCAATTTAGAGTGCTACAAGCTCAAGAAAGAGACATTTGTTTAAGTACTTGGTTCTTTTTGTAGGTTAAGCAAATTGAGCACAATAGACATATTTTCTTTTCAAACGCACGGTCGTTTCCAACCAAAAATTTTGAGTCATGTGCTAGATCTCAAGCCTTATGCGACCACTCCAAGCGATAAGCTTAAGAAGATGATCTTGGTCATCCAGAACTCCCCCTGAGTTCATGCCTAGTGCAATGGCAGGCAGTCTCATGAGAAAGAATTGGTGAGATCAGTTTTTTTGTACAAGTTTTAATTCAAGTTGAGCAATTTTAATGAACTTATCATGGCACAAGCTAGTCTACACATATGAAGTCATGATAAATCTAGCAAATAAGCACAAGTCATGGCAAGAATAATGCATTGTAAACATGTCATAAACGGATAATAATCAAGGCTCCATGTAGTTATATTACAATGCAGAAATGAAATGCAGAAAATCCAGCTCCCCCTGAACATGAGATGCAACTTTTAGTTCAAGTTGAGTTATGTCAATATTAAGCTCCAGAAGCTCCCAAATGAACCCCCCTGAACCAAAGCAATAAAATCGAGAAGCTGGCAAAGAAATCAGAAGAGGTAGTCCGTAAAGCATAGAAAAGATATAGAGGATACTATGGCTCAGACTGACTCTCATCTACCCCATATGACTCTAGGACTATCAATTGATCGTCCTACACACTAAGGAGCAAACACGTACCCTGTCTACCCGAGGGTGGCCCGACCCTCGCTAGAACCTAAAAGCAGTGAGTGAGCTCAACCTAATGAGAAGAGAAACAACTAATAAGCAGCATCCTAGAACCACAAGATGAGAGAAAAAAATCTCAGCACTAGACTTAGAGAAACACTCTAACCGATGCTAGAAGGACTAACCCCAATGCACCCCGAATGCAATGCGACAGTAAGGAGTAAGAGCATAATCAATATAATAAAGTAGTAAATAACAAAGCTCCCCCTCAAAACAGCCCATAAGGATAGACCACCCCAAGCTCTCCCCGTAGAACTGAAAACTTAGAGCTATCCAATGGCTTGGTAAAGAAATCAGCCAACTGGTGGTCACTCTCCACAAACTGAAGCACTATGTCACCCTTCTCCACATGGTCTCGAAGGAAGTGATAGCGAATATCAATATGCTTGGTCCGGGAATGCTGCACTGGGTTCTTACCAATGTTAATCGCAGAAGTGTTATCACAAAAGAGTGGAACACTGTCGATAACTAACCCAAAGTCCTGCAGGGTCGAGACCATCCAAAGCACCCGGCTGCAGCAACTGGCGGTAGCAACGTACTCGGCCTCTGCGGTGGACTGTGCAACACCGGACTACTTCCTCGAAGACCAGGAAACAAGAGAAGTGCTAATAAATTAGCAGGTGCCAGAAGTGCTCTTCCTATCTATCCTACAGCCAGCAAAGTCTGCGTCCGAATAGGCTCTAAGGGAAAGACAGGAAGAAGAAGAGTACCAGATACCATAGTCAATGGTAGCTCGAAGGTACCGAAGAATGCGCTTCACCGCCTGGCGGTGAGATACGTGAGGAGAAGCCTGAAACCGAGCACAAAGACACACAGCAAAGTGTATGTCCGGTCTCGAGGCAGTGAGGTACAAGAGGGAGCCAATCATGCTACGATACTCCTTCTGATCAACTGGCTCGCCGTCCTCATCTGGGTCAAGTGTGGCGAATGACGCCATGGGAGTTGACACTGGCTTGCCATCACTCATGTCAAAGCGTCTCAGAAGGTCACGAGTGTACTTGCCCTGATGCAAGACAGTACCCTCCCGAGTCTGCTTGATCTGGAAGCCAAGGAAGAAGGTCAACTCACCCATTATGCTCATCTCAAACTCGGTGCTCATGACATCCGAGAACTGTGAAACGAGAGCATGAGAAGAGCCGCCAAAGATGATGTCGTCCACATAAATCTGGACGAGCAGAAGGTCAGTGCCATGCCGGCGAATGAACAAGGTCTTATCTACCTTACCCATCTCAAAACCATGGCTCAACAGATAGGACTTAAGCATCTCATACCACGCTCTGGGGGCCTGCTTAAGTCCATACAAAGCTTTGGAAAGCTTGAAGACATGGTTGGGTATTTGGGGTTTTCGAAACCTAGAGGTTGTCTCACATAGACTTCTTCCTCAATGAACCCATTAAGGAAGGCACTCTTGATATCCATCTGGTAAAGGTTGAAATCCTTAGAAGTTGCAAAAGCAAGCAGAATTCTAATGGCCTCATGTCTAGCTACAGGGGCAAAGGTCTCCTCAAAATCTAGACCCTCAACCTGGGAGAAGCCCTGAGCAACTGTAATACCCTGATCGTCGATTCGGCGTAAGTTTTTAAAATAATCGCGGAGTTGCCGGTTTTTCGGTAAATCACGGGAAGGGAAAATAAAAAATGTAGAACAGTGTAAAATGAATAAAATAAATAATTAATTAAATTAAAAACCCAGAGTGGGCTACCTGGGGAGTGGGCCAACCGCCCTGGGCCAAGGCCCAAGGGGGTGGCCGCACCCCCTTGGCCGCACCACCCCTTCCCCTTAACCCTAGCGCCCCCCCCTCTTTTCCCCTCCCCCCTTTCCCACCCTCCTAGCCGCCCCTCCCCTCCCTGGTTGGCGCCCCCATCTTCCCCCACAACTGCTACCATTGGTGCCAAGGAGAAAAAGAAAGGGAAGAGAAGAAAGGGAAGAGAAGGAAGAAGAAGAGAAGGAGGAGAAGAAGAGGAGGAAAGAAAAGGGGTGATCCCAAGGGATCATCTAGGTAATTTTTCTCCATCCCAAACCCTCTGTTTTATAGAGTAATTAGGGTTCTTGGCACAGAATTTGAAGGGAATTAATAGATTGATTGCCTGTAGATTGATTCGCGCAGTGTGTCTGTTTGCACAGTTTCGACCCATGAAACGATTTTTTTCTGCGGATCTTCCCTAAAGGAAAATTATAAAGGACTTCGAAACCCATCTTCTGGATTTTTGTCAGAATTGTTGGCTGTGGGATCTGGGCGTAGCAGAGTCGGGAATACCGCTGTCTATCAAGGGAGTAGATTGGAACAGACTACTATTCAAGTGTGATTTGGAGGTAGTAAATGATTTTTATGATCATGGTCGCAATTGAGAAAGTTTTAGGGAGTTCAGAATTCTAGCTGCTGTATAAAAATTATATTTTCTGGACCCCTGTTCTGTTGTTGGGACGCATTTGAATCTTGCTGTCCAGTCTGACAGAACAGAGAATTTCCTCTGTTTAGTGCATTAAATTACACCTAGCTATGATCAAAATAAAAATGTGTGATCTACATGAAACATGTAGGCATTCAAGTGTTGAAACCAAAGATATATCGTTTGCTGTAATTGAAATAATAGTTTTTTTAAAAAAGATACAAAAATATTAAGCAGCGCCGCTGCAGTGGGTAGATTGTTGAATCGTTGAGCGGAGAGGAGTATGTGCGGGTTCGTGGTTCTAGCGACGTCTTTAATCTTTAAGTCGCGCTTTGTTTGCTGTAGCATTGTGCTGAGAGATACCTTGTGGACAGGTGGTTTTGCTCCTTAGCGCACGTGATTGCTTCGCTTCAATGGTTGAGGCAAGTAAACGTAGCGGATGTGCTACTGTTTGACTCGTTGATTATTCTACCTTCATAATAATTAATTCTATTAATTGGTGATGCTATGTCTTTGTTACAGGTTTCCTTAACGTGGTCCGGATGTTAGTATTTTTATGAATTCAATTGCTTATGATCTTGATGGAATAATTGTGGATATGCGGGATTGTTTTTGGTGAATCTATATAGTTGTGGGGTAGAAACCTTTACGAGTATATTGTGGTCTAAGTGGTAGTATTCTTAGTGAATACTTGTGGTTGTGATGGTAGCAATTATTGATCAATTGATATGTTTGGATAATTTGCTCGTAATCATGTGGAAATTTGTTTAGTGTGCTATTGCGGAATATGAAAACAAATATGTGGTGGATATGTGGTTGTGGATATGTTGTGAGCATGTTGATGCTCCTTTGAGGTTGGAATTCATGTGGTTTATGATTATCATATCATTCATATCATATCATGACATTTGCATATGTGGATGTCGCCGCACCTAGCCGCGACCGTGCCGGTATAGCATCGTATATTGCCGTAATCCGATGCACCTCTTATCCCGCTGGGAAAGGGTGATGTGGAGCATAGCATGAAAGCATTCATATGCATTGCATTGTGGAAAGATCATTTGCATACATATGCAATATATTGTGGTGAAGTTACTTTGTGGAATATTCAACTTCATAGTTGTAATGTGGAATATACAACTTCATAGTTGTGATGTGGAATTGACTCATGTGAGCTATTTGTGGTATGAAAATTGTGGATGTGGTCGTGGAATGGGGTTCGTCCCTTGTGTATGGTAAGGGTTGTGATTGTGGCATGAGATTCTTTTCTCTTGTAGTAATTGTTGATAGCAATTGTGGATGTGAGAAATAATAAAGTATTGAAGTAAAACATACATATGCTTTATTGTCTTTGGTAGTGGTAGTGGTTGAGGTTTTAAAGTAGTCAAATAAGATTTATTTGCTAATGCTTTACCGTCATTGATGTGATTTGAGGTTGAGGATATAAACATTGTTATTTGTGGAAGATTAAATGTTGATGATTAAACTATTGTAGTTTAATTAGCCTGTTAAACAGTTTGCTTGCTGATATTTTATCTCACCCTTGTTTCCCCCTCCCTACAGGTGGACTTTGAGCATGCATGGGAAGGGTAGAGCGGCACCTCACTGATGCACGTGAATCATATTTTTATGCTGTAATAAAGTTGAAAGGATTCTAGACCTTTGCATAGCTTGTTTACATTAACTTAATAATGTTAAATTTGTGAACCATGTTTTAGATTAAAATGTTGGAGGATGTTTTAAACACTGAATTGTTATCACTATCATGTTATTCCTTAGTTGTTTATGCTTCCGCTTATACTATCCTGTTTAATAATTGTTGCTAGTTTAATTTATCTTGTAAATTGGCTAGTTGTGGAGTGGTTTTAGTGGCATCCCAAGATAATGTGGGTCCTAGGGTGTTACAGCAACCAGTCTAGCCTTGTTTCGAATAACCACCCCATTCTCACTCTGCTTGTTTTTGAACACCCACTTAGTTCCAATGATATTGTGACCTCGAGGGGGCTCAACAAGCGACCCTGAGTCAACAAGAGAGTAAAGTCTCGGTACTGGGGTAAATCAGGAGTGATTTTGGCACCCAATACTGAGTAACACGTCGAGTAGAAAAAGTAGCCACACATGACTGACCTCTAGCTACCCTACGCTTTCTGTCACTCAACGAGCCAGAAGGTCTGTTTGCAGACCCGAAGCTGTTGTTGGGTCCGACTGCTACAGAAGAGCGAGTCGAAACACCAGCAACATGCTGATCATGCCGCGGGTAGCTATCTCGACGGGGAAAGCGAGATCTACCCTTAGGACGGCGGAAGTCATGATCAGGAGCAGCACGAGGACGAAAAACAGATAACTCAAAAAATCCAAATCCTCGATGTTGCCCAAAACCATCATCAGGAACAAGCCTAGACCTCGTGTTGGTCTTAGGTGCACTCAAGATCTGGGGCTTACCTTGAATACACCTAAGAGCTACAACACGGTCTCTCTGCACGATCTTGGCACGCCTGAAGCATCGCTCGATCGAGTGTCCATTCTTCTGACAGAAGGTGCAGTGATACTTCACCTTCTGAGAGGTGGAAATAGCATGAGAGGACTTCGGCTTCTGAGAGGTCGAAGCAGCAGGTGGAATCACTTTGCTGTCAGAAATCCCCTGGACAAAGCCTGCCGATTTGAATTTAACTTCATCAGATCTGGGCTTAGTCTCGATCACACCTGGTGCTATGGGTCTGAACACGGCAGGTGGATGCTTCCTCATGTCCTCATAGAAATCGTATCCTAGACCCTGATTGAACTTGCAAATCTTGGACTGGTCTAGAATAAGATTCAACTTCTTCTTGCCTCCTACAAATCTCTCGAGAGTGTTCATAAGATACTGACATTCCCGAAAGAGAGAGGTGCAAGAAGAGCAGGGGGAAGAGGAGACAGCAGAACGTAAGGAAGTAGAAGAAGAACCAATAGCAGAGGGAAGAATGGCTTGAGCACGCTCAGCCGCCTCAGAAGGGACAATCCTACTGCTAGCCAGTTGGTTCACGTCGCTAGGCGTCTCTATCTTACCCTGGGGTTTCTCCCCCACACCAGCACATACATCACAACAAGATCATGGCTTCTCTAGTAAGTCCTTAGTTAGCTTCACACACTTATCATCCAAAGCAACGAGTTCAAGTTTTAGTTTTGCACAACTATTGCAAGGTGAGCTAACAGGGTACTTAGTCGCATAACGAGCCAATCTATTGTTGTGGTCAATCATTTCTTGAAACTGTTTTGAAACAAATTCAAGTTCAGCAGTTAGTTTAGGACAGTTTGTGCAAGAAACAACAAGCTCTAACAGGGAAGCATTCAACTCAGTAATTTTGTGATCTGCCCATTTTAGATTCATCTTCAACTTATTGCAATTTTCGCAAGACTTGGGCAGATCTAGAAGTATGGTATAAAGACCTCTAAATACGTTGTCCTTATCCTCACATGAGGTGCAGCAATAGTCTCAACAGTGGTAGATGAAATAGAAGCAACCCTACTCATCTCTAGTTCAGCTAAGAGACTAAGATTCTCCACCTTAACAATATCAAGCTCGGAGGACAAACTATCATGCGAGGTCCTTAATTTCTCCATATCACCCAACAAGGCACAGCATGTATCACATTCGTCACAGGAGGGAGCAAATATAAGTGAAGAAAGCTCCCGTGACAGTCCATCTACTTCCTTCTCTAACTCAGTACACCTAGCCCTAGACTTAACATGAAATCTACCTAGCTTAAGGAAAGCATCATTAAGCTGGTCATATGAAGAGTATACCTCGTCAGAGTCAGAGTATAGCTCGTTGTCGCTCGCTTCGCCCTCGAGGGCCATGAAGTACATGCCGAAGAAATCGTCGCCACCTTTGGGGTCTTGATCACCGGTCCCGTCATCATCGCTCCATCCCTCCACCTCGCTGAGGTCGAGGTCGTCGTCGTCGAAGGCGGTGAGGACGCGGTGAAAGAGCTTCTTGGCCTTCCCAAAGTCATGGAACTTTTTCTTGCCTTGAGGATGCACTGGAGGCTTCTTGTTGCGGTTCTTGTCGATGTAGTCGTTCTTGCTCGAACTACCGAAGTCAGCTTTGCCCTTCTCCAGCTTATGGCAATTTGCCCGAATGTGGTTGGGCCACCACACTCGAAGCAAATGATCGGGCCATTCCTCTTGCAGTCTCTCACCCTCTTGTAAGCATGTGAAAACTTTCTAGCAAGGAGGGCTAACTGGTCCTCAGGTAGCTGCTCTAACTGATCATCAGTAACATCAAAGAGAGCAGCCAGGGAAAATCCACCAATCAAATCAGAAGAGGATCCAGAAAAAGACGTGGGATCGGTGACAAAGGCCATCGACTACGACTTCAACCTATGAGAGACTACGTCAATCTCGTGAGTCTTGAGGCGCGAGTAGAACGCGTCAAGAGTCAAGGTCAAGAGGTCCGTGGTGTCCTTGATGGTAGTCACCTTCATCTCCCAAACACGCAAGTCAAGCGCAGAAAGCATTTGGCGAGCGTTGTCCGAGTCGGGGTATGTGAGACCGACCGCTCAGAGGTTGCTCAAGATCTTGTGGAAGCGCACAAAACACTCATCAAGGGACTCGCCAGTGAGGATTTCAAACTTGTTGTAATCTCGCTTGAACTGGTCCTGTCGCACCGTCTTTATTTGGGTGGTGCCCTCATGGTAAGCATCGAGGGTCTCCCAAATATCGAAGGTGGACGAAAGATGAGAGATGCGATCAAACTCACTTCTGCTCAGGCCCTGGATTATGATGTTCCTCGCCTTCGAATTCGCCTCAACATCAGCCATGTTTCCGGCATTGATGTTCTCATCGGCAGGAACAACAAATCGGACCTTGACCTTACGCCAGATGGCGTACCCCTGAGCCTGGATGTACGTCTCCATTCGGCTCTTCCAGAAGGGATAATCAGTCCCATCAAAAATCGGGGGCTTGGTCGAGTACTTGTCTGTCGCCCTGGCTCATAGACCGGTTAAGATCTATAGAAGAGAGATAACCGGCTCTGATACCAATTGTTGGATCGAAGTTGGCGACAGAGGGGGGTGAATGTCGACTCTAAAAGCTTGCTCCCCGAAATACTCATGGAAAGTTTTCTTCTCCAATAGCTACAAAGCTATGAAGAAAAAGGGTTCATGCTATCTAATGGAACCTTCAATAGACAGAGAAGGAAATAGAACAACACCACTGAAACAAGACATGCAACAAAACAAAGATAACACATCAAATAGCACCGCTCGACACATGTAAGCATAGATAACATCAGCGTGAAGAAGCCCAAACCTATCAACTTATCATAATATGCATCCTAATCACTTTGATCAGGTTTGACCAAGTCCGACCTAAGCCGATTGCACCGCGCAACGACATGGTCCGAACCACTCAAACCAAACTCGACTCTCCTAAACTGATGTCAATTACTCATCACTCACATAGGGTCACAACCACATGGTCTCTCAACAACAATAAGATGTGGCTTACTCGTCCTGATCCTCACCGTAGTCAAAGTCATCCTTCTCTGAGTAACAGAATTATGCAAGGGTGAGCATAAAAATGTACTCCACAAGTTATATGAGAAAACTCTCTATTAATGTAAGGGCATCAAATGAAGGCTTGTAGGGTTATTTGAGCAAAAAGCTAAATTTAAATAAACACTGTAAATAGATGTGAAATTGTTGAATTTAATACAATAAGTAAACACACTAATTTAAAAAAATTAATGCCATTAGTGTAGGTCTAACCTAACACTAACCTAAACACAGGTATCCCATCACCATCTTTCTCCAAAAATATTCCAACAATTCCATTTAAACCACATTTAAAAAAACAAAGTATAATATGTGAAAACTTTACTTAGCACACCCATGAAAGTGAGCATGACTATCCAGGATATACACTTCAGATGTGGTACAACCTTATCCACAAGATATAATTAACTCATAATGTTGGCTACTAGACACATCCAAAGGTGTGGGACTGAGAAAATTATAATAAGGCCTTTACAATGCAATGCTGTCAACTTGGCCACACCTCTACTAGATCGGGACCACCTCTTGTGCTGTGTGAGACACCTCACAGCCTACGCCGTGCTCACATTCAACCTATAGCAATACACAGATTAGGACCCGCAAATTAGTTAACCAGTACTATCCCATACCAATCTTATTGTTGTATGATAGGACTTTATAGCAGTAACTCACAGACTAGTCCTTATTTGACTTAGGTAGACTTTTCACATATCCCTTGGGCCAAGCACCCACGTTGAGCCACCGAGCAACAACATGTGCCTACAAGCACACACCACCTAACCATTTTTCTAACTATAAACCAAGTTTTCTATTTTACTTTATCAAATATTTTATAGTCCTTATGGACTCACCAAAGTCAATAATACATTTTAAAACTCATCATTTTATGTGAAAAAGTCACCCAAGCCAATGATTATTTCTAAGCATAGCTAAGCATTGCTACAAAGTTTTCTAGCTAACACTAGTGTACCAACCAGAGTTTAGTTCTAAGGTCACAAGGTATCAAGTGTTCAATGTCAAATGTGGTCATAACAATTAGGTATTACCTAAGTATTTAAAATTGGAATTGAAATACACTGAATACACATAAGCATGTAGAATAATTTGAAACAATATAATTTTATTTATAAACTGGGATCAACATAGTTAAGGTGCATAACTTACCTTGCTCCGCGGATTGGTGAGAGTTGTCAAAGTAGTACTCCTCGGAAACATCGTAGCCTACACATGAAAATAACCAAACAAATAGATTAAATTCAAATAAACTCCAAAATTCAAAAGATGGTAGAGTTAGATAGATTGGGATTTTAGATGAATTTATACAAAACAATTGGTTCATTGGAGCTAGAACGAAGGAGAATGGGCTCTCAAAAGTTTTTAAACAAAGAAAAAGAGAAAGAAATAATAAATTGGAATTTTTGGATTTATTTTCTTAAATAAAAAGATAATTATGATGTTAGCATGGGTTATTAATTTTATTTGAATTATTTTTCTAAAGAAAATTTGGGTTTAATGCATCAGGATAATGTCATCAAGGAATAAGTTTTTCGACTGAATTATTTTTTAAAGATAATTTGGGTTTAATGCATCAGGATGATGTCATCAAGGAATAAGTTTTTCGACTAAATTATTTTTCTAAAGAAAAGGGGTGGAGAGACTAACAAGTGGGCCTAGGTCCATAGACCAAGTCCATAGACACTACCTAGTCCATAGACACTGCCTAGTCCATGTGGACGAGGTCCAAGGTTTTGTTGCACGGGAAGTTAACGAGGTGGCTTGCGTTGATGTGGTGCGACGTGTGGTGCCACATGGCATCCACGTTGGTCCAGTGCACTGATATGGCATGACCGCTGGCGAGTGATGCATGGGAGCTGAGGTAGTCGGAGCTCTGGTGAGCTGCAGAGGATGGCAAGGGTCAAAAACGCAAGAGCCAAACATGAGGAGATTGTTTTAAATAAGTATGGGGCACGAACGTGGACAGAGCCGGCCTGCAGCATGGAGCAATGACGACGAGGTGTTCCATGGGTGGGGTAGCTTTAGTGGTGCTCTTGCTCGGCAGAGGGGTGGACGAGGGTTGCACAGGTGTTGTGATGCCAAAGATGATGGCGGCGGTGAGGCGCTTTGGGGCTTGGGATGGCCGGAATTGCTCGTCGATGATTGTGGAGGAGCTAGAAGCAGCGGACACACGATGTGGTGATGATTGGAGGCTTGGGAGGAAATATTGAGCAGGTGCTTTGAGGCATACAGGAATAGGGGGCTTAGGAGGGTATTTATAGCCTCGGGGGTGGGGATAAAGCACATGGATTCTTTGCCAAAGTCATGGCAATGTGGAATTGGGGTGAGGGGAGAAAGGAAAGGGGAGGCAAGCAGGGGAAAGGGAAGGCAAAATTCACATGATTGTAGACCGACGGTGGATTTTTCCTTTTGGGCGGGTGGCCAAAAACGGAAGGAGGGCAAGGACTTGGAGGCGGACTTGAGGCGGAGACGCTGGCATCACGCGGGAGAAGGAAGGAGGAGGAAGAAGAAAGGAAAGAAGGGAGGCACCGGCTGATAGGTGGGGTCAAGCACCCATGAGGAGAAGATGCCCTGTGGGCGGGGCCCGCTTGGTAGTGAGAGGAGAGGGAGGTGCGCAGCAGGCAGGCCGAGGCTACACGTGGGGTGAGGATGGGCTGGGTAGAGGGATCATAGGAGGGGGCCAGATGGTGGAGTGGGTTTCGGGCTAAGAGACTTTGGGTGATTTAAATGAGTTTCTGAATTAATTAAAGGATGAGAAATTCAAGAAACACTTAGAAAATAGCAAATAATGGCAAAAATTCTAGGAAAATTCTCATAAATACTACAAAGCAAGGGGAGCTAAAGAAAAATAAAATAAAGTCTATTATACTACAATTAAAAATTGGGAACTTTTTCCTAGGTCTAGGCTTAAATAAAGAGAAAAGGAAAAAGAAAATCCTTAAAAACTAAATGAAAGCTAAATTTTTTGGATGTTACAAATCTACCCCCCCCCCCTTAAGAAAAATCTCGACCTCAAGATTTGGATGAGCTAGCAAAGATATGGGGATGGTTAGCCTTCTGATCTTCTTCCTATTCCCAAATGGCTTCATCCTCCGAGTGGTTGCTCCACAGCACTTTGCAGAAGCAGATGGTCTTCTTTCTAGTCTTGCATTCTGCTATCTCAAGGATCTTGATCGTCTCTGCTCCTTGTAGGTGATGTCTTCTTGAAGATCAATGGTCTCAAGTGCTTCCTGCTCTATGGGTACTTGAAGACATTTTTTCAGTTGAGCACATGTAAGACATCGTGTAATCTTGTCATGGTTGGTGATAACTCCAAATAATAAGCAACTTCTCCATTGCACATTAAAATCTTAAGTGGTCCCATGAACCTTGGCACAGGCTTTCCCTCATTCTGAAACCTCTTGACTCCTCCAAGCAGGGATACTCTAAGGTAGACGAAGTCAACCACTTCAAAAGTCAAGTCCCAGCAATGTTTATCTGCAAAGCTCTTCTATCGGGATTGGGCTATCTTCAATCTGTCCTTGATTTTCCTTACATTCCCCTCAAAATCTTGAAGTACATTAGGTACAGGGTCTTGATGTCCTTTGGGTTGCTCCCACAATAGAAGTGTTTTGCATTTTGTATCATACAAGTATTCAAAGGGTGCCATCTGGAGACTAGCCTACTAGCTGTTATTGTCGGAGAACTCAGCATAGGGTAAGGTATGATCCCGACTGGTGCCAAAATCTAAAGCACATGCCCTTAGCATATCCTCCAATACTTTGTTGACTCACACTGTTTGGTCATTGTTGGACCGAAATGGCGACAGAGGGGGGGTGAATGGCACTCTCAAAAATTAAATTCGCCCCTCAAGAATCCACACTTATGCTTCTTCTCCAATAGCCATGGAAGCTATGAAGAAAGAAGATAAGCACTACTGGAAGACACAGCAACAAGGCTAAACCAGATCCAGAAAGAAACAGTCAAAAAAAATAATTTCAGAGCAAGTCTAACTGCAAGCGGTAGTACCGCTGAGATGAGCAGTAGTACCTCTCGAGGAGCGGTAGTACCTTTGAGCGGTAGCACCTCTCGAGGAGCGGTAGTACCTTTGAGCGGTAGTACCTCTCGAGGAGCGGTAGTACCGCACGACAGCAAACAGAGCAGGCTGACAGAAGTTCTGAAACTTCGGATTTTTGGCTAAATCCAGGAAACAAAAGGAAAACTTCTGATCTTTTTAGAGAGAGACATCAAGGGACTATTCTAAATACCTTTAGGGTCTCAAACAACATGGGAACTAAGCAAGAACACAAGAAATTCAGAGATTAGCCAAGAATTTGAAAAATACAGAGAGCTACCCAAAAACTCAAATTCCCATCTAACCATTGATCCTTTGGCCACGAAACTTTGAAGATAGCTAATTAATAGCCATAAGACTCTGCATGCCAAGTTTCACCTTTTCTCATGAAGGGAAACACAAAAATCATCAAAACCCTAGAAGAGGAAATGAAGAACAGAGAAGTCACAAACATGAAATATGAGATTAAACGAAGTTTGCTCTTGGAAAACTTGATCAAATGATCTTGGGGCATCATCCCAACATAGAGCAACCCATTTTGGGCCTTCCCAGCAAGAAAGAACTTCAAAACACAAAAAGAGAAAAATCACCCAAAAGGAGAAAACGAAGAACAGAGAGGCTGCACGGGAGAAAAACTTCAGATTTTCATTCATTGAAGCAAAAGAATTACAGCTGAGTCACGATGACACGATTGAATACAGAGGAATGATTACAAGACTCTCAATCCATCTCCTCACTCTCCCTCTCCATCCTCAAGATCACCAAGAGCTTTACATGCTTCTTGGGAAGAACACACAGAGAAGCTACAAAGGGGACAAGTGCTGCTGCCCTTAACCACTAAAGAGCAAAGCAAAACCACCCTCCAAAGCCTCTTTTGACCCACTAAAACCCTAACTCTTTCCTAAAGCCATGAGGGGGCATGCAGCCACTCCCTCCTTTATATAGCCTTGGCTAATGGGTCTCCACCCCGTTACGCCCGCTAAACCCGAACGGAACTGCTCCCGCTTGTGCAGCCTTGCGTTTTTCCCGAAACGCCCCTTTTGCACCTTCCGGGAAGCTTCCGCTTCCTTGTCGTCCACGACTCGCAACCTCATCGAATCTCCGCCGTCTTCGACACATCCGACCGTTCTGACCTCGACACCTCCCTGTGTCTAGTCCGGTCACCTCGTGTCTCGCCATGACTCCGCTTCGACATCCTGCAGTCATCACAAACAAGAAACACATCAAATAGCACCGCTCGATACATAAAAGCATAAAAGCATCAATGAACCTCATTATGTAAGAATTAGCCCAAACCTGTCAATTCAACAGAATATACATCCTAATCCCATACGACCAGATTTCCAGTTCAACCGATCAATCCTACGGGTCAAACAACCGGTTTCAAGGTGTCTACGACCACATTCACGATTTTTGGATGCTTCCGACCGCTTACGACCTTAGCCTGGTGCGTTCGAACCCTTCCGATCACAACCAAGGACATTCAGACTGAGCCGATCACAACCGAGGATGTTCGGACCGTTCCGATCGCAACCAAGGACATTCGGACCGAGCCGATACAACCGAGGACGTTCGGACCATTCCGATCGCTCCCGCACCCGATTGACCGCATACGGGACGTTCGGACCGTTCCGATTGCTCCCGCGCCCGACTGACCGCATACGGGACGTTCGGACCGTTCCGATTGCTCCCGCGCCCGTCAGTTCCAACAACGCACAAAGAGCTCAGATCAAACTCAAATTTTCCAAATCAAAAGTCAATTACTCATCACACAAATGGAGATACCTCCACATGGTCTCTCAGTCATCGATCTAATGGTGGTAAGCTATATTGAAGTTGAGCTTACTCCCTAACTCCTCATGTAGCTTCTACTAGAACCTGGAAGAAAACTAGCTTCCCTGATCAGACACAATCTTTTTGGGAACTCCATCTAGGTACACAATTTTGGACATGTGTAGCTCTGCTAATTTGCCCTCTGAGTACGTGGCCTTGACAGGTATGAAATGTGCTACTTTGGTCAATCGGTCTGTCATCACCCAAATAAAGTCATAACTGGATTGAGTCATGGGAAGTTTGATGATGAAATCCATGATAATCTCTTTCCACTTCCAATCTGGAATTGGCAAGGGTTGTCACTACTACAGAAAAGGTTATCACAGATGGTTAAAAAATGCCATCATAGATAGTTTTGTGAGCTGTCTGAATTTATAGGTCAGTAATAACATGAGGTCATCACAGACAGCTTTAGAACCGTTTATCATGTAGACTATCATAGACGTTTTTACTAAAAACTGTCTATAATTGTGAACTATCACAGATAGGTTTAGTAGAAACCATCTGTGATATATGGTTTATCACAGATGGTTTCAACTAAAAACCATTTGTGATAGGTTAATATCATAGATGATTTGTAGTTGAAACCATCTGTGATAAACCATATATCACAGACGATTTGTACTGAAAACCATATGTGGTAGTCAACTATTACAGATGGTTATGAGTTAATAACCATCTGTGACCCAAAAGTGATTCGAGAGATAATCTTGATTAATTGGAGGGAAGGACCTAATAGAAAATAGTTAAACAGAGATTTTAGAGGGGGAATTTCTGAAAATTCCTGGTAACCTGGGCCTAGGCCTTGGCCCAAGAGGTGGCCGGCCAAAAATGAGGGGGAGGCGCCCCTCCCCCAAACCCTAGCCGCCACCCCTTCTCCCTCTCCTCCTTCCCCCTTGTGGCCGCCACCTCCCCTGCCCCTTGCGCCTCCACCTTGTCCAGCAGCACCCCCTTCCACCATTGAAGCCCCTGCTATTGGTGAAAAAGATCCCCTTTGCTGCCGGTCGAGCGGAGGAAGGAGATCGGTCGCCGGGAGGTGTTTTTGACCCGGAAGAAGAAGAAGAAGAGGAGGAAGGGGAAAAGGGAAAAGGAAGGGAGAGAGAGCTCGCGTGGTGTTCATCGTGTTCTTCAGCGGTTCATCAAGAGTAATCCCTGTTTCCCCCGGTTAGAGGCATATTTTAATTGTTGTAGCAATGTCGGTATTCTGATCTGCTCAGGACAGTTTGTGTTAGACAGTCGTTTTGATGTAGTTTTGTGTAGATTCAGTTCTAGGCGTCTCCAAGAGTATTGTAGAGGACGTCCCCATGTTTCCATGATGTGCTAGAACATGTTAGTTGGACCTCTGTAGCAGAAGTTATGATTTTTTTAGTGGGACTGTTCTGCAGATTCGTGGGTTTTCTGTTAGGTTTTGGTAAATCGTGTTGGGCGATTAGAAAAAGAGAGAATTAGAGAAGCTTAGTATAATGAAAGTTGTAGATAATTATTTTAGATTTCCAACAAGATTAAGAACTCATGAATCGAACATTCATACTGAAAGTTATGCTATTTTTAGTATGTCCAGAGAACCCGACGTAAAATTGATGTTTTAGAAAACTGGCTGGTGCGGGTATAATTTGGCCAATTCAGGGAGGTTCACCAACTAGGGTTAGATGGAGAATTTAATTATGTTTCCAGAAAGTCTAAGAACATCTTATTGGACTTCCGTAATTTGGTTGATATTAACACTCACTCACGTGTTATTGTTTTGAATTCGGGGTAAGAGAGCTCTAGAAGTAAAAATGGCTAGGGTAGCATATAGATAGGGGGAATTATTTAAGGGAGATGAGAATGAGCAATACTACTTATATTTTGGAAAAAGAATTTTTAATCAATAATTCTAGTCGTGAAACTAACGACCAGACTAACTAGGTCATGACCTACAGTCGATATGCTCTGATACCATCCCTGTCAGGGACCCAGATTTTACAATCCGGATTCCTCTGTGATTCCACCGCACTATTCCCTGGATCAGTAGATAGTGCTCATAGTTTACAGTTATGAATATCAAAGTACATATCATGTGGAAGCGTAAATATAATAGTAGACTTACTCATGGGCCGATTAGGCCGAAATTATTAAATTGCAGCAGCGGAAGAACGAAGCACATAGGTGGGACCTTCAGGACATGCCCACAGGCAGCCAACTGGAGGTTCATGACCTAGCCCTTGACATCTTCATCTTCTTTGCCATCATGTCCAATCGTGTTGCTGAGGCATAGTGATCTGATTCATGATTCTGGATTTGTTGTGAAAGCGAGTGTGAGCACAAACCACCATGCTCCGCAAACCAATACACAGAATGCAATAAATAGTATGCATGGCTTATCAAGGGAGAGGCTCGGGTTATTTTATTTTCCATAAATTGCTTTTGGTATCCGTAGTATTATTAAATCATACTGTTATTGTTTCTACCTAAACTCCACACGGCGATTGCCATAATTGACTTAATCTACCAAAGACACACTTTCCTTACTGATTGCTATCTAGGACTCTAAACAGCAAGTGTCATCATTTACGTAATCCACCGAATATACTCTTTCCAAATTGATTGTTGTCTAAGACTCCAAACAGCGAGTGACATCATTTAATTATTCCACCGATCATACACTTACTATATTGATTGCTGTCTAAAACTCCAAACAGCGAGTGACATCATTTAATTAATCCACTGATCATATACTTTCTATATTGATTGCTATCTAAAACTCCAAAGAGCGACTGACATCATTTAATTAATCCACCGATCATATACTTTTTATATTGATTGCTGTTTAAAACTCCAAACAGCGACTAACATCATTTAATTAATCCACTGATCATACACTTTCTATATTGATTACTGTCTAAAACTCCAAATAGCGATGTAATTAATCCACCAAATTCACATTTTTGATATTACGTGCTGTCTAAAACTCCAAACAGCGAGTGTCATATCTCCAAATTCCCAAAAATTCAATTGACTCATCTAATAACCGATCAGTTCTATTAATCCCAACATTGCCAACATATCCCAAGACTCTATATTATTTATCCGTGTTGTAATCCAGCAATTACTTTCACACTCCCTAATTCTCCAAAATTCATTTAAATCATCTATTTAACCTATATACTCATTTAGACTCCACCAATTTATTTCTCCCAGAATCCACACTATCATTTCATTTTTATGATCGGCATGAGTCCACCAATATCTTTATGTATTACCACAAGCTTCCATCTCCTTTACTCCCGACTCTATTTATTCCCCCATATATTTTATTTTGTGAGAAGGGTAAACATTTTACTTTTGAAATATGATACATAAAAATTTCCTGAGACCTAGCAGTTTTGATCAAAAACATAATGTGTAAGGAAATGCATTAATAATAGCGATCCAGATTCCATCCACCGTTATATGGCATCTGCACCATATAGCATCTTTCAGCGTTATAGCCGCTTAACTTACCACTGGGACGACACCCAGGACAATTCAAACCAGGGCCATCTGTAGCCCTTCACTTTTCCTTTTATTGGACTGAAGTGGCAACAGAGGGGGCGGTGAATGTCGACCCTTAAAACTTTTACCTCTCAAAGAGTATCCACTCGGAAGCTCTCCTCCAATAGCTAAAAAGCTATGAAGGAGGAGCATTCATACTTGCTGAACCATGAACAACAGAGGAGAGAACAAAACCCTAATAGCCAGAGAGAAACAAAACAAACAGCGCCGAAGCAGGGGGGCCGGTCTGACCGAAGTGTGCTGGCCGGTCTGACCGAAGTGTGCTGGCCGGTCTGACCGAAGTGTGCTGGCCGGTCTGACCGCCCCTTTCAAGCCGGTCAGACCGCTTGAAACTACTCCGGTCAGACCGGTATTGTAGGTGCGGTCTGACCGCCATTTCCTACCCGGTCAGACTGGGCTTCGGGTACAGGGTAGACTGCAGAGAGAAAATTTCAGACAGCAATCTCAACACTTCAAGCAGCAGAGAAAATAGAGACTTTCTTTGGATCTTTTCAGTCTAGACTAGCAAGATAACATATTGAATAGCAAGAGGAACCTAGAGACCCAAGAAAAACCAACTCAAGAGCAAGAATTTGAGAAAAGACCTAAAAACTGAAAGTATGCAGAGAGGTGCACAAAAACTCAAATTGCTCAATGGTCTTAAGTCCTTGCTCATGAGATTTTACAGTTAAGTTAGCAATAACAAAAGGGCTTCTTAGACCAAAAATCACACCATCTCCTGAAGAGAATCAAGAAATGCACCAAAACCCTAGAAGTGAACACAAGAACAGAGGAGACCAAAAACCAAAATCTGGAATCAAGAATGGGCTCTGGGATTTTAACTGATCAAAAGATCTTGAGGCATCATCCCAACATAGAGCAACCCATTTTGGTACTCCTCGGCAAGAAACAATAAGAAAATGCAAAAGCTCAAAAATCAACCAGAGGAGGAATGAAGAACGAACAGGAGACAGAAACAAAACTTCAGAGATTTCATTCATGGGAACAAGAGGAATACAGAGGAGTCCTGATATGCATGGACATTAGAACAATGATGATTACATAGAGTCTCAATCCACCCTCTCCCTTTCCCAATCCTCAAGAACACACCCACTCTCTACATGCTTGGAGAGGAGATGAACACACAGAGCTACGGGAGACACCTTCTGCTCTCTTCGACCAACTAAAGAGCAAAGTGAAGACCACCTCCCAAAGCTTCTTTCAACTCAATCACAACCCTAACTCTCTCCCAAAGCCATAGGAATGCATGCACCCACACACTCCTATTTATAGCTCTTGGCTAACGGGTCTCCAACGCGTTATGCCCGCTAAACTCGAACGGATCCGGCTCCGGCTTGTGCAGCCTCGCGAAATTACCAATTCGCCCCTCCTGCACCTTCCAGGAAGCTTCCGCGTTCCTTGTCGTCCACGACTCGCATCCACAACGAATCTTTGTCGTCTTCGACACATCCGACCGTTTTGACCTCAGCGCCACCTGCGCCTAGTCCGGTCACCTCGTGTCTCGCCACGACTCCATCTCGACGTCCTGTAGCCATCACAGACAAGAAATACATCAAATAGCACCGCTCGATACATGAAAGCATAATAGGATCAACAAGTCATACTTACGCATGAAAAAACCCAAACCCGTCAAATCGACATAATATTCATCCTAAGCACTTTGACCAGGTTTGACCAAGTCTGACCGAGCCCATTGCACCACACAACGACATGGTCCGACCACACAAAACAAACTCGACTCTCCTAAACTGATGTCAATTACTCATCACACACATGGGATGACCTCCACATGGTCTCTCAATCTCCCCCTTGATGAGTATATTGACAAACCCAGAAAAAGCGTGAAGTTGAGTTTGATTTGAAGAGTCCAACATGGTCTGAAGAAGGAGAATGAAGCTAATGACCATGTCGACAAAGGAGCACAAGAAAGAGTAAGTTTTCCTCAAACGCTCCAAGAAAATCAGAAGAATGGCTTTTTCTCCACTATTCTCCCCATTTTGGCAATAAACACATCAAGAAAGCAAAAGAGAGAATATGACATGAGATTGGATGAAATGGTTGAAGTTTGTTTATTTTAAGTGTTGTAGGGGTGGCCCCCACCTAAGCCCAGCAGGCCTGTTAGAAGGTTATAGGGCCCAAAATGGGACATGTGTAATGACATAAATGCCCCTGAGGGGGATACTCGGATGTAAGGGTATAACTGTAAAAGCACTCCCTATATGGATACATATATACGATACAGGCCATGGGGAAGACCCTAAGCCACTACCATCTCTCTCTGTTTGGTCTGTAACCACAACAGTTGGCGCCGTCCGTGGGGAGGACAAGAGCAGGCCTGAAGATCGAAGAAGGATGGCACCGAAAAAAGCTTCATCGACGGCGGCAAAGGGAAAGAAGGCGGATGGGTCGGAGCGTCACGCGAGCACCAGGGCTTCGGCATCGGCTGTCGTGGGCGCGGGTGAAGACGCGAGCGCAGGGGTCGCGGATGTTGACGCTCACGCCGTGACGACCAACCCCGCCACTGGCGCTGCGACGACCGACCCTGCCACCAGCACGGCGACGACCAACCCCGTCATCGGCGCGGCGACGACCAACCCCGTCATCGGCGCGGTGACGACAAACTCTGCCACCCTCGCCGCAGCGCTCGCCGGCAGCGCAGACCCGGTGGCTGGAGGTAGCCATGATGGCGCAGCTGACAGCTCGGGAGCCCGCGAGGCGATTGTACCCGTGCAGACCGCGCCTGCGGTGGAAAGCGCCCTGCTGGCGGCCCTCAACGCGTTCCAGCGGAAACTGGGAGATCTTCGCGGGGCTGTCCGAGACATGCAAGAAGCTCGGAGCCAGCAGGCCGCGCCGACGGTCACGCCAGATCCCACGCCGGAAAGGGCAGACAACCGCGACGCCCCCACATCCAGCCGCGTGCCGCTGCGACGCGTCGATCCGGAGTCTCCACTCTCCGCGGGTTTGCAGCAGGCGGTGTGGCCCGAAGACTTCAAGTTCCCCAGCGTCATCAAACCATTCAAAGGCAGTACGGACCCCCGGGAGTTCGTGCGCGTATACGAAACCGTAATCGAGGTCGCGGGAGGAGACGACACCACCAAGGTGAAGGGACTCCCCCTCGCGTTGCAAGGAGTGGCGCTTTCTTTGTAATACCCTGATCATCGATTTGGCATAAGTTTTAAAACAATCGCGGAGTCGCCGGTTTTTCGGCAAAACGCGGGAAGGGAAAAGTAAAAAAAATTGTAGAACAATATAAAATGAATACAATAAATTAAAAATTAAATAAAAACCTTTAAGTGGGCTGCCTGGAGAGTGGGCCGACCACCTTGGGGCCGAAGGCCCAAGGGGTGGCCGCACCCCCTCCCACTTAACCCTAGGGCTTTTCCCCCTCCCCCTTTTCCCCACACCCAGCCGCCACCCCCCCCCCCCCTTTCCCACCCTCTTGGTCGCAGCCTCCCTCCCTGGTTGGTGCCCCTACCTCCCCCACAAGTGCTGCTGCCATTGGAGCCAAGGAGAGGAAGGAGAAGGAGAAGAAGGAAGGAGAAGGAAGGAGAAGAAGAAGAGGAGGGAAAAAGTGGGGTAATTCTTCATCTAGGTAATTTTTCCTAATCCCAAACCCTCTGTTATTATGAATAATTAGGGTTCTTGGCACGGATTTTGAAGGTAGTTAATACATTAATTGCCCGATTAGATATTAGCTGCTGTCTGCCTGTAGATTGATTCGCGTAGTGTGTCTGTCCATGAGGTTTTGACCTAGTAAACGAATTTTCATGTGGACTCTCCCAAAAGGAAAGATGTAGAGGACTTCCAGACGCATCTCCTGTATTTGTTTCGGAATTTTGTACCGTGGGATCTGAGAGTTACAGGGTCGGGAATACTGCTGTTCATCAGGCGAGCAGATTGGTACAGACCGACGGTAATCTGTGAATTTGAGTTAGTAAATGTTTTTTATGGTCATGGCCGTAATTGAGAAAGTTGTAGATAATTTATATTTCTAGACTCTATATAAAATTCAGAATTTTTAGACCCTTTTACTGATGTTGGGACACATTTGTTTATTTCTGTCCAATCTGCCAGAACAGAGTTCTTCCTCTGTTTTGGGCATTAAATTACACCTAGGTGTGATCAAAATAAAAATATGTGTTTTACATGAAAAATGTAGATTTATAAGTGATGAATCCAGAGAGGTATCGTTTGCCATATTTGGATCAATATTTTTAAAGTTACGAAAATGTTAAGCAGCACTGCTGCAGAGGGTAATTTGCTGAATTGTTGAGCGGAGAAGAGTTAGTGTGGGTTCGGGGTTCTAGCGACGTCTTTAATTATTTATGTCATGTTTGTATACTGTGGCTTTGTGCTGAGAGATGCCTTTTGGACAGGTGGTCTTGTCCCTGAGCGCTCTTGATTTTACTTCGCTTCGTCGGATTGAGGCAAGTAAACGTAGCGGTGGTTGCTACCGTTTAACTTGTTATTCCTTCTACTTTCAGTTTACATTATTATCATAATTTGGTACATTATGCCATGATTGCATGATATCTTAATTTGTGGGGATGGTAGCAAGTATTTATCCATTGATATGTTGATAATCTGCTAGTAGCCATGTGGAAATCTTGCTTAATGTTATAATGTGGAACATGAAAATAACATGTTGTGGATGTGGATAAGGCGTGAGCATGATGATGCTCCTTTGAGGATGATTAATGTGATTTGTGATTATCATAGCCGCACATAGCCGCGACCGTACCGGTACAGCATCGTATATTGTCGTAATACGATGCACCTCTTATCCTGCGGGAGCATCGTATATTGTCGTAATACGATGCATCTCAAATCCTGCCCTGGAAAGAGTGATGTGGAGCATAGCATGAAAGCATTCATATGCATTGCATTGTGGGAAGATCATTTGCATACATATGCAATATGTTGTGGTGAAGTTACTTTGTGGAATATTCAACTTCATAGTTGCAATGTGGAATTGGCTCATGTGAGCTAATTGTGGTATGAGGATTGTGGTTGTGGTCACGGATTGCGGTTCCTTCCTTGTGTATGGTAAGGGTTGTGATGGTGGCATGAGATTCTTTTCTCTTGTTGTATTTGATGATATCAATTGTGGATGTGGGAAATAATAAAGTATTGAAGTAAGATATACATATGTTTTATTGCTCCTGGTAGTGGTAGTGGTCGGGGATTTAAAGTGGTTAAACAAGATTTATTTGTTATTGTTTTACCGTCATTGATGGTGATTTGAGGATTGGGGATATAAACATTGTTATTTGTGGAAGATTAAATTGTTGATGATTAATCTATAGAAGATTGTGGAAGATTAAATGTTTCATTTGCATTTAATTGTGGATACAATGACTGCATTCATATGCCAATTAAATCTGAAATTGAAGAGGTATGATTCATGAAAACTTGTGGTGGTTTAATAATTGTGGACATGAATTATGGTTGTAGTTGTATGGAATTATAAATGATGATGTATAATTGTTTGTAGTTTGAATAGCCTGTTAAACAGTTTGCTTGCTGAGATTTTATCTCACCCTTGTTTCCCCCTCCCTACAGGTGGACTTTTTTGAGCATGCATGGGAAGGGTAGAACGGCACCACACTGATGCACGTGAATCATATTTTTATGCTGTAATAAAGTTAAAAGGATTCTAGACCTTGCATAGCTTTGTTTACATTATCTTAATAATGTTAAATTTGTGAACTATGTTTTAGATTAAAATGTTGGAGGATGTTTTAAATAGTGTATTGCTATCACTATCCTGTTATTCCTTAGTTGTTTATGCTTCCGCTTATACTATCTTGTTTGGTAATTGTTGCCAGTTTATTTTATCTTGTAAATTGGCTCGTTGTAGAGTAGTTTTAGTAGTATCCCAGGGTAATGTGGGTCCTGGGGTGTTACATTCTTGGTTTTTTACCATAGAGCTGAACTCCATCTACGCGTGGGAACAGATCTGCGACCGCCTTCACAACAACTTCCAAGGAAACTATGTCGAGCGGGTCGATGCAGACCAGCTCTTCGCAGTAAAGGAACAGCCTTCGGAGAAGCTCTGAGACTACTCCAAGCACTTCACGAAGGTGTGCTGCCAGGTCAAGGACGTCAATGCGACAACCGTCATCAATGCGGCCAAACAAGGCCTTCGTCCGGGCCCCATAGCCGAATACCACGCGCGGAAGCCCATCAAGACCGTCGCCAAGCTCTTCGACAAAATGGAGGAGTACGCGCGGGCAGAAGAGGATGTGCGGAGACGCAGCGCTGCCACCCCCGACCTCGCCCAAGCAAAGCGCTCGCCATACGAGGAGGGGGCGGATAGCGACTCCCCGCCGCAGGGTCGCCGCCGAGAACCCCGGGAAGACATCCCTGGAGGTGGCGATATCGGGGAGCAGGAAGGCCTTGCTAGGACCAACGCAGACCACCAAAGGCCCGCCATGTCCCTAGCATCAAGAACACACTTCGAGGACCGGCCCCCACATCGTGGGAAGGGGGCCGGGGATGCGAAGGCAGACCCGGTCGCGACGAGCAACCCCGCGCGGAACAAGAACTTCTAGAATATGGCAAGTGGTGCGAAGTGCACGGTTACGGCGATCACTACATGAAAGTGTGCGCCGCGGTCATGGAGCTGCGACGGGCGATGGCCAAGTCTCGGGCTTCGCCCCTTCGCCCCCTTGCCGAAGCCCATGTGCGGCAACCAAAGGTAGCCCCCGCGAGTCTCCTCCCGGGATGACGCACGGCACCGCCCCATCAGCGTCATCACCAGAGGCTCTTCATCAGGGGCCCCCTGGAGCAGCCGCAGTCGTGGATGCCGCCCCGCAACATCACCTTCACCCTGAATGACGCTAGGGGTGTGGAGTTCCCTCACCAAGATCCCTTGGTCATTCAGGCCCACATCGCAGGCTGCGACGTCAGGCGCATCCTTGTCGACGGGGGCAGCTCCGTGAACATTTTGTTCGCAGGGGCCCTCGATCGTATGGGAATTCCCCGAGGCCGTCTAGAGCGGTCAGGAGCTCCACTTCAAGGCTTCGGAGGTCAACCGCTGCAGGCCATAGGGCATGTGTCCCTCCCGGTCACATTCCGCCAGGAGGGCAACATCCACACCGAGCACGTCATCTTCGACGTCGTAGACATCCCACACCCCTACAACGTCATATTCGGGCGGTCCCACACCACGCCTTCTTATGCACGAAGATCCTTCGAGGCAGTCCCACACCACGCCTTCTTATGCATGAAGATCCCAAGCCCGGAGGGCGTCATCACCATCTTTGGCGACCAAGACCTCGCCAGACGCGCCGAAGTCGGCCACCGAGATCTGCATCGCCCGGTGCATGCCCTCCCAGACACGCTTGCCGATGCGCCCTCCTCTCCGGGATGGACGCCCAAGCCTCGGCCTCAAGGCGGAGTCAAAAAGGTACCGCTTAAGGCGGAGGGCCAGTTTGTGTCCATTGGCGAGGGGCTCCCTCCGGAGGTCAAGCGAGATTTGCTCGAAGTGCTTCAAAACAGCGCCGACATTTTTGCATGGTCACTGGAGGATATCAAGGGCGTAGACCGCGCAGTAATCCAGCATCGCTTGGCGGTCCGCCCCGACGCCAAGCTGGTCAAGCAAAAGCTTCGTCGTATGTCCATGGATCGCCAGCAGGCGGCCAAGATAGAGGTAGCGAAGCTTCTCCGGGCTGGGGTCATTCGCGAGGTCCACTACCCAGAGTGGCTCGCCAACCCAGTACTGGTCAAAAAGGCTAGCGGGGCCTGGCGCATATGCATCGACTTTACAGCGCTCAACAAGGCGTGCCCAAAAGACAATTACCCTTTGCCACGCATCGACCAACTGGTCGACGCTACAGCCGGTTGCGAGCTAATGAGTTTCATGGATGCCTACTCTGTCTACCACCAGGTATACATGGCCGAAGACGACGAGGACAAGACTAGTTTCATCACACCGATTAGGACTTTTTGCTTCGTCAGGATGCCTTTCGGCTTGAAGAATGCAGGCGCTACCTTTACCCGCCTCGTTGCACTTGCCCTCGCCGTCCAGCTCGGCAGGAACGTGGAAGCCTACGTCGACGACGTGGTAGTCAAAACCCAGCAGCTCGCCTTGCACGGCCAGGATCTCCAGGAGACCTTCGACAACCTCAGGAAGGCTGGCATCAAGCTCAACCCCGACAAATGCGTCTTCAGCGTGCAGGCGGGCAAGCTTCTAGGCTTCCTCGTGTCCGGTTGGGGCATCCAGGCGAACCCTGATAAGGTTGAGGCCATCTTGGGCATGGAGCCGCCCAAGACTACAAGGGAGGTCCAGAGGCTGGCGGGCCGCATGGCAGCCCTAAGCCGTTTCCTATCTAGGGTGGCGGAGCGGGGTCTGCCATTTTTTAAGACGCTCCGCGGGTGCGATGGATTTCGTTGGGACAGCGACTGTGCGGAGGCCTTCAACGAGCTCAAGAAACACCTGGTGAGTCTCCCCACTCTGATCGCCCCAGCACTAGAGGCTCCCCTCTTGCTCTACCTGGCCACGTCAGCTACAGCCATCAGTGCTGTCCTCGTCCTAGAAGATATACTTTGTCTCCAAAGCCCTCCAAGGCGCCACGACAAGATATACGGAGCTTGAAAAGCTCGCTTACGCGTTGATCATGGCCTCCAGGAAGCTCCGACATTATTTTTTGGCCCACCCGATCACGGTGCCTTCCTCATTCCCCCTGCTGGAGATGTTACACAATAAGGAATCCACAGGGCGCATCGGCAAGTGGGCTACTGAGCTCGCCCCGTTTTCCCTGACATACGCTTCGCGGACGGCAATCAAATCTCAAGTTCTCACCGACTTCCTTGCAGAGTGGACTCCGCCGGCTCAGCCCGCTCAGCAGCACAATGATCCGGTCTGGACGCTCACCATCGACGGAGCCTACGGTGTCGCAGGCGCGGCGTAGGCGCAGTGATTGCCATGCTTGAGGGGCAGCGCCTGCTGTACTCGGCGCGCCTCGAGTTCCCGGCCACCAATAACACAGCCGAGTATGAGGCGTTACTCTTCGGCCTGGCGAAGCTCAAGGCAATCGGTGCGCGGCGAGTACTCGTCCGCACGGACTCGCGTTTGGTGGCAGGCCATGTAGACAAATCATATCAAGCCAAGGACCCTGAGCTGGCCAAATACCTCGCGGTCGTAAGGGCGAGGGAAAGGCATTTCCTGGGTGTCACGGTCAAGGCCATCCCTCGCGTGGAAAATGAGCAGGCCGACGCCCTCGCAAAGGCGGCCAGTCAACAACTGCCGCCCCACGACGGGGCATTTTATGAAGTGCTACCGCAGGCGGCCATCGCGCAGGACAACCGGGACGCGGCCCTTGTCCACCACATCACCCAGCAGGGTGACTGGCGAGAGCCCATCTTCAATTTCCTGCAGGGCATCGCCAAGCCAGAAGACTCCGCCGAGCTTCGGCGTCTGCAACACCGCGCCAGGTCCTTCCAGGTGTACGAAGGGACACTTTACAAAAAGGGGTCTGCGCACCGCTCCTGCGCTACCTCTCGGGCGAAGAGGGGAAGAACCTCCTTGCAGAAATCCACGCAGGCGTGTGTGGGTCTCACCTGGGGCCGAGGTCATTGGTCAGCAAGGCATTCAGACAAGGCTTTTACTGGCCGACTGCCATCACGGACGCCCAGGATCTTGTGCGTAGGTGTCAAGGGTGCTAGTGGATGGCACGTATCATCCGCAGGCCCCCGACGAACCTCAATCCCATTCCCCCGGTGTGGCCGCTGGCGCGCTGGGGTGTCGACATAGTAGGACCACTTCCACGAGCCCCAGGGGACTTGCGGTTCGTGGTGGTCGCGCTGGAATATTTTTCCAGATGGCCAGAGGCGGTGGCCCTGGCCAAAATAACCTCAGCGGCCATGCAACACTTCCTCTGGCAGAACATCATATGTCGCTTCGGCATGCCCAGGGAGCTCACCGTCGACAACGGCCTGCAATTCGACGCCACCCTATTCAAAGAGTTCTGCGACGGCATGGGCATCATGCTCCGATTCGCCTCGGTTGGGCACCCCCAGTCCAACGGAGCGATCGAGAGGGCGAACGGCGCCATCTCCGTCGCCGTCAAAAAGCGTCTGGTCGGGTTGCCAAAGGGCAAGTGGCCGAGCGAGCTTCACAGCGTCCTCTGGTCCCTTCGCACAATGGTAACACGCCCGACGGGGTTCACGCCTTTCAAGCTCCTTTTTGGTGACGAGGCAGTGACGCCTGAGGAAATCAAGGCTGGCTCACGGAGAGTCCTCGTCCAAGCACCCGACGAGGAGCGTCGCGTGTCCTTGGACCTCCTCGACGGGGTGCGGATGAGCGCAGCCCGGCACATCAAAAAGTACGCGCGGCAGACAGTGCGTACCTGGGATCGTGCCATATATCCACGAGGGTTCAAGCCTGGAGATCTAGTCCTCAGAACGGCGCTCAATGCGGAGACCGCTGGCAAGCTCAAGTCCAAGTGGGAAGGTCCATACATCGTGGCGGAAGCATTACAAAAGGGGGCGTACCGCCTCGCCACACTTGAGGGACAGACCCTCCACCACACATGGAACGCGGACAAGCTGCGGCGATATTACGCGTAAAAGCGGAACAGAACCTATAGCGGCATCACCCCTTTGTTGTACGATGCTGGCCTGCGCAAACGGGAGTTCAATAAAATTCGCCGTTCGCAAAAAGCACTATTTCGTCTAACCGGACAGCGGGGGGACGCACTCGTGCGCACTCTCCGGAGTATAAATAAGACGCAGATGTTTTCCCTGTGCACTGTATGGAGTATAAACAAGACGCGAATACCGTGCATGCACAGGCGTTGCTCCTGTGCATACTCTTCGGAGTATAAATAAGACGTGGATGTTGATCCCACGCACTCTCCGGAGTATAAATGAGATGCAGATGTTTTCCCTGCGCATACTGCGGAGTCCCCAACCGCGTAAAACGCCGGCCCAAATAGCAGCATACAACACTGAGAGCAAGTGATACTTTGATTCATCGCAAAAATATGGGGATTACATGGCTACAAGCATGAGCACAAGTGCAACCCCCCACCTCCCCTCCCGCGACCTGGCTAGCTGCTCAGCCTTCACGCGGCGCCGACGGGCCCGCGTCACCGTCGTGGCGCCGAAGAACTCCTTCGAGCCAGCGAAGGAAGTCCCCTCCCCCGTGTAGTGTCTACTGCATTGCAACCCTCGCCGCATCCTCCCCGACATGACCCCAGATCCGTCGGTGGGAGTTCTGGAGGCCAGGCTTGATGGAGCGAATAGCGTCCGACAACGCCTCCAGTCGGCCAGGAAGATCCAAGCGAGGATTCACCAGCTCGTGGATGTGTCGACACCCATGCGTGTGAAGCAGGGCGAGGGCGAGGCAGGCGCCAAGATAGCCGCAATGCTCGCCGAAGGTCCTCGCACTGTGGGGAGCAACGCCTGCCCCCTCCTCGATCAGCCCAAGCGTCTCCATCAGGTCCTCCGGTCCATGCGCAGCGTCCGGCACGTCAACGCACAGATCTCGGAGAGCCCGATTTAGAGACTCCATCGTCTTCCACGCCGACATGGACGCATCGTCCAAGGCGCGGTCCTTCTCCGCAACAGTCTCAGCCAGCTGGGTTTTCTCCTCCTCTAGGGCGGAAATCTACTGTAGGAAGGAGGCACGTTCCTCTGCCGCGGCACGCTTGACTTCCTCGACAACGAGTCGCGTGGCCGCCAGGGCGCTCTCCAGCGCGCGAAGCTCTTCGTCCTTCGTCACGTGAGCATCATCCGCGTCACGAAGGTGGGCTTCTAAGGCCCTCCGCTCCCGGATGCGGGCCTCGTCTAAGGCTTCGCTGATCACAACGTCTGGAAGCAGCAATAAGAGTGAGCGGGTGCCCGGTAACACCGTACAAAACACAAGCACACATACTTACCCTCATCTTCGAGGCCCGCAGCGCGAGTGCTAGGAGGTCTCCCTCGCACGACGACAACATCCGTCGATCGAGGCTGCCGCTGGCGCGCTCCGCGGCCGCAGTAAGAACACGAAGTATTTCCAGGCGCGAAAGGAAGTCAGAGATAACGGGCTTTGACTCCGCCGTGTCAGGGGCTGCGGAAGCTTCGGCCGCTTCGACGCTGACAGAAGACGGCGGGACGCCCTGCAAAGGGTTCGCAACTTCGCGCACACCCCCGTTGCTCGATCCTTCACCACGCCCGGGAGACCTTGTCTCGCCTGATGTCGACGAAATGAGCGAGCAAATCGGAGAGAGTTTCGCGAAGTCATGCGAAGAAAAGGAACCGTGCCTACCTTCTGCACCCCTCGCTGCGACAGGAGGTGGTGCCTCTTCGGTCGCCAATCGGGGTGCGAGCGCCTCAGTGCGCCGCGATCCCGAGTACGGGGCCTGCAACGCCGTAGCGACCCCTTGGAGGCGGGGGGACTGGACTCGAGGGCGTTTTGCCCGGGGAACCGAAGGCGATTCTTCCGTAGAGCTAGCAGCCGCAGCTCCCGTCCCATCTTCAGTTTCCGCCACGCCGGATGCATCCCGCACAGCCGCCGCAGGTGGCGAAGTAACGCCGGCCGCGGCACTCTCGCCAGGAATGGTGTTCCCCCCAGATTGGCGGGCTCTGACTCATCGACGGTCGTACTCGAAGGCTCGGCAGCGCCGACGGACGGTGCCGCCAGTGCCTTCAAGACGTCGCGCGCCCCCGAACCGGTTCGGTCGGACTCGTTGCCGGTCGAATGTCCCGTCCCAGCGGTGCCACCTGCCGAAGCGGCTGGCGGGCGGGATACGGCAACCTCGGAGCGGGCCCGGCGCTGCGAAGACCACGCCCCTGCTCGGCTACCACCGCCGTGATGGCTCTGAGCCCCTACGGGAGTCTCCACCGGCACCGCGCGCTCGGGTACGGCAATGCCCAGAACTTCGCACGTGCGGTTAACTCGCCCCTGCTTCACCGCTTTGGTCGCGTCCTCGCATAGCTTGTGCTCCTTGAGCGTGTACGGGCCAAGGAATGCCACAACCGCTCGTTCCGCGTCTTCTAGCTGAGCCGCTAAGCAAAAGATAACACGTCGGTCAGACAAGGGCTGTGCAGACGCACAAAGGCAGGTGTACCACAGGCTAAGTGACTTACAAGGAGCGGAAGGTGGAGGCAGGCAGGACAATGGCGGGAGAACCTCGTCCTCTCGGTCGTCACCCAGTCGCTCATACTTCCACCGGGCGGAGAGTGGTGCCACCCTGTACATTGTGAACTCTTCGGCCAGATCCCGCATACTTAGCCGGCGGGCGACGCCGGCAAGCCTCCACAGCTTTTGCGCGTCACCAACCTGCGGCTTCACATTTGGCGCACTGTTGAACGAGATCGGCCCGCCTCGACATAGCAGGCCGTTGGTGCTGGTCACGACATAATAAAGCCACTGCCGCGTCCAACCGGACTCCCACTTCCCCTGGGTGGCCGCCGCGGGGAACAATGTCGAACATGATCCCTGTAGCACGAAGTCCACACTGCCAATGTTCGACACAGCCCCCTCCCCAACTTTCTTGGGTCGGCAGCACGCGTCGTGCAGGATGGCGAACAGGCTTGCGCTGGGACGCCGGCCCTCTGTCCGCGACGCCCATGTAAAAATAGCCAGGCGGACTATTGCGTTTGGCATCAGCTGTGCCAACTCCAGCCCGTAGGCCCGCAGGACTTCGCCCACAAACGTCGTTGAGGGCATTCGAAGGCCGACGTCGAAGAACGCGACAAAAACGATCGCCTCTATTGCCTGGGGCTTCGGCACCGTTTCGCCGCGATGGGGTAGGCGAGCCCCATCGCGTTCCGCGATCTTCCCTTCCCGTACAAGCCACTGCAGCGTCTCCTCTGTTACGCGGCTCCTCCCCAACACACGGGAGCAGCGGCCCCCTGAGTACTCCATGGCGTCCCACCGCTTGTCGGCACGTGAACGCCCTCGCAGCACCAAGTCATACCCTCCAGAAGGGAAGGACAACTCGTCCTGGCCGGACAAGGAGTCGCCGCTAGGACGACGGGGGGCGTCGTCGCGGCCGGCCATTGTCCTCTACGACCACGGCAGAAAAAAGAGCAAAAACAGGAGCAAGTGGCGCTACCGGCAGCACGGAGCAAGCAAGGCTAGGCGATAGGCGAAACAGAGTGCCCCCACCACAGCGATGGCACCTTATAAAGCCCGCTCGCCTCCCCCACGGCTTGAAGCACAGCTAGGTCAAGTCCCTAAGCGGTTCGACTGCCCACGACTTGGAAAGAAGAACCGTCGGCACCTGGAGGAGCGTGCTGGGTAGGTGGCCAGGCAGCGCACAACGCCGCCACGTGCCCCCGCTTCCCTAGGGAAGAGGCGAACTGTCGCAGCCACGCAACCGCTCACATCCTACGACGCACCAGTTACAAGCCGCCGCGTGCCCCACCCATGGGAAGGTTGTCTGCACGACGCGACAGCCTGCCCTCTAACAGGTCAGGCGTCGGCACGATTCCAGCCGCCATTAAAAGCGCACTACCAGACCAGGGGTCACAACGGTTTCCAACCGCTGCCGCCCGTTCGAAGGGTAAGGGACGGAGCGCACGCGTCTACTTCGACTAGGCGCCAGCCTTCGCTGCCACCCATTCGAAGGGTAAGGGACAGAGCGCGCCCGCGTCTACTTCGACTAGGCGCCAGCCTCCGCTGCCACCCGTTTGAAGGGTAAGAGACGGAGCACGCGTGCGTCTGCTTCGACTAGGCGCCAGCCTCCGCTGCCACCCATTCGAAGGGTAAGGGATGGAGCGCACGCGCGTCTCCTTCGACTAGGCGCCAACCTCCGCTGCCACCGGTTCGAAGGGTAAGGGACGGAGCACGCGCACGTCTACTTCGACTAAGCGCCAGCCTCCACTGCCACCCGTTCGAAGGGTAAGGAACGGAGTGCGCGCGCGTCTACTTCGACTAGGCGGCGCGCGTCTACTTCGACTAGGCGCCAGCCTCCGCTGCCGCCCGTTCGAAGGGTAAGGGACGGAGCGCGCGCGTGTCTACTTCGACTAGGTGCCAGGCTCCACTGCCACCCATTCGAAGGGTAAGGGACGGAGCGCGCGTGTCTGCTTCGACTAGGCGCCAGCCTCCGCTGCCACCCGTTCGAAGGGTAAGGGACGGAGCGCGCACGCGTCTACTTCGACTAGGCGCCAGCCTCCGCTGCCGCCTGTTCGAAGGGTAAGGGACGGAGCGCGCGCGCGTCTACTTCGACTAAGCGCCAGCCTCCGCTGCCACCCGTTCGAAGGGTAAGGGACGGAGCGCGCGCGCGTCTACTTCGACTAAGCGACAGCCTCCCCTGCCACCCGTTCGAAGGGTAAGGGACGGAGCGCGCGCGCGTCTACTTCGACCTATTTCGACTGCCTCAATTAGCCAGCCCCAGCGTCGGCTCCGACTTCGCCGTCAGACCTTGGGCTCCGCTGCGCACTAAGGCTTCGCAAGTTCGTAAGAGTTCACAGCCTACAGGGATGGATGGGGCCAAAGGACTCGGCGACATGGCTTCGGCCCTGTGAAGCCCTTCACCATGAGAGGCTCCTGTTGTATGGGTGGCCCCCACCTAAGCCCAGCAGGCCTGTTAGAAGGTTATAGGGCCCAAAATGGGACATGTGTAATGACATAAATGCCCCTGAGGGGGATGCTCGGATGTAAGGGTATAACTGTAAAAGCACTCCCCGTATGGATACATATATACGATACAGGCCATGGGGAAGACCCTAAGCCACTACCATCTCTCTCTCTGTTTGGTCTGTAACCACAACATTAAGCATTTAAAGCCATGAAGATTATCCAAAATGACCATTAAGTACTACATCAAGCTATAACTCAATAGAATGCTATCTAGATCATGACAAGATATATATAAATCAGCTAAACCAAATAGATGACAATATGAAATATAGTGCAATTTGTGAGCATGTCAAGTCATCCATGATCAAAGTCTAGCTAGAGGTATCCAAGGATGATGCAAGCCATGTCAATAAGCTAAGCGGAACCAAGAAGCTAGTATTGAGTCAAATTAGAGTGCTATACGCTCAAGAATGAAACATTGGTTCAAGTACTTGGTTCTTTTTGTAGCTTAAGCAAATTGAGCACAAATGACATATTTTCTTTTGAAGCTCATGGTTGTGTCCAACCAAAAAATTTTCAGTCATGTGCTAGATCTAAATCCTTATGCGACCATTCCATGCAAAAAGCTTAAGGAGATGATCTTGGTCATCCAAAACTCCCCCTGAGTTCATGCCTAGTACAATGGCAAGCCGTCTCATGAGAAAGAATTAATGAGATCAGTTTTTTCGCACAAAAGAGAGCTTTTTGCATTCATAAAAGGTTTTACTAACTTAAGCATCATCAAGAACTAGCATAGCTCAATCTAAAGCTCAATAGAGATTCAAGACTCAACTCAGCCAATTTGACATGGCATGAATCATAAAAGGATAACTAGATAAAGACTAATCTCGATAGCTAGCATGACAAGTTTTAATTCAAGTTGAGCAATTTTAATGAACTTATCATGGCAAAAGCTAGTCTATACATATGATGTCATGATAAATCTAGCAAATAAGCATAAGTCATGGCAAGAGTAATGCATTGTAAACATGTCATAAACGGATAATAATCAAGGCTCCAAGAAGTTATATTACATGTAGAATGCAGAAAATCCAGCTCCCCCTCAACATGTGATGCAACTTTTAGTTCAAGTTGAGTTATGCCAAAATTAAGCTCCAGAAGCTCCCAAATGAACTCCCACTGAACCAAAGCAATAAAAACGAGAAGCTGGCAGGAAAATCAGAAAGGGCAGTCCTTAAAGCATAGTGAGATGTAGAGGATGCTATGGCTCAGACTGACTCTCATCTACCCCATATGACTCTAGGACTATTAGCCGGTAATCTAGCACACTAAGGAGCAAACACGTACCCTGTCTACCCAAGGGTGGTCCGACCCTTGCTAGAACCTAAAAGCAGTGACTGAGCTCAACCTAGTGAGAAGAGAAGCAGCTAATAGAGCAGCATCCTAGATCACAAGATGAGAGAAAGACGTCTAAGCAACTAGACTAGAGAGACACTTTAACCTATGCTAGAAGGACTAACCCAATGTACCCCGAATACAAAGCAACAGTAAGGAGCAAGAGCATAATCAATATAATAAAGCAGTAAAGCACAAAACTCCCCCTCACAACAGCCCATAAGGACAAACCACCCCAAGCTCTCCCCGCAGAGCTGAAAACCTAGAGCTATCCAATGGCTTGGTAATAATATCAGCCAACTGGTGGTCACTCTCCACAAACTGGAGCACTATGTCACCCTTTTCTACATGGTCTCTAAGGAAGTGATAGTGAATATCAATATGCTTGGACTGAGAATGCTGCACTGGGTTCTTAGCAATGCTAATCGTAGAAGTGTTATCACAAAAGAGTGGAACACTGTCGATAACTAACCCAAAGTCCCGCAGGGTCGAGACCATCCAAAGTACCTGGCTGCAGCAACTGGCGGCAGCAACGTACTCATGCATAAGTATGATTTGTTGATGCATTTATGCTTTCATATATCAAACGGTGCTATTTGATGTGTTTCTTGTCTGTGATGGCTGCAGGACGTCGAGGCGGAGTCGTGGCGAGACACGAGGTGACCGGACTAGGCGCAGGTGGCGTTGAGGTCAGAACGGTCGGATGTGTCAAAGACAGTGGCGATTCGCTGTGGTTGCGAGTCGTGGACGACAAGGAATGCAGAAGCTTCCCGGAAGATGCAGGAGGGGCGAATTGGTGATTTTGCATGGCTGCACAAGCGGGAGCGGGTTCTGTTCGGGTTTGGTAGGCGTAACGGGTTGGAGACCCGTTAGCCAAGGCCTATATAAGGAGAGGGTGTCTCCTTGGGGGCTGCATGGCTTTGGGAGAGAGTTAGGGTTTTAGTGAGTCAAAAAAGGCTTTGAGAGGTAGTTTTGCCTTTGAAGCTTTAGTGGTTGGGAGAGGCAGTCTTCTGTTGCTTCTTGTCCCCTACATTGTCTCTCTGTGTGTGAGTTCTTGGAGAGAGTTCATCCCTTCTCAAGCATGTAGTGGGGAGATGGAGAGGGAGAGGGAGAGGGAGAGTTAGACCTCATGTAATCCTTCTTGTTCTAATGTCCAGGCGTATCGTGACTCCTTTGTAATCCTTTTGATTTGGAATGAAAATCTGGAAGTTCTTCTCCCGTGCTCCTGTTTGTTCTTTGATGCTCTCAATGCTTGATTTTTGAGTTTGTGTGTTTCTTGTTGTTTCTTGTTGGGGAGTGCCAAAATGGGTTACTCTATGTTGGGATGATGCGTCAAGATCATTTGATCGACTTTTCCCAGAGCAAATCGCATTTAATCTCAGATTTGGTTTTTGGGCTTCCTCTGTTCATCTTTTACTTTCTAGGGTTTTGATTCTTTTCTTGATTCCCTTGATGAGATGGCTTGAAACTTGAACTCACTAGTCCAGAGGTTATTACTAATCTTTGGGCTCAAATCTGAAATTCATGTTCTTGAGGTGGTTTCTCCTGGTTCTTTTGGTTCTTCTAGCTATTTAGATTGTCTCCCTTCTGTTTTTGGGTCAAAAGGATCAAAGGGAAACCTTGAATTTCTCTGTTGACTGGAATCTGCAAAGTCTGCATCCTGTCTAAAAATCAGCCTAACTGGTCTGTTCTCGGGAGGCCGGTCTGACCGGACTTTGCATAGCGGTCAGACCGCCCTACCAATGTCGGTCAGACCGGCAACACCGGTGCGGTCAGACCGGCAACAGAGGAGCGGTCTGACTGGTTCATTAACAGCGGTCTAACCGCCCCTCTGTGTTAGGTGCTGTGTTTCTCTGGTGTTTCTTTTCAGTGTTTATCTTTGCTCTCTTTTCTTTTTAGTAGTTGTCTAGTCATGCTTTCCAGAGAGATTAGGTTTCTCTCACCATAGTTTCTATAGCTATTGGTGAAGAGAAATTGCAAGTGGATTTTCGAGGGGTTAGTTTTTGAAATCGACATTCACCCCCCCCCCCTCTGTCGCCATTTCGGTCCTACAATTGGTATCAGAGTCGGTTAGGTCTTTTCAATAAATCTTAACCGGTCTCTAGAGCCATGGTGACGGACAAGTACTCGACCAAGCCCCCGATTTTCGATGGGATTGATTATCCCTTCTGGAAAAGCAGGATGGAAACTTATATCCAGGCTCAGGGGTACGCCATCTGGCGCAAGGTCAAGGTCCGGTTTGCTGTTCCTGCTGATGAGAACATCATTGCTGGAAATATGCATGATTTTGAGGCAAACGCTAAGGCAAGGAACATCATTATCCAGGGCCTGAGTCGTAGAGAGTTTGACCGCATATCTCATCTTTCATCCGCCTTCGATATCTGGGAGACCCTCGATACATACCATGAGGGCACCACCCAGATTAAGACGGTGCGACAGGACCAGTTCAAGCGAGACTACAACAAATTTGAGATGCTTGCTGGTGAATCTTTGGATGAGTGTTTTGCGTGTTTTTACAAAATTTTGAGCAACCTCCGAACGGTCGATCTCACATACCCCGACTCGGACAACGCTCGTCAGATGCTCACTGCAGTCGACCTACGTGTTTGGGAGATGAAGGTGACTACCATCAAGGACACCACCGGACTCTCTACTTTGACTCTTGACAGGTTGTACTCACGTCTCAAGACTCACGAGATTGACATTGCCTCTCGTAAGTCGAAGTCGCAGTCGATGGCTTTAGTCACCGATCCCACCTTGGCTTCTGGTCGTTCTTCTGATTCGCTCTGTGGTTTCTCTCTTGCTGCTCTATGTGACGTAACTGATGATCAGTTAGAGCAGCTTGAGGATGAGCAGTTGGCCCTCCTAGCCAAAAAATTTTCTCATGCTTACAAGAGGAGGAGGGATAGAAAGAAAGGAGGACCCGTGATTTGCTTTGAGTGTGGTGGCCCCAACCACATTCGGGCAAACTGCCCTAAGCTGGAGAAGAGCAAAGCTGACTACGGCGGTTCAAGCAAGAACGACTACACCGACAAGAACCGCAACAAGAAGCCTCCAGTCCATGCACAAGGAAAGAAGAAGTTCCGCGACCTTGGCAAAGCGGAGAAGCTCTTCCACCACGTCCTCACCGCCTTCGACGACCTGAACCTCAGCGAGGTGGAGGAATGGAGCGACGATGATGGGATGGGTAACCAAGACCCCAAGGGCGGCAACGACTTCTCCGGGATGTGCTTCATGGCCCTTGAGGGTGAAGTGAGCGACAGCCAGCTGTACTCCAACTCTGACGAGGTATTCCCTTCCTACGACCAGCTCAATCATGCTTTCCTTAAGCTAGGTGGATTTCATGCTAAATCCAGGGCTACGTGTACTGAGTTAGAGAAGGAAGTAGATAGACTATCACGGGAGCTTACTTCACTTACATATGCTCCCTCCCGTGATGATTGTGATACATGCTGTGCTCTGTTGGATGACATGGAAAAACTAAGGACCTCGCATGATAGTTTGTCCTCTGAACTTGATATTGCTAAGGTGGAGAATATTAGTCTGTTGGCTGAACTAGAGATGAGTAGGATTGCTTCTATTTCATCTACTCCTACTGAGACTATTGCTTGCCATGCGTGACGTCGTGCGCGCACGTTGGGGACAGGCGGCGATGTCGGGCAGCGCTTGGCAGGCGGCGGTGTCAGCAGCGACAGTGGGCGGCGGGGCATGCAACAAGATTCGAGGCGGTTCATCCGGGCTTTTCCCACGTCGCTGCTCAGCTTGGCTCTCGCGACCGTGTCTCTCGGCTTTTGGCCGGAGTTGAACGGTGGAGAAGGAGCCAGGCGCACGGGGGAAAAAGGAGGAGGGAGGAGAGGCTGCGCGCGGGGTCGGGCCCGCTGGCTAGGGAGAGAAGGCGTGGGATGGAGGCGGGGTCCGCATGGCAGAGGCGGGGGCGAGGGAGTGGGCTTGCAGCGTGCTGGAGCTGCTGGGCCGCTCGGTCGAAGCGGGAAGGGGCAGGCGGCAATGGGCAGTTTCGGCCAAAGCGAGGGAGGAGCGGGAGAGAGGGGAGCTGGGCTGGGTTGGTGGCCGGCCTGCTCCTTTTTTTCCTTTTCTTTTTATTTTCATTTTTTCTTTTTACTTTAGATATGTATTTAGTGTGTATTTATAATTCAAGTTTTATTTATTTCCTTTCTTGCTCACCTAGCTTCTATATTTATATTTTTGGCATTAAATTTGTAGGTGCAGGATTTTAATATATCTATTCATATATGTGGGCATTTATTTGCTTACTTTCATGGTTATTCATGCCATTATTTTTAGAAATGGGTTTTTAGGTTTTTTAACCAAATTTTTCTCTTACTTTTATGGATCATCTTTTCAGATTCACATTTTAAATTTTAATTCTCTATTATTTAAATATATTTGTTTCTTCTTGATCCTCTTTAAATTTTTGGATCCTCAACCAAATTTTTAGAAAAATACCATAAACTCCAAATCCAAATAAAATATATTGCAAAAATAATTCAAAAGCTTCCCATTTTTCAAATTTAAATTTTCAGGATGTTACAACGTCCCTCGTTCTCTCGCGGTTAAGGCAAGTATAATGATGGATACAATATGATTGATTTACATTGTGAGCAATTGTGTGCCTATGATTGTGTCGAAGGCGTATATGGTAATGTTCATGGTTGTTTGAAAGTTATGAAATTCATGAGTGTGAATATTGTAGTACGAATAAGTTTTCCTTGTGCAAGGTTGTTGTGGATGCACGTTTTTATTAAACTGAGACTTGCACACATATGCATCATGCTGGCTTATTGAAGTCTTGGTCATGTAATGACCAAGCATTTGAGGTCCCCGTCATGTTGATGATGGGCTAAAGGTCTCCATGCTTGAAGACCATGGGCTCAGGTCTCCATACTTGCGGAGTATGGGCAATTGGTCCCTGTACCAGATGGTACAGGCATGGGTGTATGTCGACGGATGCACACTTTGCATTACCGGTAAAATGCAAAAGAGAAAGAGAAAAGTGAAAGATATTGTTGATCATATTGCATAGCATGTGTTTATAAGTAACTGATGGATTTTCTTATGGAGTGGTGTGCATGTATGCTATTGTTATCATTTATTATATTTGCTGAGTCGTTGGACTCACTCTTATTGTTGCTGTGTATTAGGTACCCGTATGAGATCGGCATGCATGGGGGAAAGGAAGAATTAGTCTTGTTGCATTTTGCACGTTCCACCCATAATGGAGGGAAAGGCAGAAAATTAAATAGTGGATGAATGAATTACTTTAAGTACCTTTATGGCCAATGCTTGCTGGAATTAAACTATAATAAATAACTGGAATTCTTTTATGATGCTCCTATTCTTTATCTAGATGCTAGGCCTATGGTTGTCCTAGAACATATAGTCAATCTTGATTAGTCATGGTCATAATACTTGTTGGTTGTCTATTTTTATTGAAACTGCTTGTGGAAACCTCTGACATAGACAACTGTACAAGGGAGGTTCTGCCGAAATTTTGTGAGATGTAGTTAGTTATCCTTGTTTCATTACTAGTTTGGTAGCATTCCAGGCCATTGCATGGCTGGGGTGTTACAGTGGTATTCTTTTCTATTCCTAAATATATTTCTGTTTGTTGGTTAGCCTCAGGAAATACTAGCCATGCCCTCTGAAACAAGCATATCAACACAGTGTTCATCTAATTCACATTCATTCATTTCAGAAATAAGAACATCCATTTCATAAATCAATTAACTGAAATGAAATAAATTATCCATCCGTGAACAAATACACACATGTACAGTTAAGCTCAATCTTATCCCAATCAAATTCATTCTACATTGTTGAACACACCATCTTCTTTTACGACTTCAGAGAGCAAGAAGTACGCACACAGTCCTCGAATTTATTTGAGATCAGCCTATTCCAATGGAGTTGTATCATGGATGCAACCTGTCAGTAGGAACATTAATGTTGTGCATACATATATAAATTGATAAGTATGAAATAATTATCATAAGATTGACAAACTTGAGTATCATCAGTCTTCATGGAATTGAGGAGCAGTTACATATTGTGGCCAACATAGAATCCAGAGGTGTTGCCCAGCTACTGCTAGTGGCACTACAAAAATAGAATTTGTTAGTTCGATAGGCATTACTATGAAGTTTTACATAGGATTAATGTGTACTAGGGAATACTAATAAATCTAGATCGTGTCGCAGGGCATCGATTCCTTCCTTGGATTTCCATACCTTTTCAACATACGTGACAAACAACCTACAAGGTTCCAAAAGTTAGCCTTAGTTATTGGGCAGGAAGGAAAGACTACAATAGAGTTATCTATGGAGGAAATATGTTTACCTATTGATTAATTGTTGGACAACTATGTAGTGTTTTTTGTTCTTGTTTTGGGAATCAAGGTATATTACTCTGTTTCATTTTGGTATAATTACAATTAGAATCTAGTGGAACCCACACAGGTATGTCGTCATGGTCATTAAACCTAAGTTCATGTTGCTTATAAAGTACAAATCAATAAGTATGCCACTAGTGTAGCACTTACTCCTATTTGTAGGGCATAAGTATAAATTCCTTATTGCAGTGAGCCACCAATGTCGTTATTATGTAATTCTAGACAAAGGATGTATCCTCCTTGATGGTATCCATGGAGACCAAGTTTGGGTCGAGGAAACCAAATAGGGAATTACAGGAAGATACAATGATACCTTAGCAAGAGGTTCTTCCTTCACCTCTATTCCCTCGATGTCATTTGATTGATTCTTACACTTGCATCGAGGTGTGTTACATACTGGACATACATGCATGTTTGCATACTCTTTACGGTAGAGAATATAACCATTTGGACATGTATGTATTCTTTCTACTTCTATTCCCAATGGATAAAGAACCTTCTTGGCTTTGTAGGTAGTTTTGGGCAACTCGTTTTCCTCCAAAAGCATACCTGCTAAAAGATCTAACAGTGCCCTGAAACTCTTGTTGGACAATCTGTTGCTTGCCTTTAATTTCAGCAGTTCAAGCATAGTTGACAACCTCGTGTACTTTGACTTGCAACACATGAACAAAGGAATTTAACATACTTTCTCTCATCACAGTTCCCTTCTGTATCGCAAAGCATCTAATCCAGGTTATCATCATATAGCCTATCCAAATCGGAACCACAACCGACATTATCTGGTGATATATCACTGACTTCACCAGCGATGTTATTATTACTACCTTCCTGTGTAATCTACTCTTCACCACAACTGGTCCAACATGCATACCCCTTTCTGAAACTCCTTCGAATCAAGTGCATTTCAATCTATGCTTAGTTCTTAAACATCTTTAGATTCTCACCGTCAATGCATGGACAATACATATATTCCACTCCTTATTCAGCATATCCTCCTCAGAAACTCTTGTAAAGCAGAAACGCCATCAATGTACTCTTCACTCCACGAATCCCAATATACATCCAGCCTCGTTCCTACGTCGCACATAAAACAATTTACTATTAGATATTGAATTAATTAATTAGTATACTATATATGTATGATCTAAATTAAGTAGCTATATGTAACAAGAATAATTAATTACATTGAATTAAGTAGAAATAGACTATGAATTAACTAAACCCTAAACCATACTAGATGTAAATAATCTTCTCTCTAAATCAAGCTAGCTAGATCTAAACCATCTTTAATTCTCTTTTCACCAAAAGCTAGATCTAAATTACAATACAATTAGGAACAAATAACTTAGTAGATCTACAATTACTCTTGCCAAATAGTCTCCTTTCACCAAATTGCCTCAAAGCTCCACCTCAAGCTTAAAGTAGCAGTGTAAATCTGGAATTTAAAATAGAGGATCAGTGGGTCTACACAATTAATATAGTGGAATTATCACAGATGGTTTTTAATACAAACTGTCTGTGATAAACTAATTATCATAGACAGTTTTTAATACGAACCATCTGTGAATTATCACAGATGGTTCAAAGGAAAAACCATCTGTGATATTTCATAATATCACAAATGGTTCTTATTAATAACCATCTGTGATACTTTACAAACGGTTTTAACAATGAACCGTCAGTGATATTTCACTTTCATAGATGGTTTTAGCCCAGGCAGAAACACAGATAGTCTCTAAACCAAAACCGTCTATGATTATATTTAATACTAACAGTTTTGGGTTATCGTCTGTGATGTGGCATCTAGTATTAGGCTTTTTGTTGTAGTGTGTAAAGTCCAGTAGGCTTCTGATGCTCTACCTTGACTTTTTGGCAGGTGTCTCTAGTTTCAATAAACTCAGCAATCTCTCTCTTCATGCTGACCCACCAATATCTCTCTCTCAGGTCCTGGTACATCTTAGTATGACGTATCATGAGCTTCATCTAGAATCTTATCCTTAATCTTTTTGTTATTGGGCACACAGATATGATTCTCGAACCAAACAGTTACATGTTCATCTTCACTGAAACCGGTGGCTTTTCCTCTTCTCATGTTCTTCCTTATACCTTTGATGTCTTCAGCAACCTTTTGAGCTTCCTGGATCTGATCTGGTAAGGTTGATTCAATTTCTAGAGCCAGGAGAATACTTCGATCAACTAGGTTTAGGTTAAGACGGACAACTTCCTGCTAAAGTTGAGTCTGTACCTCTTCTGCTAATGTGCATTTTGCATAGGTTTTTCTGCTTAATGCATTTTCTACAACATTGGCCTTGCCCAGATGGTAGTGGATTCTAAGATTATAATCCTTAATTAGCTCTAACCACCTTCGTTGCCTCAAGTTAGGTTCTGCCTGAGTGAAAATATACTTCAAGCTCTTATGGTCTGTGTAAATCTCACAACGGTTACCAATAAGGTAATACCGCCAGATCTTCAAAGCATGGACCACTACTACTAACTCTAAGTCATGAGTGGGAAAGTTACACAAGTGAGGTCTCAACTAGTGTAATGCATAGGCTACCACCATGTCTTATTGCATCAGAACACAACAAAGTCCTTGCCAGGAGACATCACAGAAAACCTTAAAATACTTTTGTATATCCGGCAAAATGAGTACTGGTGTTGACACTAATTTTTTTCTTGAGAATCTAAAAACTCTGGTCATAGGCTTTTGTCCATTCAAACTTCTCTTCCTTTAGAAGTTGAGTCATGGGCTTGCCTATCTCGGAGAATCCTGCTATGAAGCATCGGTAATAACTGGCAGATCCAAGGAAACTCCTGATCTCAGTTACTGACCTAGGTTGCTTTCAATCTATTATTGCTTCAACCTTGGAGGGATGTACTACAATTCCTTCAACTTTCACAATGTGCCTAAGAAAGGCTACCTCCCTTAGCCAAAATTCACACTTGGTGAATTTGGCATAGAGTTGGTGCTTCTAAGTTTTTTCTAGAATTATTCGGAGATGATCTTTGTGCTCTTCCTCATTTTTAGAGAAAATGAGAATGTCATCAATAAAGATCACTACAAACTTATCCAAATACTCTATGAACACCTTGTTCATCATACTCAAGAAGTAGGTCGATGCATTTTTCATTTCAAAGGACATGACTGTGAACTTGTACTTGCCATAATGAGTGGAAAAAGTAGTCTTGGTTATGTCCTCTTCTCAAATCTTCAGCTAGTGGTATCTTGACCTTAGGTCTATCTTGGAGAAAAAACTTGTTCCCTTCAACTGATCAAAAAGATTACCAATCCTGGGCAATGAAACTTGTTTTTGATGGTGGCATCATTGAGTGCTCTGTAATCTACACACATACTTATTCTACCAACTTTCTTCTTGACAAAGAGAATGGATGCTCCCCAAGGTGATGAGCTTGGTCTAACATAACCTTTATCCTCAAGTTCTAGAATCTGTTTCTTCAATTCGGCTAACTCATTAGTTGGCATATAATAAGGTCTCCTCAAAATTAAAGTGGTACCAGGGACTAAGTCGATCATGAACTCAATGTCCCTATCTAGTGGTATTCTAGTAAGTATTTTGGAAACACATCTAGGTATTCTCAAATGATTGGTACTTCTTCTATACCTTGGAGATGGTTAAGGGTACACTCTTCTATTATAGAAATCCTTGGTACAAATTTCACTTCCATTCCTTAACCATTGGTGATAGTGATGGATTGAGAGGCACAATCTATCTTTTATTCTTTGATAACTAGTTCATACCAAGAATAACGTCCAATCCTTAGGAGTCCAAGACTATCAACTGAGCTAGAAATGGTACTCCTTTAACAAGTAGATCCACTTTTTGACACAAAGTCCTAGCTCTCATTTCTACTCTCGAAGAATGAGCTAGCATGCAATTGCTAAGAGGAATTAAACCCAACCCATTCTTAACCACAAAGCTTTGGAAATGAAAGAATATGAAGCACTAAAATCAAATAGAACTGACCCTGGTACTAAGTTTACTAGAAACATACCCAACACAACATCTAGTGCAGCCTAGGCTTCCTCATCGGTGACATGATTCACATGCCGTTTGATGAAGTTCTAGGGCTTCTTGAAAGCTTTCTCCGAGTTTTGACCTCTCGATGATATGACATAAGTAGCCTGAAGCTTCTTAGGGCAGAATTTTGTGAAGTACCCTATCTCCTTGCAGTAGAAGTAAGTCACTCAATCAGATGGAGTGGTGTTCTTCTGCACTTGCCCACTAGCAGGAATGTTGTGAATTGTCTGAGGGGCAAAGTGATTAGCTTGGAAAGGCCCCTAGGTTGCTACTGGCTTGAAGTTGCCTTATTGTGGTGGGGTGCCACGAGCCTTTGGGAAACCTCCTGGGTTGACCTTCTGAGTAGTGTTTCTCCTCTTACGATTCTCCATCTCAACATGTTTGCCCTCTTGGCGAATGGCTTTGCTGATAAGCTGATGGAAGTCAGAGTAGTCGCTGGAGAGAAGTTGCATGGAGATGTTGTCATTGAGGCCCTCCAAGAATCTCTCCTGCTTTGCTTCATTAGTAGCAACATCTTCTAGTGTGTAGCGTGCTAGCTGGTTGAACTTCTGGAGGTACTTACTCACCGTTCGTCCTCCTTGGTGCAAAGCTCGAAACTCTCTTCTTGAGAGTGATGGTGCCAGTGGGAACATGAGCCTTACAAAAGTTCTACATGAACTCATCTCAGGTGAAGGCACACACATTAGCATGACCAGCAGTGAAAGTGTCCCACCACTCTAAAGCAGGTCCATTCTGCTGATGGGAGGCAAAGAGGACTTGCTCCCGATCACTACACTGGATGATGTCCAGCTTCTTTCCAATGGCTTGAAGCTATTCATCTATATCCATAGGTTCGGTGCTACCAGAGAATGTTGGGGGACATCTCCTCATGAACTCCAATAGTCGAGATTGTGGAGCCTGGGCTAGTGGTGGTAGTTTATGAGTAGGTTGAGCACGGTTGTTGATAGTTTAAACCAGCAGTTAGATGAGTTGATTCTGGTTGGCCATCATCTGGGCCTAGTCGGGTCCATTAGTAGGTGGTGGCGGAGGGATAGGAGCAGTTTGACTTCTTTGAGCTCCATTGTTGTTATTGCTACTACTGTCGTTGCCATTGTCATTGCTCCTAGTGTTCACCATCTACTTGGTGTTTCCAAAGGTTAGGGGAAGATAGAAAGAAACTAAGAGGGGTTTTTGTGTCCATCCCACTAACAAACACAAGAAAAGCATCCAAATAAATGAAGGAAACTTAGCAACTATATTTAATAATATTATTAAGATAACGTTTTGACTATTGACAAGAGAATAATAACTCACAAGCAACGTTCTCTTATTAACCTAAGACTTAAATCTCATGGTTTCCTAAGGGGCTTGTTTAAACTGGGCCATGTACTTTTGCTTATCCTCTGTGTCATGCTTCTTTGGTAGCAACTAGATGTAGTTGTCTCGCTGCACTGAGGAACCATCATTGCCAGAGTGCATCTTAGCTAACTCCTCCTCTGCCCTACGGAGCTAGTAGGAGATGAAGCTTAGCTCGTCCAAGGTAGACTGGTGAATAACCTTGGGGTCACCTTCATCCTTCGTGGTCATGAAGAAGCTGCTGGAGTTGGCGGGGTACATGCTAGGGTAGAATTAGAAAGTGGTGCCCCTCAACTCCACCTCGTAGATGCCCCTCAGCTGACAGATGGCTTCCCAAGCAGCATCTTAGATACTGGTGAAGAAGGTATTTCGAGGTTGTGGAGTGTCAAAGCTATGTAAGACGGCATCATCTCCTATGTTGGCAAAGATTAGTACCTTCACCCTCTAGCGTTCTTGATTGCCATAGGACTGAAAGTACCCTTGGTAAACTGATCGCACCTTGAACTTCAGCTACTAAAGGAGCTTCCATAGGAAAACGACCAAATGTTCGGCTTGGATTCCATGGGAAATCTTAGTGGGGTCTCTGCCATCTAAAATGGTTGAGAAGAAAAAGAATCATAAAACAATTTTGATAAAAGAACATGGTTAATTATAAGAATGGGAGAGATAAGTTTTATGATATTTTCAAAATTATATTTTCTATTAAAAATATGTCCTTATGGTGAATCAGTTCTATTCTATCTATGGTTACATCTAAGAGTCATTATGGCTCTAATACCATCTCTGTCAATCACAATAGTCTAGGAAAAACTAGTACACACAGTGGTAACAGGGATATATATCATGCATAATAACAAACTTCATTAAATAAAAGTGTATGGGCCTTCTGGCCAAATTTTACATCTTCACGGCCCATAGGCAAAATGTAAAGTAAATAACAGTGAAAGATAATAAATAAAGTAAAGAAGCCCAATAAGCCTGCCCACAGGCAAACGACAGTAAGACGTGATCTACTCGTCCTAATCCTCACCATAGTCGAAGCTGTCCTCCTCTGAGCAACAGAAATAAGTAAGGGTGAGCACAAAAATGTACTCCATAAATTACATGGGAAAATGCATTATTAATGTAAGGGCAACAAGTGAAGGTATATAGGGTTATTTGAGCGTAAAGCTAAATTTAAATAAATACAATAACTAAATGAAAAATTATCAAATTTAATACAATAAGTAAAAACATTTATTTAAATAAATTAATATTGTTAATTCAGGTCTAACCTAACACTAACCTAAACATGGGTACCCACCCAGACCATCTTTCTCCAAAAATTTTCTAATAATTCCATTTAAACCTGTTTTTGAAAAATAAATATAATCCATGAAAATTTTACTCGGCATACCCATGCTATGGGCATGGCTATCCAGAATAGTTTATACACTCTACAGAGGTGGTACAACTTTATCCACAAGATATGATTAACTCATAATATCGGCAACTACACACTTCCGAAGACGTGCGACTGAGAAAATTATAACAAAACCTTTACAATGCAAAGCCATTAACCTGGCCACGCATTCACTAAGATTTCACCCCAATAAAGAATCCACCAGATCAGGGCCCCCTCCTGTGCCATGTGAGACTTATAGTGGCCTATGTCACACTTACATTCAACCTATAGCGAGACTCAAGTTGGGTCCAAAAATTAGTTAGTCAGGACTATTCCATGCTAGCCTTGTGGTTGTACAGTGAGGCTTTGTAGCAGTAGCTAATAGATCGGTCCTTAATTGACTTTGGTAGACTTTCTACATACCCCTTGTGCCAAGCACCCACGTTGAGCCACCGAGTAACAACGTGTGCCAACAAGCACCTACCACCTTGCCTATGTTTAAACCAAGTTTTATGTTTTACTTTGTCAAATATTTCATACCTTCTTCACTCACCAAAGTCAAGAATACATTTTAAAACTCATCATTTTGTGTTAAAAAGTTATCCCAAGCCAAGGATTATTTCTAAGCATGGCTAAGCATTGCAACAAAGTTTTCTAGCTAATACTAGTGTATTAACTAGAGGTTAATTCTAGGGTAACAAGATATCAAATGTTCAATGCAAATGTGGTGATAACAATTAGGTATTAACTAAGTATTTAAAACTAAAATTGAAATACACTGAATAGGTACAGAATAATTTGAAACAACATAATTTTATTTGCAAACTGAGATAAACATGGTCAAGGTGTGTAACTTGCCTTTCTCTATGGATTAGTGAGAGTCGTAAAAGTAGTAGTACATGGAAAACATCGCCGTCTACATGTGAAAAATAACCAAATAAACTAAATAAAATTCATATAAACTGGAGATGCGAGGAGCTTGTTTTACCTAATTACGGGGCATGGGCACAGACGGAGGTGCTTGGCGACGAGAAGGGGCGACGACGATGAGGGGCTTTCGGCAGAGGGGCAGCTTCAGAGGTGCTCTTGCTCGGCAGAGGGGCTGACGAGGGTCACATAGGCACATTGATGTTGAAGACAATGACGGTGAGGCGCTTTGGAGTGGGGCAGCTAGAATTGCTCGCCAGCGACTATAGAGGAGCTTGAAGTAGCAGGCGCATGATGTGGTGGTGTTTGGGGACTCGGGAGGAAAGATTGAGTGGGGTGTTGAGGCGTGGAGGAACGATGAGGCATAGGAGGGGATTTATAGCCTCGGGGGTGGTGCTGCTCAGCAGCAACCTACCGAGCAGGGATGGCTTAGCAAGATGTTGCCAAGCAGGGGTAGCTCTACAGTACCTAGACCTGCCTGCTACCATGCCTACTCAGTCGCCTCCCTCGCTCGTACCAAGCTCTTAAGGCACGGCAAGTGACATGTGTCGCCTGCCACAACTTCCGAACTCAGGGAGGAGGCTATTTTTGCGAAATGGGTGTTCAGGGGTCAAAATTGAAAAAAAAAACATGGCTACACAACCAAATACATGAATGGTTCCCACTTTTTAGGTGAAAACATAAGTACTGTAAAGTACTCTGTTGTGGTAGCAAGACCAAACAATGAGTATATGATACTCTTTCTCCATAGGAGACATAGGAATGGGGGAGCTGGAGAACCCCACTTACGTGAGAGAGAGAGATTGTGAGGAAAAATGAGAGTGCTCCCTTGCCCTCTTAGGGATCTTTATATACATAGATGGTGTATGGAAAATACCTACCATGCCCCTAAATAGTTATAATAGGTGATGGTATATATGTACATTCCATTATGTGTACAATGGTGCTCCTATGGGCTTACTCTAAGGCTCACTAAGCCATCCTAATGGTCCAAGGGGTTAGGCACCCCACTATAGTACTCCCTTGATAGCAAGCTCTGAGGTCCCAAGGGGCGACCTGATGGAACTAACTGCCCCAGCCCCTTGGGCATCTGGATGCCCAAGGTCATCTGGAACGAGCTCTACTTCCCTTGCAAAGATGCAATCGCCCTATAGAGACCATGCCAGGTAGAGCCACCCTATCAAGGCGATGCCTTCGAGGCATGCGACGTGTAGAGGCAGAGCTGTTGAGGCAGGGTCGCACTACTGAGACGACGCCTACGAGGCTGGCAATGAAGTCCCACAATGAAGCCTTAGCTGTCCCGTCGAGGTCGTGCCCCCGATGTAGGCGACACGTAGAGGCTAAGCCGTCAAGGTAGAACCGCCCTACCGAGGTGATGCCTATGAAGTAGGTGGCAAAGACCCATGACGAAGTCGTAGTCATCCTGTCGAGGTCGTGCCTAAGAAATAGGCAGCACATGCGGGTAGAACCATTGTGGTAGGGCTGCCTAGCCGAGGCGACGCCTATGAGGAAAGCGACAAGGTCCCGCAATGAAGTCGTAGCCGTCTCGTTGAGGCCATGCCTCCCAAGCAGGTAGCACATAGGGGTGGTGCAACCGAGGTAGAGCCATCGTGCTAAGGCGATGTTTACAAGGCAGATGGTGAAGTCATGTGATGCAGCTATAGCCATCCTATAGAGGCCGTGCCTATGAAGTAGGCAGCATGTAGATGTGGAGTGTCGAGATAGAGCCACCCTACTGAAGTGATACCTATGAGGCAGACGGCGAAGACCCATGATGAAGCTGTAGTCGTCCCATAGGGGCACGTAGGGACGGAGTCATCATGATTGGACCTTATTGCCAAGGCGATACTTACGAGGCAAGCGACGAGATCCCGCGATGAAGTCATAACTATCCCGTCGAGGCCGTGCCTACAAAGCAGGTAGCACATAGGGGCAGAGCCGTTGAGATAAGCCGCCCTGCCGAGGTGATGATTATGAGACAAGTTGTGAAGTCCCACAATGAGGCTACAGCCGTCCTGTCGATGTCATGCCCCCGAAGTAGGCAACCATAGAGGCAGCACGTAAGATCTGTAAATTTTAATCCATACATTCATCGTTTGTGCAAATATGCATTAAAAAATCGCTAGTGTCATGAAGAAGCAATACTGCGTCAATACATTATTAATGTGCAATTCCGGTTCACTTGAATATATTGTTTTATGGTCCTGTTCTAATGTATTGGGACTTTTGACTTTAGATTTTTTTTAGCTGAAATTGCATAGTAATAACTGTTAGTTTTTCTGAGATATTTAATTAAAGGAAAATGAAGGAAAATATGAAAATGGTCTCTAAATACCAGAACTCATAGCTGTTTGGAACGAGATCTATGTGTCACAAGATAAGGTCAAACCTTTCAAAGTTCTCCGGCCAAAGGTTAAGTGACTAACATATTTTTTTCAGTTTATGGTTTATAGCTTATGATTTCTCTCGAATAAACAAATAGAATAACTTCTCCGCTGCCGTTTTGAAGCGACTTATCAGGATAGCCTTTTAAAGACAGCTTATTGGCTTCGGTTCATTCGCATGAGCACGCGCACTAGGGCCAAAAGTCATAAATCAGAACCATAAGTCATAAACCATTGCCAAAAATTACACATTTGGAATTCACCTGTGCTATATCGCAATCATGCAATGCACGCAGTGTATATTAAATATTGTTGTATGCATTGCACATCTGTGCTGTCAAATAAGCGTACATATATTTGTTGTGCTATATTGTAGTCCATGGAGCTCGGCCTCATATGTCCTTTTAAGCATCATTTATCGGGAGCTTATGGCCTTTTCTTTTTAGCTTTTCTATAGTAACAGATTTTTCTATAATAACTGATTTTTAAATGAAATATTTTTTTAAGACAAGTTTTACAAGTTGATTATTGTAAACACTATAACGATTTCATTTATATCGGCTAAAATCATGCGCAAGTTTCTTTCTGTCCGTACTATCTCTCACACGGCTTCTCTATCAACCATTACTATTTACTAGTTGTAGCCAAAAGCCACCGATCGAAGCTAAAAAGAATAGGCTCATATGTTTGCACCAACATATTGCTGAGACTTGCCATATTTTACATTTTTCTTCCTCTAAATTAGTCCTACATGTTGATAGAGCTTTGATTGGTATACTTGATATAGCTTGTGATTGGACCAGTTCAGGGCAAGCCCTTGTTGCCGTGCAAAGGCAATGGCAGCGGCTTATCCATAGCAGTCAGTTCGCATCCTTGCAACTTGCAACAAAGACCCTGGCTGCTGCAGTGCTGCAGCAAGACCCTGTTCTTTTGGGTGTACTTCAACTGCTTGCTTTTGGCTGCAGCTAATAACTTTTTCATAGCCGTCGTTCTGTTTGCTCTGTTTGTTTTAGCTTCTGGCGAGGCCCGGGATCAAAGGCCACAAAAATAGCCAAAAAGAATAGGGCAGGTCCTCAGCTTTGGCCAGGAAAGTAGCATGTGGTGGTGCATAGGTAAAGCTACAGTGCCTATTTGTTTTAGGCTATAGTTTATAGATTTTGGCTGCAACTTATTAATCTAATAAATAGTGATAAGTTGAGAGAAACTAAAAACCAAAAACCACTAAAAAAGTTAAAAAGAACATAGCCACACAATTGCAACAAACAGGAAACTGTCTTCCTGGCTACCTAGTTACATATACCCGGGTTGGTCATATGCAACAAAAGACCAAGCACAAGTTACTGTGCATGTGACAGGTTTATTAGCATGCCTAAGCTAAGAAATGTTGAACTTTCAAAAGAACCTGCTCCAGTGCACAGAATCCGGTGAGCGTGTTCAACTATGCATCACCAAGGCAACGACATGTACCTTGTTTTGAAAGTTACTGGGTGTTTCAGTAGGACTACTTGTGTGATTTTCAGTTTGAATGATTGGTCCTAACTATTAGTATGTCAAGTTAGATGAACCGCAGTTTAAGCCGCTGAATATGGCCCATGTTTAAAAGTGTTGTAGATTTTGGCTATAGCTTTTAGCTGAAATGACACACTATAATGTAGCAGTTGTTATCTTTTTTAAGGTATTCAATTAAAAAATAAAGAAAAAATAAAAAAGACACCTTTATATCTCCATAGATATTACAAAGAAAAAAGAAAAGGAGAAAAAAAGGGAAAAAAAACCATGTTAAGAAGCCAACGTGTTCCAAACGGTTATTCGTTTCTGAAATTCAGAAGTCATCTTTGTTTAGAACGGCGCATATAGCTGGAGGTACAAATTTAACCTTAGACCATCACAAGACACGCAAACTAACAAGGATAGAACAAAACCAGAGTCAAATGGGGAATCTATCACTTTATAAGGAGCAACACCGAATTGTGTGAACTGAACAGCAGCTTCTGGCAAATCTAGATGAAGTCATGGTTTGTCAAAGATCAGCATAATGGCAATATCCTTGTGAAACAGCTAGCACGTTACTTCGGAACATCATGAAGTCCAAAGTATGCTTAGCTAACATAGGGATAACATTGATCGAGTTGTCTCGCGCAAAACAAGGTACTCCGGAGCCTCGCCGTGCGCAGACTGCTGAGTAAAGGAGGCATGACACTGGCGACCCGGAAATGCAAGTGAGCTGACTTGAAACAAAATTGTGCCGGTACCTCCTCTCACTAATCAGTGCTCACCACCCTGAATCATAAGAAAGGCAGTTACCAGCACAGTTTCTACTTTCTAGTCAATCAAACAAATAGGGGCTCTGTAAGCTAATAAGAAGAGCAATTGGTAAAAAAACCAAACTGACTTGTAGCTAGACTCCATAGGCCCATGTAAATGGTGTCTAAAATTTATAACTGCCATCCAAGAGTGATCAATGTAGGGGTCCAATATTTGCTTCGTATGTCTATACTATAAAGCAAGTCTTGAAAGAACTTTCTAAAAGATTGTGCCAATTCAGGTGAACTAAGAATCAAACGGCAAGTTAGCTACATTGAAAGTCCACAAACAAAATAAGTCAACAAAATGACAGCACCAACGGATTTCTCGTGATGAAGATTGAGTATACAACAAGTTAACAATTAATAAGGTGACGAACCAGACGAAAATAATCATATGACAGTTTAGACACCAATAATATCCCTTCCTTCTATATCTCTTTAATCTAAAAAGATCACATTGTCAAAATACTAGAAAGCATGGCATTGGCGTCTGTCAGTAGTAAAGAACAGAGAGCGAGGTCCATTCCTGTTAAAAATCAATGTTACACAGGTGCAGGATGCCCGTTTCAGTCGCAACATGGAAGAGTTCTAGATGGAACTACCGAGGCTATGTGCCCATTTGACATTTATTTGTGTCATAACTGATAACTTGCAGTGTGGCACTCCAAATTTGACCACTATCATACAGGCATTATACTGTTTGTGGAAAGGAAGCATTGCTTGTGGGCTGTTGCAGCATGGAACTTGCAATTAATCTCAGTGCCAGTGTTGCTTGGACATGGACATGGAATCGGAATCCGACTCGGATTCAGGGTGTCCGATTTGGCAAAAATTGTTGGACACGGAAGATGCTACTTGGAAATGGACACGGTGCGTGTCCGAGTAACACTGCTCAGGACCACGCCCCAGCTCAACCCTCCACCCGAAAAATATAATCATAAAAACAAGAAAAGAATGAGATAAACACCAAGAAGATGCCATGAGAGGGGGGTTCACTTGGCATACCAAGTGACATTACTTCCTTCATTATGATTATTAAGGACCGTAACCAAGAAGTCACAAAATAAATATGCTTCACATATTTGACGTGTTATATCCGTCTGGCATTTTCATGAGAAATAAAAAGGTGCAAACAAAATGTTGTTCTAAAACAGCACGGCCATTATTGAAGTTGCAACCATAAAGCATGCTGTTGTGTATTACTAGTATCATTTGGCTTCATTTTAAAAGGAACATAAAAGCTCTGTAACTTGTAGGTTTGTCAAAGGCTCATTGCAAAATTACAAGTTACAGCAAAGCCAATAAAATTCACAAAAAAAATCAAGAAACAAATTGAACAAAAAAACCAACAAAATAACTACAGCAACTCCCTAAATTCATGCATAAAATTTGCATGTAATTCAATCAACGATATGGCTGCATTGTAGAATTCGAATATCTAAACTTAGCCTAAAAGCTATCTATGACACAATGAAGCAAGAACAAGTCAGCATAAAGCTCTTTTTTTTAATAATATCACTGATGCAGATCGAACCTCGAGGCGGGATCCGTCCGGTTGGTTGCCAGATTTTTCACAGTGATAATTCCCAAATAAATTTGTGGAGCACGAATTATAAGATGCAATTCGTACTAGGATAGATAATGCTTTTAAGTGCATGCACCACAACGCATGACCTAGGATAAAGGGATCTCACAATCTAGCGAGCAAATACCTACACTGCAGTAGAAATCCTCACACCAAGATAAAATACTATATTGGAATTCATAAACAGAAGAACACGATACATGTACTACCTCTAAAGTCATCTCGGCTAAACTCTCAATTCGTAATCAAAATAACCTGAGGTACATGGCGCGCTACCCCACCTTTATATAGGCATAACACGTGCATATATTATCTTGACTTATACTCTAATTAAGTTCCTAAACCGACTTAACCTGCAAAATCTAAGTAACTAATACGCACGTACATCTCCTACCGGCCTGCGGGTGGGCCCCATCCCAGGGCACGTAAGGAAAGATACCAGCGTGGAATTGGCCTCGGACGCGCTGACCCTAGCTGGAACTCTCGCCAACAGAGAAACATCGAAGAACTCCAGATTTCTTGGCGTGGTTCCCTCCTTTCTCCTTTATCTTGTGATCTATCTCTTGAAAACATAACACAAAAGGACTCCTCCGAAGCTTCCTTGTTTAGCGCATGAATTACCAAACAATTTATCTGGAAATACATCGTGCCAACCTTAGAATTTGATCCGGACACACAATTTGATGATATCGTGCTTGTCCAGGCCGTATCAATCACAATGTCAAAACAAGCTTTACACTCCACGAAATGATCACCTGGATATTAAAAAAATGTTACTCTTGGTGCAAAAGTTAGTAAGTTCATGCCAAATATAACTCAGGTTATCAAGGTCATCAAAGGGCCCACAATGCATGAAGTATCAGTTTTGCTATTGCATAGGTGACTGAAATTTTTTTATGTTTCAGTTACCTAAAATTGCACTCTCAATGAACTAAAATTGCAGCCACCCTCCAAAAAAAACAGCTGCAACTTTAGGTGATTCAGAGTGCAACTTCAGGTGACCTAAAATTGCACTCTCAATCAACTAAAATTGCAGCCCCCTCCAAAAAAACATGTGTAACTTCAGGTGATTCAAAGTGCAACTTTAGATGACTGAAAGATAAAAAAAATTCAGTCGCCTGTGCAATAGTCTATCCCATGAAGTATAGGATCGTCAGACTTTATTCCTTGTTTTTAAACATCAAATCTCTGTCATTAGGTACTTGCTAGCTATACAGCAGATCATTCATTAGTGTGTAGTAATTCCAATGCTGTAATTGGGCAAAGCTTCAGAATGCGAATTGGTACAACAGATAAGCATAGCATCAAATATAGAGCAAAAAACTTGGAACAAGTGTTGAGATTGAGCCTTTTAGTTAAAACAATTAAGGAAAGTATGTGATTGGATCCAATATCATAAGCAACTATTACCCCAATTTTCTCTATTCAATAGTAACTAGCTAGAAACTGTGTGATCACCACCACTAGCTTACTAAATCCAAAGCACATGCAACAAAGTACTCAAGGCAGCCACAAAAACTGTATGATTCAACATTTGATCGAGCCATATTGCATAAACTAAATGACACGAACAGGGAAGGGAGGGTCCTGTAACATCCCATTTTGGGAGTTAAAAGTTGGCTTGAGTAAAATTCAAAATTGAGTTCAAAATTCAAAAAATATTCAAATTCAAATTTCAACTTGAATTTCAAAATTTTCCAAATCCAACCCTTGTTGGGCCTAGCCAAGCCCATTTCTCCCCCTTTCCAGCCCACCTAGCCCTGGCTCAGCCCAGCCTGGCCCTTACCCTCCCCTAGCTCTGGCGACGTGTGTGCCCTCGCTGCACCACTGGTGCGCCAGTCGGCTCCTGTGCCCCCACAATGCATCGTCGCCCACCCACATGCGCCCTATGGTAGCCCCGCCTAGCACCACATGGACCGCCCCCCCCCCTCCTCCTCCTCTTCTCCTCCGCGCCATGTCGCGCTTGTGCCGCATTGCTTCAGCGTACCATGATCCGTGGCAGACCGTTGATCCTTCTCTCCACGCCTTAAGTCTCCTCGTGGTGTGCCCGTCCCTCACGGTGACCCCACCTTCTGCCTTGTGTCGTGCACCAGTGACGCCACCCTCGACCTCTACACTCACCATCAAGGCACCAATGGTTACCCACCTTTTCCTGGCTATGAAAGCCCTCAATCAGCCTCCCCGTACCCCCAATTTCCTCTCCCTGCCTCCAAATTCGCCCGAGCGCCACTGCTCCGTCTTCTTCAGCTCTAGGTGTTCCACGGACCTCAACGTCATCGATGGTTCAGCACACCACCATCTGATTCCCTACATCGGAGCACCGCACAGAGACCCTGAAGTCGACCCGCACAACACCGACCTCCCTCTTCCTTCCGACGAGTTGTCCACCCCTTCTCTGTCGCCTCGTCTCCTCATCGATAGCTCGCTCCATGCTTCCCTAAGCTCCACCTCCACCTTCGATTTGTTGCTCTCCACCCTGTGATGCTCCCCTAGCGATAAAATAGCCTCTAGTGTCATGTAGTGCCATGGTGCCATGCTCCCTACTTCGTTGTAGCATGAGCTCACCGTTGGCCGCCCTAGACTATAAATCTGGCAGCAACACCTCGCCTAGAGGTTCACACTGAGCAAGGATTCTATTTCTAGCCTCGCCTCCGGTCGCCATCCTTCCTCTCGCTAGCGACGAGCCTCGCCTCTCTCGTTTAGAAGATGAAGGACTGTAGCAATGTCATTAGGTTTAAACATGTATACATGTAATTAGCTTAAGTCAATGAATGTGCTTATCTATTGTTAATTCCCCGCTAACATGTAGGCCTAGCTTTTAAATTAACCCTCAGTCTATATGGCATGTGGGCCCCCAGCTCGTGTAAAAACATTTTCAAACCGGTTAATTGAGTTTTAGCCACTGACATGTTGGTCCGATTTACTGTGCTTACAGTAAAATGGCCCTACCTGTCAGCCTCATAGCCCCTTTTCTTTTTGAAAATAAATCAAAATGGTTTTAAAACCCCGTGGGCCCCTTTTGTCAGCCTCAATAACCTTTTTCAGTAGGAAAATAATTTGAAAATTAAATAAAATCAGGTGGACCCCACCTGGCAGAGAGAGAAACTCTCTCTGAGTGTGGTGAACATAGCCTCACTCCGATGAAACCTTAGCGGGTGTAATCTACACTGGGTAATGCATTGTAAAAGTCTTATGGTGATCTTCTTGATTCACATGTCCAAGAAAATATGTGAAACAAAACAAATTAATTATCTCTTGTGGGTAAAGTGTATAATCTCTGCAATGTATGAACTGTTTGAACAACTGTGCTTATGGTCAAGGGTGAGCATATGAGCTTACTCGAGTTAATTTCTATTTCAAAAACTTTCGTGAGTGGGATGAAAACTCATCACCCTGAATTTGGTTTTCCCTAAGTGGATGTAATCCAATGTTGATAATTGGATGGATGTAACCCTAGTAATCAAAACTAGCATATGGTGGATGGAACCATGCAACAGGTGGATAGAACCTACACCGTTATAAATATTGTACACTTTTAGTCTCTTTAATAAAACATAGTTTCATTAAAATGCTAAGTCATAGGAATTTTTTATTATTGTAGTTTTCAAATATTGCCTTAAGCAAATAAAAGAACCCAAACCTACCTTTGTTAAACCCTGCATATACAATTATTATACTCTGTGTGTTGACTCATGGAGCATTGTTGCTTGTGCCCACCCTTGCTCGCAAAATCCCTCAGAACTTGTGGACCAAGGACACTACATATACTATGACACCCCAGGAATTGATGGTGAAGAAGATGGCGGAGATTAGGATAGTCTCTAGTAGTATAGATCTCATCCCAGTCTTGCTAACTAAGTTGATGTTTGCGTGCACCAATATTATCCAAGTCTTTGGTTAATATCAATCACACAGAACTTACCCCAGCCGCTTGCATATAGTAAGATGTGCTCTCCTCTTTTGTTTTTGTTAAGAAACCTGGGCTTGGGCCAGCAGCCTTGGCCCATGGTGGGCACCTCATTGGTAGACTATAAATAGGTAGTCGTACCGGCAGAATTCGTACTCATGCAATCAAAAACAATAAAGAAAGACCAGGAGTTCTCTCTACCTCTCTATGTGTTTTCAATCTATTATTTTATCTTCTGTGATTGATTCGTTTCATATTAACCACAGAAATCGATCGGACTAGTCGCCAGTGACAATTCCTCAACACGTTATCAGCACGAGTTCGCTCCGGTGAATTGAAGGTAATCATCGAAGCTCTAATTGATTGAATTATCTAGTTCGCCCTAAATTCGTAGGTTTTCGCATTCAAGATTGATTTTCTACGGTGCAAATCCGCTCTTATCTACCGCGAGCAGACTTGAAGTCGCCGGCACAATGTCGATCGGTAGATTGCATACAGAGTAGATGTTGATTGCACTGTAGATCGAAAAAAAGGAAAAGAGGAAAATTCACACGGGTGCCCCGTACGGCCACCGCGCGTGCCGCCGGTCGCCGATCCGCCCCCGACCGCACGGCCGCCGCCCCGCATGGCTGCCACCGCTGGCCGCTTGACCGCCGCCCAGGGAAGCGCACTAGAAGCTGCACCGCCGTCTTGAAGCCACGCTACCTCAACTCCACGCGCGTGCGCCGCCAGCCCCGACCGCCGCACGGTCTCCTCGGGCTCCGGGCCCCGCATGGCCGACGGACGGCCGCCGACCGCACGCGCCTCGGTCTCCCCACACAGTTGGCCGACCGCGCCACCGCGCGCCGTTCGGCCACCTCGGCCTCGATGCCTGCACACGTGCGACGCCCCGAAGTCGCTACACCGTCGACCGCATGCGTGCCGCTCGGCGCCTCGGCTCCCGTGTGCACCGCCCCGAACCGGTTCGCCTCCCCTTGCGCGTCGCTCGAAGTGACGCCTCGGATTCCGCTGCAAGCACACGCGCGAAGTGACGCCTCGGTTTCCGAACACGCGCAACTGGCCACCGCCGTGCGTCGCCCCGGCCCGAAGCCGCCGCCGCGCCGCCCCGGTCCGAACCCGCCGTGCGCCGCCGCTCAGCTTTATGCGCCGCTTCGTCGTCGGCCGCCGCCTCACCGTCGGCCACCGCCTCGACCGCTGGCCGGCAGCCACCAGCGCCCGCACCCACTCGGCTTCCGTGCCCGAGCTGTTACGCCGCCGCCACTGAGAAAAGGCGTAGGAGAAACCCTACCCCTCCCGTGGGATAAGCCAGTCGAGCAGACCAACCGGGCTTGTGGGCCGAATAGGCCGTACGGCCGAAAGGAAGAACAGGCCGATGGGCGGAGTGTGTCGTATGGCCGGAAGGAATAACGGACCGAAATACAGCCCGGCCGGGGGGAGGAACCGATGAAATTGCAAAAAAAAAGCCCTTCTATTCCCTGTAAATTACCGAAGAGCCCTTAAATCTTGCATATGGGTCCTGATTTTTGCAGAAAGGCCTTTGTCATTCCAAAAATTACGAATAGGTTCTCATATTTACGAACGGGTCCCGAATTTTGCAGAAGACCCCTCGGAAAATCAGGAAATTATGCCATATTTTTCTCTGAACTGAAAATTTACGTAGAAACCCTCAGAAATTGCACAATTCACTGAAAATTCTTATTCTAGCATAAAAGGGCCTCGGGAACCCAAATTTTAAATTATTTTTAGCATTTGAAGCATATTTATTTCTGCCATTATTATTTTCTGTATTTATTTACTGTTTTGGTTAACTATAATTGTTTAAAATTGCTTTTAATAACTGACATTAGCAGTAAAATTTATAGAAAATTCATAGAAAATTATGGAACATTACGAGAATCTTTTGTACCATTTATTTACCCCTAGTAAATTATTCCATGCAAATTTACCGGTAGTAAAATTATTTATTCCTTCCATACACATTTAGATGACTGGCATCACGAAGCAGGAGTTCGAGGAGCTGGCCCAGCATGGCCAAAACTATCTGATATGGGATTCCGATGTTGAGATGTGCTTGGAGCTAAGAAGCTCCGCGCGGCTATTGGGATTGGCGAACCGCATGACGCCCAACCCACTCCTGAGGAGAATGATCAGGCACTTCATTTTCTCAAGCACCACATCTGCCTCACTCTCAAGAATGAGTATATGGCAGAGAAGAGCGCGCTAGCACTTTGGACCGCACTCAAGAAGCGGTTTGAGAGGCTAAAGTACACCATCCTTCCTCAAGCAGAGCAAGAGTGGATCAGACTGAGGTTTGCTGACTTCAAGACGGTCGGGGAGTACAATTCTACCTTGCACAGGATTTGTACTAGGGCTGGAAACGAGCCAAGCCGAGCCGGCTCGAGCTAGGCTCGGCCGAGCTCGCTCAAAGCTGTGGCTCGGCTCGGCTCGTTTCCGAAACGAGCTAAGCGAGAGGCTTGGCTCGGCTCGCCTGACGGCTCGAGCCGGCTCGCGAGCCCGAACGAGCCAGAACGGGTCGGCGCTGCCCACAAGCCAAAATGGCTCGCAGACGCGGTAACGAGCCAAAATGGCTCGCAGACGGGGGAACGAGCCAAAACGGCTCGCCAGCATACAGAGAGCATTCACAATTTCACATTCGGTATTCGGTACAGAAATTCACAAACACAATTTCACATTCGGTATTCGGTACAGAAATTCACAGACAGAGAGTTTAATAAGTTCGCAGATTCACAGAAATAGCATAGTTTGAATGAGCCAAAATGACTTGAATGAGCCATTCAAGCCAAAATGGCTTGAATGAGCCATTCAAGCCAAAATGGCTTGAATGAGCCCAAACGAGCCAAAATGGCTTGAATGAGCCCAAACGAGCCAAAATGGCTTGAAATGAAACAACAGCAAAATCCTAATTAGAATTAGAAACAGCAGATGAAAGGGAAGCATGAAACAGAGCAGAAAGAATCAGAGACTTGATCAAACTGGGACGCATCTAGTTGGTCTGTTTGTTTGCTTGGTTGCTTGCTCACCTCTTCCAGCGACCAGCCGCTTGCCGTGCAGCTCCTTGTAGAGCCTGAAGGTTGCCCTGAGCTGCAGCTTGCTCCTGGTGGTGAGCACCCTCACCACCTGCTCGTCCTGCGGCAGCTTCGCCGACGCCGACTTGACGGCGTTGCCGAGCGCCTTGGCCTCCTCCTTGGCCAGCTCCTCGTTCACGCGCGGGCCCTCGTACTGGTACGCGAATGGGGATGGGATTGCCGCAGCTGCGGTGCTGCCCGACGGGAATGGCCGAAGGGTTAGGACTTAGGGTTGGCTGACTCGCACTGCATCGCATCGATCGACTGGGCTGGGCCGACGCTGCGGGTCGACACTGGGCCGGACAGATCGGACTGAGGCACCGAGCTCGCACGAGCCAACGAGCGGCTCGCGAGCGGCTCGGGCTCGACTCGTTTTTCTCACGAGCTGGACGGCGGGCTCGGCTTGGCTTGAATCATTACGAGCCCGAGCCGAGCCAGCTCGAGCTCGTTACGAGCCGAGCCGGCTCGCAAGCCTCAAGCCAAATTTCCACCCCTAATTTGTACCAATCTTCAACTCTGTGGCAAGCAGATAACAGATGAGCAGAAGATTGAGAAGACCCTATCCACCTTCCACCCCAATGTAGTACAATCCGCTCGCAACTATCGTCAAGACGGCTACAAGGAGTATGCTAAATTGATTGATATGATGCAGGTTGCAGAGGCTCAGGACGAACTTCTCCACAAGAATTACGTCACTCAGCCACTGGGGAGATCCGCTGGCCGTGAGGCCAACGTCGAGAGCTACAAGGTGCGAAAGCCCTTGATGAAAAGAAGGGGGAGGAAGGGTAAGGCCGCTGCCCAGAAAGTCAAGTCAGATGCTCCAAGTGAGAAAAAGACAAGCAAGGCAAAGCGGAGTGGCAAGACCTATGGCCAGCAGGACCAGGGTTGCTACAAGTGTGGCAAATGGGGGCATTGGTCGCGGATCTATAAGGAGCCGCAGCATCTCATTGATGCCTTCCAAGCCAAGAAGAAGAAGGATGGCAAAGAGCAGTCTGAAGTCCACTTTGCATCAGTTGAGGGGGAGAGTTCTGAGCAGCTGCCCATGTTGATGGAGGTTGAGACCATCCCGGCAGCAGCACCCCCTTTCGACTTAGAGGCAGCCACCGCCATGATTTCTCTCGAAGAGCATATCACTCCCGAGAAAATAGCCGAAGAAGTCTCTGATTTTCTAGTAGATTCAGTCTGATGCACAAAATGCATTAGACTTTAATTGTCATTTATTTTGTGTGAAAATGACAAGTTAGAACTTGCATGGATGGTACTTTAGCATTTGTTTTCTCGTGATGGTTGGATGATTTTGAATAATTCATTCATTTATTCAGTTTATAATGGCATGATATGTTCTGGTATTGAAGTATTTTATTTGTGTGTTGAATGCCTTCTAATGCATGTTAATAAAATACCTTATATTAGAACACGTGTGGCGCCCTATGGAGGAAGTATGCTTAGCCGACAGCGGCACAATAAATACCATCTTAAGAGAGACTAAGTATTTTCAGTCGATTCATAAGAATGTTGGCAGCCTTACGACAATCGCCAGAAGCGGTACATGTATAATTGGTTCAGGAAGAGCCACAATTGTACTCCCAATGGGGCACAACTTTGGTCATTCAAGAAGCCTTATTGTACCCATAATCGACTAGAACTCTCCTAAGTTTTAAGGATATTCGCGCCAATAGTTTTCACGTTGAGACTGAAGAAGAGTACGGTAAGTAATACCTGCTCATTATGAAGCGCGAATAGAATGGAAAAAGGGTATTAGAAAAACTTCCTTCACTAGAAACTGGGCTATATTATACCAACATCAAGGCACCTGCAGCTTACACTATCCTGAAGACAGTATTTAGAAGCTCAGAACTATTCTATCTCTGGCATGACAGATTACGCCACCCAGGTCTTAGAATGATGAGAAATATAATCAACAATTCCCAAAGGCATAATATTAATGTAAAGAATTTCCGGAATCACGAAGATTCTGTATGCCCTGCATGTGCCACCAGGAAATTAATTACTAGACCCTCCACTCTGAAAGTGAAGGATGACGTCGCTACATTCCTGGAACGCATCCAGGGAGACATTTGCATCTCATTCAGCCTATTTCAGGGCTATTTAAGTATTTTATGGTGCTCATTAATGCTTCCTCGAAATGGTCATATATGGATTTATTGTCCACAAGAAACCATGTTTTCGCAAAGCTGATCTCGCAGATCATTTGCATCAGAAATGTCTTCCTTGATCATCACATCAAGTCCATCAAAATGGACAACACCAGAGAATTTACTTCAAAGGCATTTGATGATTATTGCATGGCGATGGGGATTGCAGTTGAGCATTCGGTACCGCATGTCCATACCCAGAATTGTTTGGCAGAGGCATTAATCAAGAGAATTACATTTATTGCCCGACCCCTTTTGCAGAATTGTAATTTGCCAGCTACATGTTGGGGACACGCAGTCCTAGATGCAGCAAATCTCATCAACTTTAGACCATTGACCTACAACATCCATTCACCTATGCAACTAGCGCAAGAGTCAGCACCGAAAATTTGTCATCTCAGGAGGTTTGGATGTAAGGTTTATGTACCTATACCCCCTCTGCAGCGTACTGCAATGGGCCCCCTCCGTACGATTGGGATATACATTGGTTATGAGACTGCATCCATAATCAGGTATTTGGAATTCATGTCGGGAGATTTGCATACCGCCCGCTTTGCTGATTGCATTTTTGATGAGGACAATTTTCCAACATTAGGGGGAGGAAATCAACCCCTTGATGAAAAATATCGGGAAATTACGTGGCAAGCCACGGGAATCCATGCACATGACCCACACACTAATGAAGTAGAGAAAGAGGTCCAGAAGATCATTGACTTGCAAGCATTAGCAAACCAGCTGCCTGATCACTATAGTGATTTGAAGAGCGTGACTAAGTCGCATGTGCGTGCACGCAATGCACCGGAGAGGGATGAAATACCAAAGAAAACAGAAGGTATTCCTAATCCCGTCCAGAGGCCTCAGAATAAAAAGACAAGAACTCCAGCTCCTCGAATCCCATGTAACCGGGGACGCCCGGCGAAGAAGGATAAGGACTTATCACAGCCGATCACTGAAGTCCCACAGAATGAGAAGGGAGCCAGTTGAGACCTGGCATGAGTATGACACATTCAGAAAAGGACATACCAGATCTAAATATCCCCACGGAAGAAGAAATCGGCATGGATGTGTGCGCACACATCGGAGCCAAAAAACTAAAGGGACTTGCCACCGTAATTGGAAGAAGCGATGTGCAAGGAGAAACTCCAGAAGAAGCAATCGCTCCAGAAGAACCAACTCATGAAGAAATAGCTATAAATTATGTGCACACGGGAGAGTCCATGAATAGGACAACAGCCAATATCGATATCTGCTTCGCAAAGAAAATTGCCACAATCATCGATCTTGATTCCGAGCCTGCATCGCTCGCTGAATGTAAGAAAAGTTCATATTGGAAAGATTGGAAGAAAGCAATAAACACGGAATTGCTATCTCTGAACAAAAGAGAGGTGTTTGGGCCCGTATGACGCACACCTCCCTATATGCACCTTGTAAGGCATAAGTGGGTATTTGTTTGAAAGAGAAATGAAAGAAACAAAGTAGTAAGATACAAAGCAAGGCTGGTAGCACAAGGTTTCACTCAACGTCCTTGAATTGATTATGAAGAAATCTACTCCCCAATCATTAGTGGAATTACCTTTAGATATTTGATCTCAATGACAGTGAACTTGAATTTAGAAATGAAATTGATGGATGTGGTAACTGCATACCTCTATGGAAACTTGGATTCGGAGATTTATATGAAGGTCCCTGAAAGAATCCCTCTCCCGAACTAAGACAAAGCAAATAGAAATCTGTACAGTGTGAAGCTCAGAAAGTCACTGTATGGACTGAAGCAATCTGGCAGAATGTGGTATAATCGCTTAAGCGACTTTCTCTGCAAGAAATGCTACACAAACAATGAAGATTGTCCCTGTGTGTTTATAGACAATCCCAGAATGGATTCTGTATAATCTCAGTATATGCAGATGATCTGAATATCATCGGGACAATGGAAGACATAAAAGAAGTAAGCTCCTATCTGGAGTCAAAATTTGAAATGAAAGATTTGGGCAAGACCAAACTCTGCTTAGGCCTGCGGCTTGAGCATATCCCTGAAGGAATATTAGTACATCAGTCGGCCTACACCCAGAAGGTGTTACAAAGGTTTGGCTTTGAGAAGGCATACCCATCGAAAATACCGATGATCGGGAGGCCTTTACAGCAAGAAAAAGATCCTTTCCGACCTAGGGAAGAGGGGGAGGAAGTCCTAGGACCGGAATTCCCATACTTAAGTGTAGTAGGAGCACTTATGTATTTAGCAAACTGCACTAGAATGGACATCGCATTTGCCGTGAACGTGTTAGCAAGGTACAGTGCAGAACCTACCAAATGGCATTGGCAGGGCATAAAGGACATCTTCTGATACCTCCAAGGAAGCAAGAACCTTGGATTGTTCTACAGAAAGAATCAAGATTTGAACTTGATTGGCTATGCAGATGCTGGGTACCTGTCTGACCCGCATACCGCAAGGTCACAAACAGGCTATGTATTCCTGTGTGGTGGAACTGCAATTTCCTGGAAATCTTCCAAGCAAAGTCTCGTAACGACTTCGACGAACCACTCAGAAATTATAGCATTGTATGAAGCCGCACGAGAATGTGCCTGGATCCGCCAAATGATTCACCACATCCAGTAGTCATGTGGAATGAATATTGTGCAAGCCCCCACAATTATCTATGAAGATAATGCAGTTTGCGTTGCACAAGTATGGACAGGCTATGTGAAGAGTCGTCTCACAAAGCACATCAACGCCAAGCTCTTCTATGCTCATGAATTGCAAATAATGGACGAGATTAAAGTACTGCATACTAAGTCATGCGAAAATCTGGCAGATTTGTTCACTAAGTTACTCCCTGCATCTAGCTTTGAAAGGTGTATGTGAGGAATTAGAATGATAAGACTTAGAGAAGTGCAGAACTCAGGGGGAGAATTCTCTCAAGCCCGTTAGTAAATCTTGATCATGAAGATTAAGTACCCAAAAGAATAGGTCCTGAAGACTGAATGAAATTGAGTGAATTGTACTCTTTTTCCCTTGACAAGTTTTCTTGAAGTTTCTCGGCCAAGGTTTTTAATGAGGCAATTCGTGCATCGCAGCATAACATGCATCATGTACTCTTTCTCCAAATTTTTCCCACTGGGTTTTTATGGAGTTTTAACAAGGCATGAGCGTGTAGGATGAGTGCCCAAGGGGGAGTGTTAAGAAACTTGGGCTTGAGCCAGTAGCTTTGGCCCACGGTGGGCACCTCATTGGTAGACTATAAATAGGGAGTCGTACCAGCAGAATTTGTAAACCCTAAAGCAATAAAGAAAGACCAGGAATTCTCTCTACCTCTCTGTGTGTTTTCAATCTATTATTTTGTCTTCTGTGATTGATTCGTTTCATATTAACCAGAGGAATCGATCGGACTAGTCGCCAGCGACGGTTCCTCAACAGTTTTCACTTCTGTTCCCGCTTTATGTTATGTATCCTTTTGACATGCTCGGCCCTATTATAAACTTGATCCGCAAAACTTCCTAAAGCCAACTCATGCAACAACTATATTCATCTACATATCACGTGTTTACAAATAAGAAACAACGCAACAAAACTCCATCTCAGATTGAACTAAGGAATGTAGAAAACATGTCATAGGAGGACTCAAAAATAAGTAGATAAGGAAAACAGATTTGATTATTCTAGGACTTCAATTTGCAAAGATCTGACATGGAAAATTTATTCTCGTTTCTTTCGATCGCATGTTGGCTCCTGCTTTTCTTTCCAGTGTTGTGCCTTCCTTTCCTTCTTGGCACGTTGCTGTGCTAAGTCTGTGCCTTGCACGCTCACCTTGTGCCCGATGTAGTCGCGCACTCTCCCATGCACATGCACAGCAATACCATACAGCCTACTGTTCTCATGCGCACTACCAATTACATGATCTTTTTTGTTTCTTCATCTAGGACAATCTTTTGGTGTGCCGTCGGACATGGCATACAAGTATCCACTACACCATCACTTTCCATGTCGTTCTCCCTCACCTTCCTCTCAACACTAACAAGTATTTCTTTAACTAAAAAAGAATTAACACCACATGTAGCATTTACAGTTTTTAGGCCCGTGGCATCCCCTTCCCCTTTAAGCAAAGCTGTCCTCAACTTTGGAGTAATCTTTGAGCCTTCTTCTTTATTGAAATTTCTTCATCAACATGGATAGCACTCTCCAATTTCAATTTCAGCACATGCTTCTTTCCCTCATGTACAAAGATGTATGTGTTGGACCAGCCCTCATGTATAGCATTGTGATCATATTGCCATGGCCTCCCCAATAACAACCCACATGCATCTATTGAAACTATGTCAAAATCCACCTTGTCAACATAGTCACCAACAACAAACAGAACACACACCTTGTGAGTTATTTTTAGCATCTCGGAGTTATGTATCTAGTCCACGTGATGCAGTTATGGATGCCTCCACATGGACAGCCCCAAAGTGTGCACTAAATCCTTGCTAATCACATTGGTGAAGTTCCCACCATCTATGTTCAACTTGCATGCTTTCCTTTTGATTTGGCACTCTGTTTGGAGGACACTCAAGATCAGGACTAGTGTAGTACTGGTCTCCCTGAGCAGTAGTACTACTGAGTGGTCATACCAGCCCCAATTAGCGTTGGTACTGACGCAGTCATACCAGCATGCTAAGAACGGTACTACTAGACCAGCATGTTGTGAGATCTTGTTTATTCTATATTTCTATGACTCTCTTGTAGGAGGTGTAATCTGAGCTTGATGGCTCTCATAATCATTTGACCGAAGATTTAGAATATTTGGGAGAATCAAAAAAGCTTATGCAATCATTCACCCTCCCCCTCTAATTGCCAGCATCGGTCCAACAGGCCCCTTCCTTTGGTAGTTATTGTGGAGGGAGTGCTATGCGGTATTACCAATTACTTTGTTCATCGAAGCGCCCTGACTCGCATCACCATGAGTGATCTACAACCGAGGTACTTGACTATGATCACAAAGTATATGGAAGAAAATAGCAAGAAGGGAGAGAGCATAGAACATTGGAAATGGGAACGAGGGAGCTTTGTTTTGAGGTATTGTGTAGGGCGAAAGGTCATCATGGAACAAACTTTTGGACAATTGTTCAAGAGTGTATGCTTGAAAAGCGCAGTTGTTCCTGCACATGCAACAAGCCCCGTCTGTTGCTTAGGCCATATGCACATGTGATGGCTGCTTGTTCAACAGTTGCACAGGGATCCGACAAATTCTTGTCGAAATATTTCATGAAGGAATAAGAGATGGCAACATGGAGTGGAGAACTATATGGTTTGGGCGTGGTTGGATCATTCACCATCCATCCCAACTAGGAGCAGAATAGGTGGGTCCCCACATTGATAGGCTCAATGGAGGAGTTAGTCATCTGTAGACCTGACGTATTAGGAACGACATGGACAAATCATAAGCAGGCCTCATTTGAAGAAATGCTCCATTTGCAATGAGACTAGGCATACCTTCAAATATTTCCCTCGCCAGAGGGGGCTAGCAGGAAGGAGGAGACGATGTCCATGGGGACGTGGTGGCTTGGACCTCCATCAGCAGTGGTAGCCATCAGGTTGCCGGTGCTATTTGAACTTATGTTGTCATGTCTGCTATGGTATCTGTTATGTATGAACTATGTGGTGCCAGTAGGGTAGTCCATATGTTCGTAGTTGTTGTACGATATGTCTTATGTGTAATCTACTTATGAACTACACTACGTTACTTTACATCTACGCCTTATGTGTAACCTACGTTATATTAATTGAAGATTTACCTTGTGCTTTGTTACTTTGCTTGTAGATTTACCTTGTAATATGTTACTTTACTTGTATGTTTACCCTGTAATCCGTTACTTTCTGTCGTACTAACATTTTATGGTTTTTTGAACAAGTATGGAGGACGATGCAACAGTGTGGAGTGGCATTACAACTACTTGACCTGGCCATCGATGCAACGCACCGCAACCGCTTGACGACTACCTTGGTTCAGCATGGCAAGGCACCCATCGAGCTTGCTCCGTTGCAGTTGCGCACCCCGTGAGGGCATGGGGGATCAACCTTCCTTGGATTCCCAGGTATGTGAATCAGGTAAACTTTTGTTCTACACATGTTGTGGCTTCATCGGTTGCACTAACATTTTCCCTTTGTCTGCATACTAGTTGAGGGCCTTTAGACTACTCCAAGATGGTGGAGGCCATAGTTGAGGATGCCCAGGATAGGCGTGGTGCATCTAGGAGGTTCCCATACGACAAATGCTTAATCACGGCACTTGTCGACTGTTGGCGGCCTGGAACACATACGTTCCACCTCCTATGCGGGGAGATGACACTGACACTTGAGGATATTTTGTACCTTACTGGCCTCCCTTGCATGGAGCTATACGTCCTATAGTGGTCACTTTAATTGCAGGATGTCCACCCAAAGTTTGCCCCGTACAACCACACGACGTGCGACGACTACATCGAGTGGTACAACACACGCACCAGGCTTCGGGTCATGCGTGTCATGCACCAAGGCATGTCGCTAGCACGGTACAAATTAATTATATTACATTCCATACGGTCACATTGATTCTAACATTTTTTACTTACTGCACAAAGTGATCTCGCTAGGGAGGTTTACGATGACTTGACCTCTCTTATGTCTCATATCGGGGACGACGAGCTATGTTAGATCGATGTCAGCAATTAGAGGGGTGAATGATTATGGATGCTTTTTCTCGATTCCCCCAAGTTCTCAAAATCTTCACTTGAATGCCTATGAAAGTCACCAAGATAAGATTACACCTCCTACACAAACCCTACTGAGATTTACGATCAAAACAGTGGAAAAACTAAGGATTGGCACCCTAGCTGGTCTGACAGTCGGTGGCACACCGGTATGACTAGTGGCTAGTATGACCACTGGTGACACACCGATTTGACCACCAAGCAAAGGGTGATCTACTGCTTCCTTCATCCAGGTGGAAAACCCCTTAGGACAAAAACCAAATTTGAGAATCTTGACCAAATCAAGTCCAATTGCTACCAAATTTGGTATAGACCTTAGCAAGGATGTCAGGAACCAAATCAAATCAAGAAACATATAGTTCTTGGACTTGATCCCATCCAATTTAGAATAATTGCTTCTAGGCCACAAGAAACACATTAAATCCTAAAAACTAAATTACTTCTTGCTCATAAGGATATAAATCTTGAGACTTTCTATATCATCTCTCATATGCCCTAGCAAGGTAATCAAGTTTGGGCTAGAAAGACAACAATCACAAAATCACACATCTTGGTCAATTCAACTCAAGAATCAGGCAAATAGATTGATCTCGATGATCTACTAGTGCCTCTTACTCATAATGGATCATAGCAAGATCAAGAGAAGTATGAAAAGAACCAAATCACCATAGGTAAGAACAAAAATTCATACAAAGAGAGAGAAGAGCACAAGGATTGCAAGAACTTGAACTATTGCATGAAGATGAATGATTCTTACAGCCTGTTAATTTACGAAGGACCCTTAGTGGGTCTAGATCCGCTAAGGACTGGGGAAACCCATCTAACACTGGGTTTTAAACTCACTCACACACTTTTCAAAGCACTTACAAGATCAACCATCTAACATGCTAGGGATTTACCCACACAATACGCACAACCCTATCCTAACCATAACTTCCCGTGTGTCTCCTGGCACCGCATTTTTTAAGTAGCCCTCAAGTCTAATTTTGGGCATTTTTTTCAAAATGCCTCCAATGAAGCTTCCAGGCACCTTCTCTTGACTTCATCTTGTCGTGCAAGCCACCATACACGCCATGTGTAGGTTGATCAATGGCCTTCCTTCCATCAACAAGTCTCACCCATTTCTAGCTCCCACCAAACCACGTTTTACTTGAATCGATGAAGCAAACTTCCCTTTAGTCACATCCCTTGGCTTTGCCATGCGCCATACTTGGGCCAAACTATCTCATGCGACCTCCTTGACCATTCTGGACCTCGATCCTCCCTGACCTAGTAATGATTATCTGTCATTGACCATAGTTGCCTTCAAGCTTCCCTACACATCCATAGACCAAGAAAGTGTTTTCTAGGTACAAGTTCTTCATAACTTGACCCACGTTAGTATAAACATGCGACATGTAACTCAACACAACCATGACAAGAGTACTAAGATCACCCCATGATCACCTCAGCCAGTCTGGCTGCCAAGATATTGCTAGTCACACTGCTCTCGCTAGTCTAACCGCCACCATAGTCGCCAGTCATACTGCCAGTCCAACTCCGGTCATACTACTACCCTTGCTGGTCATACCATATGGCTTCGACCATAAAAATACCCCTACTGGAAAATAACTACCACCAACTAAGCGTTGGTCACACCAACGAATGGTACTACTGCCTCCTTGACCGATCATATCGGCCATCGATCAAACCGCTAGAGACTAGAATTTCCTGATTTTGTAGGTCCTTTTGCTCATTTTTTAGCATTTCAAGCCATTGTTGTCCATCTCAAGCATGTCACTTAAAAGAATGGTTTTGGTCATATAAACTCCCCCTAAGTTCATACCAAGTGTAATGGCACGCTATCTTATGAGAAAGAATTGTTGAAATGCAATTTTTTAGCACAATTGGGATTTTAGAGCAATGTTTTCTAAAGCACGAGTTGATTAATGATTCAAGGTTGGAACTAAACAGCCCTAACCATGTTTGACTCAAATTCAAAAACTACAGTAGGTAATTTGATACTATCGATATCAGACAATGATCACTAGAGCTAGACTAGTCAAAAGATTCAGCCTTGACAATTTTAATTTATGTTGGGTAGAATTAAGGGCTAGTTATGGCACAAGCTAAGCTACACAATGTAGATATATGAAGTAGAAGACTTACTAAAAGGAGCATGACTGGATACAAGCTTAGACAAGGATAATGGATAAAGTTTTAGATTATATTACAGTGCATGACAGTAAGTAAAAGATGCATTATATTACATATGAATACAAGAGTCAAACTCCCCATCAAACCAGTCTCATAGGACGAATAACCCCCAACTCTCCCCCCCCCCCCAAAGAAGGCAAAACAAGAAGAATCCAAAAGTTTTGTGAAAATATTAACATCTTGAAGCTCAGACTTAACAAAGTGAAAGACTACATTCCCCTTCTCCACATGGTTTCTAAGGAAATGATACCTTATGTCTATCTATTTGGTCCTGGAATGCTGCACTAGGTTCTTGGCTGTGTTTATTGCACTAATGTTATCACAAAAGAGTGAAACACTATCTAGCTCTAACCCAAGGTCCTTGAAATTAGATAAGATCCATAGAATCTGAGAGCAACTACAGGCAGCAGCTACATACTCAGCCTCAGCAGTGGACTATGCAACAACAGATTGCTTACTAGAAGACCAAGAGATGAGAGAAATGCCTAAGAAGTGATAAGTCTCAGAGGTACTCTTCCTATCTATCCTACAACCCCCAAAATCAGCACTAAAGACTCTCCTAAGTCGAGAAATTCCAATAACTAGATCCCCATATTGATATAAAACTCTACAAGTATTCTTCTTAAAGCTCATATCAAGACCATCATCAATTAACCGTGAGACCAAAAGCAAGTTGTACTTGAGTTTACTTATCAGGGACACATCCTTAGTATGAAGCTATCATTGACATGGATTATGCCCCTAGCCATCATGGTTCCAATAGAAGCATCTCCAAACATGATCAAATCATCATTGGATGCTCGAGCGAGGGAGGAGAACCATCTTAAATCTCCAGTCATGTGTCAAGAACAGTCAGAGAACACTAGCCACGTGTTCTCCTTCCTCACTCGCTGGACCTATAGCGCATGAGAAGAAGATATCGATGTCTCAGTACTAGGTTAGTAATATAAGACTTAGGAATCCAGTACCGAGACATGATGAACATGAACAACAGCACTAGTTTTAGAAGCTAAAACAGATGCAGAATGATGCAATGCCTAACTATCCTAAGGAATCACCCCCATACGATCTCTACCTAGACTCCCCCTAGACTCTTGCCTAGGCCTAACAAAAACTGGCACTCATTTTATCTAATAGGCTCTCGTGGATCTATCTTGCCCTCACGATAACCAAGCCCTGGATGAGAAGCTGACCTGAACCCATCAGAGAAACCCTCTACAACCGTAGGTCTAACAAAGACTCTATGAATACTTAGGGCTACAGGAGCATGCTTAGCTTTAAGAGCTCGCTATCCCTCTTCTCCTTTTTGGCCCGCCTGAAGCAGAGTTGATACAAGTGCCCATCCCTCTAACAATAAGTGTAATAGTACTTAACTCGATGAGGAGTATAACCTGAAGCCTGAGAAGCACCTACAGTGAGAGAGGGACTCTGTGCAAAACCATCAAACTTGAAAATTGTCTTCACTGGCTTAGTAACTGACTCAAACATGCCATTCTCCAGAGCTCGCACTACCTTAGGAGAATTATTGTTGGCATACTCTTTAGGCATTGAAACTTATACCTCTATTCTTGACACTAACCTTGGACTGGTCTAGAATCATATTGAGATTCTTTTTGCCACTGGAGAAACACTCTAGGATTTTCTTGAGGTAGGCATTTTCTTTGGCTAGGGACATGTATGAAGTGCACTCACTCTTCTTCATTGTCCTAATATACCTTTCCTTATGCACAGCTATCTCTAACCTAAGAGACTCATAGGTAACACAAGGAGCATTCTTCACTCTCCTAAGCTGCTGATCAGACTTAACTCTAAACATCTCATGCATCTCATCTAGATGACCTATCTCAGCACAGAATGCACTTGTTATGGATACAATAGGATCAAACTTCTTAGATGTGGAAGATGCAATAGATTTTACTTTAGCATTGAGAACATCTAGAGCTTTATTTCAAGCATTAATTTTAGCAATTACCTTAGGACAATTTGGGAAGAGAGTCCCAGAGTAAAGCAATTATCATTCATTTTAGCAATTTTGCCTATGGCACTTTTAAGCTTCAAATCTGACAAAGGACACTTAGAACATGACAAAGTAATAGCAGATATGTCCCCAGCTCATAAGCATGCAGAAGAGCTGCTAAACTTGAGTTGAACAATTTTATCATTTGCATAGTTTAGTTGGTTAACATGAGAGCCATACACTAGGGAACTAGCAAGAAGAATAGCTTTCATTTAGTAAGGTTATCCCTAGTAACTACAAATTCATCAACAACATAAGCATGAATAGTAGTGCCAAGAGTAAAGTAAGCATTTAACTCATCATTCTTCTCATTTGCTACTCTAAGCTAACCCAAAATAGATGCATGAACAGTCCTAAACTTGTCAAACTCAGAGTGCAAAACCAAGCAAGAACCATAGTAATCATCATCAAGTATAAGTGATCTAAGCCTATCAAGTTCATTGTTCAAGCTCTAAATCACAAAATCCTAACTAGTCAATTTCTTCTTGGCCTTCCTAAGATCACGATCTAGTCAAAGGACAGCATGAGACATCGAGCTTTACCTCATCAGGATCGCTATAGGGCTCATCCTCGTAGGAGACGTCGTCGTCTCTTACCATGAAGCACATACCGGTGAAGTCCACAACCTTCTTGTTCCCTTGCAGATCATCCTCATCGTCCTCGGTCTTCGAGACCACATCGCTCAAGATAAGCTACTTGAGAGCGAAAAGGAGCTAGTGGACTACCTTGTGGTAGTTACACTTCTTGGCATTCGCATCTCGAGATGGTGGACGTCGGTGGTGCATGTTCTCCACCTTGACCTCCTTGCCATTTAGCTTGGAGTAGTTAGCTCGAATGTGGTTCAACTCACCCCACTCATAACACCAAAACTAGCTTCCTCATCCCTTCTTTGTCATCCTCAAAATATTGAGGGCTCTCATGAATTTAGTAGATAGGAGGGCTAAGTCATCACTCAAGGCATGCAAGGCATTTAAGCAAAATCCAACAGAAGCAGATTCAACTAAGCCAGAAGAAAGACCCTGAGTGGGATCCGTCACAAGTGCCATTGATGGTGATTTGCTCTTACGAGAAAACAAATCAATCTCATGATTCTTGAGTCTTGAATAAAGCTTAAACAAGTCGATCTCATGATTCTTGAGACTTGAATAAAGCTTATCCAATGTTAGCTCACTCATGACAGCGGTGTCATTAATGGACATGACTTTCATTTCCCAAACCGCCGTATCTAAGTCTTCAAACTCTTGTTGTGCATTTTTAGATTAAAAAAATGTCACACCGACGACACTCAAGTTGCTAAGAATCTTATGAAAGCAAGAGAAACACTCATTCAAAGATTCTCTAGGTCTCATCTCAAACTTTTGGTATTCCTTCTTAAACTGGTTCTGATGCACTTCCTTAATGGCAATTGAACCTTCGTGGTATCACATAGGGTATGCCAAATGTTGTGTGCCGAGCTGAGATAAGACATACGGTCAAACTTGTTTCTTCTGAGTCCCTAAATCAGGAGGTTCCTTGCTTTGTTCTTTGCCTCCACACCTAGAAGATTTGCCAAAGTGATCTGATCATTGGTAGGAACAACATAGGAACATCGGATTGGAAAGTAATTTAGAAGGAAACCGAGATAAAAATTGATCATATTCAGATTTAAATCACGCGTGGACTTCCTGGCTTCAAGTTCTAGCTCCCTAGCTTCCAACGCACCACACCCTTTCCTGGCTCCTCATAGATCCCTGGCTAGCATGCATCTGGCTTCCTCCTCGTTTTCGGCTCAGATTCAACTCCACACATCTCTCTTTCTTGCTTATCATGGCAACCACGCGGAGTTGAGCATCCACACTGTTATCCATATTTAGCCTCTAAGGGGAGAGAGAGAGAGAGAGAGAGAGAGTATGCTTGGAGGCACTGCTATACATTGCGAAAAAGAGAAAAACTGCCTCCAGCCTTGGAGGCCAGCGCCAACGAAAAAAGGGATGGATGGATGAAAGTGCTAACTTTTTCTAATTTTTTACTATAGTTGTGAGCCTGATATTAGAGACGTAGTAGTTTTTATACATTACGTGAAATTATGCTAAGCTTAAAGGCTGTCTACGGATCTCAACTTAAGGGCGGGCCTCTAAACATTATGGATACCATTAAGTCGACTTCACGCGAACGCACACGACCAATACACAGCATAGGTCTCCACGCACCGCATCCACCTGGACGTGCTCCCATGCGCCTGCCCACCACGCGCTCGTGGGTTTGTACACACTCACTGCTGCATATGCTTGGTCAACCTCCTTCCTTGCACAACACGTGCTGCATGCTCACATGGACATGGCGTACGCTCGCTCGCACATGCCCTTGTGCTAGGGCAGCCTTCCCTCGGCTAGGCCCCAAGCAACCGACATGCCAACGGTCCTCCATGCACCATGGCTGCATGTACTTAGGTTTTCTTCCCCTCGGGCTTCCTCTCCCCTCTCGGCTAATAGATGTTCTCTTTTTCACCTAAAATAGCACCGATTTGATATATATCTTCGGTTTACACATTAGAAACACAAACCACCAAAGTTAAGCTGGTATTTGGAGCCGCATCACCTATTACCACCTACATACTTACCGATGCTGGTTTTATACCAGCCAAATGGTAGTCCGAAATTTTGAATGTGTGGCCGGTTACTGCTAAATAGGACAAAATAAACTAATTTATTTGATCAAATACACATTATTTGGGACATGTGTTGTCCAGATATCTAACATTCAATAAAAATAAAAAAATGGAATAAAATAATCAAATGGGACAAAGCGATGGACTAATAAGAATGCCATCTTCCCATTGCCTACATAAGCATGATTTATCATTAGTCATTACCTTAACAATAAAGCTTTCATTAGCTTGCACACAAGTAGTAAAAACCATTTCCTTAGTTTTTTATTTCAAAATTTTAAGTCCAAATTAAAACTTTTTGGACCAATTTCTTTTACCGATCCAGGTTATCGCGGATTTTCTTTTTATCATGGCTAGCATGAACGTATTGACGACGTGAACTTTGCAATCTCCCTATTTTCTCCTCAAGCCAAACACAAGTGAGCACCAGTGTTACACGTGCATTTTTGTCCGGTTTTAGGATCTGCTTGTCTTAAATATAGCAACATGTAACATACCACAAAACTCAAACGATCAGCTAAGTTATTTTTCTCCTTTCGTTGATAGATCAGAATATTAAACTACAAATCCAAAGATGCATGAGAAGAATAAGACTAGTTGGGTCGCTCCAAAGAAATCAAGCTTCTAACTTAGCTTTGACTTATTGACTTTTGCCTAAAAAGTTTTTTCTAAGACATTCAATTAAAAGAAAATAAAAAAATAAGAAAAAAATTGTTATATTGTCACAGACAATGCAAAGAAATAAGAGAAAAAAAGGCAAAAAAAAGCCCAAAAAAGGCAAAATAAATTGAAATTAGAAAGTACAACAGTACAGACAAGTACTCGTGGCACCAAAATTTACTTTACATGTAAAGCAGCGGAAATAATGAAAATCCCACGGCTCACTTTCATGACTCCAAAGTCCAAAGCATGTATGATCTCAGAGAGAAGAAACTCGCGCTTTCTTGCAGGAAACTTAAAATGAAAGGGAGCAAGGCAAAAGAACAGAACCTGCGTACACCCTTATCTTAATGGTCAGTTCCTGCTACAAATCAAGCCAGTGACAGACACTAGGCCATCTGGGAACCTGCAACCCTTTCCCTGCAGATCACCCATGCTTGATATATACACTCTTGATCAGGCACTTCTATGCTGAAAACTCAGAAACTTCCTTTACCAACACTGAGCTATCCAACAAACAACTGCTCTTTTTCATCCTATGGTGGCTACTCGCAAGAATACACTACCTGTAGTCAATAATTAGGCCAATTCATCTGAGTACGTTGTGGCTGCTGATAACCATTGGCAGGTGGCCCCACCATTTCAACAGCTCCAGCAATGGTCTGCGATGGCTGGAGCAGTGGATGAACAGCGGCTCCAGCCAGAGTCTGTGCTGGGTGATAAATCCCTCCATAGGCACCATGACCAGCTTGAGCAGGGGCGAAGGCCAGGTGCTGTCCCTGCGGAGGCAGGCCATGGAAGGAGCCAGACTGGAGACCAGATATATCCCGTCCAGGTGCAGGAATCCAGATAGCGGAGCCTTCGCCCTGATCAACATATATACCAAGCAGTAAGAAACAAATCCACTAATGATTTGAAAGTCACTGGACCATCAGTTCATTGGTATAACTTTGTGGTTCTAAATTTGACATTTTAATTGTCAATGATAAGACGCATAATCATTATAAGAAACATGGACTTCGTGTGAGAAGGAAAAAAACTATAACTTGAAGTGTCCGAATTTAGTTCAATGCTTGAATTGGAACTGTGAAGAGAACCCAACAAATTCAAATGATCTTGAACTCACTAAATACAAAAAAAATGAAGCAAGTCAGCGCATGTGAAAAACGAAAGAAAACCCCTTAAATATAATGCCCATTGCATTTGCTTATGAGGTTCCAACATTAGTTATCATGTTTTTATAGTAGTATTAGCAAGAAGTATTTCCACAAAGCTCAATCCATTGTGCTAAAGTACTGCACTTGAGACTTGGCAATTGTATCACATTTGGAGCTTCTTAGCCATATTTAGGATGTCAAGAACTCAAGAAATTAGACGGGCAAACATTAACAGTGAATCAACATTTAGTACCCTTGTATATAAATACCTAACTTGGAATTCTCTCCATAAATTACTTCAGCACCAAGCAGGTAGTTCTACTAAAACAATCCAGAAAATATTTCTGAATTCTTGAACTTTTCAATGACATAGCATTTTGAAGAAAAACTTTCTAATAAATAAAGTACTTAACTACAGCTTTTTCTGAAGACATTAGAAGGGCAAACGTTAACAGTGAATCGACATTTACTACCCTTATATTATATAGACATAACCTCACTTCAAGTCTCTTCATAAATTACTACAGCACCAAGCAGGTAGTTCTACTCAAACAATCCTGAAAATAATTCTGAATTCCTGAACTTTTAATTGAGATAGCATTTTTCAAGAAAAAACTTTCTAATAAATAAAGTTGACTTGAGATAGCATTTTTCAAGAAAAAACTTTCTAATAAATAAAGTTGACTTAATTACAGCTTTTTTTTCATTTATATGCATAAACACTTACCTGCTGCCCGACAATATAGATGTTATTTTCTTTGAATTGTGATAAAGTGCCATCATCATTCTCTGTCGAAGTTCCGCTTGCCACCACAGTGTTATTTGTATAGATTGATGGACTAGAAACATATGTTCCATAGGCACCAGGGTTTAGAGCATGAGTCTGGCTTCCAGTGTTAACACCAGGCTTGTATGTAGTGGCTGAGTATTTGACTGGTGGTGCAACAGCTGCACTAGCAGGTGGATACATGCCTCCAGTTGAAGGTGGTTGAGGAAACGCAGGATTACCCATGAAAGGGTGAAGGGTATGTGGTGGAACATAGAATGGAGAGATATATTGATTATATGGGATAAAGCTTGGTTGATAATGAGGTAGATGTACACCCACAGGCTGGCGGAATACAGGAAGGGGTTGTTGTGGAATAGCAATGGAACTTGGTACAACTCCAGGAGATGGAGTGGCAAGTGGAGTGGACCCAGACGAAGACAGGACCAATGAGTTGACTGCCTGTGTTAACTAAAACAAAACAGTTATGAACTAGATTGAAATCAAGGATTAAACTGAAAGACAAAAATGCAAGTGTCTAACAGAAATTATCAACCTATCCAGAAAACAAACTACTGCTAGACCTAGACGATGTAAAATCCACAAGTAAACAGCAAGGTGCATATATAATTTTGTGAAGATAACTGGCATGAGAAAATCATTTTGCATTATCCCACATTAGCCCTAAATATCCTAAATAATCAAATCAAGTGATGACGATGCACTATTTGTTTGCGAGGGAATACACTGTACCTAATATTAAGGGGTCCTGAAAATACACATGAATATAGCAGATATCTTAAAGGCAAGATGTGAAACCCACAGCCACCATCTTAGAGTTCTATGGAAGAAATATGAAATAGGAAGAATAGTAGTGTATCACCCACTACCCAGTGCCGAACTAATACTCAATATACAGAAGATTCAAAAAAGCTGAAAATAAATACTGGATACAATTCATTGTGTATCTCTTTAAAAAGAACTATCTTCAAAAAACTCGACCTGCGGGGGGGGGGGGGGGGGGGGGGGTAAGACGGCCCCCGGGCATTTTGCTTAAGAAGAAGATCCTCTCACGCAGATCGAGAAAACCCCGAACCCCTGCTCCACCCTTACACAGCGGCATCATCGCCCGTGTGAGAACGACCAACGACCTGGGTGGGCCTTAGACCTGTGCTTTGGTGTGGTAGCGGGCGAGGGGATTTTTTTCCCCCAGCCTGAAATTCGCTTCCACTGGGAGTCGAACCCAGGACCGGGGGTGCTACTAGAGCCTTTAGCCATTACGCTAGAGGCCCGTTCACAAAAAAAAAAAAACTATCTTCACCAGACTGAGATTCATGTTTGAAATTTTGGCACCACATAGACACACCATTCGTACCTACCTATTACTATGAGACTGAAAAGTTGCTAAGGACATAGATGCAAAACATGATGATGCACAAAATGAGCTATATATTTACAGCTAAATAAATTATTTACATCAATTGGCTAACCTTCCACATTAAGAAGCTCGGCCAGAGCCACTGAGACGCAACCAAGTAATGAGATATGATAAAAAAAGAAATAGATGCAAACCTCTTGAGTCTGGCCAGTTTGAGCAGGCAGAACTGAAATGTTCCCATACTTGATAGCAGCTCCAGGAGCAGTAAATGGTGAGAGACGGCCATCAACATCAGCAATTGGCCGGTAAAGTGGTGCATAATAGCTTGCAGAAAAATCATTTGGCTGTCGCACCTGCATGCATAATTTGACAGTGTTTATTAAGACTCAAACAAGGAATTTTTAGTTATACTTTAAAAATGAAGCATTTAGACAGAAGAGTATAGATAGTTCAGAGGACGGTGGGTTAGAAAGTGTACATGTAGTCTATTATGGAGTTGGTGAGCTCATGTCGGGTAGCACGAACATTAAGGTTGGGACAAGGCCAACAACCCAATCGTATCAGACCTTTGGAACAGAACAAATCGCTTGTGGAACAATGGACTAAGGAGGTTAATGCGAGGCAGCTACAAAGCCTACTGTGCGCTAAGGAACCATATTTCCAGCAAGAGGGTAAAGCAATGTGAAAATGATGCAACATGCAATCTTATACATAGAAATTACAAACAAATCTAGTATCACATCATGCATGCTAATATGTCAGGGTGCTACGGAACTAAAGGGGGAAAGGACTAACATCCTTTATACTGTGAACTAACATCTATCTAAGAAACCAGACCATATTAATATGAATGGTCGATACATGAATAAAAAATCATGAGTCAAATAAGTACCGCACATGCCTGAGATTCAGATGTTTCTAGTAACGGAATCTGATTCCCTTGCGATTGTGGTGCCAATGCAAATGTTGGAGTGGTTTGAACAACTGGATCTTGGGGTATGTGTGAAGCTGCTGCATCCTTTGATTGATCTGATTCAGGAGTACCGGATGAATTACTGCATAAATTATCCACCTCTTGAGGTGAAATATTATCCGTCATTTCAACAGGCAGCTGTTGCAGACCTGGCTCAGCTGCCTTTTGACCAGTAGAGGATGCATCCTGATGACTGCAGTTCAGTTACCAAATAAAAATTAAGGATATCTGCAATTGAAAGCTACTAACTCCCTGACTGCACATAGTATAGTACTGATGACAAAATGTTAGTCACAATGCAGAAAATCATTAATTGCAAGAAACACTTAATTAACAAACTAATTAATGGGTGAGGACGACAATAGTTATTTTAATATCCTGAGGTGTATCACAAGTAAGCTACAAGAAAACATCTAGAATCATCTCTAAGTCCAACATACGTACACAAATAAAATACAGTGGCAAACAGCCCCTCACAAACCAAATGTGTACTAATACAAAGTATTTACCCTTCTGGGATGGCGGCTTGAAGGAGATGAGATGCTAGAGTAGGGAGAGAAAGACATAGATGAGAGAGGAGAGTTCTGAATTTTGATGAGAAACAGACTAATTATTTCTTCTTGCTTGATCTCATAAGTTACAATGTGTAGCCTTTTGTAAGGCTGACTTGAGTTGTCCCCTAAGACTCAAAAAACTCAACAATCCAATCCGTTTCAAACTCACAAGGATAACTTGTAGGCTAAGTAAACTTTCAAGGAGGATTGTATGGGTAGGTGGGCCCGCCTGAACAGTAGTTCGCCTGCTAGTGTCGCTACAATACTTAATTGCTGCAGTACCACGCCTCATCACACACAAGAGGACCACCAATTCACAACCAACCAACTTGCAGGCATCACTATCACTAAACAAACATAAGATAATTACAGTAGTCAAACATACACAATGAACAGCTTAATAACATTGCATAGGGTCAAAGACATGAACTAAAATACAAACCTAGTGGCAGGTTCATCAACAACTTCATCTGCCTCCTGAGGAGATTCATATTCTGGTGGTGCAGAACTCTCCTCACTTTCAGGATCTTTTGGAAAGCCAACAGTTTGTTCAAAACTGGTGCCAAAACTGCCGAAACTGAGCCCATATTTTTCTGACTCTGTGACCTGAAGGTGATCCGGAATAATGACATGCTGCTTGTCAGACAACTGCATATCGCTGAGCATTTTGTCCACTTTTAAAGAGATATCTTCCTTATGAGCGGAATTTGATACCAGATCTGACTGGGGAACAGTCTCCACAGTAACAGTTACATCATTACAGGTAACAATTTCTGCTTGGGAGGGTTTGTTTGTTGATTTTGGCTTCCACTCTTTATTTGGAACACCTAGATATAGCAAAATTTGCATTATAATTAGTAAGCAAAGACAAGAATGTCAAAAAGGAATGTTCCATTCAAATTTGGCCCAATTTGTTTCAACTTATAGCTTATGACTTCTCTCGGACAAACAAACAGGATGTTTTCTTCGCCGCCATTTTGAAGTGGCTTATCGGGACAGCCTTTTCGAAACGGCTTATCGGTATTTTCTTCATTCACACAAGTGCTCAAAAAACATAAGCTGCAGCCAAAAAGAACCCACCCAAAACCATGACTTAAAATATTGTTTATGAACTATAAAATGACAATAATCTGTTAGAAAATAAAGCATTTATCAACTATATTACTATAGAGTGTATGGTAGAAAGCAAATATGGAGGAAATGAGAGTGGAATGAAATGAAGAATTGAGCTATGTGTTACAAGAATTAATCTCTTAAATGTTACAACTTTATTTGTGGCAAGAGGTTATTGCTTTGATGGTAAAAGGGGATATGGACATCCACCAAAGAGCAATTTATTCATACATCCACAAAAGATAATTTTATTCATAACATAACCTAGTATTTTGGCTTTTTTGTTCTCTTTTTTTATGAAATCATCTGGCATTCAAGCTTGCTCAACAACTAAGTGTGAAACAAACAGTAAGCCAGTAACACTGAATGAAACAGATTTTCCTATGCACCTATCGACCATGCACACAGCAAGGCATAAAAACCAGTTATTAAAGACCAGTCCAGCTAAGGTGTTTTGTTCTCTTTTTTAAAAAAAAACATCTAGCACTCAAGCTTGCTCAACAACTAAGTGTGAAACAAACAGTAAGCCAGTAACACTGAATGAGAACAGCGTTTCCTATGCACCAATCAACCATACACATAACAAGGCACAAAAACCATAGTTACCAAAAACCGGTCCAGTTACCAGTTTACCGGTCCAACTGGCAGCCCATAATAGCAATATTTTTAGCTTTTATTAATAAATTTTAGTTCAATTTAATGTATATGTTCTAATTTTGAAGGTTCATATACAAGTCAGTGCCTTCCTGGACAACACAAAAGGCCCAGCCACGGGGGGACCAAGCGGTCAGACGTTTGAATCCTGACCTCCACATGTGAACCACGAGGCACAATGATCCTTTAAGGGAACCGTACTGGAACAGTCTTCAGTCCTTTTTTTTCCAGTCGAACCACCAGTCTGGATAGGCTTTGATAACTATGATAAGAAATAGAGACTGGGAGCGTGCACAATAGACAACGTTGCTACGAAGTATTTGTCATATTGCTTTAAAATAGCCTTAATCTAACAACACAATAGTAAATCAAAATATAGAGTTAAGTTAGGTCATAATAACTCCGCTTGTGTAGTTTTTTACATAGCTTGTTCCAAACCAAGAAAAAGGAGAGTTGTGTTAGGCTCGGCGAGCCAACGTAAAAATCAAGCCACCTTTTTATGGAATGAAACTCAAAATTGATAATTTGTTGAGGTATAACCCTCTTAGCGACGCACAATATCAGAACCTGGATGAGGTGATAAATGAGCAAGGGACAAAACGTCACTCCCTTAGTTAAGCGCTACGTTGGCGTTTGGATGTAGTGGAAAATGTACAAAGGTCTTCGCACTTTACTCGAGTGCGAGGGGCAAGAAAGCTAGCCGAGGAGAGTAGGATCCGTCTAAGGAATTGAAATGTAGGGTCTTTAACAAGTTAAGAGAGTTAGTTGATACGACGATTAGGAGACATGAAAATATCTTGTGCGTTCAAGAGACTAAATGAACAGGTTAAACGGTAAAGGAGACAGTGGATACAAGCTTCAAGTTGTGGTATATTGGAACAGAACGAAACAGGAATAGAGTGGGCATCTTAATCGATAAGCGTCTCAGAGTGGAGTTGTCAACATGAGGGGACAGGGGATAAGATTATTATAGTCAAGTTAATCTTTGGCGATTTGGTTTTGAATATTGTTGGCGCATATGCTCCACAAGTAGGTCTAGATGAGACCGCTTGGAAGCAATTTTGCAAAGATCTAGATGACTTAATTAGAAGTGTGCCTAACAGTGAGAAGCTTTTCTTAGGAGGCGATTTCAACGGTCATATCGGTACAACTAGTGGGGGTTTTAGAGGGTGCATGAGGGTTTTGATCATAGTGATAGGAACTAAGGAGAAGATATCTTGAACTTTGCCGTAGCCTATGATCCTATGATAGCTAACACCTTTTTAAAAAAAAGGCATTCCCATTTAGTTACCTTTAGCAGTAGTTACCATTCTAGCCAAATCGATTTTGTCCTTGTTAGGAAGGAGAACAAACAAGGTTGCATGGATTGTAAGGTTATACCTGAAAAGTGTGTTGTCCAGCAACATAAGTTGGTAGTCTCTGACTTTCGTTTTAAAATACAGGTTCGACAGACTAAGGTCGCCAAAACCACGAGGACGAAGTGGTGGAAACTCAAAAGGGACACCTCATAGACATTTAAGAAGAAGATGATCGCGGAAGAGATATGGAACGTGGGGGAAACGAATGGTATGTGAACAAAAATGGCAACTCGCATTAGAAAGATAGCTACGAAGGTGCTTGGAATGACCCAAGGGATAAGATATGAACCTAAAGACACTTGGCGGTGCAACGAGGAAGTGCAAAAGGCTATCGAGGAGAAGAAGACATGCTACAAGCACATACATCATGATAGAAGCGACTACAACGTACAGAAGTACAAAGCAGTAAAAGAAGAATGTAAAGAAAGCGATGAGTGAGGCACAGGCAAGGTTGTCACGGCGCTCTAACGAGTCATGGCCAGCCGGGGCGTCTGAACGCCTAGTCGACTAGGCGTCCACCATAATGACAGTTAGACGATAGTAACAAATACAATACCTTATATGATCGAAAATTAAATAACCATACAACATAATATCACAAATTATACAAATAACAAAGTCCATAATAGCAAATAGCATTAATATAACAAGGTCTATAACATTGTTAGATATATAAATAGCCTAAGGTGTGGATAAATGTCGATAGAAATCTGGAGTTGTCGAGGAAGACCTTACAATCGAAGGGCGAGGAAGACCTTACAATAGAAGGGCTTTACACTTAGTAGGACTAAAACTAAGTATATGAGGTATGATTTCAGCGTTGCCAAGGCAGATAATGGAGATGTTAATTTGGACAAACAAGTAGTCCTAGGAATGACATTTTTGATATTTGGAATCGATGCTACAATGGGACAGTAAAATTGATGAAGCCATGAGCCACAGGATAAGAGCGGGATGGGTGAAATGGCGTCAATCATCGAGTATCATGTGTGATAAAAAAAGTCCTTCAAAAGTTAAAGCGTAAGTTCTATAGAACCGCGATCATACCTGCGATGCTATATGGAGCAGAATACTGAGCGACTAAAAGGCAACATATACATAAGATAGGTGTAGTAGAGATGAGGATGTTGCGGTGGATCCATGCTCATACAAGGCAGGATCAAATCAGTAATGATGATATACATGATAGGGTGGAGGTAGCACCAATTGAAGAGAAACTTATCCAACATCGTTTGAGATGATTTGGACATCTCCAACAGAAGCCTTTTGAGGCACTGGTACGTAGTAGAATTTTAAGATGCACCGAAAACGTAAGAAGAGGTAGAGATTGACTAAAATTGACGTAGGAGGAAGCAGTTAAAAGATACTTGAGGGATTAGAACATATACAAAGAATTAGTTTTAGATAGGAGTGTAGGGAAGTTAGCGATCCACATATCAGAATCATGACATAAGAAGAAGGTTTAGGGACGGTGATTTAAGCTCTCGGTTTGGATGGCAAAATGTAGGGCTTAATGTAGGGCTTAGGGTTTTAGCCTTGTAGGTTTTATTATAAGACTTTGGTTTCTTTGACCTTAAGGTTGTTTCATTCCTAATTGAAAACAAATGAGGATGCGTGGAAAGAATTCATAGATTGATTTGGGAGACCTAGTGTACATATATAGGGGTGAGGAGATCTGTGGTTTATAGAAACAACACCAAAACAGATCTCCTCAAATCTCCCTAACCAAATCAACTCTGGGCCGGCCGGCGGAAGATGGCAGGCGCAGGACCCATACACACGCAGGCCATATATGGCTGTCTAACACGCCCCCGCAGTCAAATCGTCGGTTGAACGAACGTTTAGACTGGATCGGAACTCCGTGAAGACTGACAACGGCAGTCCCTTGGTGAAAATGTCGGCGAACTGGGATGTCATGGGGACATGAAGAACGCGGATATCACCAAATGCAACACGCTCCCGAACGAAGTGTAGATCTATCTCTACATGTTTGGTGCGCTGGTGCTGAACGGGGTTCGAAGACATGTAGACTGTACTGATGTTGTCACAATACACCAACGTTGTCTTGCGCAAGGGAGTGTGCAGCTCAGACAATAGTTGGCGTAACCAAGTGGCTTCGGCAACGGCATTGGCAACAGCTCGGTATTCAGCCTCGGCACTGGAGCGGGAGACTGTATTCTGACGCTTGGACGACCAGGAGACCAGGTTGTCACCAAGAAAGACTGCATAACCGGAGGTTGACTTTCGTGTATCAGGACAACCGGCCCAATCAGCATCAGAGTAGACCACCAAGTCGGACTGAGGGCAGGAGCTGAGGACCAAACCCATGTGCAGGGTGCCACGTACGTAGCGCAGGATGCGCTTAAGGGCAGCAAGATGTGGTTCCCGGGGATCATGCATGTGTAGACAGACTTGCTGGACTGCATAAGAGATGTCTGGCCTGGTGAACGTCAGATACTGAAGGGCACCTGCAAGACTTCGGAAGTCCGTGGGATCAGGCACAGGGTCGCCATCTGCAGAGAGTTTCGGATTGACATCAACAGGCGTCGAACATGGTTTGCAGTCAGCCATGCCAGCACGCTCAAGGATCTCAGTCATGTATTGTCGCTGGGAGAGAAAAAGACCCGAGGGCGTGTGCTGAACATGCATACCCAGAAAGTTATGGAGGACGCCGAGATCTTTCATAGGGAACTCTTGCTGAAGAGTTGCAATGGTACGCCGGAGTAAAGCAGTGGAAGAAGCTGTCAGTACAATGTCGTCAACATATAGCAGGAGGTAAATTGTGTCTGCTCCACGGCGATAGACGAACAGGGACGTGTCTGATTTGGCTTCAACAAAACCAAGCTGCAGAAGATGGGGAGCAAACCTGCTGTGCCAAGCGCGAGGTGCCTGCTTAAGTCCATAAAGTGAGCGATTGAGGCGGCACACATAGTCTGGATGAGCAGCATCTTCAAAACCAGAGGGCTGAGCGCAGTAGACTGTCTCTGACAAGGTACCATGCAGAAAGGCGTTATCGACATCGAGCTGATGAATGGGCCAGGATCGTGAAAGAGCCAAAGAGAGAACAGTCCGGACAGTAGCGGGCTTGACAGGGAGCCGTGATGGCTGCAACCTGCCCGGCAGGGACGCCAGGGGTGGAGAATCCGGTGTGCCAGGTGCCGCACATGGCTGTGCGGTGGTGGCGGAGGCTGTAGGAGGCTGGGCGATCGGAGCTGATCCTGCAGGCAACAAACATGGTGACGGAACAAAAGGAACCGGCACAAGATTAGTAAACTCCTTCAGGAAATCAAAGGCCGCTCGAGTGGGAGGTGAAGGATCCTCAGAAAAAGGGAAGGAGGACTCTTCAAAAACCACATGGCGGGAGATGATGATACGATTTGTGTGACGGTCAAGGCAGAGATAGCCCTTGTAGTGGAGGGAGTAGCCTAGAAATACACACAAGGTGGAGCGAGGAGCGAGCTTGTGAGCGGCGGTGGCAGAAAGGTTGGGATAGCACTTGCAACCAAAAACGCGGAGATGCTCATACGATGGCTGTGTCCCAAAAAGGGAGAGATGTGGCGTAGAAAAGTTTAGCGTTTTGGTGGGAAGAATGTTCAGAAGATAGGTGGCAGTGCTAAGAGCCGCAGCCCAGAAGGTGGGAGGAATGCTTGCCTGGAACAGGAGGAAGCGAACGACATTGTTTGTGGTTCGGATAATGCGTTCAGCTTTACCGTTTTGAGGCGATGTGTAGGGACAAGACATGCGCAGGTGTATGCCATGGGAGAGGAAGAACATGCGGGCGCTGGAGTTATCAAATTCGCGGCCGTTGTCGCATTGAATCCCCTTTATGGTGACACCGAATTGGGTGCGAACATATGCGAAAAAATTAGAAAGAGTGGAGAAAGTGTCAGACTTGAGTCGTAGCAGAAACGTCCAAAGGTAATGCGAGCAGTCATCAAGAATAACCAAATAATACTTGTGACCAGAGACACTAGGAATGGGTGAGGTCCAAAGATCACAATGTATTAATTGAAAATTATGAATGGCACGAGAGGACGACGCATGAAAAGGAAGACGTGTGTGACGACCAAGTTGACACGCATGACAAAGAGAGTCACTAGCATTTTTATTACAAGGAAGACCAAAACTTTGTGCTAGCTTGGATAGAACTTCATGACCAGGATGTCCGAGACGTTGATGCCAAAGCGAGGAGGTGGCAGCATGGAAGGTGGATGCCGCAAGCTGCAATGGGTAGAGGGGACCGGAGCTGTCACACCTGGCGATCTCTCTCCGAGAGGGAAGAGCCTTCACAGAGCAGCCAAAAGGGTCAAATTCCACAGAACGGTTATTGTCGGAAGTGAACTGGCGAACGGAAATAAGATTCTTAATAAGGTTCGGGGAAACGAGAACATTATTAAGATGAAGGTTATGAGGTAAATGAGCGACGCCAGTGGTGGTAACAGGAAGAAGATGCCCGTTGCCGACAATAATGTGAGGAGGAAAAGAATGAGAACGAGTGGGAGTAAGTGTACCGGCGTCGGCGGTCATATGATGTGTGGCACCGGAATCAAAATACCACTCGTTCTGCTGTGGCTGCGGGATGGACATCGTCTGGAAGTTTGCGGCGAGGGTCTGCTGATCCCAACCGCTTGGTGGAGGCACACCCCACTGGCCGGCCCACTGCCCTTGAGGCCCGGCCAGCAGAGCATGCGGTGGCTGTGCGTGCGGCGGCGGAGCCCTCGGTCCAGGCCACATATGAATGGAACCGGACCAGGGGTTGTAGGGGGTTGGCCACTGAGCACCAGGACATGGTCCAGCAGGGAAAGTCGCGTTGGCGCCCCCGGAGTTGAGGCCGCCGCCTGGTTGGGAGCCGCCACCGCCACCGCGCTTGCCCCCGCGTTTGCCGCGCTTGGGTGCGCTGCCTCCGTTGCCAGCAGCCGCCCGCTGCTGGGATTTCTGGGGAGGCGGTGCAGTAGGGGCGGCCGGTACAATGGAGGGCGCGGGGCCGCCGTGGCTCGTGGCGGCGGCGAGAGCCACGGCGGGAGCCGTTTTCTCCATAGTCATCTCCTCGAGATGGAGGTCGTCGCGAACTTGGAGAAAAGTGGGGAGGGGGTTGCTGCGCCGGAGGTGAAGTCCGAGGGCGGTGAAGCGCTCGTTTAGGCCGCGGATGATGTTGAGGACGAGCATGCGGTCGGAGATGGGCTCGCCGAGGTCGCCGAGGTCCTCCGCCATGCGCTTGTAGCGCCGACAGTACTCGGAGACGGAGAGGTCGCCTTGGGAAAAGGAACGGAACTCCTGGTCGGCGAAAAGCGCACGCGTCGCGCGATTCCCAAGAAATTGGGACTCAATGGCGAGCCAAGTGGTGCGAGCGGTGGCGCCGCGCTCGGAGATGGCATCGGCAAGATCGTCGGAGATGGTGCCGAGGAGCCACGTCCGGACGACGCAGTCCATGCGAGCCCAATCTGGAGAGTGGGGTGCGGCGTCGTCGGAGAGGACGTGTTGCTGCAAGAAAAATTTGCCGACGGTGAGAAGGAAGGACTCACGCCAGCGGGCGAAGAAGACGGAGTTGATGTCGAGGACGAGGGGCACGAGGGCGCGGATGTTCTGCACGGCCACGGCCTGTGCGTGCAGATTGAGAAGCGCAGCAGCCTCGTGATGAAGGGCCTCGAGGAGAGGGGGGTCGCTGGCGCGAGGGCCGGCGTTGATGGCGTCGTCGCCGGCGGCGTGGTCATCCTGGGTGGGCTCAGCCGCCGCTCGCTCACGAGCAGCGTGGGCGAGCGCGGCCCGAAGGCGCTCGTCAGCGGTGTCGCGCTCCTGTTGGGCGAGGGTAGCCTCGCGCTCGGCCTCCTGGGCGCGGACGAGAGCGGCGTTGCGGATCGCGCGCTCGCTGGCCTCTTTGGCGGCGCGGGTATCCTCCGCGCGCTTGAGGGCAGCAGCAGCAGCAGCATCGGCAGGGACGGCGGCGCCAGCGAGAGGAGAGCCAGGAGGAGTGGCCATGGAGCAGCAGCGCCGGGAGGGGGCGCGCGCTGGAGGAGCAGCAGCGCCGGGTAGGGCGTGCGCTAGATGCGGAAGAAGAATCAGGTAGAACCTAGACTCGTGATACCATGAAAACAAATGAGGATGCGTGGAAAGAATTCATAGATTGATTTGGGAGACCTAGTGTACATATATAGGGGTGAGGAGATCTGTGGTTTATAGAAACAACACCAAAACAGATCTCCTCAAATCTCTCTAACCAAATCAACTCTGGGCCGGCCGGCGGAAGATGGCAGGCGCAGGACCCATACACACGCAGGCCATATATGGCTGTCTAACACTAATCTACCTCAATTTGTTTGAAACAAAAGGCTTTGTTGTTCTTGTTAGGTCCTAATTCCAGGTGTGTTGTGTTTGTTCTGCAAGATGGCACTCAAAACATTTTGAATTATGGACAGCAGCATGTGTGGATGTAATTTGAAGGTTTAGGAGGCAACTTTTATACTTTATGTCTGATTATTTTGAATTATTTTACTAATCCTTATGGGCTTGAAAGCCTAGTTACATGTTTTCCCATTAATAATCTAACACAAAATAGTAAATTACATGTAGCCGCCACTATTTCCACTACAGCAGTTGCAGCTGTAATAGAATGAATTTACTCTGTAATGTGACATTTGGAAGGTGAAACAGAAACAGCGACACTACAAACCCAAGATTTTGAACACCGGTAAAACTAGTTGTCAAGTTATTTTCCAATAAGACATGCAGAGGATAAATCAGAGTTCAGAATTTGACAAGTACCTCTTTGCGAGCCACTTAACTGCTGTGAACGACTACTGTAGCTAGAAGATGGCCTACTACCAGATGGTGCAATAGATGACGAACCAGAAGGTTGAGATGTGTCTAGAAGTAAGAAAAGGTGTTAATAACACAACAAGGCTAACCAAAATGTGGTTCCAACTGAAAAATAAAAATATTTGTACCTTTAGAAACTGTTGATACATCATCAGAAACTTCTGCTGCCCGCCGACTTCCAAAAGCTCGTTTGGCAGCACTAGTCTCACCATGCTTGTGGGCTTCAAGGGATGGAGTAATCACTGGGTAAAATGCTGATGTACATACTCCTGATATGGATGTTGGTGGCTGTATGGATGATTCGCTTACATCTGGACCTAATGTCACGACAACCTCAGAAGTACCTTCCACATCAGCCAATCCTTTCAAATCTGAAGTTGGCAAATGATAAATAGCAAGAGAATTTTTCTCCATGGGAGCAACAGGATGTGACGGACCATTGGATAACCCACCCGACAAACTGGCAAAAAGTCAGTTGCATGGTTAAATGGGTGCAAAAGGACCGTGCCTACATGTACATTACTTTTAATGAAAGGCAGCAATGTCACCATTTTAATTAAGACAATACTGCAAGCAAAACAGTCTTTTTGTTTTTTCTGGTCCACATACCAAGTGGTCCAAGAAACGCTCCAAAAAAAAGTGGCCCAAGAAACTAAGTTGTAATGGCAGAATGGATAACAAAAGAAGCTCAAAAATTAATTGATTTGAACAAGCCACAAATCATGATTTAACCCAGATCAGCACAACAAAGCGGATCCAAATACTCTTCAATCCCTTGGAGCCTAATATAACAATACATCAACTTAGGTGGTCTATTCCTGTTAATATTTCACAAATTCCTAGTATTATCAAATTTTGGAAGTGCAAAACTGACTCCTCCTTATTCCTTCCTCCTAAGAGAAAAAATAACATGGTAATACTCTTAACACTAATATTCTGGTGCAGGCTGTGCAGCTGAACGACATAAATCTACACCAGACACATCTTATTTTTAGAAGAAAATTGATATATATGTAGGGCATGAGCATATCATTTGAATACCACCAAAAGATGTCCTTTTCAAGAAAACACATGAAAGAAACAGTTCTTCCAAACATAAAGTCATAAACAACAAATAAACCACTAACAGGAATATTTGACCATGACTTTCAGACAAAGAACTGAGCACAAAAAGGGAATTGCCGAGCACAAGATATTCTCAACTAACTAATATACAGGCCAAATGAGAAACAGAATTTAATAAACAAATAAGAACTGCATGGCTGTGTGCAATGATGTTACTTTCCAACATAAATACCTTAAAATGGAAGCAGAGGTCTTGGTGTCTGTGTTTGGATTGGGGGGTGAAGAGCTACTACATTTGTCCATGTTTGCATTCACTCCATTTTCCTTTCCAACAAGAGCATTTCTCGCAGTGAGGTCTGAAGTATCAGAAAATTTGAGTATATAAAATGCAACAATTATTATAAAGAGTAAAATACACTGCAGGTCCCTACTCCCTAGACTTGCTACACCAGTCCACCTAGGTCCCTAAACTTTGAAACTACTGCTTCATGCCCCTAAACTTGTTTAAGTGGGTCACTAGAGGTCCCAAGGGCAATTTGTTGGGCTTGACCGCTGATGTGTCCTGCTGACTGATGCCAAAGTGGCAAGGGGAAGTAGATTAGACTATAGTTTTGCACTTAGGTCCTACACAGTCAGTGTATACCTATCCCTATCTCCCCAAATCACTAATTTTCCAATTCCCCAAATGATTCTCTGATTTCCTAGCTTCTTGCAGCTGCTCCTCACCTCCTCCCAATGCATGAAGATTCCTCAAGAAGCTAATGAGGATGGCAGGATGATTGAAGGTCAAGATCCTCGCCTCAGCCTCAGCCACAGAGGTCGTCGCCTCGTCTTTGGTCAGCACGGCCTCCGTGGCCAGTGTACCCACCCCGGTGCCCACATCAAGCACCACTGCCTTCGCCGCGGTGTCGGTCACCGTCACCCTGATTAGTTCGGCTACCTCTTCTGTTAGGCAGGATGTGTGTGCTGTACTGTTGTGTGTGCGCCGCAGGGGAAAACACACGCTGCCATTGATCTGGTGCCTGAGATGAAGGGCTGCGCAGCGCACAACTCAATGTTGGAGGGCGACACACACTGATTGTTTTGTTTGCTCGGATTGTAATTCATGAAGTGAGATTGTTGTTGTTTAGTGAATGGTGCATGCAGATGGATGTATTCCTCTTCTTGAAATGCCGAACAGTGAGATTGTTCTTGTTTGTGATGCCAGATAGCAATGGATGTATGCCTTTCAATGAGATTGTTCTAGTTTGTTCCTCTTGCCGCTTGGCGTCCCTCTCTCCTTCAACTACGGCCGCTGCCCGCAGGAATCGCCACCTGACGCTTCGATCAGATGGTGAAAAGCATACACTTTGATGGGGAGATCTAATGCGGAAAGGTAGGAGAGTGCCGGGAGTTAATTGCAATTCTCATGTGGCCTGACCATGTCATGTGAAACACACGTTAGGGCCCCTTGCCACATTGACACTGATGAAGAGCCACGTCATCGGTCAGACCCATGTTAGCTTGGTTGTGACCTCTAGTGACCCACTTAAACAAGCACAAAACAGCAATTTCAAAGTTTGGAGACCTAAGTGGACCAATGTGACAAGTTTAGGGACCTATAGTGTATTTTACTCCTTCATTATTGGGCTACTTTGAAATGGATACAAAATGATATGTGACTTTATCATTTCAAAAGAATACTTCAATCCTACTCAATGTACTATTCATATTCATACATTCAATAAGTTGCACTGACAAAATCAAATGGCAATAGCAGTCATACATTATGAATCGGAACTTCTATCAACTACACAAATTCATCAGACTATCCGCATGTTTCAAGATAAGTAAAAACTATAAAAGCAAAACTACTCTTCAAAGAAAACAAGATAACAGCACAAGCTGCAGATAAAGAAAAAAAAATTGATTGGCAAATCTATCACTTGCTAGAGAACTCAGTTTGGCAGAATGATGCAAGCATACCACTAGAGTTGGATAATTGGCGTGAAGAATAGTTCCCCCGTCCACCCTTTCCACCTCGCCCCTGCGTCCCAGGCCTCCATCGGGGATCAGCAGACTCTTTACTGCTCTGTAAGACAAAAGGAAAAAAAAGGGGGGGCATTCAAGACACTTCTCAAAAGACATGGGTACTCAGGCAGCAACTAACACAGCAGTTTATGACAACTTATGCCCATCTCATAAATGTAGTAACTAAACTCTGTGATGAACCAATATAATTTACTAATATTGCATTTATAAAGGGGACAAGAATACAGAATTCCTTTCTCGAAAAACCAAAAAGAATACAGAATGTATATCAGCAGACCAGAAGGAGGAGACGGATTCAACTCAACACGACAAGAACATTTCTGTTGAACAGAACATTTCTGTTGAACAACATCACTCTCAAATCTTTATGTAGCTTTCTGCCATGCTGTAATACAGTATTTTGTGTTTCAGTTTACCTACCTGACTCGGTATGGCACAACTAACAATAGTGCTAACTTAAACATTGACTTGGAACAACTTATGGCCCGTCAGTCATATTTCACAAGCTTAAATAGAGTAAGTTGTGCCAAAAATTTACAGTCTACCAAACATTAAGTTCCTAATTATTAAAATAAATACATATTTCAAAATCGTTGTGCTAACTTGTTTAATAAATGTCATATGTATCCTGACAATCATGTTGGCCCATTTAATACTTATTCAAAACTAGTTTTATCATCATTACCATTTTGATGTCATAAACATCTAAAAATGACTGTCTTGATTGAGCAGCTTTGCCCATCAAATTGATTTGTGTTTATGATTTAAGCTGACCACATATGACCTAACATGGCCAATTTACAGTTCTATTGTAGGCCATGTATTAAATGAAAAAAAAAGAAGAGAAAAGGGCAAGTAAGAACAATACGGCACAGTAACAATATAAACATAAGAGCAGGGAGAATCCCCGTACCTCTTTTTTCTTGTCACGCTTTCTTTTCACCTCATGGAAGGTATCTGAAATAAGCAAAGATTCTGTTAAAGGTACAGTAATATCAGAACATTTTACATCAAATGTGCATAATTTAAAAACAAAAACATTTGTAAAATGACATGCAGTGAAGCACGAAAGGGATACCTTAAACAATCCATTACTTCTGTTTACCTCAACATAATCTCCAGGGAATAAGACATAAGAAACATAATCTCCAGGTAATAAGACATAAGAATGATCCGTTCTCTACATATAAAGACATAAGCTTGTCTTACAGCGAAAAGACTAGAATTTAAGCTTTGGCAGTTGTAGCGTAGAAGATATTAAAAAAAGTGAAGACGAAGCTAACTCCACTAACTAGGCTTGGGTCAAAGTCATGTCATGATGCATCCATTCTATCCATCTGGACCATAAAAAATCCTGGGTATCTGGAACCTTAGAAACTATCTTCCCAGATAAACTCTGGCACTCCAAAGAATTAACTCATTAGCTGAAGTATCTACAAAACTAGTTGTAATTCCAAACCATCACAATCAAGAAAAAATCACACCTTTTTACACAATAACAAATGAAATGAAACAGAAGACTTCAAAACCCAATACTGAGTTTTGCAAAAAAAAAAAAGGAACATAGGAGAGAAAAAACCGCATCCTCCCATGATGGCCCTGACATATATCCAATCAGTTATTTATCAACATTCATGCTGGATTAATTGGCACAACACTGCAGAGCTCATTACCCATACGAAATACTATCTACAGTTCCAAAAGTAAGTAGTTTTTTATTTTAATGGTTCGTAAGTAGTTTTTTATTTTAATGGTCTTTGAGATACTACTTTGGAAAGAGCAAACTGTTCATACTTAGGGCCAATACTTCTCTATCACTCCCTCTATTCACTGTATAGGTCCATTTTATTGGGGAGAGTTTTGTAATGCATCTCCATTGATGAACTTTAGACTGGAATTATTGTGGCTTGCGCTTTTTTCCATGTTTGCCATGCTTTTAATACTGCGTGGTGAAACACTTCACTGATAGGTGTAACTATGGTCCATCTTTATTGAACTCTACCTTGAATCCTTGATTTTGTGTCTACTTGGTCCATGCGCATGGTGGGCTTGGACATATATTGTGAAACGAAGGGGTATTGTACTATTTGGGGTAGACATCTCCTAGATGGGTTGAACATGCACTGATCTCCTTACTTAAAGGTTGTTGGAGAGATGTGTTGAGAAAATAAAGACTCCATATCAACTTATGCAAGGGACAGAAGGGTGGCCGTCAATGAAGCAAGACAATTTGGAATGGCTGCGAAGGTCAACAAAAAATGGAATGGCTATGACATCACAAGACAATCATAAAGGATCAGAACAAGTAGTGGCCATAGATTGATGTACTTCTTGTGGAAGCAATGTTGGAACGAGCAAACTTACAAGTCTGACGAAGGAGAAGAAATCATATACTTTTGGATTAACTGAAGACAGGTTAGGGAAGCTAAGGTGATATATATACATGACCAGTCACGATTTCATGTGAGATACCCCCATCAACTCACCAAAAGATCTAGGACTCCCCTCAAAGCACTAAGGCATGCAGTACCCTTCAGCTATGATTCACGGGCACGCCGTGGAGATGCAGTTACACCAAGGACACAGCAGAAATACGTATCTCAACCATATCCAAGGTTCTAACAATCAGTAACTAGTACTCAATCGGTGTTGTGAGCCTTGCCTCTGGGTCTCAGGTTATAGGGATGGGATGTCTGATAGTTTTCGGCTACTTCCCGGCGGTAGTCCTCCAGACCCGCCGTGGTTGCCGCCTGCTATCAGGAGCTAGGGTTTAGGGGAAAAGAACTACTTTATTGCCTGCCTTCCCTTCCGCTCAAACGCAGGAAGATATTTATACCCCTTACAATCCTTGTCTCATAAGGAGACCGACTCCTAAACTGGTCCTCAAGACTGGACTTATAACAGACTTTCATACTTAGACTCAAACTCGAACTCCAAACCGAAGCGGATTGCTAATGTGCAACAGATTTGTCTGCCCCTTTGGCCCTTCTGCCATAGTGACATCCCCAATAAGAGTCCATAACATTTCCCCCCTCCTGCGGAAACAGCTCGTCCTCGAGCTGGAAGTCTGGAAATTGACGTTTGAAGTCGGAGACTGGAATCCAGGAAGCGTCAGCGGCCGAGTGATCGGACCACTGCACCAGCACTTCCCACGTGCCTTTATGCAAACGGGAACGCACAACGGTGGATGGAGTAGCTACAACCCGACCATGAAGAATGTCTGGAAGAGCCGGTGGCGTTGTAGGTGGAATACCCCGGAATTGCTTTAAGAAGGCCACATGGAACACATTATGGAGGCGGGCAGACGGCGGAAGTTGAAGTTTATAAGCCACTGAATCAATCCGAGCCATGATTTGATAAGGACCATAATACTTTGGTGACAATTTGGAAAACTTTGTGGTAATACCCACTGCCTGGCGATGGTGAAGCTTAAGTAAGACCCATTGACCCACCTCGAATTCGACTTCTCGATGGTGTTTGTCGTAGGAATCCTTCATCCTTTGCTGGGATAGCAATAAACGGTCCCGGATATCATGCAAGAATTCATCACGGTCCCGTAAAGTCTCATCGACCGCTGCCACTTGAGCTGAGCCCGCTTGGTAAGGAGTGATGGCTGGAGGGGGTCGTCCATATACCACTTGAAAGGGAGTGCAACGGAGAGCCGAATGAAACGATGTGTTGTAACAGAACTCAGCCCATGGAAGCCATCTAACCCACTGACGAGGACGGTCTCCACTGAGGCAGCGAAGGTACATTTCAATGGTACGATTGACCACTTCGCTTTGGCCATCAGCTTGAGGATGAAAAGCGGAGGTCATATCGAGTGAAACTCCTGCCAGCCGAAACAGTTCAGACCAAAAGTTGCTTGTGAAAATTGTATCCCGGTCGCTGACGATGGACTCGGGAAACCCATGGAGTCTCACAATGGCTTCAAAGAAAGCATGAGCCACCGACTGAGCCGTATATGGGTGAACCAGTGGAACAAAATGAGCATATTTAGAAAATCTGTCTACCACTGTTAGGACGACTGATTTTCCATGTACTCGCGGAAACCCATCAATGAAGTCCATTGCAATATGTGACCATATTTGCGTAGGGATTGGCAGGCGCTGGAGCAGACCTGCTGGATGCAGGTGGTCCACTTTGTTGCGCTGACATGTCGCACAACAGGTGATAAGGTCGTGAGTACGCTTCTTAAGATGGGGAATGTAGAAATCTTGTCGGATTCGGTGCAGTGTTTTCTGAATCCCCTCATGGCCAATGGAGTGATAGAGAGCAATGATCTGTGATACATACACGGACGACTCAGGCAAAAATATGCGGCCGTGGTAGAGGAAAAGACCATCTACGAATGACCACTGTATCGGTAGTGCTTGGTCTGTCAATTGCGCTCGCAATGTCTGGAACTCCGGTAGGGAGCGGACTTCCTCCTTGAGCTGATCCAGCAGCTGAAAATTTGGTATGGACATAGCCGACAGTGACATATGCTCATCCCGGCGAGATAATGCATCCGCAACTAAGTTGGTTTTGCCAGGGTGGAATTCAATTTGGAAATCGAAGCCGAACAGTTTGCTGACCCAGTGGTGCTGAGGAATAGTGTTTAAACGTTGATCCAACAGGAATTTCAGACTGTAGTGGTCTGTGCGGATGATGAATGATTTACCCCAAAGGTAATGGCGCACTGCTTTGACCAACCCAATGAGCTCACGCTCGTAAGCTGCTAGTTTGGCGTGGTGATGTGGAATTGCTCGGCTGAAGAATGCAATTGGTTTGGATCCTTGATGGAGAACAGCCCCAATGCCACTGCCGGACGCATCGCATTCTACTATGAACCCAACTGAAAAGTCTGGCAGAGCCAAAAAGGAGGGCTGACATAGGGCATCCTTGAGAGCTGTAAAGGCGTCATTTGCTTCCTGTGACCAGCAGAAACCCTCTTTAGTAAGCAGCTTGGTTAAAGGTGCTGCCAGGGAGCCAAAGTGCCGTATAAACTTGCGGTAATACCCGGCAAGTCCTAGAAAACCCCGTAGGTGGCGAGGGGAAGCAGGGACCGGCCACTTCTGAATGTCTTGTACTTTGGATTGGTCCATGGAAACCCCATCTGCTGACACCACATGGCCTAAGTATGATACTGATGTTGTGCCAAAAGAACACTTCGATTGTTTGAGAAAGAACTGATGGTGCCGCAGAAGAGCAAAGACTTGGCGCATATGGCATAAGTGTTCTGACCATGATGGACTGAAAATCAAAATGTCATCAAAGAAAACCAATACGAATTTGCGAAGAAAGGGCCGGAGAATGGCATTCATAACAGCCTGAAAAGTTGCCGGCGCATTAGAGAGCCCGAAGGGCATTACTAGATATTCGAAGTGGCCATAGTGCGTGCGGAAGGCTGTTATATGGATATCCTCCGGATGCATTCGGATTTGATGATAACCTGACCGTAGATCCAGTTTGGTGAAGTACTTGGCGTGTTTCAACTCGTCCAAAAGCTCATCAACCACCGGAATAGGAAATTTATCCTTGACCGTCTGGGCATTAAGCGCGCGATAGTCCACACAAAGGCGCCACGAACTGTCCTTCTTTTTGACCAAAATGATGGGCGAGCTGAAGGGAGAAGTACTTGGGCGTATCATGCCTTGTGACAACATCTCGTCACATTGTTTTTCGATTTCATCCTTGTGATGATGGGGATAACGATATGGTCGCACTGCCACTGGTTTGGACCCTGGTAATAGGTGAATGTGGTGGTCAAAGGGTCGCGGGGGAGGTAGCCCTGAAGGATGTTGAAAGATATCCTGAAAGTCTGATAAGAGCACTGGTAAAAGTGTTTGTGTCGGCCCAGTAAGCGATAGCAGCCTGGAGGAAGACCTGTGTGGTATGCCCAAGAAGCGGACTTGTCGTCCCTGATGCCAGAAGGTCATCGTTAGATTGGAGAAATCCCAGAGGATTGGTCCTAATGTGCGAAGCCATTGAACACCCAGAATGACGTCAAAGCCCTGCAAAGGTAACGCATAGCAATTGATGGAGAACTCTTCTGGTCCTATTTTGAATGGTAACAACGGACAGAATCCCGGGCATGGTATCCTGTCTCCGTTGGCAACTGCCACATTGATACCTGTACGGTCTTGCAAAGTAATATCAGACTGTTGAGCTGCCTCCAAGCTAATGAAATTGTGAGTAGAACCTGAATCAACCAAAGCACAGAAAGTGTGGTTTCGAACTCTGATTGTCAACTGCATAGTGTTTGCCCGAGGATATACCCGTCAATGCATGTAGAGAGATTTGCGATTTGTCATCCCCGATCTTGTCTTCTGCCACATCATCTTCGTCCAAGATTTCAATCCAATAAAGGCGCTTGCATCGATGGCCTCTTGTGAATTGTTCATCACAATTAAAGCAAAGGCCTTTCTGGCGACGATCCGCCATCTCGGCAGGAGTAAGACGCTTGAAGGCTCGCTGGTGTTGCACAGCTGACCCAGATGGAGGTGCTGTCAGAAGCGGAAGGTCCGGTGGTTTGGACAGAAGAGGAGTCGTGCGTTGAACTGGAGCATATTTGACAGAGGATGACTGGGGATTGGAATGCGGTTGACGAATAAACATCCCGGAACTATAAAGAAGTTTGTAATGCCTTTCCGCTGCTTTGGCAAGACTTACAGCGGTGTCCAATGAAACAGGACTCTGTAACTCGACATCAGACTTGATGAGCCCCCCCCAATCCGGCCAGAAACAGTCCGACTTCATGTTCTGGAGAAAGATTGTTCGTGCAACAGAGTACTCTGTAAAATTCTTGGGCATACTCTTCAACTGTCCCTGTTTGACGAAGAAGGGCAAGTTCTGATACAGGATTTGACCGAAAAGGAGGTCCAAAACGCAGTTTACAGCAACTCTGAAACCTAGGCCAAGATGGAATTCCTTCGGTTCGCTCCAATTTGGAATACCATTGCTGAGCGATGCATGTCATATGATAAGTTGCCAACCATACTTTTTCCTCTTCAAGGGTGCGGTGTCCACGAAAGAATTGATCGCAGCGAGCAAGCCACTCCAATGGATCTTTGGTGCCATCAAACAGGGGAAAGTCCACTTTGTAGAATCGACCTGGGTGTGCCGCCGTAGTTTGCTCGGCGGAAGGCTGTCGTGCCGCCGAATTCGCTGAATTGGTGTCTTTACTCGGCGACGACGGACGTCCCTCCAAAGCAAGAACAGCCGCCTCAAGGTTGGTGTGCGCCACCGCCTGTTCTTCTTGTCGCTTCAAGATCGTTCCCAAGATCTCCTTAAGTTCACGAAGTTCCGTGCTGAGAGCATCAGGAGCCATGGAGTCTGATACCAATCTGTTGTGAGCCTTGCCTCTGGGTCTCAGGTTATAGGGATGGGATGTCTGATAGTTTTCGGCTACTTCCCGGCGGTAGTCCTCCAGACCCGCCGTGGTTGCCGCCTGCTATCAGGAGCTAGGGTTTAGGGGAAAAGAACTACTTTATTGCCTGCCTTCCTTCCGCTCAAACGCAGGAAGATATTTATACCCCTTACAATCCTTGTCTCATAAGGAGACCGACTCCTAAACTGGTCCTCAAGACTGGACTTATAACAGACTTTCATACTTAGACTCAAACTCGAACACCAAACCGAAGCGGATTGCTAATGTGCAACAGATTTGTCTGCCCCTTTGGCCCTTCTGCCATAGTGACGTCCCCAATAAGAGTGATCGGTCACCCAACCTAGTAATGATTATACAGTATAATCGGCCTATTATGCGGCATAACCAGCCCGATTATGCAAATAACTGGCTAACAGGTAGGAGCATCCGTTACTTGTATACAGCCTAATAGACCCGATTTTAGAACACTAGCCGTATTAGAGTATGTCCACTTGAAAAAAATCAAATTTAATTTTGGACACGGCATGCGACATGGCCTAGTCCACATGAGCCCAGCAAGCCCAGACACACCGACTACATTTTCCAAGCATGACTATGATATGATTATGGTGTGAGTTTACCAAGTACCAACTATTAGAACATATTTATATATATATATATATATATATATATATATATATATATATATATATATATTTGGTCGTGCGTGCGTGCTTGCGTGCGTTGGGAAAATGACATATCCCCATGTCCGTGTTGTGTCATGTCAGACACACGTGTCTGTGTCCATGCATCATAGCCCTTCAGACATACAGTTAGACTAATGAAGTTGTATGGTCTGACGTCACCCGAAGAGACCTACCATGGAAAACAACATTTTACCTTATACACCTAGCACCTAGACACCACACTAGCAGGTGTAGGGGAGATCATTTGGACATGCATCGATCACCACAAATACCCCCATACTATAGACATGGGGATCCACAACTGACTCCATGTGCAATTAAGAATGATGCCCTAGTCAAAAGCTGTAGTCCTAGGTACCCAGCCTTGTCATTCAAGGCATTTGGCCGAGTAAGGCCCATAAATCTTGCCTTGACATATGCCTCTTTGCCTTTGTCGAAGTCCATTTTCGGGATCAAAACTCATATGATACATTTGTAACAACATTAACCTTAGAGAACAAGTTTTGTGTGCATCATACTTCAGAACAAAAGATTGTGTCTCCAGCTATTTTTTGACTTGCATGACAATTTTATTTGAATTGTCTTTTATGCTTAAACTTGTGATATCCTAAATTACTTCCCCACAAATTCAAACATCCCACAAGCTACTGTTAATCCGCCGCACCAAGTAAACCGCAAGTAGCACCAGAGATGCACGAAGGGATGACTTTCTTCCGCATAGATGACAGTACCTTTTTTAATTTTTCTATAGTTAGGTGACAGCGCCTATCCACAGAAACCAAAAGCAACGTTCACCCTTCAATTCAAACATAACACTGCAACCTGCATTATAATCACCTCAGATCCAGGAAGCAACAAGGCCACAAGCATACTATCGGTCAGAACAGGTTGCCATTTTTCCACTCAAAATCAGACAGTTAATAACTAAAAGTCGCACTCTTTCCGACCACGATTGCCAACATCAGCCAGCAACTCTACAGAACAAACTAAGCCAAATCCAACAAAAGACAAAGCGCACAACAAAATCCCACCAGGCCCTACTCTTTGATGTTTGTTTAACCCCAAACCTGGTCCTCGTGCACACTGCATAGCAACCCTACAAAATCCAACAAAAAGAGCAGAAGAGCACAAACCCTAGAACCCCTAGAGCCTGAATCAGACAGGCACGCATCAAATCAGGCACAGACGCCGCAGGAGGCCTGCTAGGAATCGCGCATCTTTCCCTCCTCAACCAAGAGAGCCCCCACTGCCGTTGTAACCGAGCACGCGAACGCCTCGCGGGAGCCTGCCTACTGCACCACGGAGCCAAATCGGACGGAATAGAGAGAGGGGAACGAGAAGGAAGGATGGGTGGGCGTGGATACCTTGGAGGAGGAGCTTCTGGGCGGTCTCGTTGGGATCCATGTCGCATTCGCGGAGCGCGGCGTAGACCTCCTCGTCGGTGTGCCCCCCCGTGATCTCCTTGATGTTCTGGATCGTCCGCCGCACCGCCGCCGGAATCGAAACCCTAGCCGCCGCCATCCTCTCCTCCTCCTGCTGCTACTCCTCGCTGCCGCCGCAACCCTTCCTCGCTCCCTGCTCTGCTCGACTCCCACACGAGCGAACGCGCAAAGGTGCGGACGCGAGTCCCGAGGAGGAGAGGAGGGGAAAGCGGCTGATCGGAGGGAGGAAAGGTGGAGAGAGAAGCGGTGGGAGGGAACGAGGAAAGAGATTTGTCGGAGGGTTTTGTTTTGAGGGGAGGAAAGGAAGGAATGCGTGCGTGCGTGCGTGCGACTCGCTAGGGGAAAAAGGGAAAAGCACATGCGGCGGCACGGCGCTGTACCGCTCTTTTCAGCATAAGATTTACAGCCCGTTAATTTTAACTAAAAAAATATTTATAATTAAAATTATACTTTAACTAACTAAAATTACATTATAACTAATAATAACTTAATTAATATAATTAAATTTAAAAATTTAAAAATAGAAAAAATAGGTTAGCCAATCATAGACAATGCAAACGAATACAGAAAAAACCAGCAAAAAAGCCAAAAAATCAGAAAAGATGAAATTTAGAAATAGCGAAAAATAAGCCAGAAACCAGAAGTTTAAACCGAAATAAGCGGGACCTTAATTAAAGCAGAGCTCTAAATTTTTATTTTTCAGTTTTGTTTTGGATTACGTGAGAACCCAATTCTTTGATAATCTAGAGCTACTCTAAAAAATTATTTAGCTAGTAGTTTGACTCTAAATAGCTGGGTTCTTTCGGGCTTAAAGTTAGTTTATAATATGGCTTTTTTGAGTGGCTTATGGCTGAAAAGTACTGTAGCTGACAGAGGCTTATTTAGCATAATTAAATTTGAAAAATTTTAAAATAGAAAAATCATATTAGCCCATCATGTATAATGCAAACAAATACAGGAAAAAAAGAACCAGCAAAAAAGCTCAAAAAAACCAAAAGTTCAAAAAAAGACGAAATTTATGAATAGTGAAAAATAAGCCAAAAACTGAAGCTGAAACGAGCTGTCTACCATAACTAGCTTTTAAACGGTGCGTTTTTTCAAAACGGGATCAATAAAAAAACTGTAGTAAAAAGTGTACTGAGTTCAGCTTTACCGGCCAAAATCGCATACGACTATTTCGCTCTACGTACTGCCTCTCATGAACAATCAGAATTTAAATATTTAAAATATAAGCTATAAGCTACCCGTCAAAAAAACCACTCATATATGTCACTTTTAGTTATAACATTTCATTTTTTTTTACGGCAAAGTTATGGGGGCTCGGACAGTAAGGGCTATCTCCGGCGCTGCCCGCTCGGCAGGTGTGCCGTGTCCCGGACGTGCTCGCCGGGCTGGACTTCCCCGGCGACGACGCGTGCTTGACCGGTATTATACGACGCGTCGCTAGTGAAGTGATACACTAGCTGCCCCTGCTGCTGTTTTATCCATGGCGTTATGTCCTAGTGATGGTATGTACGTATAGGTTCATTTGTGGACACTCGTTGAGTACTGCTTGTTGAAACGTTGCTCGTAAATCCCAGATGCCATACAAGAAATGAAGTATTAAACAAAATAGCAGGTATATTTGGTGTTTGCAAAGATAACTAATAGGGGAAGCACATCTCATTTTCCCCCTATTTGCCGATGCACATGAGGAAGCAATTAAAGCTAAAAATACAATACAAGACCATGGCACAGATGATTCACAGGAAAGGGGAAAAAAGCAACGAAATTCACCGGCTCGCAAGCATGGCACAGATGATTTGCTAGTATCTTTTCCTTGTTTCGCTCTTTAGCTTGAATATGAAACAACTTAATCAATCACACTGCGAACATAGTCTGTGCAAATCACAGAGCACTAGCAAGCAACATAGTCTCATGCTCAACACTATTTGAGTGTGCACACATAGAAACATTTGTCTTCAACCTCATTCGAACGGTCTTCTTCTCGTCTTCACCCAAAAGGAAACGATTGTACACATACGGGTAGTGCTGTCCAGGCACAGACCTGGTCCAAACATGGCAAATAAATAGACCATGTTGTGCCAGCCCACAAGCCGAGGTCTAAGTTCAGGCACGGACACGGTTAGACCTTAACGGAAAAAAGAGTACAGCCTATAATGCTCACTGGTGACTATATATAAAGAAAAAAATATTAAAATTCTATTCATTGCTATCTAGGTACAAATTCTTAAAAGATTCTTCTAAGTCTCTATTCTCTGCAGTATGTTGGAGTCTTGATTCAGCTTGTTCCCAGTCTTTGACAATTAGAATGATTTTGACCATCTCGTTGGAGAGACTTATTCACCACTCCTCGATTATTCTTCTAAATAGATTGAAGGCTGACTCCGAGAAGACTGTAGAGACAGAAACAGTCGACACATCACATGTTAATATGAATATCATTGGATATGTTACTTTCTGAGTTTGCCATCACGAAAAGATGTTCAACTCTTACTCGAAGCTAACACTATCACATCTAATTTAATTTAAATGATTCATCTTTAGAGTGGCAAATTCTAAATTACAACAAGGAAAGAAATCATGTTCTTTTTAGCTTCTAAAAGTTACTTTTCAATTTTTCCACAGTAAGTAGCTTCAAACGGATTATCTTTTTAAAAACGAGGTCTACAAGTTGATTGTAATACACGTTATAGCGACTTTATTTATATCGATCAAAACCGCATGTGAGTTTCTATTACTGTGTACTATCTCCCATGAACAATCCAAAAGTCAGAAGCCGAAGATAAAAAGAACAGGCACACTTAGTGTCATTTTTTGTTAGTAAATCATTCCCTTTGGTTTATTGCCCTTCCTATGTTTATAGAATGTTAGTTGCAATGTAGATGATGTGCTGCTTATGTTGGGTGGGTTGCAAGCCTCTGTTCTTAGAGATTTGGCGAGTTTTATTATGGATTTTGGCAAATCTATATAAATAAAAACAAGCTTGTGAGATTCAAGACACCTTCTTTGTTTTGAGGGCAAGAAAACCTACAATAAGCGTAAAATGAAAAAACCTAGAAATTCTCACATTAATTGTAAAAAAAAGAGAAGCATCTCCACCACTTATTTTGGCGGGACCAGATTCTAACAATGCAGAGTAATCGTATATGTATATAGAGTTGTATAGTAAATACAATTGTATTTAAATTATAGACAATAGAGTCATATATCAAAAATAATTGCATCATAATATTTATCCACACATGTAAATCTACTATTCTTTCTAGTCAAATATGTTTAACTGAAAAGCGTAAGACATACACGTATCCACATCAGGAAATGTGGTTACCTGTTGATTAATTTCTGGACAACTGTGTAGTTGGTTTTGCTTTACTTTAGGGAATCAAGGTATATTACCCTGTTCTTTTTTTGGTATAATTACAATTAGAATACGGTGAAACCTACAAAAGTAAGTCATGGTTATTAAATCTATGCTCGTGTTGCTTTAAAGTACAATCAATAAGTATAGCTAGTAGTGCAACACTTACTCCTTGTTGTAGGGCATAAGTGTGAATTCCTTCTTGCAGTAAGCCACCAATGCCATCATCATGTAATCCTGGACAAAGCATGCATCCTCATCGATGGTATCCATGGAACCAAGTGTGAGTAAAAAAAAACCAATTGGTAATTTCATTAATATGGTTTCGGTCACCATGTATCTATATATATACAAAAGCAATTAGTTATATATGACATTTATCAGTATTACATAAACATAAACTGTGATTGTACACACTTACAGTGTCTAGCATTGAATGAGTGAGGTATCGAGGGCGTCGAGTGTGAAAAGAAATAATAAATCCTCGAAGGTCGCCGTGAAGACACAGTCATGAATATCGTGCTGAAGATGATTCGGCCTGAACTTGACGGTGACACCCGAGCGCCATTGTTCCTCTGGCTTGGTAGCCTGTTCCATGTACCATGCATGCAATCTCTGGTAAGCCAGTCTTAGGGTTAGGATGTGCTCTTTCGGGATGACTAATGGCTTGCTTAGTACGAATTTTTGGGCCAACAACAAGTAAGGGATTTCATCATCGGTCTTCTTCGGTTTGCCCTTGTCGCCTCAGCTATAGATTGACTTCACGGTGGTCAATCGGGTATGGGATGTAGATGCATCTCGCGCTTACTGTGTCTGTGCAGGTAGCACCGGTGTGGATAACCCCTGTGGACTTGGCACCGGTGTAGGTAGCTTTGGTGCGGATCGCTCCTGTGGAATTGGCACCGGTGCAGATAGCTCCTATAGACTTGGCACCGGTGAAGATAGCTCTCGTAGACTTAGCACCAGTGCAGGAGTCTACAGGCAGATATCTCTCTTGGGCCACTGGATGAAAGTTCCAATGCCTTACCCTAGAGTTACGACCTCATCATTTGGGGGCATCTGCACCCGGACGACCTTGAAATTGGTATGAATACCATCCACATTCACTTTTGCGAAACCTGGTGCTAGAGTTACACCATGCACCAAGGCCCTGGGTTTGGATAGATATGCCTAGCCCCAAGTAACACACAGGACAACAGAGGCATATCTCACTTAGAGCTTACACTTCGTAGCCACCTACTAATGATACAAAATTAGCTACTTCAATAGGCCTATCGGTGGATCAAGCATTCCAGAGATAATAATTATTATTAGGATGTCATTGATAGGAAATCAATGGTCGCTTTTCGAGGTAGGGTTGGACGCCCAGCTACTCTGACGATTAGGGGCTACCTAGCATAGGAGCGGTGGGGGCTTCCTGCTAATTTTTTGAGACGTTGTACCTTTCCATCTGATCTTTGACAAACCTTTACATCTCATCTCTAAGGGATTCCATGATGTCCTCTCGTAGCCGTACCTAGCACTCAGTTTTGGCTCTCTTCCTACTCCGGTACGCTTCGAAGTCCTCTGAGAAATCATGTTTTCAAGAAACATAAAGACCAAGGTCTCTCGTGCAACCTGGGTGCTCCTTGTTTCCCAGGGCTGCAGAGAATATATCTCTCTCCCTGGTTGCCTAGAATGAGCATTTGAAAGATTTTACACTCAACGCTTTCTGCAAAAGCCCGACATGTCTTTTCACTTCCTATGAAGTTATGGAGTAAGCACAAATTAGGTAGTTAGATATCTTACCATGCGGCGGGGCACTTCTTCGTCTACGGGGTTTCAAAAAGAGATGACCTCTGACGACAAGATAGATGACCTCGCTCTTATCTAGTTTTAGACGCGCTCATTAGAGATCCCGGCAAATGGTGGAGAGCTGTCCCTTGGATTGCCTGCTCATCCTTCTTCCTCCATTGTTGGATTTTACCCACATACCTAGCAGTGCCGAGTCTGTGGGGGTGCATGTTTTTGCCTGGAGGGCCCTTTGCGCTGCGCTTTCACTCCTAAAATTATATGTTATCTTCATCGCCACAAACTCTTGCCATTGCAGTTCCAGGAATGAATATTTGTCGAAGGGCGTCAGATCCTACTCCACTATTGCTTGACAAGCAGATTCTTGAAGTTCTTCCATGCTTGGAATGTTGCTAGCAACGTATGTCATTGCACGAAGGCCTAGTGTTCTTCTGAGATCTAGAACGATCGAAAAACTTCCGTCACTAGCTCACGTTTTGAACTTTGGTCACATTCTTCTATGAATCGAACGTGATCTCAATTTGTTCCTATGCAACTATTCCAACCATTCTTTGGAATGTGGACACTGCTTAGCGAGGATTGAGAAGTGTCCAAGATGCATCGACATCCGTGATGGTAAATCGACCCTCAGGCTTTTTCGATAGTCCTCTTCCTTTTCGGTATTTTCCAGATGATGGTGCATCACACACATCCAGCAATGATGTCGAAGATTGAGCGAACAACATCTTCAAAATATAATAGAAGTGAGCAATTCTAGTGGTCTACTTGAGCCAATTCTTGATGAATTTACAATACATTATTGAATACATAAATGCTCACTTGCTCAGCTTGTGATCCTTCTTACTTTCTCATTTACAATTTCATGCTGAACTCCTATTTCAAAGCCTATCCTTTAAGGGAAAATGAAAATCAAAGTACCCCTCGAGCAATATGAAAGTGGTTTCAGCAATATTTTCATATTAATTCCAATTATAATCAAGCACAATAAAGCATAAAACACAACAATATGAAAATGACATGAATATATAATTATTAAAAATTCTGCTATATTATCTAATTGAATATTACCTCAGCGTAGTATCAATGTCAAGAGCATGCAGAATCAAAAGATTTCGGTAGAAATCAGAAACAAGTAACAGATATGAGCTACTGCAGAACCAACATATATTCGACAAAGCCAAAGGATAGTAGTAAGCAATATTGAGTAGGAGACTAAGGACTAGCTATTGAGAAAGCTACCGACTACACTGCACAGAAGTATACAATTAGCAAATGTGAATTCAAACTAGCAGAATAATCCTAGATTATCACTGAGATTTCAATCTTGATAAATTTCCTCATTGAGCAATCAAAAACCTACAATCTATCATGCAATAGTCCTCCTAGTGCCAGCCAACAATCAGAATTCAGAGATAATGAATAGAGAAATTAGCACGGTTAACTAATGCACAATCAGATCTCATAGAGAAATCAAGATCATAAAGTACAGCTCACTGTGCGGCTCAGGGGAGGAGGCGAGCGCCGAGCGCGGCGAGAAGGGCAGTCGGAGTCAGGGAAGGCGGCGACGGGCTCAGGGGAGGTGGCGTCGTGCTCCAGGGAGGCCGCATGCTTGGGGGAGGAGAAGAGCGTCAGGCTCAGGGCAGGAGGGTAGCCAGAGTTGGGGAAGGCAGCGACGGGCTTGGGGGAGGCAGCGTGCTTGGGGAGGAGGAGGGAACCGGGTACAGGGAGGAGGGTCGCTGGAGTCGAGGGAGGCAACGATGGGCTCGGGGGAGGTGGTGGCGCTAAGTGGGGGCTGGAGTGTAGCGTTAGTATAGTAAGGACAAATTCTAGATTGCAATATATATAGGAAAAAATCATAGACAGTTCTAGTTAAGAACTGGCTGCGATATTTATCATCACAGACAGTTATAAATAAAAACCATCTATAATAATAAAATATCACAAATGGTTTTACTTTAGAACCATCTATGAAAATTAAACAACATAGATGAATTTAACTTAGAATCCTATGTGATATTAAATATCATAAATGATTTTACTTTAAAACCGTCTCTGATGATCCCTACTCACACCCACATATATATCACACATTCTCATATACATAAATGCAAATTCACACACACACACACACACACACATATATATATATATATATATCACACATTCTTATATACATAAATACAAATTCACATATATATCACACATTCTTATATACATAAATGCAAATTCACATATATATATATATATATCGCATATTATCACACACATATATAAATGCAAATACAGAACATATGACATATAAACATTTCATTCATCATTCCACTTGTTTATTTCCTTTAAAAATTAGCCCTTCATGATGATCGACGCGTATGTAGCTAGTTTCGTCACGTTGTTCTTCCTTGACCCTTGCTATTTCCAAAAGGAGGTAAGTCATCAAATTAATTGTATTTTTCCTCATCCACTACATTCTCAATTCCGACAATCCTCCTTTTCCATGAAGAACTATGTAGAGTTTCTTATTTGTCTGGTCAGTTACATAAAAAACTTGAACAACTTAGTTAGCAAATATGAATGGTTCATTTTTGTATCCAACACATTTGAAGTCAATGGTAGTGACACCATACTTGTCAACCTTCACCTATGGGAGATGGACCCAACGGCACCGAAACAAGGGAATCTTGAAAAGCATGTAGTCGAGCTTCTAAATCTCCTCTATGAACCCATCGTAGGAGCTCATCAACCCATTGGTACTGAACACATCTATGTAGACACCGCTATTCTGGTTAGTGCTCTTTACATCCTGAGCCTACACATAGAATGTGTACCCATTTATGTCATATCCTTGCTATGTCACAACTGTAAATGTTGGCCCTTTTTGTTAACCATGTTAGCATATCACTTGACGAGCTCCTAGCGAGCTGCTCCTTCAACCATTTGTTGAATCGACTATTGTGTTGTCTTATGATCCAAACATTCGGCTGTTCCAGATTCTGTTGTTGAAGCACACTTTTGTGCTGGTCGATATATGGGAACACTTCAGTCATGTGTTGCAAGACTGTGAAATAGGCTTGAGCATACGCATCCATATCTGGAGTGATTGCTTTTTTTTATGGTCCAGATACCCTTGAACCTCCCCTCATGGTGAGATCGAGGTACACCTATCGGCTCGACCTGAACCATGTAATTGACACATAACTTAATGACATTTTTGGTTGCATAACCTTCGATGATGTTGTCCTCTGGCCAGATCGATTTCATACGTAGGACTTGAGAATTCCCACGGACCTCTTGAACGGATACATGATATGTAGGAACATGGGCCCGCACATTTTATCTCCTACACAATGTGAACAATGAGATGAACCATGATATCAAAAATTGATAGAGGGAAATACATCTCAACATGATATAGAGTTATCACCACCTTGTCCTGTAGAGCATCTAGTCCTTCGAGATCGATGACCTTCTGAGCAATTGTGTTAAAGAAATAATACAGCCTCATGATTATCTTTTGACCTTGATCGGCAAAATATTTGTAATTGCAATAGGGAGCATCTGTGTTATCAGCACATGACAATATGAGATTTCATGCTAATTAACTTTAAATCTTCCATCGAAACATGTTTCTTTATGTTGGTAGAGTAACCAGATGGAACTTTCACACCATGAAAGCACTGATACAGTTTAGTTCTCTCGACCTTGAACATAGTGTAACAAGTAGGGGAAAGGTAAGTTTGCCTTTTATCGGTCTTTGTCAGTGCTAACTCAGGCCTGATGTCCATATCAACCAAGTCAAGCTATGCGTTAACACCATCCTTTGTTTTGTCATGAATGTTCAGTAAGAGACCAATCAAGCTGCCACATACATTCTTCTCTACATATATGGCATCGATGTAGTGGCGAACTTCTAGGTGCTCGTAATAAGGTAAGTCTCAAAATAATGATCTCTTCTTCCAGATGTTCTTCTCACATGTCATCGATTTACGTCCTTTTCTGAGCAAAACATCTAAGTCGTTAACCATATCATAGATCTCTTTTCTGCTTAAATGCTTTGGAGCTGAAATATCCTTCTTCTCTCCGTTGAATTGTTTCTTCATCCTACGGTATGGGTAAGCCCTGAAGGAACCTACGGTGACGTATGTACATCATTTTGCACGAGTGCTTGAGCCACAAACTCTCGGTATCATCTAAGCAGTGAGTATAGAATTTGGACCCTTTTGTACTCTGACCCGACAGGTTAATAAGGGCAGGATAATCATTTATGGTGGAGAACAACAAAGAGCGTAAAGTGAAGTTCTCTCATTTATACACATTCCATACATGTACCCCTTCGATCCACATCATTTTTAGATCTTCTACCAATGGTGCTAGGTACACATCAATATCATTCGTAGGTTGTTTTGGCCCTTGGATAAGTATCGATGGGAAAAATATACTTCCACTTTATACATAACCAAGGAGGAAGATTGTAGATGTAGGGAGTCATGTGCCAAGTGCTATGTCGGATGCTCATGTTACTGAAAAAATTCATTCCATCTATACTCAATCCGATCATTATATTCCTCGATTCTGCACTGAAGTCCACAAACCTCTTATCGATGTTTCTCAATTGGGCGAAATCAAGGTGTCTTAGTATTCCATCTTTCTTACACTCTTTTGAGTGCCAATGTAATAGTTTTGCCTCCTTTGGGTTCGCAAAAAGCCACATCAAACAGGGAATTACAAGAAGATACCATGCTACCTTAGTAGGAGGTCCTCCCTTCACCTCTATTCTCTCAACGTCATCTGATTGATTCTTATGCTTGTATTAGGATGCGTTGCACACTGGACATACATGTATTTTGTATACTCTTTACGGTAGAGAATACAGTTATTCGGATATGCATGTATTCTTTCTACTTTCTTTTGCAATGGATAAAAAACCTTCTTAGCTTTGTAGGTGGTTTTGGGCAACTCGTTTCCCTCTGAAAGCATGTCCACTAAAGGACCTAACTGTGCCATGAAACTCTTGTCTAACAACCTCATGTATTTTGACTTGCAGCACATGAACAAAAGTTTCTCCGAGTCCTGCATCAAGCCCCAGAATTTAACATACTCTCTCTCATCATAGTTCTCTTCTACATTGCGAAGCATCTGATCCAGATTGTCATCATGCAGCCTATCCGAATCAGAACCACAATCGACATTATCCAGCGGTATATCATTGACTTCGTCGGCAATGTTATTATTATTACATTCCTATGTAATCCGCTCTTCACCATGATTGGTCCAACGTGCATACCCCTTTTTGAAACCCCTTTAAATCAAGTGTGTTTCAATCTACACTCGGTTCTTAAACATTTTTAGATTCTCATAGTCAATATATGGACAGTACATATATTCCCTGCTATTCAACATATCCTCGTCGACAACTCTTGTAAAAGCAAATACGTCATTAATGTACTCTTTATTCACACGGTTCCCAGTGTACATCCAGCTTCGGTCCTACGTTACGCATATGACAATTTAGTATTAATTAATTAGTATACTAGATATATATGATCTAAAGTAGCTATATGTAGCAACAATAATTAATTAAATTGAATTAAGTAGAAATATATTATGAATTGACCAAACCCTAAACCATGCTACATGTAAAATAATCTTCTCTCTACATCAAACTAGCTAGACTAAACTATCTTCAATTCTCTTTTCACCAAAAGCTAGATCTAGATTATAATGTAATTAGGAACAAATTACTAATCATAGGTAGTCAAGACCTTGGTAGATCTACAATTATTCTTGCCAAATAATCTCCTTTCACCAAATAGCGTTAAAGCCCCGCCTCCAGCTCAAAGCAGTAGTGTAGATCTAGAATTTAAGATAGAGAGTCGACATGTTTGCACACAATTAATATAGTGGAATTATCACAGATAATTTTTTATACAAACCATCTATGAAGTATCATAGACGGTTCAAAGGAAAAACCGTCTATGATATTTGGTAATATCATATATGGTTCTTATTAATAACCGTTTGTAATACTTCATAGACGGTTTTCGCCATGAACCATCTGTGATATTACCTCTTCACAGATAGTTTTTATCGCTGGCAGCAACACAGAAGGTCTCTAAACTAAAATCATCTGTGATTGTATTTAATACTGATGGTTTTGGAGAACCGTTTGTGATGTGGCATATAATATTAGGCTTTTGTAGTAGTGAGTAGTAAGTACAAGGTCCCTCGGTAGTCAGTTCCTCACCTAGTCAACTATTGGCTGCTGCCATGCTGCATGCTGCACTATTGCTTAGCTACTGTTGGCCTGCTGCTCTGTGTGTGTTGTGAGCTGGAATCCAGGGTTCCTGGGGGACGTGGAGAAGGGAGGTTGGGAAAAAGAGACTTCTTTATTTTTCTTGAATCCTAAGTAAATCTCACCTCTCCTATAAATAGAGGTGTTATAGATAAGGAAGACGATCAAAAGGATTGCTTAACAAATTAAAAGTGATTTGCATAATCACTTCTAAATAACTGAATCAATCTTAGTTTTATCCCTAATCAAGTCTCATGGAAACTTATCTTTACGCTTCTGCAAGACATGAAGCTGCTGAAGAAGTCGATGCAGACGTCGTCGTAGAAGCACTAGTGTCAGTAGAAGAACGGCATGAAAGATGCCGCTTCTTCTTATAGCACTGGGACTCAATGTGGCCGGCCTTGTCCCAGTAGGAACAGTGAGGACGGCCACCACCACCTGTGGTAGCCGCTGGAGGAGGCAGTGTAGCAGGCGGACGAGCGGCGAGCACAGAGGGGAGTGGCATCAGACCAGCACCACTCAGACGAGTCTCCTCCGCGCGTATCTCGGTAAGAGCCTCTAGGAGAGTGACACGAGGGTGGCGTGCAAGGAGCTGGGCACGCCTTTGCTCGAACTCAGGACGAAGGCGAGTAAGGAACTCGTAAACCCGCTGAAATTCCAGGTCAGCACGTACATCCAGGCAGCACGGACAGGTACGACAGCCAGCAGTGCGAAGTGAGTCCAACTGACGCCAGACAGCAGAACTCTGAGCGTAAAAAGCGTCAACAGTAGCATCACCCTGCTGAAGAGAGTGCTCCTGGCGGACCACGGACAGGTACAGGGCATCACCAGAGGGCTCGTAGCGCTGACGAAGATGAGTCCACATCTGGAAAGCCGAAGGGAGTCCCACAACCTCAGAAGAAAACTGAGGCTGGACACTGGCGATGAAGACAACAGCAGCTCGAGCGTTGTCATCGTACCACTGAGTGTAGACGGTCAGACGATCCTTGTAGGAATCCAGAGCCTCCTGGTAGGCAGAGGCAGCTTCATCATCAGCGGCAGCCTTATCGGCTGTCGGGGGCAATGCAACAGGCGTAGGCTCCGTCGGAGGAATAGGGCAAGGCGGGCAGGTGACATCGCCAGAGAGGACGCCCCAAAGACGAAGACCACGCATGTGAATGCGCATGTGAGACACGAAGTCGGTGTAATTAACACCATCAAAGATCACCGGGCAGCGAGGGAGGGAAACGGTGCCCATTGGTAGGCGGCGCTGGACGGTGCGGCGACCAAGGCAACGAAGTCTAACAGGCAGCGCTGGACGGCGCGGCGGTTAGAACAACGTTTTTTTTCTCTTTTTTTTTTCTTTCTCCGCTCGGTTAAAAACGGCAACCGACTAAACGGGTCGGCCCGCTACTCCGACGCGCTTAGGGCACACGCACGAGGCGGCGGTGGCGCGACGGCGGTGCGACGGCGGCGTCGGAGACGGGCGGGAGGCGGCGAGGCCGAGCGGGCGGACGCCGGGCGGGAGGCGAAGGCGCCGAGGCCGAGCGGGCGGTCGCCGGGCTGGAGGCGGAGGCGCCAAGGCCGGGCGGCCGGGCGGGCGGGCGCCGGGCGGGAGGCGGAGGCGGGGCCGGGCGGAAGGCGGCAGCGTCGAGGCCAAGCGGGCGGGCGCCGAGACCGGGCGGGGGAGGCGCCGAGGCCGGCGACGGCGGAGGCCGGGAGTCGTCGACGGCGGCAGAGGCGGCACACGGGAGTCGGCGACGGCGGCCGACGGCAACAGCGAAGGCGGAGGCGGCACGCGGGAGTCGGCGACGGTGGTGCAGAGTCGGCGACGGCGCGCGGAACCCTAGGTAAGCCAAAACCCTAGTTTTGGCTCTGATACCATGTTATGAATAGCGCTTGTATTCAATATGAGGCCAATGGGCCGGTATATATACACAAAGTACAGGTGGTAAATATGCAAAGAACCCCTTATAACAATGGGGAATAACAACCTATACATATATCTCTAACATACACGAACAGCATACATGATCTCGTTGGGTTACTGCAGCAATAATCTTGGACTTGGTAATTGGCATTTGGCATTGCAGATGCAGTTTTGAGTCCTGACTACGGGTCTGTTTGGCAATGGCTGCGGCTTATGACTTTTGGCTGAAATTTTTGAAATTTGGCTGTTTACAGTACAGATTACGAAGAGAGATACTCATTTGCGATTTTGGATGGTACAGATGTTGGGCTTTTAATGTGTATATCATTTAACTTGTATACCCCGTTTTGAGAAAATACCCCGTTTGAAAGTTAGGTACTGTAACAAAAGCCAAAAGTCGTCAGCTTCGGAGGAAAATAACAGGCCCGTACATTACCAGAACTCCGCCTGTCGAGATTTTACGCGAACAGCACATGTGATTCTGTTGGGTTATTTCATTATCAATCTTTTCTTTGGGTAGCTGTTTGTAGCAACCCTGACATGTATACTACTTCAAGTCAATTTAAGTCCTACCATTTTAAAACCAATTTCACTTCAGGTTGGCGTCGGGCCAGCATAGAGTCCCTTTAGGTCATACGAGACTGATCTCTTAGTTACTTTACACTGCAGCTCTACTGCGTAGGTCTTAGTCTGAAGCGCTGTGTTTCTCCTCCTTTTGGTGTGTTTGTAACCTTCTCTTACTTCTCTCAGCCTCTGTTCCAGTGTGCCTTACTGTACTGTTTTCCCTATTAATACAACCGCGTACAAAGCTTCTGCATATTTCCGAAAAAAAAATTCACAACAGCATGTATGTACATGGCATTTTTACAGCTCTAAATTTGGTAATGCAATTGCACTTGTCAGTCTTGCAATATTGTATTGAATTCAACAACTATGGTCCTTTTCCTTTTCTTCTGTTCTACAAGTCGGGCAAAAAAAAATCGCATAGGCTAGGCTGAGTAGGGCACTTCCGAGTTGTTACAGCAGGGGATTTTCAGGATAATGTAGTACAGGTAATAAGAGGTGAATGTGGGTATAGGGGCGATATTTTGGTTTGACTTGCTAATTCTGTTTAGGGTGCGAGGTATGGCGTTGTAGTATCCGCACTGCTGTGTGCTTTCTTCTGTTCATTGTGGTCTTAGGCTTGGTTTGGCATTGCGACCATCTGATGGAGTTGGTAATGATACGGGATCGCCCGATCTTCTCGACGTAGGATTGTATACTCACGTGCAGCCTCTCAAATCGTAGCGATCCTCCGTTGCCAATGCAAGAACGAACGCTCTTTAATTCGTAAGATCACACGCGCCGGACTTCACGACCACCAAGCGAAAGTCCCATCGCGCTCCCAATTCCCAGCGGAAAGGTTGAACGATCTCAATTTACAAGAACTCACAAATCTTCTATTGGATTTTTGATAGAAATCAAAAGTTCAAAAACATGTACAAAGCTCTCAACTCCATATCTAAGTCTCCTCGTTCCTCCCGTCACGTAGTGGTTTTCATGATTTCTCGTCCCCTGTTTTCCCGTCCGTGCATGTATTTATACGGCGGCGGCCAGCAGTCCGGATGCCGCATACACATGCATTCGAGGCCCATTCCAATCAGTAGTATGGGCCAAAAAATAACTATACTACTACTAGCCTTTAGACTTACACCAAAAAAACGTTTTGGTTTGGATTTTAAGCTAAACAAAAATTCCATAAGTTGGGAATGTGACAGGCTTTGGCATCCGCATGGCTGCATGGCGCTGCTCTTGTTCTGGTGGTATGGGCAGCCGATGTGGATTTTCTCCATGGATTTAGTTCCCAACCTCTATCTCTTTCATCGTAGCTCCAAAGTCTTCGACAGGTACAAATCTAAGAATACATAAGGAGCTTGCATGAGGTAGAATATTGTTCTCATCAATAGAATAAATTTCGTTAAGAAACAAATTCACCTGATAATATTTAATGCGGCTCAATAATTCCTTCCAGTCAAATAATATTTTTAATTGAAAAGTGTAAGACATAAGCGCATCCGCATCATCCTCCCATTCTTCAAGAAAAGCCGTCCTCGGCTTTTGATAGTCTGAAATTGTACTAAACAAAGAATACAATATGTATGCATGGTATATATATTTATCGTCAACACTTCTCCTGTTTAGCACATCATGAACATCTGAAAGCGTGGTAAACACAAAAAACAACACATATGCATGGTATATGTATGAATCAATTATTGTGTCATTCTCATTGTTTTGCATAAAGTATTTTGCACAACAGTAGCAATAAGATGTATACATTGCAATATTATCATTCACATCATTCTCCCTTCCATGAGAAAAAGTCGTCCTCGACTTTGCTAAGTACATGGACAAGTCATTAATGGGTAATCATCAGGAGATATTCTTGTAATAACTTCCTTATGAGTAATCAATTCCACATTATGTAAATTGAGCAAAGAAATTTCAGAACATGGAATTTTCATTCGCATATATGAGTTCTCACAATTACTCACCGTTTCACAATTAATTTTAGCACCAATATGGTTACCTTTATCATCCTCTTCAGTTGATGTAGGTGTTATGGGTATTAAATCATCATGATGTAACAACGGGGCAGCAAGTACTTCATCTTCAACCGTGGTTATCTCCTCATCGGTTTTCTCCAACGATACTAGTTGTTGAATATTTGGCTCCTCTTCTTTTTTATCAACCTGCACAATGGGAGAAGTAACACTAGAACTAGAGAGTAAGTCGTCAGTATACGAAGCAATCTCACTTTTTCTATAATCTATTTCTCTCTTTTCTTTTTGTATATTTCTCTCATTCTCAATTTGGATGCTCTCAACCTCACATTTGGTGAAATCACACAACTCACTGCTTTTATTACTCTCACTCAATTTGGCTATGTGGCTCTCATTCTCACATGGGTTTCGATGAATCTCAAATGTTGTATGTGTCATTGGAGCAGCACAAAATGTCTCCTTGACCGAAGGGAAAGTCCCATGCTCGTTCATCTTCTCATGTGTCACACTAGTAGAGGCATACGAACTGAAATATGGACATGGATGGATCCGTGATGCACACCTCTCCATAAGTCTTTTCTCCTCCTCAATTGCACAATTCACAAGATCATGTACACTACTAAAATATTTATATTGAAGTGCAGTGGCGATCTTAGAATTCAAGCCTCCTTTGAAGTATGCCATCTCTTTTAATTCACTAGTGGCACCTGCACGACGCAACGCATCTTGCAGCTGAAAATAATAATCTTGAACAGTATTACTCCCTTGTGTGATGCTCTCCAAATGATGGAGCAATCCCCGCTCATAATAGGATGGCACAAACTCATTTCTTATGGTCACCTTTAAACCTACCCAAGATTTAATGAATCGTTTTCCAGATAATTGTTGCCACCAACTATAAGCATAGTCTTCAAACTTCATAGTAGCTCGCATCACCTCTTGGTCTTTGGGAAGTTTCTGAAATTTAAATAATTTCTCCATTCGCCATTCTCACTCAAGATACTCATCTAGATCATCACTTCCATAGAAAGGAAGATACAAATTGTTCGGCTCGGAATTGCTCCAAGAGGAACGGAATACTGAAGATCCATTCCCATTTGGCTCACACCGAGAGAAGCGATTTGTTGAATATCCTGTCATGGTTAGTTGTGCAATATATATATGTGGAAAACACTCAATCTCACTTTTTTCTCTCTTAAGTAAAGTTCTTACCTTTCCGAAGTGAATTAAGACCAATAAGAACTTACACTTGATAGAAGCTTCAACGGCAACGTGATGATCAAGCGAATATAAGAGTATTCACAATTGCACAACAACGGTTATTTAGTGGAGCTTGGTATGGAAGTGTATATCCTAGCAATCTGAAATTTTTGATGTTGTAAAGTTCAGTAATAATCCAAACTAGAATATTTCGCCTAAGTGCTGATCCAAAAGATTTAAGTGAAGCATATGAACGCACACGCAAAGATCGATGTGACTCAATGCAAACAAAGGAAGGAGCTAAATAGAGATAATGTGAAATTGAGGATTAATTAGCTCGTTTTGCACAAGTACTGGGAGAGACGCTAGCCAATTGCAATGATATGAATATAAGGGCACAAGATTGCTCAAGAAATGAAATTACACGATCTGAATTTTATGGACTAAGAACTCACCCCAAATTTGGCCAATGTTTGTTTTTTCTTTCTTTCTCTCTTTTTTTTTGCTCAAGCCGTGGCTTCCTTTTTTAACTGCCTTTTTTTTATAATGGCCGAACTTTTTTTTACGCAAGTCCAAAAACGATTCAGCAATGTGTAACATACTCAAGAGCAGCCCTAGATGCAATATTCAATAACTAGTCTCAAAGATGAATAAATATAAGTGAAGCTCACAGTACTAATCAATGTGTTTGTTTTTTTTCAAGATGTAAGTGTACTGAACTTCTGACTAGAGCTGAAAGAGGCTCGGTTCAGATTTAATTGTTGAACACAATCACCAAACTTCTCAAATGTGGACTCGGATGGAAACTCTCAAGATTGACTACAGGTGTATTCGAAGTCTAAAAGCAACAGATCAAGTTCAGTTCCTTTGTAACTTGTGCTAGCAACCCAAAAAATATATCTTGGCCAGGTAACAGACAATAATTCGAATGGGAGCTAGAAGATTTTGTATCCCACTCTTGCATGTACAAACCGAACAGCAGTCAATACTTTCGGCCAGACGACTAGAAACAACCGCACCGTTCCAATTCTTGCACACGAAAGATACCAAGATAATACGGGATCGCCCGATCTTCTCGACGTAGGATTGGATACTCACGTGCAGCCTCTCAAATCGTAGCGATCCTCCGTTGCCAATGCAAGAACGAACACTCTTTAATTCGCAAGATCACACGCGCCGGACTTCACGACCACCAAGCGAAAGTCCCATCGCGCTCCCAATTCCCAGCGGAAAGGTTGAACGATCTCAATTTACAAGAACTCACAAATCTCCTATTGAATTTTTGATAGAAATCAAAAGTTCAAAAACATGTACAAAGCTCTCAACTCCATATCTAAGTCTCCTCGTTCCTCCCGTCACGTAGTGGTTTTCATGATTTCTCGTCCCCTGTTTTCCCGTCCGTGCATGTATTTATACGGCGGCGGCCAGCAGTCCGGATGCCGCATACACATGCATCCGAGGCCCATTCCAATCAGTAGTATGGGCCAAAAAATAACTATACTACTACTAGCCTTTAGACTTACACCAAAAAAACGTTTTGGTTTGGATTTTAAGCTAAACAAAAATTCCATAAGTTGGGAATGTGACAGGCTTTGGCATCCGCATGGCTGCATGGCGCTGCTCTTGTTCTGTGGTATGGGCAGCCGATGTGGATTTCCTCCATGGATTTAGTTCCCAACCTCTATCTCTTTCATCGTAGCTCCAAAGTCTTCGACAGGTACAAATCTAAGAATACATAAGGAGCTTGCATGAGGTAGAATATTGTTCTCATCAATAGAATAAAATTCGTTAAGAAACAAATTCACTTGATAATATTTAATGCGGCTCAATAATTCCTTCCAGTTAAATAATATTTTTAATTGAAAAATGTAAGACATATGCGCATCCGTATTAATTTTAGTGCGCTTGGAGTGGTGTGTCATGTGTGCCATGGATTCTAGTTAACTAGCTGCATATAAGCGCGGCGCACGCCGCGCTAGCTACCGTGTGGACCAAAATAAAAGAGACGATAATTCGCAGGGAGTTGCATAAAAAAATCAAGGACAAATACGTAATTTCGGGAAAATCAAAGGGTTTTTTTGTAAAAAATCGAGGACTTGTAAGGACCTGTACGTAAGTAAATAAGGACCTATACGTAATTTCGGAAACCCGCCGGACGCAATCCAAATTTTTTTTGCAAAGAAAAAACCTGCAGGGACCTTTTCGCGAGGAAAAAAGACATTTACGTAATTTCCGAAAAACTGGAGGAAAACACCTCCGGCCGTACAGGAATTGCCCCGCCACGCGCCGGCCGGACACGCGGGCGGGGCGACGTGGACACGCCCGGGGGCCGGGAATCCCCCCGGGTTTGTTTGCCACGCGCCGGCCGGACACGCGGGCGGGACGACGTGGACACGCCCGGGGGCCGGGAATCCCCCGGGTTTGTTTAGAGGATGATTTCAACCACTGCTAATTCCAGTTAGATTTTCGTCCCATCGTCGGCAGCAGTGGGCCAAGCCAAGCCAAGATATCACAATCCCATTCCCACCCCCCTCAAGTCAAACCCGTGCGGAACCTCCCACAAACCTCGATGCTCCGCCGCATCGCGGCGCTCTGGTCGCCGCCGCGCGTGGCTGCCGCGGCCCGCTACTCCTCCAAGTCCACCTCCCTCCCGCAGAAGCAGCAGCGCGTCCGCGACCACGCCTTCGACGGCATCATGGAGGTCCAGAAGCGCGTGCGCCGCTTCCTCGCGCTCCACTCCCTGCTGCTCCACGCCGCCGCCCCCACCGCGCCCTCCGGGGCCTTCTCCGGAGGCGGAAGCGGCGCCATGTCAGTGCCCTTCTCTCGCCTCGGCGCCCTCGCGCGCCGCCAGCTCCGCCTCCCGCCCCTCGACGCGGGTCGCTTCTTCCTGCGCCACCCGCACGCCTTCCACCTCTTCCTCCATCCCGTCCACCGCGTCCTCCACGCCCGCCTCACCCCGCGCGCCGCCTCCGCCCTCCGCCTCGAGGCCGACGCCGTGGCCTCCTCGCTCCCCGCCTCCGTCCTCCGCATCCGCAAGCTCCTCCTCCTCGCGCCCCCGCACCACCGCCTCCGCCTCGAGCACATCCATCTCCTCCGCCGCGACCTCGGCCTCCCCGACGATTTCGCCGACTCCGTCATCCTATCCCACCCCGCCCTCTTCCGCCTCACCCCCGACCAGTTCGTCGAGTTCCTGCCCTCCCCCTCCGACCGACCCGACCTCACCGTCGCCGCCGTCGAGCGCTCCCGGGAGCGCCACTACCGCGAGCACCGCGCCCCCGGCTCCGGCGAGGAGGACGCTCGCTTCGCGTTCCCCATCCGCTTCCCACCGGGCTTTAAGATCGGCAAGTACTTCCGCATTGCAGTTTGGAAGTGGCAGCGCCTCCCCTATGCGTCCCCGTACGCTGACGTCTCCGGCCATGACCTACGCTCCCTTGAGGCACAACGGCGCATGGAGAAGCGTGCCGTCGCTGCCATCCATGAGCTGCTGTCGCTCACTGTTGAGAAGCGTACCACACTGGAGCGTCTCGCACTGTTCCGGGATGCTCTTGGTGTGCCGAAGAAGATTAAGGAGTTCTTGCTTAAGTACCAGGGCATATTTTACATATCCACGAGGGGGAACCAGGGGAAACTGCACACGGTGTTCCTCCGGGAGGCGTACTACAAAGGGGAGCTTGTGGAGCCTAATGAGATATACGCGGCAAGGCGGAAACTGGAGGAGCTGCTCATGATGAGCCCACAGAAGGCGAATTTGGACCGAATGTTCACCAGCATGGGTCGTGGATTGGATGAGCTTGGTGGTGGTCGTCGTGGTGGAGCAGAATTGAGGGAGGAGTTTCTTGGTGATGCAGGTGGCCGGAGGGGAAAATTTGGGGCTGATGGTGATGATGGTGCCAATACTGGGGAGGACTCAGGAGTTGAGTCACTCTACATTGAATGAGGAATATAATCATACAATGGCACTGAACATCAACTTGGGAAGCTTGTCTTCTGGAACTGGCATCAGCACCATTGGGGAAGCTTGATTTCTCGTACTACACCACGGTGTGGCGATCTTCATCTTCTGCTGCAGTAGACGAAGTGCAAATGCATGCAGGTAGAGGACTCGATCCCTTTCTAATTCCCGTTCATCCGCAAGATCACTCGTTTACCCTGTAATCTTCCTGTGAGCTCCGCCCGCGCCCCGTCGTTGCGAGCGCAAATGCTGCAAGAAGTGGTGCCTTTGTCTCGTTTGTTGCTCGATCCTCTGGATGTGGTGTTCTGTGGGTTTGTCCTTCGGTTGGATACAATGGTTCGTTCCGCATTATAGATGGTAATGACCAATAGTTATTGCAGATGATAGGATCTTCCTTCCTTGCAATTGCTGAGCTCTAGTTCATACAATTTGGTAATTTTGTCATGGCATTTAATACCGTGGAAAGCTTAACTGAGTAATACAATTGTTGGACTCAATAGTACAATTATTTAGGCTAATTCAATTGTTGGACGCAATAGTACAATTATTTAGGCTGTTGATCATACCATATTGCCTGGTGTAGGGTTCTTGTGTTCTTGGGCGCTCTGATTTATTTTATTCAAGATATCTAGTATTAGAGGAACTCTGTTTTTTTATTGAAGTTTCCAGTATTAAGCCGTCCATATGATTCGTGTGTAGCTAATTTCTTGCTCGGTACTTACTAGTGCACTGCCCTTTGATTAGATCATGTTAGAATGATGTTGCGGTTTGTCACTTAGAAACCAAATGCTTGCATATTTAATTGACATACGGACTGGATCCCAAAACTGTCATTTTTCCCTCTCAAATGGTATACCAAAAATTGGTCAAACCGGTTTGTTTCAGTAATATTTCTGGGTTGTTTTTTTTTTTTTTGCGTTTGGGATGAAAACGAACAGCCCTACATACAGTAGGGACCTTCCTTGATGTCTCATTAGAGTGCTCTGCATGCCTGCTCATTCGACACAATGTCTACTTCCTTTATGTCTGATTAGATGAAAAGGGAGCATAACCATTTAAATACTTACATAAGACTATTCACAATAGAGGAGTGCCAAGGAAGTTAACCTAGGTATATCCTCATAGCTAGTCTTATGTTGGACCCAGGATTTAGCAAACCCGGAATCCGCTGTGAAATCGCTGCACTATTCCTGGATTACTAGGTGGTGCTCACAGATACATTGTTGAATCATCTCATGCACGATATAGATCATACCATTTATTATTATTACTATACTAGAGTTCAAATATTCCACATCGGGATAAGTTCAAATATGCCAAATGATTTCATAAATTCCATGACAAAACTTGATTGACATCGGAGAAGACGGAGGTAGGCAATACCAGAGTTGGCCGATGGAGAGCTCGAACGACGGAGGTAGGCGATCGACGTCAGAGAAGACGAGGTAGCGGAGCTTCAAATTGACGTCGTGGACGGCTTCATGGGATGGCGAGGATGCTCCGACCGTAAGGAATTGGCCGATGGTGGATGGAAACGCCGGTGAGGAGGGTCGGTCGGAGTTGAGAAGAACTGGCCCACGGCGAGCTGCTGGGAAAAAAACCTGATTAGGCTCCATGGGAGCATTAAGGAGGTAAGAGGAGCTTAGGGAGAGTGGCAATGCCGAGGGTGGTTCTCTGAGATGAGCTGGCGACGACGGTGGCTGTAGAGGCTTCCGGCGGTGGTGGTTTTTGAGCTTCGAGAGTTAGAGCGTGGAGTGGGAGGTGGATGAGGGTCAACCGGGGATTGAACGAGCTTTTTATAGCTAGGGAAGGGAGTGGGGAGCGTTGGGCGAGTTAAGATGCACGGTGGCACTATCGCGCACTCGAGTGGAGGGAGGGCGAGGCCGAGGCTAGCGTCAAGCTAGGGCAAAGAGGGGAGATGTTGGATGCACACAAGGCTTGCTGAGGCGTCAATGCGTGCAGGGACAGGGCGACGCGAACGGGTGCTCAATCGCCCGGGTACGGCCACAGGACGGCGATGCCACGTGGCGGGGTTGGGCGAAGGGGTGGCAGGGCTAGGCAGGAGGAGGCGCAAACTTGGCAATGGTGGCGTTAAGGCGGTGAGACATCAATGCCATTGTCGTCTTGCGCTGGCTCGGATGCGATAGCAGAAACCAGGGACGGCTTCGGCGTTGTCCGCGGCAGTGCGCAGAGGAGGGCGACGTGAAGTGGTGCTAAGGGGGAGGCGAGCATCTAGGCCCGAGGAGGGGGGAGTATGGGCTTGGCGACGGAGCTACCATGGGAAAGGTTAGTTCTGGGAAGGAGAGGAGCATCCTAGGGCGGCGACACGCGGCGCGGATGGCGCGCTCGCACGGGCGAAGGTAGGGGAGGGGAGAAACGAAGGAAGGGGACCGGGCTGGCTATGCAGGCCGAAAAACCCAGGGAGCTAGGAAAGGAAAAAGAGGCCGAGCGGGCCTGCTGGGCCGAAAAAGAAAAGGGGGAAGGCCCACTCGCGAAAAAATTTGAATTTTTGGCGGAGGTAAAAGAATTAGGATATGAAATTTAAACTTAGGCTTTCAAACTTTAAACACCAGCTTTAGCAAATAATATCGAATTACAGCACAAAGTAACAAACCCGAAAATGGGATGTTACATCTTATCTAGAACTGTCATTTCCTTGAAGTAGAGAAACTGCTGAACATACATTCTCTTTCAGTGACAAAACTTTAGATGAGCCCTTAACTTCAACATAATCACTGTCCTTCCTGTTTGGTTCAGTTGAAATTATCTTTTGAGAATTGAGCCTCTCTATGGCTATATCCTCTTGGTAAAAAAATATTTTTCATTGCAATATGATTGTTGAATTCTATTTGTCTAATGTACATATACCATATCAACATGGTACGCAGTATGTTTCAGGTTACTGAACTAGGTGTATCACCTCAACTCTGAAATTACACGCTGAAGATATTTGAATGATCTTGTGTAGCTAATGAAACCCAGAAACCAAAAATCAAAGCCATCAACAGTAACTACATCAATGTATCAGGATTGTACAAATTTTCTCTTACGGCGGCACTCTTTATCATCAAGTGCATGCTCAAATATTTCTGAACTAGATATTCTATATAGTAAACTTTATCTAATTAGTATTGACCAGGAGATTTTGTTTTAATTACCTTGTAGGGCACCCTTGTGATTCCTCCTTTGGGCGATGTTAAATCCAAAGGCAATCTTCTCAGTTGAGATGAAAGGCGTTCCAGCTATTGGACCAGCTGTGGTTGAAAGATAACATTGGAAGGCCTTCAATGGCTTCTCATCTTTCTCAACTGGAAAGTATTGCTTGAAGACTTTGTCAATGCTACCAGCTTGGAGAACCTTTGCACCCAAGCCCAATTTCCCTTTGACAGTTGGTGAAATTTTCGGTCCCAGGGTTACTGCAAGATTTATTGGTGATGAGAACTGTTGCCGGGTTAATGTAACACAACTTCTAGCAGGGAGTAGTAGATAATAGATTGGCTACTTACTGTGTTCTTTGAAGCCCTGCAAAATAACTCTCTGTTTTTTTTGTCACAGTTTGCTCATCCGATGAATGATGGAATTCTTCTTATCTGTATCATGGAAAGGATACAACATCAGTATTGAAATACAAAGTATAGTAGTTGGAAAAAGAGAAACGAGAAAAGGGGCGTGAGATTATTACTCTCCTTATAAACCAAAGCAGAACAGGAAGTCTTTCATAGCGTACAGCAGTACCCCATGATTAGCGGACAGCAATGCGGGCTGCCGCAAAGCCCACGATTTGATTAGCGGGTAGTAAAGTGTGTCGTTGGCAGCCGCATCACGTTGAGCGGATGGTGTGAGCGGGAGTGGGCCGTCCGCAGACTGCTCCCGCTCGCACCTCTAGCCATATGCTTGTGCGCCACATTGCCCACACGCTGGGCATGGCCTGCTGGACCTCCCCTTTCTCTCCTCGATTCCTCCCGTGACACTTGCGCCGCTGTCGGAGACCAAGAGGGCACTGATCTTCGGTGTTGGAGATAGCTTAAAACCTTAAATCCAAGGAAAAGAGGGGGGCATTTGGCAGAATGGTTAACTCTGAGTGACTTGAATCGGAGGTGTACAATCCTTGAAGCACATCCAACGTTGCGAAATTCGGCAGAAACCACAGATTTTTTAATTGTGTGTTACATAGCATTTCTCGATGATCTAATGGGCAAATATGAAACATAAAAAATTCGGCAACAATTCAAAGGGGCATCACCAATTCACTGTCGTTTCAGAATTCGAAAAACGATTCACTCATCCAAGCGTGGTGTGGTAGGTATGCTTCTCTCTTCTTGCAAAAGCCTGAACCCGACATGATGCACATGATGCTGGGCCTGTTTTTTTTAGCTGCGGCTTGTGGCTTTTGGCTGCGGCTTGTATCTTTTGGGTTGTTTGTACGAGAGATTACAGAGTAACGAAAACTCATGTGCGGTTTTTGCCGATATAAATGGAGTCAGCAAAGTATGTACTACAATTAACTAGTAGACCCTATCTTGAAAAAAATACTCCGTTTAAAAGTTAGTTACTGTAGAAAAGCCGAAAAGCAGCTCTTAGAAGCTGAAAAGAACAGGGCTACTATGTTCTTTGGACTTTTGAATGATTTTTGACTTTAGCTTCTCCGAAAATCAAAACAAAAAGGACGACTTCTCTAAACAGATTCTTCAACTGGCTTCCCGAGTCCAAAATCATGTGCACCGTCCGAGTCGACGTCTCCGCCGTCTGCTGCCGTATAAAAAAGCATAGACAAAAGCCATCAGTCGCAGCTCAAAAGAACAGTGCAAAAAGCACATACCCATCGTACCGCTGCTTGCAACAGAAGCCAGAGCAAGCGAGGCGGTGTGACCTCTAGCTGTCGCTCGCTACTCCCCTCCCTCTCAAAAACCCTCCTCTCCACCTCCTCATCTGCTCTTCCAAAAGTTCCAATGGCGCTGCGGACGAGTAGTCGCCGATGCCGCAGAACCAAAATCAAACACCCACCTTCCTCGAGCTCCTCCACCTTACATCCTCTGCCACCACCGATGTAGTTGCCAGTGGTCGTCATCCTCACCGAGGACATCCTCCACCGCATCACCCCACCAACGTCACATGTGTCGCCCTGCCACCGCTGGCACCACTTCGCCGCCCGCTATGATGCGGATACGGACATGTCTTGTACTTTTCAGTTAAATATATTATTTAACTGGAAAAAATTATTGAGCTACATTAAATATTATCAGGTGAACTCATTCATATTTGAATTTGGTTTAAATTTATATGAGAACTGGTTACTACATAATGCTAGTATTTTAATTGTTCTTAGGTTTGTGCAAAAGGAAATTAATCAAGAGAGTAGTACAAAAAGACATACATGCATGCACAAAGATCCAAGTTGAGAGACCATGTGGAGGTGACCCCATGTTTGTGATGAGTAATTGACTCTTGTTTTGGAAAGTTGAGTTTGATGTGTGTGTTTCGTGCCAAGGTGTAGTATAGCACAGCCGGCTACGGTCGGTCTTGGTCAAATACGGTTGGACATGTTTGGGACGCATGTTCTTCTATTTCATCCGATCGCAGGGTTATTTCATGCTTAAGTGCCTTCTACGGATGCATTTGTATGATTACAGTATTTCGAGCGGTGCTATGTGATGTTTTCTTGTCTGTGATGGTTGCAGGACCTTGAGGCTAAGTCGTGGCGAGGCATGGGATGGCCGGACTAGGCACAGGCAGTGCTGAGGTTGAATCGGTCAGGAGATGCCGAAGATGGCGAGGATTCAAAGTGGTTACAAGGTGTGGACAACAAGAAATGAGGAAGCTTCCAGGAAGGTGCAGGAGTGACATTTTGGTAAAAATGCGCAAGGCTGCAAAGTGGAAGCGGATTCGGTTGGAGATTAATGGGTAAAGCAATTTGTAAACCCGGTAGTGGAAAACTATAAATAGGAAGGGTTAGGTTTCAGAGGGTGTGGCTTCTTCTTTCTCTGCTTTGTTGTGAGGATTTGTTGGGCAGAGTTTGTTTTGCTTTTGTCTCCATATCTGCGTGAGTGGTTGGCTTAGTAGTACTAGTTTTCTTGTTTTTCCTTTGGGTGCGTTGCGGAGAATGTAAGAGATGGCTTGAGTTGGCTGTAGCAAAACCCCGTGTAATCATTCGTCTTTTTGTTTCAATTTGAGAAGCCTTGTAGTTGAAATGTGTTGTTTACTTATCTTTCTTTGTGTTGCCTCCTTTTGTTTGATCAAGTTCTTTCTTGGCTGCTATGTGATTTTCTCGATTTTGAGTTGATTTAGCCTTTGTTCTTGTTTTGCTCTATGTGGGGAATCAGCCTCAAGGGCATTTGGCCAATCCATTCCCAAGAGCAAAAGCCAGAATCAAAGGGTTTTCTTTTCTCTCAGTCATGCGCCTCAACTTCCTCTATTTTTGGTTTGTCTAGGGTTTACTGTTTTTGGAGGAGGAGGATCTTTGTTTTCTTGGTGTCTCAGCAAAGAGATTGCTTTAGGTTTGTGTTTTCCAGTTGTGAGGTCATTCCCTATTGAGATCAAAAGATTCATGCTCAAAAGATTTGAGATTCTCAAGCTATATGGAATTTGACCTCACTTTGTTTTTTGCCCTGTTTCAATTCCTCGGTTTTTAGGTTTAGAGATGCAGTCAGATGTTTCTCTTGCTCCTTGAGGTCAATTTTCTATTTAGTTTGATGTCCTGATCTTTTGTCCTAAGAAGAGCAGCGAGATCTCGACAATTTCTTTGTTTTCGGTTGTCTTCAGTATTTACTGTGGCTGCTGGTTTCAGTATGTGATTTTTGTGTCGCCTAACTGCAATTTTCTCCTTTAGTGGTGTTTTTCTTTTCTTCTTTGCTTGCAGTTTTGTGTGTATATGGTCTGTTTTCGGCTAGATAACCAGCAACTTGTGGTCTTCTCTCTTTCGGTCATTTCAGAGCTAGTAGGTTCTGTCAGTTTCTTTGTTGTCTGGATTTGTTCCCGGTTAGACCGGATCAATACCTGCGGTCAGACCACTAGGGTTTCGGCGGTCAGACCTGGTGTTTACCGGCGGTCAGACCGGCCTTCCTGTGGCGGTTAGACCGGGGAGGCTTCTACGGTCAGACCGCTCCTCTGCTAGCAGTCAAACCGGCTCTGGTACAGCGGTTAGACCGCTCTACTCTGTGGTCAGACCGGCTTTATGATCTGGCTTCAGTTGCCTGTTTCACTTTTCTTGTCTCATTGGCCTTGCTATTTTCTGATCTCTTTTGAATTTCCAGTAAGCATCTCTTTTCTTGCTTCATAGCTACTATAACTATCGGAGAAGAAGTTCATGAGAATACTTGGGGAGGTTTGAAGGCACTATTCACCCCCCCTCTGTTGCCATTTCGGTCCTTCACAAGTGTTAATGCACAAGTCTGCAGACGTGTTCACGTCAGGAGTTAATGTTGCAAGAGTGAATGCACAAGCATGTTGATGCACCAGTGGAAGACACATGCTAGGCTGCCGTGAACCACAAGAAGGTGTCGAAGTCTCCAAAAGCTTGTGTGCCAAAGTTGTTGACCAAAATCACTTTATGTTTGGTCATGTAATCTGTTTTGGCTACTTGTTAGTCGAGTCCATGGTGTCTGTTAAAGTCCGAACTTGGGAAGGTTTTGAGTCTAATTCCTTTGGCCGAGTTGGAGCCTGCTTCAGGTGTTTGGCTGAACGCACCTCCCAGCAGGCCCTAGGCAAGCGCAAGTTTTGGAACACCTTAAATACCATTGCTTCCTCCCTTGTAAAGACTAGATCACAAAATACAAAAATTAATAGATTAATTGCTTGTTTCTTCTTGATGGCCAAAATCACATCATGGGAAAAATTAGGATTGCTTCTCTAATTAAAATTGTTCAACCTTTTCGTTGGGAATTAGGAGTACGATAGGACTTCGCTTGGTAGTCAAGAAATTTGGCGCGTGTGTTCTTCCGAATTAAAGAGTGTTTGTCTTGCATTGGCAATGGAGAATCACTACGATTCAAGAAAGAGAGAGAGCATTCGAGTATCTTGATCTTATGTTGAGAAGATCAGGCGATCCGATATCATCTTGGTGTTAGAGGACGGTTTCCTCGATAGGATTATTTACCCTAGATTTTATATTAATTTTTCCTTGCTGTTTTTATTTAATTTTCTATAGTTTATAAACCGAAAACACACAAAAAAAATACTAAACCCTAATTTTTGCATCTGTTAATTTTGTGAGTGTTGTTTAGTTTTGATCCATTAGAATTTTTGTTTCGGTACTGATTGTCGTGTTCTTTTGCGTTGCTTAATCGTTATGTTTACATAAACTCTAGAAAATTTTGCTAGTGGAATCCTGAATTAGCACAATAAAAAACCATCTTGATTGAGTTTCGGCCGAAACTAGAAAGTCTTTGGTTGTTTCCATTTGAACTCTTAGCAAGCTATCAATTGTGTTGGGCCAACGGCTAGTCATTACGTGGAGTTGTTGGCTTCCTTGCTGTCGAATTCTTTGCTTTGGAAAGGACATCACGTGGTGTTCGGTTAGTTGTTCATCATTATTGTCGTACATCACATAAGAACCAATCGAACATTTAAGTCTTCGAGAGTTTCACTTAAATTCATTAATACTTGAGACTATCTATTAACATTGCATTTAGAGCTGCACATTGAAGTATTTTACACTCCTGGAATTTTTGGGACTTGCCAACATACAAAGGGAAACAAAACCTTGATTCGGCCATTTGACTTAAGAAAGAAAAGGCAGCCGCTATAAAGGAAAAGCCACGGCTTGATTAAAAAAAAGTGAAGAAAAGAGTTCAAGCCGCAGCCACCAGTACCAATTACCTCTTGTGTTTACACTAAGGTAGTGTTTGGTTCGAGGGACAGGGACGTCCCAGGTAGGATATCCCACCTCAAGGTGGTGTTTGCTTCTGGGACAAGCAGAGTCAAGGACATCCCACTAGGAATATTCCTTCTAGATCCGGGACCAAGCAATCCTCTTTTTTTCATGGGACAGAGTCATCCCACGTGGGATAGAGTCATCCCACCTCTTTGTTTTTTAAGTACTATTTTGTTTAAATTTTTTTTTAAGAAAAACTCAAAGGCTTATGTGTACAAATATATCAACAATAGCCTTCAATTTTTTTTAAAAAAAAACTCAAAGGCCACACATGTCCCACCTTCATCCTTCCATCCAAACAAAGGATGGGACCATTCCATCCCACTTTATCCTTCCAACCAAACAAAAAACAGGGATGACTCTATCCCCCTAACCAAACAAAAAATGGGATCATCCCATCCCAAAACCAGGGACAGGACCATCCCATCCCACCTTGTCTCTAAACCAAACACAACCTAAGAGCCGAGGTGGAGAGTTCATGTGGCTGTGGTTGAAGAAGAAAGAAAGGAACAGTTGGCCGAATTGGGTGAATTGACCCCTAGTCCCTAATTTCAGTTTGTGAATTTAATTTCTCTGCACAATCTTGTACTCTTAAATTCATATTATTGTAATCGGCTAGAATCTCTCCTAATACTTTGGTACAAAACAAGCTATTTAATGCTCAATTTCAGATCGCCTCTATATAGCTCATTCCTTTGTTTGCATTGAGTCGCATTTATCTTTGCGTGTGCATTCATACACTTCACTTAAACCTTTCAGATCAGCACTTAAGCAAAATATTCTAGTTTAGATTATTACATAACTTTATAACATCAAGAATTTCATATTATATAAGATATACACTTTCATACTAAACTCCACTAAATAACCATTGTTGTGCAATCATGAACACTTTTAAATTTGCTTGATCATTACTTTGCTATTATAGCTTCTACCAACTGTAAGTTTTTATTGGTCTTAATTCACTTTAGAAAGATAAGAGTTTTACTTGGAAGAGAAAAGAGAGAGATTGAGTGTTTTTCATATATATATATATATATATATATATATATATATATATATATATATATATATATATATATATGTGTGTGTGTGTGTGTGTGTGTGTGTGTGTGTTGCACAATTAACCATGACAGCATATTTAACAATTCGTTTCTGTCGGTGTGAGCCAAATGGGAATGTATCTTCAGTATTTCATTCCTTGTGGTGCAATTCCGAGCTCAACAATTTGTATCTTCCTTTCTACAAAAGTGATGATCTAGAGGAGTATCTTGAGTGGAAATGGCGAATGGAGAAAGTATTTAAATTTTAGAAGCTTTTCAAAGACCAAGAGGTAATGCGAGCCACTATGAAATTTGAAGATTATGCTTATAGTCGGTGGCAACAATTATCTGGAAAACAATTCATTAAATCTTAGGTAGGTTTGAAGGTGATCATGAGAATGAGTTTGTGCTAGATTATTATGCACAGGAATTGCTTTGCCATCTAGAGAGTATTACACAAGGGAGTAATACTATTCAAGATTATTATTTTGAGCTGCAATATGAATTGCATCGTACCGATGTCACTAGCGCATTAAAAGAGAAGGCATACTTGAAAGGAGGCTTGAATTCTAAGATCACCGCTGCACTTCAACATAAATATTTTAGCAGTGTGCATGATCTTGTGAATTGTGCTATTGAGGAGAAGAGACTTATAATGAGGCGTACACTACGGTTCCATTGATATCCATACTTCAGTTCTTATACCTATACTAGTATGATACGTGAGAAGATGACTGAGCATGGGATCTTTTCTTCGGTCAAGGAGATATTTAGTATTGCGCTAATGCCAAATACAACACTTGAGATGTATCAAACCCATGTAAGGATGAGAGCAACATAACCAAATTGATTGGACATGACAATGCTAAGGTAGAGTCTCTACAAAGTTAGGTAAACATAATTTGGACCGCATGGAATTCTGAATACTGCAAGGCTGTGTAGTAAGCCATCACGTTGTTTCTATTTTTTGCGAGCATAGTTTGACATTATGCTGACCACTAGCAAACCATGGTTCTCTCTAGATCTCCTAGAAGAGGCTATACAACTCAGTTTTGCTCATAATGAGTAAACGTTATCCCATTTGGCTCTGATAATTCTCTCTCCTACCTGGTTAATTTGTGTGTTACCTGATGGTTGCATATCTTGAATTATTTTTTATTTTGACTCTTGAGCGATAGGTCAGTGTCTTTAATTTGTGTGTTTGCAATACAGCTCAACGGTTTTGCTTAAGAGTCGTTAGTCACTCGAGTTAGCATATCTAGGGCCCTGTTCTTTTCAGCTTCTAAAAGTTACTTTTCAGCTTTTCTACACTAACTAACCTTTAAACGGAATATTTTTTCAAGATAGGGTCTACTAGTTAATTATAGTACATACTTTATTGACTTCATTTATATTGGTAAAAACCGCACATGAGTTTCTGTTACTCTGTAATCTCTCGTACAAATAACCTAAAAGCCACAAGCCGCAGCAAAAAAGAATAGGCCCCTAGTGCAAACCAATAGTTAGGTGTACGACACAAAATGTGAAACACTCAACCACTCGGGTTGACTGCAGATCAAGTTATGAATATACAGAGTTAGATGTGCTTGAGTACACTATCAGGTTGAAGACCAGAAGCCTGAGTACATACTTGAGGATCAAAGCTGCTGAAGCTATACTTTTGTCTGGTATACTCAATCTTATGTGCATGGCTTCTGGATTTCCATCCTTCAATCTACTCAAACATCCATTCAATTTAGGCATGTATGACCACCCGAAGAGTTTTGAATTGAGAAATAGAAGAGGAAATGGAGTGGCTGAGGATCTATGCTTCTTCCCTTATGTCTTGCCACATAGAAAGGCTCTTCGATCACTGACTTGGCGGTAGTGGCCACTAGCCAGCCACTCATACTCATCTTTCTCTTCCTTCTCCAGCGGCTATAAAGAGAGAGCGTCAATGCGGTTAGCGGTCCGAAGGGCATCGGGTCAACCATGCCTCTGCCCAATCTAGGCCCTCTAAGGGCCTGTTTGTTTCAGCTGTAGATTCTGAGAAGTAGCTGGTGAGTATCCAGCTAGTCAGAATCTGGAGAAGCTGGATAACCCCAGCTTCTGGCTACTAGTTCATTTTCTGGATTCTGTAGCTTCTGGCTACTTAGAATCTGGATGAAAATCTGGACTATTTGGGGGAGCTGCAGATTCTGGGAGTAGCTGCAGTTGCCAGAAGCTGAAACAAACAGGCCCTAAGGTCGGCTTCTTCCCCCGTCCACGGCCATTTTGCATAAATTAGGTTGTTGCAAGTGTTTTCTCAATTTGTTGCCCCTTTTCTTAATTGTTGCATGAAGTATTTATCTTTGTTGCAATGTGTCCTATTAAAATATTATCGTAAGTTGTTTTATGTTTCAATCGAGTTGACGATTTTGTTACGATTGGGCATTTCTTTTCTTGCAACAGGAGTTATATTTTGTTGCAAATTTTTTACCATATGTTTTTGTTGCAAGCTTTAGTAATCGACTATGGCGAGAGAACATGGAGTAGACATCGTGTGACTCCATGGTGAAGGTGTCCATGATCCACAGCCACCGTCAGCCGACTTCTCTTATCTCTTCCTTCTCTAGCGGCCGCAAGGAGTGGGCATCACGGCAGCGCCAACGATTGGAGGGGGTATCAGGCCATCCTTGCCCTCCAGATCTGTCCATTCCACCTTCCACCAATGCGTATACACAGGATCGGTCACTGTTGCCTCCTGCCTCAATCTCCAACTTGCGTTGTCACCACTAGCCACCCCCACGAGCCAACAAGAAGAAGAAATAGGGGGATATGATGTCTATGTGTTTGTTGCGGAATCGGTTGGTGGAAATTACTTGTGGCAGGAACCAACAGCAAATAAGGGCATATGGATCTATCGCTCCCAAAAAAGTTGCAAATTCATAGAATATCATTTTTCTTTTACTAAATGCAGTGTAAATGTATGGCCCTATTCTTTTTAACCTTTGCCTTCCTCTAAACAAACAAACAGAATGGCTTCTATCGCCTTTTCGAAGTGGTTTATCAGCTTATCGGCATTAGTTCATTCGCATAAGTGTTCATGCTAAGACTAAAAGCCATCAATTATAGCCAAAAAGAGCACACCCTATATCTCATTATGAATTCAGTAATAACAATATATATATAATTCGTTACTCGTGAGAGTATGTATTACCACTTCTCATATGCCATTCAAATGATGTTGTTATACCTCTTTATCTTTTTAATGTTAGGTATACTTTAATAATGGTTATAAGATACTTTAAAGTGAGTTCCATGAAAAATTTCATGAAAGTTCATTTTTATGACATAATTGGTGATGTACTCCTCTTATATATGGGAAGGGTATGTAGCAAAAATAAAGAACTCATATAGATTTTTATTAACCAAGTCGTATTGGAGTATCTTAGTATTAATATTTCAGTATATCAAAAGTAGTAAATAAGTATAACATTTAGTTTAAGTGATAAATAAGTGCATATCCTTTGACAGATCTTGAGTCTAGCTTAGTGCTTGTAACTAGGGGTGAAAATGGATAAGATATGGATTGGATATTGCTTAAACTATATTTGTATCCATATTTTTTTCTCAGATTCAAATACGAATCAGACAAACATCGGATACGAATATAGACCGAACAAATATCAGATACGAATTTGAATCGGATTATACTCAAAATCGGATTGGATTCGACTATTTTTGAATTTCAATAACTATTTGTGGCTTCTCCTATTTAAAATATGACATCGAATTATTTTAATATTTCAAATTGATAAATAACGGACTTAGTGACTCTAACATGTAACTGTGCATTAAATTTTAACAGCAACAAATGAATCATTCGTCTCACGTATTTGTATAATACAGCTTTTGAGAACAGCTTCATATTCTATGACACAATGAAGTTTAACAAATCAATATTGGTTTTATAGTAATATTTATGCCCATTTCCTCTAGTTTTATCACATAATCATTGATCATTGCTGCCATTTTATAACTAATCCTAACTAAACCTAGATATATTACAAATAAATTTATTACATATCAAATTTAACTAAAAAAAGCATGCAAAAAGCTTTATTAGAGGATATGCCAAAATAAAAAAAAATATGAAATGCCAAATTAAAGCCCACTACGATGACGGGCTCATCGAGATGATTGAAATACATATATAATATGCCCAATTTGGAAGTCAAATGCAAAATATACATATTAATAAGTTGCTGTTGTTATATCTATTGAATCCAGATATCCGGATCCGAGATGACCTATACCAAATCCGCATCCGAATATTAGGTATCCGGATCTGACACTTTCAGATCTAGACATTAGGTATCCAGATCCAATATATCTAGATTCAGTATACGAATATCTGAGTAAGGGCCTGTTTGGCAGAGCTCCACCAGCTCCAGATCCACCAGATCCACCAGATCCACCGTGGAGCAGCTCCACCAGAACCCACTAGTGCTGAGAAAACCGTTTGGGAGAGCTCCACGGTGAATCTGTTGGGCCAGCCCAACAGCCAGTCAATTGCAGCCCAACAGCCAGTCAATTGCAGCCCAACAGCAGCCAACCGAAGCCCATCAGTGAGAGCTCCTCCTCCCCCTTTGTCTCACTAACGCCTTGGGCCCGCATGTCAGATTCTTCATCTTCTTTCCTGGGCGGCGTGGGGAGACAGGGCCGGCGCGGCCGGCGGGGCGAGCGCGGCGCGGGCGCGGCCAGCCGGGGAGACTGCGGCCGGCGGCAGGGCCGGCGCGGCTGAGGACGAGGCGCGAGGGCGGCCAGCCGGGGTGAGCGCGGCGCGGGCGCGGCCAGCCGGGGCCAGCGCGGCCGGTCGGGGTTGCGCGCACGGCCGGGCGGGGCGACTGGCCGGGGGGCCGCGCGGTGGGTGGCCGGGGCCGGCGCGAGCGGGCGGTGCGTCCGGGCGGCGTGAGGACGAGGCGCGAGGGCGGCCAGCCGGGGCGAGCACGGCGCGGGCGCGGCCAGCCTGGGCCAGCGCGGCCGGCCGGGGTTGCGCGCGTGGCCGGGCGGGCGGGGCGACTGGCCGGGGGGCCGCGCGGTGGGTGGCCGGGGCCGGCGCGAGCGGGCGGCGCGAGGACGAGGCGCGAGGGCGATGGGGAAGACGACGGGAGAAAAAAAGAAACGAACCATTTTCTTGTGTAATCAGTGGCATGGTGGGTAATTTTGGCCAACTCCAGGAATCCATGAGTTTTTGGAGCACCCCTTGAGGTGCTCCAAGAAATCCATGGATCTGGCCCCCAGATATGGAGTTTTGGTGGATCTGAAGTCCGTGGAGCTAAGGTGTTTGGGTAAAAAATTGGATCTGGAGCTGTTTTTAGTGGATCTGGAGCACTTGAAGCTCTCCCAAACAGGCCCTAATATCCGAATTCATTTTCACCCCTTCTGGTAGCATTCGATTTGTATTGGGCCGCATCATTTCGTCTTTGGGCCGCGAGGAAAGGTCGGCCCATTACAAGCCCGTAGGGTTTTGCTGGTAGGTTTCCTTACTCCTATATAAGTCGCTCTCCTGCGCCGCCCTCCACTCCCTTCTCCATCCCTCGGTCACGCCGCCGCCGCCACCTTCTCCTCCTCGGAATCTCTCCGTCGCCGGTGTCAGCGATGGTGATCTCTCTCTCCCTCCTCCGCTATTCTCCCTCTCATCGTTTAGCGACATCTCGTTGGTTTGGCTCTGTTCTGACTCGTGGGTGCGTTTCTTGTTCTTGGTTTCCAGGTGAAGTACTCGAGGGAGCCCTCCAATCCCACCAAGTGTAAGCTTCCTTTCCCGAGGATAGATGCCTCTGTCCCAAATTTTATGTACCTGCATGATGATTTGTGTAGATCCGGCGGTTTCTGATTTGTGCATTTCTCTGTGATGCGTTGCAGCCGCGAAGGCCATGGGCCGGGACTTGCGTGTGCACTTCAAGGTGAGAGTCAAACTCCCAAGAACACATTTTAATCTTTACGAGATCTTGCAGAGAAGAGTTTGCTCATAGATTTGTGCTACTGTTTAGTGGTTTTTTTGTTGTAAATCATAGTGTTGAAGGATAGATTGACGAGGATTAGCGGTTATTTAGTTCGCTAGTCAGACATTTGTTTAAATCTTTATTGATGTCTCTAATCATGTTCTGCTATTTTGTCCCTTGTTTGCTCTTGCTACTTTGTGGTGTGTTTTCAACTGTTCTGAGTAGATCCTAGTGTATCAATTCTTGTATATATATTGGTCGTATACTTGTGTGAAAACTAGGTTTCCTTTAAAGCTCAAGTTATGCTATTTTGGCTGTCGTTAGGAATTTGGAGGATCCTATCTTTGTGCATATTTTAATTGTTCGGCAACTTTTAGGTCTCATGCTACAGTTTGTATGGTGAGGCAATAGGAACCTAAAGAAAAAAGAAGGATGTTCTTCTCTCTATAAGCAGTATCCTCGTAAACTTTAGGAACATCGAATTCATCGTTATTGGGTGAACCGGTGGACACAGCTTGATGTCGATTGGTTCAGTAAATGATGACACATTTTTATTATGTTTTGCTTTGGCTACAAAACGTCGGATACATTCGCAGTTATCTACCCTCTTATTTTGCTAGTGCAGTCTCTAGAGGTAGGTTTGTAGTGCAAAGTATGATTAGGCAACCTTGGTAATACCACAGGTTGTGTGATTAGGCAATATGCACCTAAAGAAAAAGCAGGATGGTGTTCTGTTCTATAAGCAGTATCCTCGTAAACTTTAGGAACATCATATTCATTGTTATTGGGTGAACCGGTGGACACAGCTTGATGTCAATTGGTTCAGTAAATGATGACACATTTTTATTCTGTTATGTAGCTTCTTCTTTTACTAGTGAACTCTCCTTTCCAACTGTGGCAGTAGATTCATAGGTGTAAGCATTCCCCAATTTAATGCTCTTTGTGTGGTCTCTTTTGAACTGCATCAGTAGATTTTTAATGTATCAGTTGTGTAAGCATTTGGTTTTTGAAGAAATTACTGGGTGCTAAGGATAATTAGGTTTACTTCAAAGCTAAGATCCTGCAAGTTCAGTGGACAGTAGGAACTCTGGCACATCCCTTATTTCTTGAGCTTTGTAGTCAACCTACTCAATCAGTAGCTTTTAGTTGTAATGCTGCAGCTTCTTCTGTTAGGATTTAGGACCCTGAAGAAAAAAAGCAGGATGCTGTGCTCTCTGCAAGCAGTGTCCCCGTAAACTTTAGGAACATCGAATTCATCGTTATTGGGTGAACCGGTGGACACAGCTTGATGTCGATTGGTTCAGTAAATGATGACACATTTTTATTATGTTTTGCTTTGGCTACAAAATGTGGGATGCATTCGCAGTTATCTACCCTCTTATTTTGCTAGTGCAGTCTCTAGAGGTAGGTTTGTAGTGCAAAGTATGATTAGGCAACCTTGGTAATACCACAGGTTGTGTGATTAGGCAATATGCACTTAAAGAAAAAGCAGGATGGTGTTCTGTTCTATAAGCAGTATCCTCGTAAACTTTAGGAACATCATATTCATTGTTATTGGGTGAACCGGTGGACACAGCTTGATGTCAATTGGTTCAGTAAATGATGACACATTTTTATTCTGTTATGTAGCTTCTTATTTTACTAGTGAACTCTCCTTTCCAACTGTGGCAGTAGATTCTTAGGTGTAAGCATCCCCCAATTTATTGCTCTTTGTGTGGTCTCTTTTGAACTGCATTAGTAGATCTGTAATGTATCAGTTGTGTAAGTATTTGGTTTTTGAAGAAATTACTGGGTGCTAAGGATAATTAGGTTTACTTCAAAGCTAAGATCCTGCAAGTTCAGTGGACAGTAGGAACTCTGGCACATCCCTTATTTCTTGAGCTTTGTAGTCAACCTACTCAATCAGTAGCTTTTAGTTGTAATGCTGCAGCTTCTTCTGTTAGGATTTAGGACCCTGAAGAAAAAAGCAGGATGCTGTGCTCTCTGCAAGCAGTGTCCCCGTAAACTTTAGGAACATCGAATTCATCGTTATTGGGTGAACCGGTGGACACAGCTTGATGTCGATTGGTTCAGTAAATGATGACACATTTTTATTATGTTTTGCTTTGGCTACAAAATGTGGGATGCATTCGCAGTTATCTACCCTCTTATTTTGCTAGTGCAGTCTCTAGAGGTAGGTTTGTAGTGCAAAGTATGATTAGGCAACCTTGGTAATACCACAGGTTGTGTGATTAGGCAATATGCACTTAAAGAAAAAGCAGGATGGTGTTCTGTTCTATAAGCAGTATCCTCGTAAACTTTAGGAACATCATATTCATTGTTATTGGGTGAACCGGTGGACACAGCTTGATGTCAATTGGTTCAGTAAATGATGACACATTTTTATTCTGTTATGTAGCTTCTTATTTTACTAGTGAACTCTCCTTTCCAACTGTGGCAGTAGATTCTTAGGTGTAAGCATCCCCCAATTTATTGCTCTTTGTGTGGTCTCTTTTGAACTGCATTAGTAGATCTGTAATGTATCAGTTGTGTAAGTATTTGGTTTTTGAAGAAATTACTGGGTGCTAAGGATAATTAGGTTTACTTCAAAGCTATAAGATCCTGCGAGTTCAGTGGACATTAGGAACTCCGGCAGATCCCTTATTTGTTGAGCTTTGTAGTCAATCAGTAGCTTTTAGTTGTAATGCTGTAGCTTCTTCTGTTAGAATTTAGGACCCTGAAGAAAAAAAGCAGGATGCTGTGCTCTCTGCAAGCAGTGTCCCCGTAAACTTTAGGAACATCAAGTTCATCATTATTGGGTGAACCATTGGACTCTACCATGTCTATTGGTTCAGTAAATGATGACACATTTTGTGTCACTTTACCCACTATAGTGTGGCATGTCTCATTTTTTGAAGTGTCCATCTGTACAAAGCTGGTGTATCCTGTTCAGTCTGATATGAATTGTGCTCAGAAGAAAAGACGATTTTAACCTCATTTTAATTTTCCTCTGTCAGCATTAATTATGTTCACATTTTGGATGATGAGTGTTTGATAGCTACTTGTTGCACACTTTTTTAACTGTCCCTTGTTGTAATGTATCAGTGTTTAATATTTCTCGGATTTTTCACAATTGCAGAACACCCGTGAAACAGCTTTTGCCATCAGGAAGTTGCCACTGGTTAAGGCCAAAAGGTACCTCGAGGATGTGATCGCTCACAAGCAAGCCATCCCCTTCCGTAGGTACTGTCGTGGTGTCGGGCGTACTGCTCAAGCTAAGTCACGCCACTCAAATGGGCAGGGACGCTGGCCTATGAAGTCTGCTAGATTCATTCTGGATCTTCTCAAGAACGCAGAGAGTAATGCTGAGGTCTGAAATCGTACTGTGACTGGCCGAAGCTTTTCGTATCGCACCATTATTATGTTTGGCTAACTTTTTTAATTTTGGCACCGCAGGTGAAAGGTCTGGATGTTGATACTCTCTACGTGTCGCACATTCAAGTGAACCAGGCCCAGAAGCAGCGGCGCCGGACGTACCGTGCTCATGGACGCATCAACCGTAAGTTTGTCAAAACACACTGACATTTGTTTTCCCTTTATGTTATTTCAGTATGCCTTGAAGATGTCTCATGACACATGATTTATTACCTGTTGCAGCTTACATGTCCTCCCCGTGCCACATTGAGCTGATCCTGTCGGAGAAGGAAGAGCCAGTGAAGAAAGAGGTATGTTGTACACTGACCACTCATACCTGATGAACTCTCACTATGTTAGTTACGCACTTCGTGGTCAGTGCTGTTGTGCTTCCTTCTGATGTGTTAATCTTTTTTCTGCTGCAGCCTGAGTCACAGATTGCAGCCAGGAAGGCCTAGAGAAGGAAACTTTGCGTATAGAGCAAATTGCAGCCTCTGTCTGGCTGAGTGAAAATTTTGGCTGGTTATCTGTCGCCTTGTTTCGCTATCTAAATACTGGTAGTTCATACTCTGTCAAATCCTTGATCACTGTCTGTACTGCATCGTATTACCCTATTCGCAATTCTGGAGGTGGTGTTTGGACTATTTTTTGTACTATTTGTTACCTGGTATGATGATGTCGTATTGATGTTTGAGCGTGTGGTCCTGTTAATGCTGGGTTAGTTGTTTTGGTTTTAGCCATTTTTTGCTACTGTCTCTGATGCAGATAACCTTTTTGCCCTAAACCACCTCGGATGTTGCCGATGTGGCATCCTACTATGTGTGGTATGCCGATGTAGCATCCCTTTCAGCGGTTATCAGTGAAGCCAGAAGACAGAATAAAATACTCTCAATTCTTCCATGGTCGGCAGTGAGGAAGCCGGCTTTTCGCAGTGGCTACAGTACCTAACTTTTAAACGGAGTATTTTCTCAAAATGGGGTCTACAAGTTAAACATAGTACACGTTAAAAGCCCAACATCTGTACCAGCTAAAATCGTAAATGAGTATCGATCAATGAGTATCGATCTTTCCGTAATCTGTACCGTAAACAGTTAAAATTTAAAAATTTTAGTCAAAAGTCATAAGCCGCAGCAAAAAAGAACAGGCCCGGTGCAAGCAAGAGGGGTAGTAGAAAAAGTGATTATTTTTATTTTTAATTTACTTACTAAAGCTAAATAGGATGTTAGGAAAGCTTCACTTGCCGACATACTCGCTCTGATTTTAAATGTAGGTTTTTAGTATTCTATACTTTTTTTTTTCTAAATGTAAGTTGTTCAATGATTTCGAGGTGTTTCTCTCTTTTTTCCTGTTTTACCCTTAATTTCATCACTAAATGAGTGTCACAAGTGAGTAGCCGTGCTTAAAAATGGATAATGTCATAGAACCACGCATCACTGCGAAGTTTCAGTCCAAAAGAGGCCTCTCACTTCAGTTTAAGGGCACATAATCGGCAGTAACATTTCAACTCTTTCAACCCAAGTGTGCTTTATTCAAAAGTAGGTTTAAATTCAGTACAGATATTTCCAAGCTTATTCACTTTATGCACATCAACACATAAGAAAGAAGACAATCAGTTCTAAAGAGATCATTGAGAAGCGAGGGCAGTGTCCAAACATATGACCATTTTACAAACTTAAAAGAAGAAACAGCAACGTTACTGAAGAACTAAAATGCCACTAGGAAAATTTGAGTGGCCATGACAACTTGATGGTTCTCGGACACTACCTTCAAGAGCAAATGAGCAATTAAACAATGTCTTCAAGTGACAGCTTGTACATCCACTAAACTACAGATAGCCTGGGGTTTCCTCCTAAGAGCAAAAAAAAAAAAAAAAAACCCTCAGACCCGCCTAAGAAGTGCCCAGTAACCAAAACACAGCTGACTGCGTAATGTAAGCACATATATATATACTACTAGGAGGAGGTATGTAGCAGCACAGAGCATGCACATCTTTCGGAAATTAAGGTGGCATTGACCTTTTCAAAGGACAACTAAACTAGAAAATCCATTTTACAAAGCAAACTCCATGCCTCCACACTGATCAGTATTTTAAGAAACTACCGAAATGGATGCACGACAGGATTACCAAAAAATCTCACACAAGCTGCTTGCTTCAATAGAATAATACCGCAATCTCCATTATTCATTTATGCTAACGGATATCCCTGACCTTCATCTATCCTTATTTCTTTACAAACCATGAATAGCATACAATGAGCTTATTTGAACAACTGGCTGACTATACGAATAAGAACAGGGGCCTGATCCATTGACACTACGGTGCATTTTTCACTATATTGTCATTTTGGTTCATATCATGTGTCATATATATATATATATATATATATATATATATATATATATATATATATATATATATATATATATATATATATATATATATATATATATATATATATATATATATATATATATATATATATATATATATATATATAAATATGCGAACTAAATCACTAAAATAATTGTTTTGATAATGAACAAAAGGGACTTCTCCCAAAATTATTAACCTGATTGGTGAAGTCTAAAGAAGCAATTTATCAAAATAAACTACACCCCAATAATCAAACAACTTTACCACTAATCACAAACCATAAATTATGAGCTCAAATGACTAAAAGACTACATCTTGGAGAAATATAGTCAGTAAAATTCCAATTCAGGTCCTGTGAACCAAAGCATCTAAACTCTCTTGGCTTCACAGAGTTGTATTGTTATGACAAACTATCCCCAATAGTGATGGCTAATGTTTCAAAGCAAAATAACATGACTGATGAAACTAATCGAATCAAAGATGGCCTTGGAGACCCCGGCGGCGCGCTCCAATGCGGCAGCCCCGTCGGCGGGGATGGCCTAAGGAGAGGAGGCAGGCGGCCTTGGAGACCCTAGCGATGGGCTCCAGTGCGGTAGCCCCATCAGTGGGGACGGCCTGAGGACAGGAGGCTAGCGGCCTTGGCGTCAGAACCTAGAATGCAAGGATCCAAAATCGGGCGCAAAAAATGAGATCGAGCGAGAGAAAACAGAGAGGAATAGTAAAGACTCTAAGCTACGCAAAGATATTGTGGCTAGGGTTTTAACATAACATCCTATGGTCCACTCAATAGGGTTTTTACAAGCCTTTATACCGGCTGCCAACATTAGAGAATGTCTTAAGACAAATGATGGCAAACAGTGCCTGCAAAATGCACATTTTAACAAGTATTAAGAGAAGTAATCGCTACTGGTCGTTGAATGCACATTGGACAATCCAAGATAGAAACCCCTTCGGACCAAACCCTTCGGACTGAATTTTCGAACTTAACTTGAAGTCGGTGACATCTTTACTTACGACTGGGCCGCCCGATTGACATACCGCTTCAACATCTCATCTCAGCCATCCGATGCATACCTCTTCAATTCAATTCCCAATTCGGATAGAACTTTAGTCTTGACAATTTTCGCTCTTTAGATCCTTGTCATAAAGGATTGAAATTAGGGAATACCTTTTGTATAAAGTCAGTGTCCTCCCAGCTCGCAACACTGATAGGTAGATTTAACCACTGCACTAACCACTGGACTACAAGCTCATTGTTGCGAGGAATAATGCGTCTATCCAGTACTACTATCGGTGCCACCTTGACATTGCCTTCAGCATCAACTAGTGGCAAATCAGGGTTAGGAACTACTTGGTCCCCAATGTGCTTCTTCAATTGGCTTACATGGAACATTGGATGAAGTTGACAGTTCTCAGGGAGCAGCAGTTTATAAGCAACCTTGCCAATCCTTTCTAGAATTCAAAATGGACCATAAAACTTGAAGTGCAATTTCAGTGATATATGCAAACTCAGGGAAGTATGGCGGTATAGCTGCATCTTAAGATAGACCATACCACCTACAATGAACTCTTGTTCTTTTCTCTTTTTATCTGCATATTACTTCATCTTGTCTTGAGCTTTTCTCAGATTATCCTTGATAACATCGAATGCTAGTTGCCTTCTCTGCAATATCCCTTGCACTTCCTCACTCTGGCAGTCTGGCAATACTGTTTCTGCCACATGAGAAGGAAACTTGTAGAGGGCTTGGAAAGAAGTCATGTTCAATGATGTGTGAAAACTGGTATTATACCACCATTATGCTGTAGTTAACCAGTGATGCCACCTCTTAGGATTTGCAAAAGTCATGCATCTTAAATAGCCCTCTAGACATTGGTTAACCCACTCGGTTTGCTAGTCTGTCTTTGGATGGTATGCAGTACTTAGCCTCAACTTAACTCCCAAGGTTTTGAATAGCTCTTGCCAAAGATGGCTAGTGAAAATTCAGTCTCTATTAGTAATAATAACTAAGGGCATCCCATGTAACTTAAAGACTTGATCAACAAACACTTTAACTACTTCTACTAAAAATGGGTGGCTCAAAGCAATGTAATGAGCATTCTTTGTGAACCTGTCTACCACCACCAAGATTACATCCTTACCTTCAGATTTTGGAAGTCCCTCAATAAAGTCCATGGATATATGAGTCCAAGCCATGTCAGGTATGGGAATGGGCTGCAGCAATCTTGGATAAGGCACATGTTCAGCTTTGTTGATTTGACAAACTGCACATTGTTTGATAAAATTTATGACTTCTTGTTTAAGTCCTGGCCAATGGAAATGCAATTTGATCCTTTGATAAGTAGCTCTTTCTCCCGAATGTCCACCCAAGGCTGTGCTATGCAGAGAAGATATTATCTGCTACTTCAATTGAATACTAGACCCCACATATATTCTGTCCTTGTACCTCAATATACCATTCTTCAGATTATAATCCGCCTTGGCTCCTGGATCAATGGTCAGCTGCTCAATCAACTCCTTACACCTCTCATCCTGTTCATAGCTGCTCACCACTTCTGTTATCCATGTGGGAATGATAGTGGTGATAGCTAGATTCTGTTCCAAGTGAGGAGCTCTTGACAGTGCGTTAGCTACCATGTTTTCTCTCCCTTTTTTATATTCCACTATATAATTGTAGCCCAAAAACATAATTAAGAGCTTGTGTTGGATGCCTTGAGTTAGTTTTTGTTCATGAATGTATTTAAGACTCCGCTGATCAGTTTTAATGATCAAGGTCAACCCTGCAAAGTAGTGTTAGCACTTTTTCAATGCCTCTAGTATTGCTAGAGCTTCTTTGTCATAAGTTGACAATGCAACAGCTTTAGGTCCAATGGATCTGCTAAAAAATGACAAAGGTCTGCCACCCTAGATGAGAGCAGCTCCAATTCCATGTCCAGTGCATCAGCTTCCAACACAAAGGGTTGAGAGAAATCAGACAAAGCCAGAACTGGTGTTGAAACCATTATGGACTTGATCTTCCTGAATGCTAATTTCTGCTGATCCGCCCATTGGAAGAAATTTTTCTTCAAAGCTTCAAATAATGGTTTGCAAATAACACCATAGCCTTGTATGAACCTCCTATAATAGCCAGTTAGTCCCAAAAACTTCTCAACTGTGTGACTGTCTCAGCTTCCTTCCATTCTTCAATATCTTTGATTTTACCAGGATCAGTAGATACCCCTTCTCCACTGATGGCATAACGCAAATACTCCACTTGCTTTTGGCTGAAAACACACTTAATCCTTTTTGCCACCAATTGGTTGTCCTTCAAGGCTTGGAAGACCAGCCTTAAATGCTTTAGATGTTCTTCCATAGACTTGCTAAACACAATAATATCATCAAAGAACACCAAGACAAAGTGTCTCAGAAATCTGGATAGGACCTCATTCATAATGTTTTGAAAAGTGGTGGGTGCATTATTTAGGACAAAAGGCATTACTAAAAATTCATGATGTCCCTTATGAGTGCTAAAAGTAGTCTTTTCAATGTCCTCAAGTTTCATTCTTATTTGGTGATACTCTGATTTAAGATCTATCTTTGAAAAGATCTTGGCACCATGTAGTTCATCGAGTATATCTTCAATAACGGGTATGGGATACTTGTTTTTCACCGTATTAGCATTTAACTATCAATAATCAATGAACATTCTCCAGGAACCATCCTTCTTCACAAGAATTGCTGGGGAGGAGTATGGGCTCATGCTATTCCTAATTATCTCAGATTTAAGCAACTACCTAATCTGCTCCTCCAGGGCTATTTTCTGATAGTGTGGTAGTCTGTAGGGTTTTGATTCATAGGCTTAGACCCTGGTAGCCTAGGTATAGCATGGTCACAATCCCTTTTTGGTGGCAGTCTAGAACGCTCCCTGAAAATGTCTTGAAACTCAGTCAATAGGCACTCCAACTCCTTTGGTATTGCTTGCATATTCTCCTTCCTCACCTAGTGCAGAATTACAACTCCAACATCCTAACATTATCATAAATTAAACTTTCAGCAAACCTGTCCCCTAACATTCTGTAGAACTGATGCCAAGGAAGGATTGCAGAATTACACCTAGTGCCTCTCCACCAATAATTGGCTTTGCCTTTCAAATATGTAACTACATAGTTGGTTCTCTATCCTAAGGGAATTCTAGTGACATTAAAATATTTTTCAGCTTTGGCAATCCGACCATCAGGGTCCACACCATCAAATTCAGGAAAGTTAAGCTTGGGTGTCTTGAGAATGGCTTGGGCTTTGCTATTTTCTAGATAAAATAGCTGTCCACTGCTCTGCCTAGGCTCCAAGAACTCATCTAAAGAAGGTGAACTTTGAGGGTGAGCAGTAACAACAGTAGCCCACTAAACTAGTCCTTGCGGTGCCATCCCAGGGTTCACGTGGCTGCTATGCCAATTACTGTAATGATGATCTGATCTCAACATATAATGAGGTAAACTAGGGGGTTTTCTATTCTTTTTCCATTCCTTTCTCCTAGCACTACTAGGGGTACAAAAAAATTTCCCACAAAAGAGACTAGGGGTGGACTGACCCCAGATGCAACAACATTTTTAACCAAGGCTTTACTAAGAATAGCCATAGAAGGTGTAGAAGAATGTCCAAAATTACCTTGAAAACTAGATTGATGATCTAAGACCTTGGTGTTAGGCGGCGCACTCATGAGTTTGGACATCATTCCCACTAATTTGTCCATCTGAGCTTGCACCATTCTCTGAGATTCCTCTTGATTCTTCTTCAGATCGGTGATGCTCTTCCTCATCTCTTCCATCTCTGCCGCTGTAGCATAAGAAACTTCTCCTTCTCTAGGTAGGGCAATGGGAGCAAGTCTCACCATTTCTGGTTTAGGCAGATCTGGACAGGGATTTTATGAAGTTAGCAATATACCAACTCAACCTTGTGGATCTTCTCAAACCTTTACGGATTTCCCCTTAAAGATTCACCAGCTTGTGTGATTTTGGAATTTTACAGGAAAACAACAATGCTACTTCCAAACCCTTACCAACACAAGTCCTAGATCCACCTCTTGGCCAAGAACCGGCAGGCTCTGATACCAGAATGTCAGAACCCAGAATGCAAGGATCCAAAATCGAGCGCAAAAAATGAGATCGAGCAAGAGAAAATAGAGAGGAATAGTAAAGACTCTAAGCTACGCTAAGATATTGCGGCTAGGGTTTTAACATAACATTCAATGGTCCACTCAATATGGTTTTTACAAGCCTTTATACCGGCTGCCAACATTAGAGAATGTCTTAAGACAAATGACGGCAAATAGTGCCTACAAAATGCATAGTTTAACATGTATTACGAGAAGTAATCGCTACTGGCTATTGGATGCACATTGGACGATTCAAGATAGAAACCCCTTCGGACTAAACTTTCAGACTTAACTTGAAGTCAGTGACGTCTTTACTTATGGCTGGGCTGCGCGAATGACATACCGCTTCAACATCTCATCTCAGCCGTCCAAGTGCATACCCCTTCAATTCAATTCCCAATTCAAATAGGACTTTAGTCTTGACACTTTGAGAGCCCGGCGGTGGGCTCCAATGTGGCAACCCTGTAGGCAGGGATGGCCTGAGGAGAGGAGGCTGGTGGAACGAGAGAGGTGGGGGAATAGGGTTAGGCGTGACGAGACCTCACCTTGTAGAGGAGAGGAAGCTAGCAGACGCTTCTGTTCTCACTGTGGAGACGCTGACGTCACTGAGCAATCCACCGAGGAAACCCTGGAGTCACCACTGAGTTGCCCGATGTGTCGCTTCCACTTGACGCTTCATCCGACATGGTTCTTTAGGATAACCCAAAGGGGCCGAAGGGGTATCATCCTATGGAAATTGCGGGTAATTCCATAAACTTCCATAGGCTATAACTTTTCACGTGTGTTGGCTCCCCACGAGAATCTGTGATGTGGCACCAATAGCACTACAACTTTGGTTAGTGCTTGCAGTTCTGTGCACAATGTTCAAGAAGCTTTGAATACAAATTCTGAGGTTTCTAATGTGCACAAGAGACATATTTGGAAATCTAATGAAGTCTATTTTTCAACGAATCAAACGACACTTGATTTGGAGCTTCCTACACAAAGTTATGGCAATTTCATTGGATGCTGCACGAGCTGTCCGGAGAGACGCGCGAGACTTGCCAAACATAAAGAGTTCGAGTATTACAATGCATGTAAGGGTAAAATCCGACAACACCATGACTTTCTAAAGGTTGAGAAGGATTCTTTTTCAGGTTCCAAATAGATTTTGAAGCCCATTGAACAAGAAAACAAAACATATAAAGATTTGAAACCGATTCGGACTCGGATTGGGACAGCTGGCAAGACCGATACTAAAACGTCCATAACTTTCACAAACGGAGTCCGATTTGGGCGTTCTTGGACTCGTTCGAAAGCTATTTCGAAGCCCCACACAATGAACAAGGTGCCAGCCATGAAATACTCATAGTCAGATCGCAAATTAAGAGAGAATCCAAAGGTAGCAGTTTAGGTATTTCCTTTTTAGTTCGTATTGGAGTTTGTTTCGGCCTTAGGCCAAATAGTGCGTGAGTTGTAATCAAGGCCGTGCATTGTGCACCAATATAAGGACAGGGCCTTAGCTCCATTGTAACTTAGGTTATGAATTGAGAAATAGAAACCAGAAAATCACCATGGTTTGGTGGCCATTGTTGGCGTGTTCTTGAGATTTTCATCGAGGAATTGCTCTTGGTGTGTCGAATCCAATTGTGGTGTTAGATTCTACTCGCTGAAACTTCGGTTTCTCTATCCTTCATTCACGTACTGCGGTGTGCGTGGGAGAATGCTTATTTTGGAGAGGGCATCCAACAAGGCGTATCGTGAAAGATCAGGGCCAAAGCAACGTGTTGGACCGAAATGGCGACAGAGGGGGGGGGGGGTGAATGTCGCTCTCAAAAGTAAATTCGCCCCTCAAGAATCCACACTTATGCTTCTTCTCCAATAGCTATGGAAGCTATGAAGAAAGAAGATAGGCACTACTGGAAGACACATCAACAAGGCTAAACCAGATCCAGAAAGAAACAGCCAAGAAAAATAATTTCAGAGCAGATCTGACTGCAAGCGGTAGTATCGCTGGGCGGTAGTACCGCTGAGCCGAGCGGTAGTACCTCTGAGCGGTAGTACCTCTCGAGGAGCGGTAGTACCGCACGACAGCAAACAGAGCAGGCTGACAGAAGTTCTGAAACTTCGGATTTTTGGCTAAATCAAGGAAACGAAAGGAAAACTTCTGATCTTTTAAGAGGGAGACATCAAGGGACTATTCTAAATACCTTTAGGGCCTCAAACAACATGGGAACTAAGCAAGAACACAAGAAATTCAGAGATTAGCCAAGAACTTGAAAAATACAGAGAGCTACCAAAAAACTCAAATTCCCATCTAACCATTGATCCTTTGGCCACGAAACTTTGAGGATAGCTAATTAATAGCCATAAGACTCTGCATGCCAAGTTTCACCTTTTCTCATGAAGGGGAACACGAAAATCATCAAAACCCTAGAAGAGGAAATGAAGAACAGAGAAGTCCCAAACATGAAATCTGAGATTAAACGAAGTTTTCTCTTGGGAAACTTGATCAAATGATCTTGAGGCATCATCCCAACATAGAGCAACCCATTTTGGGCCTTCGCAGCAAGAAAGAACTTCAAATCACAAAAAGAGAAAAATCACCCAAAAAGGGAGAAACGAAGAACAGAACAGGGAGCACGGGAGAAAACTTCAGATTTTCATTCATTGAAGCAAAAAGGAATACAGAGGAGTCCCGATACCACTGGACATTAGAACAAAGAAGATTACAAGCTCCTCAATCCATCCTCTCCCTCTCCCAATCTCTAGAACTACCTCACTACATGCTCTGGAGAGGAGATAAACACACCATAGAGAAGAGCTACGGGAGACAACCAGGGAACATAAACTACAGAGCTCTGCCTCTCCCAACAACTCCTCACCAACTAAAGCCTAAAGCCAAAGTAAACTCTCAAAGCCTCTTTTGACTCTAGCAAACCCTAACTCTCTCCCAAAGCCATAAAATCCATGAGGAGGCATGCAGCCACTCCCTCCTATTTATAGCTCTTGGCTAACGGGTCTCCACCCCGTTACGCCCGCTAAATCCAACGGAGCCCGCTCCCGCCTGTGCAGCTTTGCGTTTTTACCGAAACGCCCCTCCTGCACCTTCCGGGGAGCTTCCGCACTCCTTGTCGTCCAAGCCTCGCAACCACCTCGAGTCTCCGCCGTCTTCGACACATCCCGACCGTTCTGACCTCAACGCCACCTGCGTCTAGTCCGGTCACCTCGTGTCTCACCACGACTCCGCCTCGACGTCCTGCAGCCAACACAGACAAGAAACACATCAAATAGCACCGCTCGACACATGAAAGCATAAATATCATAAAAACATCATATTTACCCATGATGAAGTCCAAACCCGTCGAAACAACATAATATGCATCTTAAACACATTGACCAGGTTTGACCAAGTCCGACCGAGCCCGTTGCACCACGCAACGTCAAGGTCCGAACCACTCAAATCAAACTCGACTTTCCTAAACCGATGTCAATTACTCATCATACACATGGGATGACCTCCACATGGTCTCTCACAACGGGGTTCAGCTAGCTTGCTAAGTGGATCCGCATCAATCTGCCTCAACCCAACCTCTACTGACCTACAAGCGGTGCCCCATATCGCCAGGTTTGGTTGTCACAGCTGCTCCTGTCAGCCCTGCTCCAGCTGGGCAGCTTATCCCCACCATGTAATATTCTCACGCCAGGCCACCTATTGGGCCATCTGGGCCGTCGTCCGTCCCTTTACTAGTTTAGCCCATCGACCCCACAGCTAATGGGCCAAGAGGCCTTTCAATACTCCCTCTTGGGCTGCAGTTTGGTGTGCATTATAGCTTTTCAAACTTGCAAGCTTCACCTACCACGCGCTCCACAGTCCTGCCAGCTTCCAGCGCTTTGAAGCAGGCCATTTCTTGCCTCCCCACACCACTGCTCTCCCTTTAGGGCCTGTTTGGGATTGCTCTGCTCCAGTTTTTCCAGCTCTGCTCCACCAACTCCACCATGGAGCAGCTCCACTGTGGAGTTCCTGGAGCAGGTGGTCCTGTTTGGCATGCAGCTAGCTCCAGCTCCAGGAATGTGAGGTTTCCCTGAGAAAGGTCCAATGTGCCCCTGAATGATGTTTGGTATATGTTTTGATGTCTGCGAAGCATATGTAACTGATTTTTTTGTTGCCAATTGAAATATGATGTAAAATATTATAATCGCAATTAATTTATTCGAGAAAACCAAAAAATAAATATTTTGGTCAAATAATTCTATCCTTTTGTCCCATAAATTGAAACGTGCTGATTTGGATTGGAAGTTTACTTGGTCTTTAGCCGCATTCTCATCTCATACAGCCACTGCCCACTACATTGGAATAACAAAAGAAGCCAACCATTATCAAGGGACAGGAGGCACAAGACAACCATTGAATTTGCCATTAGATAGTGTTTTCCTAATGTCAACACAACTGCAAATGACCATGACTTACAAGCAAATGTTTGTGCCGAAGACCTAAAATAGGAACATTCCTCTAGAGATCAGAGACATTCCACATTTCCACTAGCAGAACTGACCTCTACCTAAACTGAGGAACACGCAAATCACGTGATGAACATTCAACAATTTGACTATACATCATACCAAATTCACCCACAAATGGGAACTCCTCATCAAAATGGCGAATTGGGTAGCTGAGCTCCAGGAAAACCCACCACATCAATCAAATCTCCCAAGGGGGCGGATCAAGAATGGCCACCGCCACCAGAATGCGACCAAGAATTGCTCCAGGAACAGCAATCTTCACCTTGGAACAATCTTCACCTTGAAAAAATTCTTTGCACAACATCAACATCTAGTGAGGAGAAGCAGCGGCCAGGAGGGGGAGGGCGTCTCCGGGAGCAGGGGAGGAGGCCAGGCCAGGGAGGGCGGCGCTCGGCGAGGACGTCGGGTCGGGGAGGGTGCCGCTCGGGGCGGAGGCGCGTGGGTAGGAGGGGGAGGGCGTCTCCGGGGGCCGGGGAGGAAGCTCGGGGAGGTCGGGTGGTGGCGGAGAAGAGGGGCGGCGCGGGTGGGGGTGGAGAAGAGCGCCGGCGCCAGAGCAGATCCACGAGCATCTTCGGATCCACGAGCGTCGCGCGGGTGGGGGGCGGAGAAGAGTCGCGCGGGTGGGGGGGCGGAGGAGAGGGGCGGCGCGGGTGGGGGCGGAGGAGAGGGGCGGCGCGGGAGTCGCGGCAGGTCGGGGCGGAGGAGAGGAGTCGTGCGGGGGCGGGTGGGGAGAAGGAAAAGAAATGAATCGGTACGGAGAGGAATTGTGTAATGGCAGTGGTGGGTAATTTTCCCCCAACTCCATGAGGAGATACAAAACTTCAGTTTCTGGAGTACCCCTTGAGGAGATCCAGAAAAAACGTGGAGTAGGCCTTCAACTCCACCTTTTTCTTGGAGCAGAGTTCTTGGAGTTGGACCCGTTTAGCTAGACAAGTTTAGAGCAGAGTTGAAAAAACTAGAGCGAAACAGTCCCAAACAGGCCATTAGTCCTACCGCCGCTGCCAACCAAGGCATGCAGCTCGATCAAGGTCTCGTGTCAAAGCAAGCACCTAGCTGCTAAATCGACCAGAGGACTTGACTCGGTCAAACAAGCGCAACAAAGACTCAAGGTCAATCTGGGTATTTCCAAATCTGAAGACCAAGTTGATGATAATGTGGTCAAAGCATATGCCGCCCTCTTCGATCATCCTTTACCCCCGAAGCATATCGCAGCCCTTGCGGCCCTCTTGAACCTCAACCCGCCGGCCGTCGCGAAGGTCCTAGCGCAAGACCCAGAGGACACCCCAAATGCGGCCACCTGATTGGCGCTGCAGCCCCAGCCAAGGATTTGGCATTGCTAGTTGTTGACCTCAACACAATGTTAAATTGTAAAACTCTAGTTTGGAATGTGCGCAGCCTAAACTCGCCTGCATGCAGGAATTTGGTCAGGGACATGATGAATGACTATGACCCGGATGTTGTTTGTATCCAAGAAACTAAGTTGGACACTGTTCCGGCACAAAACAATTTTCCTAGATGAGCTTCGTGCTTAAAAATTTCCTAGATGAGCTTCGTGCTGTTCGCGCTTCTTGCCAAGGCCCTTGGCTCATCACAGGAGACTTTAATATGATCCTCGCGGCTTCAGACAAAAATAACCCGAACCTCCACAGAAGGCTCATGGGAAAGTCTCAATGTTCATCGATGACCTCGAGCTCAAAGAACTCCACTTGCATGGTCGTCGCTTCACCTGGAACAACGAACATGGCACCCCAACCCTTATCAAACTGGACAGAGCCTTCGTTTCAATTGATTGGGAAGAGCTACACCCAGACGCATTCATGCAGGCTCAATCCACGACAATCTCAGACCATTGCCTGCTGCTTATTTCCACCCATACCATGTTCTTCGCCAAAGGCCGGTTTCACTTTGAGTCTTTCTAGGCTAGGCAAGAAGGGTTTCTTGACGTGGTTAAGCAAGCATGGGTTTCTGACACAAATATCTCTGACCCCCTAAACCGTCTTCAGGCACTCCTAAAAAACATAGCTCGCACTCTTGAGAGCTGGGGACAAAAACGCTTCGAAGACATCAAGATGCAACTCTTGATGGCTAAGGAGATCATCTTCCAGCTCGACAGTGTGCAAGAAAACTGCACTCTTTCTCTCCTTGAACTGTGGCTGCGCAAGTCCCTCAAACTTAGATGCCTAGCTTTGGCAATGTTGGAAAGAACAATGGCAAGGCAGCATTCTCACATCAATTGGTTAAAACAAGGGGATGAGGGCACAAAGTTCTTCTTCCTTCACGCTTCACACCGACAGAAAAATGTACATTGGCCCAATTCACACACAAAATGAAGTCATCAATAATGAAAGAGACAAAGCTGACCTTTTCCAACAACACTTTGAGAGGATCTTTGGCACTTGCATCGATCGTGATCACACTCTTGACATTGACTTCTTACAACTACCTTCCGCAAACCTCTCCCACTTGGACCAACAATTCTCAGAAGAGGAGGTTTGGGAAGCGATCAAAAACTCCCCATCAACAAAGGCTCTCGGGCCAGATGGGTTCTCATGGTCGTTCTACCAACATGCATGGCCTATAATCATGTCTAGGATCATGAACGCATTCTAAGCCCTATTTCTCCTACAAGGGCATTGCATGCATCGGTTGAACGATGTGTTGATCATCCTTCTGCCTAAGAAAAGCGATGCTACTGGGATTGCAGACTATCGCTCGGTTAGCCTCATCCACAGCTTCACCAAGTTATTCGCCAAGGTTTTAGCAAACCATCTGAAAAAGGAACTGCCAGTCCTTGTGCAACCCAACCAGTCCGCCTTCATTTCTGGAAGGATGATACACGGTAACTTTCGTTTAGTCCACCTCACTGCCAAGAATCTTAAAGCCAGCAAGAAACTTTCGCTTCTTCTCAAGCTTGATATTTCTAAAGCTTTTAACTCGGTTTCTTGGCCATTCTTGCTATAGATTCTTAAGCATATGGGTTTCAGCGCCCAGTGGCATGAGTGGATTTTGGTATGGCTCAGATTGGTCTCCTCCAAAATCCTTTTGAACGGCATACCTAAAAGTCACATTCAGTTAAGGTGTGGTCTTAGACAGGGAGACCCACTCCCCAATGATGTTCCTACTAGTGATGGAAGTTTTTAATGCTTTCTTTCGCAAAGCAAACTCGCTCTCAGCTCTTTCCCCCTGAACATCTAAGGATTGCAGGATCGTATATTGTTGTATGCTGATGATGTAATTTGTTTCGTTGCTCCCACATAGCAAGACCTACAGACAATCAAGATGATCCTGTCTAGCTTTGGCAAGCCACAGGTCTACGAAAGCACTTGGAAAGGGAGCTTGTTGTCCTCAGGTGGCCGCCTTGTCATAGTCAAACAAGCCCTCTCAATGGCTCCCATCTACCATCTCTTTCTCTCGATTTACCGTCCTGGGCTATCAAAGCAATTGATAAAAGGCGTCGAGCATTCCTTTGGAAGGGTTTGGAGGCTGTCTTAGGAGGGCACTATCTAGTGAGTTGGAAAATCATCTGCAGGCCATTGGCTCTAGGGGGTCATGGAATTCTAGATCTTAAGATAATGGGCTATGCATTGCGTCTTCATTGGCTTTGGGGACAAAAGACAGACAGCTCCCGCGCTTGGGCAAATCTCCAAGCTACTCATGTTAGATTAAATCTTTGTTCGTTTTATTTCTGTTAGACTCTCTGTTAGACTCCCGCGTTTTTTACTCTTTCTGTTAAGCTCCCGCATTTTCAGCTCTTTCTGTTGTTGTCAAGTGCGGCTGATTACATGCCCACGTTCGGCCATGATGTCCATGATCATTACTCAATAAAAGGAAGAAGAAACAGAGAAAATGCTGCAAGTTTTGTACGCAGCTCCATATCATCCTGTGTTCTCTTGCCTTCTCTCTTGCGCACTCTGCTCGATCGAATTGAGTTTGCAGGTTCTTTCTGACAAGTGGTATCAGAGCGAGGAGACGTCCCTGGCAGCATGTCTCTTCCGGCCGATCGACAGCGACGCCTGTCGGTTTCACCGCCGCCCCGGCGTGGGCGACGTTCCGGCCGAGAGCTCTTCGTCGAGCGCGTGATTGAGAGAACCTCCGCCTCCGTCATCTATCCGACACTCACGCGCACCAACTACACCGAGTGGTCCATGGTGATGCGCGTGAACCTTCAGGCACAAGGGCTATGGGAAGCCATCGACCCCGGCACCGACGACTTCCGTGCAGATCGCACGGCACTCGCCGCCATTCTGCGCGCCGTCCCGCAGGACATGTTGACGTCGTTGGCGCAGAAGGGGACGGCGCGTGAGGCCTGGGAGGCGATCCGCGCCGTTCGCGTCGGAGTGGAACGCGTCAAGGAGGCGAACGCAGAGAAGCTGCGGCAGGAATTCGCAACGATCACCTTCAAGGAGGGGGAACGTGTTGAGGACTTCTCCCTGCACGTCACCGGTCTCGCCAACGAGCTGCGCGTCCTGGGAGATCCGATCACTGACAAGGAGGTGGTCAAGAAGATGTTGAGAGTGGTCCCTGAATATCTCGAGCAGGTAGCCATCTCCATTGAAACTCTCCTTGGCCTCAACACCGTCTCCGTTGAAGAGGCCACGGGTCGGCTGCGAGCCGTGGAGGAGCGTAAGAGGCCGGCGAGCGCGGCAGCCAAGGATAGCGGGGGTTGTCTTCTCCTCACAGAGGAAGACTGGCTCACCCGCTACAAGGCCCGCGAAAGGGAAAAGTCAAGCGGCGGAAGCAGTAGCAGTGGTTGGCGCAACCGCCGTCGCGGAAAGAGAAAAAGCGCCGGCGGCGGAGACGGGAGTGCTCGAGGAATTCGGGCCGATCCGGCAGGTCGGGATGGACCAGGTAACATTTGCCACAACTGTGGGAAGGCGGGTCACTGGGCCCGAGACTGTAGATCTAAGCCCAGGAAAACCGGCAAGGCACACGTGGCTCAAGATGACGAGGCATCTCTCCTTTATGGAGAGGTGTGCGACGTTCGGACCAGGGGAACCTCCAGATCCCCTTCACCACCGACGGCGGAAAAATCCACTTCGGCGAAATCCGCTCCTACCAAGCCGCTCCACTCGATCCACGCGACTCCAAATGTGCGCGAGGAGGTGCATCTAGTCGAAGAGAGGGTGCACGTGCAGATCGGGGATGAAGAGCAGAAGAATGATCGCCGGTGGGTGGTCGACACTGGCGCCACCAATCACATGTCCGGCATCCGGGGTGCTTTCTCCAACCTCGACACTGGGATTGGTGGCTCGGTCAAGTTCGGCGACGGGTCGCTTGTGCGGATTGAGGGTCGCGACACTGTCACCTTCGAGTGCAAGAATGGGGAACTCCACTTCTTCACCGACGTGTACTACATCCCCAAGCTTCGCACGAACATCATTAGTGTGGGGCAGCTCGACGAGTCGGGGTATGAAGCCCTCGTGCGCGGCGGCATGATGCGCGTCCGCGACAAGGACGGCCAGCTCCTCGCCAAGGTCCCCCGCGCGCCCAATCGGCTCTACGTGCTCGACATCACCATCGCACGTCCGATGTGCTGCGCAGCGCAGGGGGCGGAGGACGCCTGGAGGTGGCACACCCGTTTCGGGCATCTCAATTTCCCAGCACTACAGAAGTCGGCGCGGGATGGACTTGTCCGTGGACTGCCGGAGCTGCAATCCCCCGGTGAGCTGTGCGAAGGGTGCCTCATCGGTAAACAGAAGAGGACTCCGTTTCCTGAAGTGGCTCGGGAACGCGCAAAGCGGCCCCTGGAGCTAGTGCACGGAGACCTCTGCGGGCCTATCACTCCGGCGACACCTGGTGGAAAGAAGTATTTTTTGCTTCTTGTGGATGACTTCAGCAGATACATGTGGATGGAGCTGCTCCCATCTAAGGACTGCGCACCGGCGGCGATCAAGCGAATTCGAGCGGCGACAGAGTCCCAGTCAGGGCACAAGCTGAGCTCCCTCCGCACTGACCGTGGGGGGGAGTTCACCTCGTCGGACTTCTCAAAGCATTGCGCCACTACCGGAGTTCGACGTCAGCTCACCGCACCATATTCCCCGCAACAAAATGGGGTGGTTGAGCGGCGGAATCAAACCATCGTGGCGGCCGCCCGCAGCATGCTCAAAGCAAAGGGACTCCCAGGCTACTTTTGGGGGGAGGCGGTAGCGACGGCAGTCTACCTGCTCAACCGGTCCCCAACCAAAAGCGTAGAAAAGATGACCCCCTTCCAAGCCTGTTACGGGAAAAAGCCGGCAGTGCACCATCTGCGCACCTTCGGCTGCATAGTCTTCGTCAAGAACACGGCGCCTCATATCAAGAAGCTCGACGCAAGAAGCACGAAGATGATCTTCGTCGGATATGAGCCAGGGTCCAAAGCCTACCGCGCCTACAACCCGGTCACAGGGCGTGTTCACATCACACGCGATGTGGTGTTCAACGAATCTACCCAGTGGGACTGGGGCCAAGATGCTGAGGACGGCGGCGGGGAAGACCTGGACCCGTTTGAAGTGGAGTTCACGGTGGTCCCGCTTGCCGAGTCTATCGACCACGAGCTCCTCCAAGAAACTAGTTCACCACCGTCGCCGGCTACACCCGGAGCTCAGGACTGGACACCTTCCCCGACACCGATTGAGCTTGCGTCTCCTCCAAGTGGCGAGCTAGACCTTGATGCTGAGCACGATGATGCCCCACTCCGTTTTCGCAGGATTGACAACATCCTGGGGGACACTGTGGTGCCTGGGCAGGCGCAACGGGAACTGGGAGATGAGTTACACACTGTGAGCGCTGAGGAGCCATCCTCGTTCGCGGAAGCTGAGCAAGAGGAGTGCTGGCGCGTCGCAATGAAGGAAGAGCTGAGCTCGATTGAAGATAACGCCACCTGGGAGGTTGCTGATCTCCCTCCGAGCCACCGTGCCATCGGCTTGAAGTGGGTATTCAAGACCAAGCGTGACGAGTGCGGGAACATCGTCAAGCACAAGGCCCGGCTTGTCGCGAAGGGGTATGTCCAGAAGCACGGCGTCGACTTTGATGAAGTCTTCGCTCCGGTGGCGCGTCTGGAATCAGTGAGGATGATTCTTGCAGTGGCAGCACATGAAGACTGGCGAGTCCACCACATGGACGTAAAATTAGCATTCTTAAACGGCGAGCTCCAGGAGGTTGTGTATGTCCAGCAGCCACCTGGTTTCACCATGGGCAGAGCCGGCCAAGTGCTGAAGCTGAAGAAGGCGCTGTACGGGTTGAGACAAGCGCCTCGGGCATGGTATGCCAAACTGGATGCTTGCCTCAGCTCACTCGGTTTCACCAGGAGTGATCACGAGCATGCTGTGTATACACGGCGCACCGGAAGCAAGCCGCTGGTGGTCGGAATCTATGTCGACGACCTCCTGATCACCGGCCCCGTAGATGGTGAGATCGCACGCTTCAAGCAGGAAATGTTGGAGAAGTTCCAAATGAGCGATTTGGGCTTGCTCTCCTACTACCTGGGGATCGAGGTACGTCAAGATGATGCTGGCATCTTCCTCGCCCAATCGGCATACGCCCAGAAGCTACTTGAGCAAAAGGGGATGGCAGATTGTAACCCCTGCCATATTCCGATGGATCCCAAGCTCAAACTGAGCAAGGCAAGCACGGCTGCGCCAATTGATGCCACCGGCTTCTGAAATATTGTTGGGGGATTACGGTACCTCGTCAACACAAGGCTGGATCTGGCGTTCGCTGTCGGCTATGTCAGCAGGTTTATGGCCGAGCCGCGCGAAGATCACATGGCGGCTGTAAAACAAATTCTCAGGTATGTTGCTGGGACTCGGAGTCACGGACTGTGATACACCAAAGGGAAGCCGGTGGAGCTGAAACTTTTGGGGTTTAGCGACAGTGACATGGCTGGTGATCTTGATGACCGCAAAAGCACAAGTGGTGTCCTGTTCTTTCTTGCGCACAACCCCATCACCTGGATGTCACAGAAACAAAGAGTGGTGGCCCTGTCGTCGTGCGAAGCAGAATATGTTGCGGCGTCAACGGCGGCATGTCAAGCAGTCTGGCTGGATGGTTTACTTCAAGAAATCTTGGGGACGCTGGTGACGCCGCCAAGGTTGAAAGTGGACAACAAATCTGCCATTGCCCTAACAAAAAATCCAGTTCTTCACGATCGAAGTAAGCACATTCAAACTCGCTTTCATTACATTCGTGAGTGTGTGGAGACTGGGAAGATCGACATCGAATTTACAAGCTCTGCTGAGCAACTTGCTGATATGCTGACCAAGCTGTTAGCGCGAGTCAGATTCCAGGAGCTGCGCGAGCTGATCGGCGTCGTTGACACTAAGCCTGAACATCACAAGATTTAAGGGGGAGATTTGTTAGATTAAATCTTTGTTCGTTTTATTTCTGTTAGACTCTCTGTTAGACTCCCGCGTTTTTTACTCTTTCTGTTAAGCTCCCGCATTTTCAGCTCTTTCTGTTGTTGTCAAGTGCGGCTGATTACATGCCCACGTTCGGCCATGATGTCCATGATCATTACTCAATAAAAGGAAGAAGAAACAGAGAAAATGCTGCAAGTTTTGTACGCAGCTCCATATCATCCTGTGTTCTCTTGCCTTCTCTCTTTCGCACTCTGCTCGATCGAATTGAGTTTGCAGGTTCTTTCTGACAACTCATGAACCAGCTATCCTAGCATTTTTCAAGGCGAAAACATAGGTTTGCATTGGAGATGGGAGCAGAACACTATTTTGGTCTAACAATTGGATCAAAGGAAAGTCACCAGAAGACATTGCTCCTTCCGTCTACAATCTGGTTCAAAACAAAATAAAAAAATCCACCACGGTTGCACAAGCCCTTATTCACAACTCCTGGGTACAAGGGATAAAAGGAGCCATGTCTGCTCAGGCCATCTCTAAATACCTCATTCTTTGGAGCAAAGTTACCTCTATCCCTCTGCACCCTCACACCGATGACCGGACTATTTGGACTTTAAACTCCTCAGAGGAGTATACTACCAAGTTAGCTTACAATGCCTTCTTTCTCAGCGGAATCTGCTTCGCAGCTCACAATCTTATATGGAAATGCAAGGCCCCGCTCAAATACAAGCTCTTTGTGTGGCTAGCAATTCAAGACCATTGCTGGACAGCGGATCGATTGGTAAGGTGTAGGATTGTGGCACATTCAGTCTGTCCCCTTTGTGAACACAACCCGGAAACAATCAATCACTTGCTTGTCCTTTGCCCCTGGGTCCGGCAAGCCTGGGCACGCTTCTTGCGCCTATTCAGCAGGTGTCGCCTACCATCAATAACCCAAACTCTACTTCTAGGCTAGTGGACCTCAATGCGCTTATAGGTGCCCACTGCCCAAGGCAGACAGGAAAAATCTCAATTCTATAATTATTCTTTTCCTCTACACCATCTTGTTAGAAATCTCTTGCGCCTAGGAGTCTAGATCAGTGGGGTTCTTGTTCGGATTCGAGAGAGACACGGAGAGGGAGAGTTCATTAGGGTTAGAGGTACCGACCGTCCGGTAGCGTGGAGGAGGAGCTGGCCATCGCTGGTTCGTTGGTGAGGTCTGCGCACGGGCAGCGACGGTCGGGGAAGAGGAGGTCGACGGCGGCGGCGTAGATCCGGTGACGGTGAAGGCGATGGAACTTCCCGCCGCTTACTGCGCACCCTCTAGATCGGTCTAGGGTTTGTGTCGGGTGAGGCTTGCGGCTCAGACGAACCTCGTGAATCGTGCCGCCGGCCCCCACCCCTCTATTTATTGCGCAGCGCGACGGGGGCCCATCAGCCAGTGGTTGGGCTGGGCGCCCCCGATCAGGGCGCGGATCAAGGGGCCCATTTGGCCGTTGGGCCAAATGGTTGAGATCACTCTAACATTCTCCCCCTTGATCTCAATCTATGCTTTAACTTTAATTACTTTTGACTTTACTCATTCCATCACAGATTAGTGCATAGAACATGTCTCATCGTCACGGTCAATCGCCGATAGATTCAACAGCTACAATACACCTCTCTGTTCTGAAATAGTTACTTTAATCTTTTGGGCCATCTTTTAGTCCAGGATTCATAGGCTTTCCCTTAAACCCATGCCGGCTACATGTTCTCTGAACACGTTGGGTGGTAAGCCTTTAGTAAGCGGATCCGCTAACATCTTTGCGGTACTTATATGCTCAAGACTTATAATTTGATCCCGAGCTTTATCTTTCACAACATAATACTTTATGTCAATGTGTTTGGCAGCACCACTTGACTTATTGTTGTGGGCATACGTTACTGCAGGTTCATTATCGCAGTACAACTTAAGTGGTCTATTGATGTCGTCAACCACTTTTAAACTGGGTATGAACTTCTTTAGCCAGTTCACCTGCCCCGTAGCCTCATAACATGCTACAAACTCGGCATACATTGTGGACGATGTAGTGACGGTTTGTTTTGAGCTTTTCCACGATATAGCTCCTTTAGCGAGAGTGAACACATATCCGGATGTAGACTTTCTATCATCTCCCGCAAAATCAGAATCTGTATACCCCACTATATGGAGTGAAACTGATCTTCTGTATGTCATCATGAGGCCTTTTGTTCCTTGCAAATAACGCAAGACTTTCTTTATCAATTTCCAATGTTCTATTCCAGGATTGCTCTGGAATCTGCCAAGTAACCCGGTAACAAATGCTAAGTCAGGGCGTGTGCATACTTGAGCATACTGTAAGCTTCCGACAGCTGAAGCATATGGAACCGCTTTCATTTGATCGATCTCATACTGGTTCCTGGGGCATCGAAAATCCCCATATCTGTCGCCCTTGACTATAGGTGCAGGTGAAGGACTACATTTATGCATACCAAATTTCTTTAAGACTTTCTCTATGTATGCCTTTTGTGACAGTCCCAATATCCCCTTGTTTCTGTCCCGGTGAATTTCGATCCCTAGAACGAACGAAGCTTCACCAAGGTCTTTCACATCAAAGTTTGAGGACAAAAACTTCTTTGCCTCCAGTAGCAGACTAACATCACTACTAGCTAGTAGGATATCATCCACATACAGGATTAGGAAGATAAACTTCCCATCTTTAAACTTTGCATAAACACAGTTGTCCTCTACATTCTCTTTAAACCCAAGTTTTCTTATTGTACTGTCAAACTTCAAGTACCATTGTCTTGAAGCTTGCTTTAACACATAAATCGATTTCTTTAGGCGGCATCCCATTCTTTCATTTCCTTCCATGACAAAACCTTTCGGTTGTGCCATGTAAACATTTTCCTCCAAATCCCCATTAAGAAATGCCGTCTTTACATCCATCTGATGTAACTCTAAATCACAATATGCTACTAATGCCATTATGATTATGAAGGAATCTTTACATGAGACTGGAGAAAAGGTCTCATTGTAATCAATCCATTCTCTTTGCGTAAAGCCTTTTGCCACAAGTCGCGCTTTGTATCTTTCTACATTCCCTTGGGAGTCGAGCTTTGTCTTGTAGACCCATTTACAGCCTACTGTTTTGGCTCCTTTAGGAACAATTTCCAAGTCCCAGACTTTATTAGTCTTCATGGACCTCATCTCCTCTTCCATGGCCTCAAGCCATTTTGAGGAATTTTCGCTTCTCATGGCTTCTTCAAATGAGGTGGGATCATCCTCCATTTGAAATTCCTCTGTATGATAAATCTGATAATCATCAGAAATAGCTGATCTTCTTATTCTTTGAGACCTCCTCGGGGCCTCCTCATTTGGTACATTTTCTGTTTGAGGCTGCTGTTGCTCCCCCTCATCTGTGGCAATAGGCTTTATAGGATCCTGAATAACAGGTTCCTCATTCTCATTCATTGTTGCCACAGGAGGAACAATCACAGGTGCTGGCACCACAGTGTCTTGCACCGTCGGTGCAGCGACAGCAGGTAGTGTGAAGAATGGCTTTTGAATCATCGGAGTGGGTGCATACACCCGCTTCTCTTCAAGGTCAATATCTCGAGCTACCATGCTCCCCCTTATCATTTCATCCTCTAAGAAGACAGCTTGTCTCGTTTCTACAAACTTTGTGTATCTGTCTGGACAGTAGAAACGAAAAACTTTTGACTTTTCAGGGTAGCCAATGAAATGACAACTTACTGTTTTGGGATCAAGCTTCCCAAGGGTTGGGTTAAATACTTTCGCCTCAGCAGGACTCCCCCACACACGTAAGTGGTTTAGTGAGGGAACTCTTCCTGTCCACAACTCGTACGGTGTTTTGGGCACCGACTTACTAGGCACCCTGTTGAGAATATGAATGGCGGTTTTCAACGCCTCCATCCATAAACTCAATGGCAGTGTGTGATAGCTCATCATGCTTCGCACCATATCCATCAGGGTACGGTTGCGTCTTTCAGCTACTCCATTTTTGCTGAGGTTCGCCCGGTGTAGAATACTGGGCCACTATTCCATTTTCCTGTAAAAACCTTGCAAAAGGTCCAGGAACTTGTCCATATGGGGTATGTCGACCGTAGTACTCCCAACCACGATCAGATCGGACTATCTTAATCTTTAAATCGTGTTGGTTTTCAACTTTAGCCTTAAATATCTTGAATTTATCCAAGGCTTCATTTCTCTCTTTGATTGGATAAGTATATTCATAACGGGAGTAATCATCCGTGAATGTTATGAACGAGTCATAACCATCCACACTTTTCACAGGAAAAGGACCACAAATGTCTGTGTGAATAATTTGTAGAACTCCTGTGCTTCTTTTAGCGTCTTTCTTAATTTTCTTTACATGCATTCTCTGCATTGTTCTAAGTCTGAGAACTCTAATAGAGGAAGAATTTAATTCTTTACTAGTCTTTCTATTCTCCCCCTCGAAATATGGCCTAAACGACAGTGCCATAATTTCGACGACGCACCTAGAGTTCTCTTTCGTTTCCTGTTTACATTCGTAGACGAGGATTCATTCACTTTCTCGCACGCGACGTTCCCATTATCGCATACGACATTCACATCAATGTTCTCACCTTTCTTTGCCATTATCATCTTTGAGTAATCAGGACAGTTCTTCTTGTAGTGTCCCGTCTTTTTGCAGTGAAGACACTGATCTTTGTCTACTGCAAACTTATTCTATTGAGGCTGATAGACAGGGGCTTTTCCCTTGTTCTTTGAGAAGGAGTTACTGTTGAAGTTCTTTTCTTGTTGTCCTTCACATAGTTGATAGAACCACCATGTGAGGTTTTAATTCTTTCCTCCTCTTGCACACACATAGCTATGCACTTTTCTAAGTCCCATTTTTCGGGCTATCAATGTTGTAGTCGACAACAAAGGTGTCAAACTCTTTCGGCAAGGAAGCAAAAAATCAAATGAATAAGGAACTCATCCTTGAGAGCCAAATCCATTGGTTTAAGCTTGGATGCCAAGTTGCTCATCCTTAGTATGTGCTCTCTTATGGCACTGCCATCACCAGAGTACCTTTCTGTCACAAGCTGCTTAATCAGCTGTGTCGTATAAGTCTTTGAAGAGCCAGTAAACTGACTCTTTATTTTCTCAAGGTACTCTGTGACAGTGTCACACTCTGCGATTGAGCCCACAATTGCAGGCTCAATCGTGTTCTTTATCACAGCCAAACATTTCTTGTTGGCAGTGACCCACTTTTTATGATCAAGATCATATGACATTTTTATGGGAGCATAGTCCCTCTGTCTAGTCTGCCAAACAGCATCAGCCTCATTTTCATCCCTCACCGGTGCCACAGGCTCTGTGGGACACGGTGTGGTGACACAATTCATATAAAGTGAGAACAATTAAACATAATAACAACAACTGCATGCCTTGGTTTCAACGTTGGTTAAAATTAAAACATACAGTTGTTTACACATTAAATCTACATCACCGTTGGGCAGAAATAGAAATAATGCATAAAATCATCAATTAAAATTATAATACTGTTAACAGCAAATTATATGCCTTATTTCCAACAATGGTCAAAATACGACATACAATTTTATCTATACATTAAATCTACATCACCGTTGGGCAGAAATAGAAATAATGCATAAAATCATCAATTAAAAATTATAATACTGTTATTATCAACGTTGGTCAGAAAATAACAATATCATAATTATCTGAAATTTATCTCTATTTTTCCAAAATTAAATTCTCCCGTTGGTTCGAATTTAATAATGAAAATTAATCAATCATTAACTTTTGCAGCGGAAACTGTAATTATTCTAAAAAATAATTCATTATTCAGAAGCATTATACTGTACACATTTAATCTCTGGAATAATAACACGTTGGTGTAAAAATTTACAGAGATTTTGGTGCAAATTTCATTCAAATTCATCAAAAAAAACACTTCTGAAAATCATTAAATCCAAAAAATCGGATTTTACTGTTCAAACCGGCCATTTGGCCCGGTCTGGCCCAGCCTGCGCTGGCATGGCCCATCAGCCAGCCGGCTCCACCGGCCCAACAACACTCATGCGGCCAGCAAGAACGATGACCGTCCGATCAGATCGGACGGCCGAGCAGGCGCGCGGCGGGATAACACCCCCAACCCTAACCCTAGCCCTCAAATCGGCTCCTCTCCACCCGAGAAAAACGGAGCAGCGGCGGCGGCTGGCTCCCGCGCGCGCAAGGCGACGGCGGTCGGAGCTGCGGCTCCACATGGCGGCGGCGACCCCCGAGGGAAAAAGGGAGCGCGGCCCCAGAACTGAGCGGGACGGCGGCGGTCGCGCCTAGCGGAGCGGCGGCCAGGGGCCTCGGCGGCGCAAGCGGCGCCTGCGGAGGCGGCCTCGAGCGGGGCTACGGCGAGAGGAGGGCGGCCCCGAGCGGCGACCCGAAGGGGGCGGGGCGGCTTACCGAAGGCGTGCGGCCGCGGACCGGCGACGGCAAGGCGACGCAGAACGGCGGCCGGCGGCGGCCCCTGCGGCGCAGTGCAGCGGCGGCGCCCACGGTAAGCCCGATCCCCTTTCCATTTCTTTCTTTTGGCCGTTTCTAGGGTTGGGATTCTTCGTTCTTTATTTCGATCCGAAGATCCTTCGTTCTTTCTTTTGATCCGAAGATCCTTTGTTCTTTCTTTTCCGCACGCCGGTTAACCGACGGCGGTGTTTAATCTGTCCCCATCTAGATCTACGCCTAGATTAGGCTCTGATACCATTGTTAGAAATCTCTTGCGCCTAGGAGTCTAGATCAGTGGGGTTCTTGTTCGGATTCGAGAGAGACACGGAGAGGGAGAGTTCATTAGGGTTAGAGGTACCGACCGTCCGGTAGCGTGGAGGAGGAGCTGGCCATCGCTGGTTCGTTGGTGAGGTCTGCGCACGGGCAGCGACGGTCGGGGAAGAGGAGGTCGACGGCGGCGGCGTAGATCCGGTGACGGTGAAGGCGATGGAACTTCCCGCCGCTTACTGCGCACCCTCTAGATCGGTCTAGGGTTTGTGTCGGGTGAGGCTTGCGGCTCAGACGAACCTCGTGAATCGTGCCGCCGGCCCCCACCCCTCTATTTATTGCGCAGCGCGACGGGGGCCCATCAGCCAGTGGTTGGGCTGGGCGCCCCCGATCAGGGCGCGGATCAAGGGGCCCATTTGGCCGTTGGGCCAAATGGTTGAGATCACTCTAACACATCTAGCACGAACGCAATGCACAAGTGTTCGACAAGATCAAGTTAGACCCGAAGTGCTTGTGCACAAGCTCAAGCAAGAACTAGTCTCCTGGCACCAGGCGACCGCGCACTAGCAGTTTCTAGTTGTACTCTCTCCCAATGTTGCTACTCTACCTCTGTTCCTGACCTCTTTCCTTTCTTCCTTTGTTACCTCTCTTGTTGTTTTCTCCCTATTTCCTCCCTGTTTGTCTTTTTTATATAATCAGTCCTCTGTACCCCTAACTCTGTCTTTATTCTCCGTTTTCTTCTTAATATAATGACATGCAGAGCTTTTGCATGTTCCAAAAAAAAAATTGAAGCTAAAAATAAGTCGGCTCATAGAGGATGATAAGGAATTTGAATGATTGGCATTGATACGTCGTTAGCCAATGCATTCAGGAGAATCCTCATCGCAGAGGTATGCACATTATTGGTGTAGATGTACAGTCAGAGAACTGAACTATGTTTTCCAAATCGTATGTTGTAACTTTGACCTTATTTAGTGATTCTGGATTTTAGGCATTTGACGATTATATTCTGGGTATATAGGTTCCTACAATGGCAATTGAGAAAGTCTTCATGGTTGACAGCACCTCAGTTATAGCAGATGAGGTTCTCTCACATAGGTTAGGCCTGATTCCACTAGATGCAGATCCAAGGCTGTTTGGTTATATTTCATGTGGGTGACTCAGGTTATGTTGCTAGATAACATTGTTATGGTAATGAACATCCTATTAGGCTATTCTTCTATTCTTGTAGAAAAGGACGTGCCAAATGAAAGGAATACTATTGTGCTTGCTACTTCCCCACTAATCTAGACTCTAATCTGTACTAAGATTAACAACACAAAGAGAAAACTTGTAGATCGTTACACAAGTGAAGAATGGCAAAACTACGGTCTATTTCTCACTTTTCTTTCTCTTCTCCTTCCTGAACTTTTCCCCGGCTACTTTTCCCTTTCATCCTTGTTTTCCCTTCTGACCGGTGCACCAACTTGATGCAGGACACAAGCCAATCGCATAGCAACCGAGCGGCCTCTCGCATGTGCGGTGCGCGAAAAGCGCCGTGAATAATGCAGCGAACAACGTTGTGAACAATGCCATGAACAGTGGAAGAGGGAGTGCTACCCCAACCGCCCACGATGGCTCAGATGTTTGCTATGATTGAGCAAGGATGCCAGACCAAAACTCTCTTGTTGCGATAATTCATCCAAAACACCGCCCACCTCGGCAATGTAGCCAAGGGAGGTGCAATTGCTGTTCAACCCCATTCGAAGTTGGACGAGTTCTTATGAAATCGGCCATCTAATTTCACATTGGCCAAAGAATCATTGGATACCGATGATCAGCTTCACACTATCGAGAGCAAGATAAATATTGCCCAGTGCAATGATAAGGATAAGGTGCTCTACGCAACTTACCTGCTCTAAGGTGCCGCATTCGAAGGGCCATATCGTCACGTGGGCTGCCTTCAAGGAGGCCTTCCATAATGCCCATGTCTCACCGGGTCTCATGGAGATCAAGAAACGGGAATTCTATGACCTCTGGTAAGAGAACATGTCCCTGATGAAGTTCCTCCATCACTTCAACTATCTTGCTCGGTATGATGCTACTGAGATACCGAATGAGAAGAGGAATGTTGCTCTATTCAGGGAGCACCTTAATGAGGATATGATGTGGTCCCTCTCTTTCCAATGACATCCTCGACTTCCAAACCATGGTAGACAAGGTGATCCGAGTGAAGGATAGCACTCGGGCAGTCGTAGAGAGCCACAAGCACAATTGGATGGTACAAAAATCAGCAAGCAGCGGCTCACAGAAACCGTACGTTTGGCAACCGTCAAACGTTTGTCCTTTAACACCACCACCTCTAAAGTATCAAGGGAAAGCACCTTGCTTGCAGCAAGTCACGGTTCAGCCATATAGCTATGAAGGGCAGTTGTTCGGAGGGCAAAACCGATCTGCTTCCGTCACTTGCTTCGGTTGCGACGAGCATGGGCACTACGCAAGTGATTGCCTGCAAACACCTATTTTTTGGTTCAAGGTAGGTGAAAAATAATTCTTTGAACTGACTATTATCCAAGGAGCTCAAGAACAAGTTGATGTGATAAGAAGCCAATTGAAGGAAGCACAGTCTCATTAGAAGAGCTATGCCGACCACTATTGTCATGAGCTGAGCTTTGAGATAGATGATTATATTTATGTGAAGGTCTGACCATTCCGCGGCAACCACCATTTCCAAATACATGAAAAATTGGCACCTTGGTACATTGGGCTGTACCGAATCATTGCAAAGAAAGGCGGAGTGGCGTACCAATTAGAGTTGCCACCTCAACTTTTAGATGTGCATGATGTCCTCCATTTCTCTTATCTCAAGAAGTGTCTTTGCACTCTGAGTGTGCTCACTCAATTGGACAACATCGATCTACAACCTCATCTTTCTTATCGGAAGCATCCGTTCCGCATTCTAAACAAAGCTGAGCGACATACTCGCAACCGTGTCATCAAGATATTAAAAGTCCAGTGGAGTAATCACACCAAAGATGAAGCCATATATGGGAACAAGAAGACTGACTAAGAACCAAATTCTCAAATTTCTTCACCATCAAGGTCGAGATTCTTTATAAAGGGGTAGACCTGTAATATCCCAAGTTCCAAGGAATGCAAAAATGAGAAAAATTTAAAACTTTTTGCATGCAACTTATTTCCTTGGCTTTTATTGGACTTTCTTTCTTTGAAAATATAATTTGCAAACACAAATTTTTGAAAAGTTTATAAACACAATTTTTTTAAAGAAATGAATTTGATATATTGAATCCAAAATCGAATCTGAAAAAGATGATCCACAAAGTGACCTAAGAGAATTTACTATAGAAACCAATTCAAAAACTCAAAATATGCTCATGGCACTGGAAATGAAAATTTGAACATGTTCCTAAATTTACTCAAATCAAAACAATGCATGTTACATAAAACAAAGAACTTCCAAGATTTTTCTAGAAAACTCCAAGGCATATAAAATTCTGGAACAATTACACAATGAACAATGCTATGTCAGGAGCCTCCACAAAAATGTTTTTTGAGCTCGTTTGACATGTTTAAAAATTTCACAAAGCTGATAGCCGCGCAAAACCACTCTGATCACTTAACCATTCTGTTTTCTCGGTTGCGAGTATTCTTCAACTTTCTACTTCCCCTCTATCGATTAAAGTCCCGATGTTGATGAGTGGGACCGGACCCTACCTATTAGGTCTCCTTCGTCCGCTTGTTAATGCATTGGACTCGCACATTAAGAGTCATCTACCACCTCATGCGCGTTGTGCCAGCTCCGCCGTGGCCACACCGATGCCCCCGATTTTTGACAACATGCGTTGTGGTTTCCTACTCACCTGCCCGACCTCAACCACTTGTTGCATCGTTGTGTAGAATCTTCATCACCCTTGTCCCTTCTATGCATCGCGCACCGCTGAGAAGAAGCAGCCGCACTAGCTCTGCCATGCTTGCAAGATCTCGCGTGCCAATCTCGGCCATCCTATGTGTTGTGGTTACAGACCAAACAGAGAGAGAGATGGTAGTGGAGAGTTGGGAGAAGCCTGTCCTCTCCATAGCCTTCCCTTGACATATATGCACACGCGGGACATGCTTTTACAGGAAGGCCCTTACATCGGTATACTCCCCTCAGGGGTATTTAAGTCATTACACATGTTCCACTTTGGTCCTAATATCCTCCTAACAGGCCTGCCGGGCTTAGGTGGGGGCCACCCCTACAACAGGAGCCTCTCATGATTAAGGGCTTCACAGGGCCGAAGCCATGTTGTCGAGTCCTTTGGCTCCCTCCGTCCCTGCGGCCTGGGAACTTCTTCGAACCCGCGGAGCCTTTGTGTATCACGGGACCGGGTGACGTAAGAGCTCCGTTCCGCCTTGCGCTTAGTCGAGGTAGGCGCTGGGGCTGGAAGTAGCGAGGGCGGGCCTCGCGGCGCCGACGTCATTGCGCCCGAAAGCTGGCTGGAGTCGTGTGGACGGTTGGCTGGCCAGGGGGCGGGCTGCTGCCCCCCCATGGGTGTGACGCGGCGGTTTGTGACTGGTGCGTCGTGGGATGCGAACGGTTGTACTTGTCCACCGCGGGTAGTTGGACCGCCGGGCACCCATCGTTTGCGCTTCCGCCGGTTGGCGTGCCGCCGGTTGATCCCCACCCTGGAGACTCCTCGCCTATTGAGCCTGAGTATAAATACGTCGGTGTTGCAGGCTGCCCGTTGGTCATTATCTTCTCACATATAGGCCGACTATTGTTCATCTGCGTTTGATGACTGCGTCCACTGCCGCTGATGCCAGCGAGCGCCGATGAACAACAGGCGCCCTATTCGTGGGGATATGTCGCGGCTTGGTGTGAGAATCCTGGACGCCCACATGATTGCGCTGGCATATTGTGCTTCCGCGTAGGAACGACAAGGCCAGACCTGCTCTCGTAGACAGATATGCTTGAACTCATCCACACCTTCTAGGTGCGCCGACTGGCGTATGCTGGCGTGGTGGAGCAGATCTGCTTACGGGAGCAAGTCTGTGCTTGCTGCAAATTAGCCCTCGCGTTGTCGAGTTACGGGGGCCGCCTGCGTCATTCTGTATTCTTCGGGGGGGGGCTGACCCTTTGGTCGGGTGGGAGCGAGAACCGGCGTCCTGCTCCGTCCCTCAGCCTTCGATCGAGTGGCAGCGGAGCTGGCGCTTAGCCGAGGTAGACGCGCGAGCGCTCCGTTCCTCACCCTTCGAACGGGTGGCAGCGGAGCTGGCGCCTAGTCGAGGTAGACGCGCGCGCGCTCCGTCCCCTACCCTTCGAACGGGTGGCAGCGGAGCTGGCGCCTAGTCGAGGTAGACGCGCGCGCGCTCCGTCCCATACCCTTCGAACGGGTGGCAGCGGAGCTGGCGCCTAGTCGAGGTAGACGCGCGCGCGCTCTGTCCCTCACCCTTCGAACGGGTGGCAGTGGAGCTGGCGCCTAGTCGAGGTAGACGCGCGCGCGCTCCGTCCCTCACCCTTCGAACGGGTGGCAGCGGAGCTGGCGCCTAGTCGAGGTAGACGCGCGCACGCTCCGTCCCTCACCCTTCGAACGGGTGGCAGCGGAGCTGGCGCCTAGCCGAGGTAGACGCGCGCGCGCTCCGTCCCCTACCCTTCGAACGGGTGGCAGCGGAGCTGGCACCTAGTCGAGGTAGACGCGCGCGCGCTCCGTCCCTCACCATTCGAACGGGTGGCAGCGGAGCTGGCGCATAGTCGAGGTAGACGCGCGCGCGCTCCGTCCCCTACCCTTCGAACGGGTGGCAGCGGAGCTGGCGCCTAGTCGAGGTAGACGCGCGCGCGCTCCGTCCCTCACCCTTCGAACGGGTGGCAGCGGAGCTATCGCCTAGTCGAGGTAGACACGCGCGCGCTCCGTCCCCCACCCTTCGAACGGGTGGCAGCGGAGCTGGCGCCTAGTCGAGGTAGACGCGCGCGCGCTCCGTCCCTCACCCTTCGAACGGGTGGCAGCGGAGCTGGCGCCTAGTCGAGGTAGACGCGCGCGCGCTCTGTCCCCTACCCTTCGAACGGGTGGCGGCGGAGCTGGCGCCTAGCCGAGGTAGACGCGCGAGCGCCGAAGCCGAAGTCGAGATCGGAGCCTGTCGCTGCGGGGGCTCAAAGGCACGTTGGGGTTGAAACTGTATAGCGCGGATACCGCTATGCTTGCGGTTATTGCCTCCCCGCGATCCGATTCTGCGCTTTAGTGGTTCCGGGGATCGCGCCGGCCGCTGGCCTACCCCGGTCAGGCTGTCCCGCCATGTGCGCGCGGTGGTTTGTGATTGAAGGACCATAGGGTGTTAGAGGTTGCGTGTGGAGCGTACCGCCACGACGCCTCGTCTTCGGTTATAGGGAATCGTGCGGGGCAAGCCTTTGCGTGGCTGCGGTCGCGTCCGGTACGCGGACCGTCGCGACGCTTCGATTACAGCAGTTAGGGCGAGGTGGCTTGAAATAGCCTCCCCGTAACAGCGTCCCCGCACTTTTTCGCCCTCTTTTCGCCTGCCTCGCCCTTGACGTTACGTGATATTTTCACCACCGTACCCTTCCGTGAGAAGCGATGGCCTCCGGTGGCAGGCGCGGCCCGGCGGGGGGTAACTGCGACGTTCGTCGGCGGTCCTCTCGGCTGGAGGTACAATATTCGCTCGGCGAACGCGACCCGGCGGCGGCGGACAAGTGGTGGCTGGCGGCGGAGAAGGAAGGGTCATTTTCCGGGGAGCTGGGCTCCTCGCTCGTGACCGAAAAAACAATCGAAGGACTGCTGCGCGAGGGGAAGCTATCCGAGCGGCAGGTGGTACAATTGCCCGCCGCCGACGAGACGGAACCGCGTCCCGAAGCGTCGGAGGCGCTTGTGTTTGTCGCTTTCTTGGACGCAGGGCTTCGCATCCCGGCGGCGGCGATTGTGGGTGACGTGCTGCGGACCTTCGGGCTGGAGTTGGCGCAGCTGACTCCGAACGCTGTGGCCCGGCTCGCCGTATACAGCTGGGCTTTGCGCTCGGGAGCGTGTTGGCCCAGCTCTTCCTTGTTTGCCTACCTGCACGAGGCCCGGTTCCAGCGCAAGGACCGGAAGGATGGGACGCTGTCGAACTTCGGCTGCGTCACCTTCATTCTTCGACCATCTTGCAGCAAGCTATTCCCCGCGAATTCGACTCGCGGGAAGTGGGAGTCCCACTGGATGAAGCGGTGGTTCTACCACCGTGTGGAGAGCGGTAGCGGCCTTGAGTGCACGGGCCGACCGATTGCCTTCAAGCCCTCACCCGGTCGGACACTTGACGACGAGGACAGGCGACGAGCCCGGCGACTCGTAGGCGTGACCGCCCGCTTCAACATGCGCGACCTCGCCGAAGAGTACGCGATGTACGGTGCGGCGCCGCTTGCCTATGAATGGCGTCTTGCTGCGGAGAGGCGGCGGGACGACAACGTTGAGCCATGGGTCTGCGCGCTGCCGGCGCCCACCGGTCCTCGTAAGTGCTGACCGCATCTCCCCTTCTGCTCACGCGGAGTGCATTACATGCTGACCTCATGCTTTTTCCTGCTTTCATTTAGATATTAGCTTGGAGGACGCGGAGCGACTCGCCCGCGTATTCCTTGGGCCGTATACTGACAGGGAGCACGAGCAGCGTGCGTCCGCCACTGCGGAGGCAGGGCTGGGGCGGATAAACCGCGTGTGCGAGGCCCTAGGCCTTGTCGTGCCGGACCGCGCTCATCCGGCGTCACAGCACCATGATGACGGCGCAATGAGGGCGAGGGCGCCGTCTCGCAAGAGGGGCCGAGGTGGGGCGTCTGCCGTGCTCGGCATAGCAGCTACCCCCGCTGCTGTCGCTGGCGCGGCTGACGTGGAGTCGGATTCGGCGAGGTATGCCGACTCGGGCTTGGAGGGTGCGGACGCCGGGGACGAAGGGTCCTCGGGGGGCGCCCTGGACGGCAGGCTCGCCGCCGGCAGCCAAGGAGGGGAGGTCTCGCTACCTGCGGTGACCATCGTGACAGAGCCCGTGCTGGATGGCGGTGCCGAAGTAGAGCCTTCGGCCGTGGCCGCTATGATGCCGAGGATGCAGCCTTCGGTCGCGGATGCTGCTATGCTGGAGACGCAGCCTTCGGCCGCGGCCATTGCCGCGCCAGAGATGCCCCCCGCGGGAACGCCAGGGGCTGGCCCTTTGCCGATGGCAGCGATGGAGACCGTGGTGCCTCCCGCGGAGGTTGCCTTGGTCACATCGCCTCCGCTGGACGCTGTGGTCGAGGTGGCGGGATCCTCCCCAACAGCAGCTACTACGGCGGAGCCGTCTCCGCACGCTCCGGCGAAGCGGCCACGGGTGCAGCCGGAACTCCACCGGACGTCCCGGGGGTTCACCGTGGTGACAGGCATCAGGAGCTTGTGGGCTTCCGGTGTGCGCGCTGGAGTACCTCTGGCGCGCGCCCCTGCTGCTTCTGAAGCTACAGCGCCCACAACGCGAGAACAGTCAACACCGGCCGCGGACGCTGGTGCGGCTGCTCCTTGCGAGATGATGCTCCTGTCGGGGGCTGGTGCCACTGCCACCCTGCCTATGGAGGCGGGTACTCGAAGCCCTCCATCTGCGACTGAGGGTAAGACGGCATGAATGCCGTGTATTCCTTGGATATTCCTTGCGGTGTTTTTACCTGCATCCCTTCCTGCAGCGTCGCTTATTCCGGAGGAGGAGCCTACTGGCGACGCGAACACTGTGCGGCGGAGCCCAGTGGACTTCGTTCCTCCGTCAGAGACGTTGACAGCCTGGCGCGGGATCGCGGGCGACGCGGCCGCAGGCGTGGGTCAGCGAGAGCTGCAGGCATACGGGGTGGAGCATCTTGGGGACGCCTTGGAGGTGTCCGGTGTGAGGGTAAGCCTTCGCTTGCACGACGATCCCTGGCCGCGCTGAGGTTGCTAAGTTTCTTTACCTTGCAGACGCTCGTGTTGGGGCAGGCCTTGCAAACGGCCTATGCTTGCGCGCAACGGGCGCTCGAGGATAAGCTGCGGGTCGCCGAGGCAGAGTTGCGCGAAGCCGCGGGGGCCTGTTCTGTCCAGGGCACCCGCCTCCGCCAGCTGGAAACGGAGTGCGCCGAGGTGAAGGCGCACGCGGAAGGACTTGCCGCGTCGGCGCGGGAGTCGGCCGCGGAGGCAGCGCGGCAGGAATTTGCGGCGGAGTGGGATGGGCTTCTGCAACAGGTCGCCCTGCTAGAGAAAGAAAAAGGCGAGATGGCCTTAACTCTAGCGGAGCGTGACCGAGCCCTGGGCGAAGCTTCGGTGAGCGCGTGGGACGCCATGCAAGCGCTGGAAAGCCTTCTCCACGGTCTCGTGGCGAAGGTGCCAGACCACGCCTTCGGGCCGAAGGAGCTGTCTCGGACCCTTCACTGGATCCGGGATGCCGCCGACAATGCGCGCTGTGCCGCAGCGTCCTTCGGCGACCATTGTGCGTACGCGGCGTCGTACTTGGTATGCGCACTCCTACGGCATCGCGGCTGTACGCACGTCGCCGAGCTGGAAGATCCCCAGCTGGAGATGCCCGGCGGGGCCGGAGTAATGTCCGGTGCCGTCCGCGCCGCTCGCCGTGTCATCCAGCACTTCCACGAGCAGATCTGGGAGTGCGTCGGGGTGGACGTCGCGCGGGTCGAGCTTCGGAAGTCCCTATATGGCGAGGGGAGCGTTGGCCAAGTGCTGGATGGAGTCTTGCGGCGCGAAGAGGATGGCCCTGAGGCTCCCGCAGGTGCCGGGAACTCGCAGGTGCGGCAACGAGATGGCCAATCGTAGATGTGCGTTGTAATATGTCCCGCCCGCTTTTCTTGAGTACGGTGGGTACTTGCTTTATCAATCTTGACCATTTTACTTGTGTCCTGCGTAGTCCCCTTGTCGACGCCGGCTATTTGCCTCCGATCTCGCGACCCGGCGACGCCTTCGACGCTGGCGAAGGATCGAGGAGGCGCGAAACTTTTGGGCGGGCCGATCTTCTGGTGGAGCCCCAGCATCAGTGCGCGTTAAGGACGAGCCTGCCGAATAGCGGCTGAGCGCCAGAGGCATTGGCGAGCCTTTGTAATTGTGAAATTTCTTCAATATATGGAGTTGCTGGCAACTAAGATGTGTTGCATGCTGTGCTTTGGTTGGTCTTGCGGAGATCTCCACCTTCGTCGTGTGCCACTAGCGGATTTAGCACTTGGGCGCTCTTGGTTGAAGCACGCGCGCGAAGGCGATGTAACTGGCGCGTAGCTGTAGTAGCCGTATTCGCGCTCCGTCCCGCTATCCTTCCTAGTAGGAGCAGCCTCTTGTGCGCCTCGTGCTCCAGGCGCGCGCGCTTGCGAGGGCCAGCCTCTGGCGCGTTACACGGGTGCCCCTTGGAGTGCTTGTGAAACTGCGGGCGTCCTCCTGGGATGCCTGCACTCCGGGGAGACTGGTGCGTGCGGAGGCGGACCTCGGTGCACGACTTATTTTATAGTCCGTAGACTGTCGCGTGTGCGGAGGGAGACCTCGGCACGCGACTTATTTATAGTACGTAGACTTTCACGTGCGGAGGCGGACCTCGGCGCACGGCTTGTTTAGAGTCCGTAGACTGGTGCGTGCGGAGGCGGACCTCGGCGCACGACTTAGTTTGTAGTCCGCAGACTCTCGCGTGCGGAGGCCGACTTTGGCGCACGACTTATTTATAGTCCGCGGCCTCTCGCGTGCGGAGGCAGACCTCGGCGCACGACTTAGTTTATAGTCCGCAGACTCTGGCGTGCGGAGGCAGACCTCGGCGCGCGACTTATTTATAGTCCGTAGACTTTCGCGTGCGGAGGCGGACCTCGGCGCACGGCTTGTTTAGAGTCCGGAGACTGGTGCGTGCGGAGGCGGACCTCGGCGCACGACTTGTTTAGAGTCCGGAGACTGGTGCGTGCGGAGGTGGACCTCGGCGCATGACTTAGTTTATAGTCCGCAGACTCTCGCGTGCGGAGGCAGACCTCGGCGCGCGACTTATTTATAGTCCGTAGACTTTCGCGTGCGGAGGCGGACCTCGGCGCATGGCCTGTTTAGAGTCCGGAGACTGGTGCGTGCGGAGGCGGACCTCGGCGCACGACTTCTTTATAGTCCGTAGACTTTCGCGTGCGGAGGCGGACCTCGGCGCACGGCTTATTTATAGTCCGTAGACTTTCGCGTACGGAGGCGGACCTCGGCGCACGGCTTGTTTAGAGTCCGGAGACTGGTGCGTGCGGAGGCGGACCTCGGCGCACGACTTGTTTAGAGTCCGGAGACTGGTGCGTGCGGAGGCGGACCTCGGCGCACGACTTAGTTTATAGTCCGCAGACTTTCGCGTGCGGAGGCAGACCTCGGCGCACGACTTAGTTTATAGTCCGCGGACTCTCGCGTGCGGAGGCAGACCTCGGCGCACGACTTAGTTTATAGTCCGCAGAGTCTCGCGTGCGGAGGCAGACCTCGGCGCACGACTTAGTTTATAGTCCGCAGACTCTCGCGTGCGGAGGCAGACCTCGGCGCACGACTTAGTTTATAGTCCGCGGACTCTCGCGTGCGGAGGCAGACCTCGGCGCACGACTTAGTTTATAGTCCGCGGACTCTCGCGTGCGGAGGTAGATTCGCGTGCGGAGGCAGACCTCGGCGCACGACTTAGTTTATAGTCCGCGGACTCTCGCGTGCGGAGGCAGACCTCGGCGCACGACTTAGTTTATAGTCTGCGGACTCTCACGTGCGGAGGCAGACCTCGGCGCACGACTTAGTTTATAGTCCGCGGACTCTCGCGTGCGGAGGCAGACCTCGGCGCACGACTTATTTATAGTCCGTAGACTTTCGCGTGCGGAGGCAGACCTCGGCGCACGACTTAGTTTATACTCCGTAGAGTGCGTGGGATCAACACCCACGTCTTGTTTATACTCCGGGGAGTATGCGCAAGGACGATGTCCATGGCATGCGCGGGATTCGCGTCTTGTTTAGAGTCCGTAGACTGCGCAGGGACAACATCCGCGTCTTATTTATACTCCGTAGAGTCGCGCGTGCGGAGGCGGACCTCGACATCACGTCTTTATTTAGAGTCCGTGGACTGGCGCGTACGGAGGCGGACCTCGACGTCACGTCTTTATTTATACTCCGTAGAGTGCATGCGTAGGCGTCCCCTCACACGTCTTTTGTTTATACTCATGCCCGTGTCTTCGACGGAGAGTGCACACTCGAACGTGCGTCTTTGGTTTATACTCAGACCCGTACCCTTGGCTACGGCGAGTGCACACGCGGACGTGCGTCTTCGGTTTATACTCAGACCCGTACCCTTGGCTACGGCGAGTGCACACGCGAACGTGCGTCTTTGGTTTATACTCAGACCCGCACCCTTGGCTACGGCGAGTGCACACGCGAACGTGCGTCTTCGGTTCATACTGCGGGAGCGCGCGCGCAGGCGAGGCCTGCCCGCGCTCTCGCCGCGTATGCTTGCACAATAAGAGAAAACTGGCGACCAACGGTGATCTCTATTACATCCCCGTTTGCGCGGGTAAGCAAGTTACACGAAGCGAAGGTACTGACCGCTCACCCTTGGCTTGGGCGGAGCCTCTAGTAGCTGGACTATCTGTAGGGCTTGCCGAGCCGCCTTTGTATGACGCCGCCGGTCCCCGCTCTGCGTGCCGCCGTGCCGATTCTAGGCGCGCTGTTGATTGTCACGACGAGGGTATCTGGAGCCGTGCTCGATGCGACGGGCCATATCCTGGTCGCCGCGGACGGTAATAACGGCCCGCGGCCCCGGGAGCTTCATGCACAAATAGCCGTGATGCGGCACCGCTCCGAAGTTGTTGATGATCGGGTACCCTAGTATGGCGTTGTAGGGGTACGGGAGGTCGACGACGTCGAATGTGGCGTCTTCGGTCCTGACATTGTCGTCTCGGCCGAAGGAGACCTGAAGGCATATTTGGCCAAGCGCCTGCAGGGGCTGTCCCCCGAAGCCCTGCAACGGGACTCCCGGTGGGTCGAGGCGGCTTCGGGGGATCCCCATTTGGTCGAAGGCCGTCGCGAACAGGACGTTCGCGGAACTGCCGCCGTCGACTAGGGCACGCCCCACGTCGCATCCTGCTATCAGGATCCGGATGACCAGGGGGTCCTGGTGAGGAAGCTCCACACCCTGGGCGTCGGCGGGCGTGAATGTGATCTCATGCCGCGCCCATTCCGGCGGTATCTGTGCCGGGCATGCCGCTACGTGATGTAGCCTCCGTGCGTAGGCCTTACCCTGCCGCGCCGAGGCGAACCCCAGCGAGGAACCTCTGGAGATAACGTTGATAACCCTGCGGTGGGTTGCCTCCGGAGCTTGCAATTGCAGGAGGCCCTCCCGGGGGCTGCTGCACGTGGGCCTGGATCCGCAGAGGGCCCTCATGGGGCTGCGTCCCTTGTGTGTGGATCTGCGTGGGGGCTTCGTATGGGTGCTGGACGTGGGCCACCACAGGCTGGCGTGCCTCCAGGCTCTTGTCCCTGATGACGCTTTGGCGGAGCGCCGCAATGGAGGTGCATGAGCGCGTGTCATGAGTGCCGCGACCATGGACTTCGCACCACAGCCCGTGTTGCTGATCGTCGTAATCTCCGCGGCCTTTATCATCGCGCCCCCGGCCACGGCCACGCCCCCTGCCTCGGCGCCCCCGACCGCCATGACTTTCGGCAGCGTGCTCTTCGGCACCACCTTCGATGTCGAAGAAGAACTGGCCTCGTCGCGACTTCTGCTGGCCACGCTTGGACCTATCGAACGGCTCCTTGTGCGGGGCGTCCTTGCGCTCGGGTGCGCCTTTGGACGACTCCTGCTTGCGTTTCCCCTTCGAAGACCCGTCCCTTGGCGGGTCTTTGACTTTGGCCGAGCCGCCAGCCTGGTTGGTGTCGGAGTCGTCGCCCTGCCTTCGGCGTGCGTCCTCTTTCGCTCTGGCGTATTCCTCCATCTTGTCGAAGAGCTTCGTCACCGTCTTGATCGGCTTTCGTGCATTGTATTCGGCCATCGGGCCCGGGTGAAGGCCCTGTATGGCCGCGTTAACGACGGTGGTTTCGTTAACATCTTTAACTTGGCAACGTATCTTCGCGAAGCGCTTGAAGTAGTCCCGGAGTTTCTCCGAGGGTTTCTGCTTGACAGCGAAGAGCTGGTCCGCGTCGACTCGCTCAACGTAGTTCCCTTGAAAGTTGTTGTGGAGGCGGTCGCGGATTTGCTCCCACGCGTAGATGGAGTTTGGCTCGATGGTAAAAAACCAAGAAAGCGCCACTCCTTGCAACACGAGGGGGAGCCCCTTCGCTTTCGTTGTGTCGTCCCCGCCCGCAGCCTCAATCGCGGTTTCATACACGCGTACGAACTTGCGAGGGTCCATATCACCCTTGTACGGCTCGATGACGCTGGGGAACTTGAAGTCTTCGGGCCATGCCGCCTGCTGTAGCACCGCCGAGAGCGGGGACTCCGGATCGACGCGCCGTAGCGGGACGCGACTGGATGTGGGGGCATCCCGACTGTCCGCCCTTTCTGGTGTGGGCTCCGATGCGACCACTGGTACAACCTGCTGGCTCCGGGCCTCTTGCATGTCTCGGACAGCTCCGCGAAGATCCCCTAGCTCCCGCTGGAACGCGTTGAGGGCCGCCAGCAGGGCGCTTTCTATCGCAGGTGTGGGCGGGGCCACCGGTGCGCCCAACGGACGGGTTGGTACGGTGACGACCGCCTCGCGAGCTCCCGAGCTGCCCGCGGCTCCATCCCGGCTACCGCCAGCCGCCTGGTCCGCGCTGGCGGCGGGCGTTGCGGTGAGGGTGGCGGGGTCGGTGTCGGTCGTTGTCACAGCGGCGATGGCTGGGCCGGTCGCTGTCGCAGCGGCGATGGCGGGGCCGGTCGTTGTCGCGGCGGTGGCGGGGTCGGTCGTTGTCGCAGCGGGGGCGGGGTCGGTCGTCGTCGCTCGAGCGCCGATGCTCGCGTCTGCCCTGGTACTTACGCGACGCCCTGGCCCGACCGCCTTCTTCCCCTTCGCCGCCGTCGCCGAAGCTTTTTTCGGTGCCATCCTTCTTCGGACTTCGGGCTTGCTCCAGTCGTCCCTCCCCACGGACGGCGCCAACTGTTGTGGTTACAGACCAAACAGAGAGAGAGATGGTAGTGGAGAGTTGGGAGAAACCTGTCCTCTCCATAGCCTTCCCTTGACATATATGCACACGCGGGACATGCTTTTACAGGAAGGCCCTTACATCGGTATACTCCCCTCAGGGGTATTTAAGTCATTACACATGTTCCACTTTGGTCCTAATATCCTCCTAACAGGCCTGCCGGGCTTAGGTGGGGGCCACCCCTACAACACTATGCCTACAAAGCGCTCCCAACCACGCCATCATTTCCATCTCACCCTTGCTCCATTTCCATGAAAAACCAGGCCCTTCCCTTCTTGCCTTGCCCGGAACGTACCATCTTCCTTAGCGCCGGTGAGCGTGTTCTGCCGAGCTCCACTGTGGGTTGAGCTCCCTAGTGGACCTCTCGTCTTTCTACCCACGTCACTTTGTGTCCCACATCCCCTAGAGCATTTCCCCTCATCATTTTGTGATTTGTGCAAATGCTCATCGGGATTGAGCCATCATCTTCATCTCCTGGCAAAACCATCCTGCTAGCCGTTCTTCCTCCCCAGTAAGACTATGGCTGATTCCTTGCTCTCCAAGCATCTCCACCAGCTAAGTAAGCTAATCTTACTTAAATTATTGTTGTTCAGAGAATGAGGGAGATAACAATCCTGACGACACGCATTTTGCCCCTGACATCAGGGAATTCGACGATAGGCCTTTCTAGTGTCTAACTTTAGTCGGTTGCTTATGGGTTATGGTAGCACACCGCTGGACCCTTTTGATTATTTACTTGTCTTCCGCTAGACTTTGCTCTTGATAATTATATTTATTTGGTCGGTCGATCATATGTTATAAACTTTATCTTGCATCATTTATACATATTGTTCTTTTGTTATAAATTAATTGTATACGATGTGTATGAATGTGATCATAATGGTTTGAATGTATGTACTAGACACTAATCATAAGACTAGCATGAAACATATACGATGATTTCAGATATTCGACACTCAGATCCCCACACTAGGTGCATCACATCCACTTCTGCGATCATCGCCAGAAATAAAAGTAGCTAACTACTAAACTACCAGCCGCAATAGTCCTTTTGGGTTGACTTCTCCAGTAAGCCAGACTGCCAATAAGATGGAATTCTCCTTAAGAACTTACGTAAGTAGAAAAATTCACTTCGATAGATTAACTAGTTGTACCCTGCGCGTTGCTGCAAGATTGATTGTGCATTAAAAACTCAATTCTTTATCAAAATATTATTAATAATTGATTTTATTATAGCAATTTAGTAATGAACAAAACGATTGTATTATGAAGTCAGCTAGGCTAATAAGAAATATTGTTTATTACATTGGGGTTACAGTAACTAGTCATCAACATCAACCCGTGCGTCCGCACAGGGCCATATCCTTTAAATATGCATAACTGGACTGTATCAAAGTGAATTTCTACGAGGGCTGACATGGTATGTTGTAAACACAGCTAAAGCATATACAAGAAATTGCAACAGTTTAAAGGGGTATCAAAGTGACTGGACTGTATCAAAGTGAATTTTTCTACTTATGTAAGTTTTTGATGAGAATTCCATCTTATTGGTAGTCTGGCTTACTTGAGAAGTCAACCCAAAAGGACTATTGCAGCTGGTAGTTAGTAGTTAGCTACTTTTATTTAAGGCGATGATCGCAGCCGTGGATGTGATGCACCTAGTGTGGGGATATGGGCGTCGAATATCCGAAATCATTGTATGTGTTCATACTAATTAGGAGTGAAAAATGGTAACGGATAATTCGTTTTATCCGATATTCGTATCCGAAAAAACGCGAATGTGGTAAGCAAAATCCGTATTAAAAAAATATTCGTATTCATATTTGAGAATATTCGTATCCGTATTTGAGAATATTCGCATTCGCATTCGTATTTGAGAATATCCGTATCCGTATTCATATTCGAGACTATTCGATTCATATTCGATCCGTTTCTAGAACCCATGAAAAATCCGTACGAATTTTGTGATTCAAAATTTAAATTTAGGTGGTTTAAACCGATAACTGGTAAAAAACCGATGAAAAATCGGCAAAACCGCTAAGAATCCATTTTATCCTATATTCGTATCCGAGAAAATCCGTATTCGAAAATATCCGTATTCGTATTCAAGAATATTCGTATCCGTAATTGAGAATATTCGAATTCATATTCGTTTTAAAAATATGGATTCGTATTCATATTTAAGACTATTCGATCGTATCCGATATGTTTCCTCCCCTAATACTAATCCCATGATCAGTGTCTAGTATACACATTCATAATATTATGATAACATCCATACACATTTGCTGGCGGGGCGATAGGCGCTTGCCGCCAGCAGCCTCGCCATGTGTCGCCTCGCCGGCGCTGCCGACCGCTCACCGGACAGCAGAAATACCATTTTTGCAAATACGATACGCATACGGCTAGTTTTGTAAATACTATATGCAACGGTGCTAAATCCGGCTTTGTCTCCCATGTCAGCACTCGTAGAAATTCACTTTGGTACAGTCCAGTTATACGCTCTCTCCATTTAGCAATATATACGAGCATACGCTCCCTCCATTTAGCAATATGCACAAGCATATACTTCCTCATTTTGCAATAAAAGTCCGTTATTGGTTCGTAGCCACAACTTGCCATACTTGAGTTTGCTGAGTTTGACTTTTGTAGGCTAATGTTTCGGTCATTGCCGCACTTTTGACGTGCCACATTTTTCAGTTCTGTGTCCCACATGTCATAGACATGAATCCTAGTTAAAATTGCCATACTTGTGGCTAAGAAATTATGCTCCACAAAAACTATGAGACATTTTGCCAAAAAAGTTGGTAAAATATGGTTTCCAACCAAAGAGGCCGTAAACTCAATATATACGAACACAGAGACTAAGGGGTTTTTGATTTGTCACGCTTAACCTTAGGTGTACCATAGTTTCTTAGACAGTTGTATGGTTCAGTGTCACAACTGTTGCTTGCAACCGTTTTTTAACTCTATAGCTCACGTGTCATATACTCAGTTTCTTAACTGACTTAATAGCTTAACTAACTTACAGCCATCATTTCGTTGGGCATACTTTTTATGACAAGCCAAACTTTGTCATAATTCTAGCTACGAAAAAGTCAATCAGTGGTCCTTTAACTCTTCAATTTATCTAATTTCCATCTCTCATTTATAAAACTAGGTGAAACTCATCCCTCAACTATCAAAGCCAAAGTATATCATGTCCCAATACTAGTTTTATGGGTGGTTTTAAATGACGTGGCCACCACATCATCAATTTTACCAAATCACCTGCCACATCATCAGTGTGATCCCACATGTCAGTCCTCCTCTTCCTTATCTCTATCTACTCTCTTCCTCCTCCCTCGACTTCTCTCGCACCTCTGGCATCCCCCACTATCCCTTCTACATGTTGCACCTTGTCCATCCTTTTAAGTCACGTCTCACATCCGTGTTCTTCTCCTCTTTATTCCCCCATCTACCTCATTCTCTCGTGCACTAAAGGCCAAGAAAAAGTGCGAGGAGCTCAAGCCCTTGTTCCGGCTGTCACCTCCATCAAGCCATTTCGATCGCTCCAGCAAGCGGCACACCACGCCACCATGTCCCCTGACTCTACCTCAACCTGTCGTTCCTTTCCCCTTACTCTATTTCTCCTCCTATCCATAGGAACCCTGGGAACACATTCATCTTCCTCCTCTCCAGCCAGGCCTGAATCGAATAACACCACCACACTAGATCCCCCTTCTCATTCCTTCCCCAAGTAAGTTAATTGCGTCATCTCATGTTTCCTATCACCATGAACCTAGTAGGTTAGCCAACCGAGCCTATAGTTCGCTATAGGGCCGCTTCCTCGGCTTGCCTTCATCCCTGGCAATGGCCATCGTAGCCTACTGTCGGCACTACTAAGATTGTCTCAAGGCGTAGATGCACGTGCCATACTATGTTTTAAGATTTAGCTATTGACATGCCCTCGTCATTGTAGCCATGGCCATCGCGCATAGCCACTCACCACCTATGAGCTACCATTGCCACCCGCACTATCGAGCTTGGCCTGAGCCACCATGCTCCTTCCTCCCTGTCATCCTACTCTAGTTCATCGCGGAGATGGTGAGGTGAAGACGACAGCTGACAACGAATCAGGCCCCAGCTTATCGGCACCAGAGAGGGAGGAGAGAAGGACGGGGGACAGAAACCGAGCAAAAGAGAGAGAATAGGAGGAAGAAGATGAAGAGAGTGAGCGAAAGATTTCTTTGATCACTGAACATGGGACCATTGCTATGGTGGACAAGAATTTATCACTTATGATCTTAGTCAGTGTCATTTCACCTAAAACCACATATAAAACCAGCTTCGGACATGAATTAACCTAATTTTGTTAGGTTAAAGGTGAATTCTACTCGTTATTAAAGATGAGGGATGAAAATTAGATGAACACAAAAATTGAGGAGCATGAACAGACTTTTTCCTTCAGCTGTTGGGCATGAACTACGCATTTGCGTTGGTCTGTATGCATGGTTTTCAAGAATTTTTTATGAATAATCTATTTTTTATTTGAAATAACAGAAATATACCTGTGCCAATATTTTTTACAGAAATAGGCTCCACTCGCCTAACCGTCGGGCGATTGGAGCCTATCGCCCAACGGCCAAGCGACAATAAAGTTGTCTATAAGCCGTTGGGCGACAGGTTCCAGTCGCCTGACAGTTGGGTGACTGGAGCTAGTCGCCCTATGGCTAGGCGACAACAACTTGCAGTCGCTCGGCTATGCAGCGACTGCAAGCAAGATGTAGTGTGGGTTAATCTATTTTGTGAATTTTATAGATTATGACTGGGAGATAATATGTTAGATTCATAATAAGAGTTTATGATCGTTGTATGTTATTGTAGTGCAAAAAAATTCGTGAAACTTTTTTTTAAGAATGATTGAACTTAGAATGATCGATAAGTATGAGGGTAAGTGATATTGCGATGTTACCGGGAATTCATACATGGAGGAAAACTTGTCTGCAAATATTGTTGGATGACTTGCTATGGGAATAATTGAATATGAAAATATGAGGAAATAAGCTTGTCTGAATTAAAATAGACTTCATAATATAGTTGGGAGTAACATGCCGTGTAGGGTTTAATTACATGCATAACATAGAGCATCATGTGTGACTAACCAACCCAACTACTCGTACGACCTACTGCATGGACTGGGGCTATTTTCCCTTCCTTGCGAGCTCGGTGTTGAACTCCTCAATGGCCTCTTTTGCCTTGGTCACCATTTCCCTCTTTTTTTCTCGCGCTCCCTCTCGCGAGCCTCGCGCTCCCTACGTGTGCACACCTCGAGATGAGTTTTCATCTCCCGTTGTATACGCTCGGTTTGCTCGTCCTTGCGGCGGTCCTCCTCCCAGATCTTGTAGGACTTTGTGATGTTCCACTCCTCGAAGTTGAGGCCCCACTGGTCCTCTGGGTGGATCTCAAAATCGATCCATTTGTGGTAAGCACATAGGGGTTTCGAGGACTGTGGATACACAGAAGAGGTTGTTAGTGCGTAATTTGAACGAGAAAAAGTAGGGAAAAAATAGTGCACCTGGTCCTTACCGGCTGCCGATAGGTGGCGGTGTCTAGACGGTGGCCGGGATAGTCACTGGAGTAGTTTACGCAACCTCAGTAATGCATACCTAGACTGAGGCGGTGCTTAGACTTGAAGAACTTGCATGGGTCCCAGCACAAATAATGGGGCGTCTCCCCCTCTGGTGGGTGTTGCGGCGAACGCTCGGTAGGAACATTTGGGATGGGTGAAAGCATCTAGGCCCCTAAAAATGGTTTTAGTAATTAATAAATTTGTGTGAATATGGGACTGACATGTTTATTAAGTGTTTAAAAGGCTTAGTCCATAAATTGATGATGAGATGCATACTAAAGATCAACTTGAAGATCAAAGTGGTTCAAGGCAAAGGTATATGTAGACTAGGATCCTTTTTATTTTTATTGTTCTTAGGAGAAAGGATAGAAGACCGGATTATGGGATAAATGTCGTACCATTAAGAGGGGTCACGGTGAGTAGCTTGATAGCATATTCTTGTGGCATTGGATCAATTTAGAATCATGCATTCATTGAAAACCAAAATTGATTGTCAAATCTATGCTCTGTCCAGAAAAACGGAAGTACCAGAGATTCCACTACGGAACTACCGTAGAGCGGTAGTACCGAGCCTCAAATGGTACTTCTAACGCTCGGAAGCTCCAAAAAACCAACCAGAGCTTTTCTGGACAAACGGAAGTACGAATGAACAAGGTCTTATCTACTTTACCCATCTCAAAACCATGACTCAACAGATAGGACTTAAGCCGCTCATACCAAGCTCTAGGAGCCTGCTTAAGTCCATACAATGCTTTAGAAAGCTTGTAGATATGGTTTGGGTATTTGGGGTTCTCGAAACCTGGAGGCTGTCTCACATAGACTTCTTCCTCAATAAAGCCATTGAGAAAGGCACTCTTGACATCCATCTGGTAAAGCTTGAAACCCTTAGAAGCCGCAAAAGCAAGCAGGATTCTAATGGCCTCAAGTCTAGACCCTCAACCTGGGAGAAGCCCTGAGCTACCAGTCTAGCCTTGTTTCGAATGACTACCCCATCCTCACTCTGCTTGTTCTTGAACACCCACTTAGTCCCAATGATATTGTGACCTCGAGGGGGCTCAACAAGCGACCAGACCTTGTTTCTCTCGAAATTCTCTAACTCCTCATGCATGGCATTGACCCAAGACTCATCAGAAAGGGCATGACTAACATCCTTGGGCTCAAAGGTGGCAACAAAAGCAGAATGGAGACAGAAATGTGACATGCCAGACTTTGAGCGAGTAACGCGCTCAAAAAGGTCTCTAATAATCTGCTCGGAAGGATGGTCTTTCTGAATATGTCGGGGAGGTCCAGGATGAGATGAAAAAGTGGTCTCTACCTCATGAGCTGACGAGGTAGGAACAGAGCCACTAGCTCCGGAGGAAGGAGAAGGCATGGGCTGATCACCTGGAGGTGCGGTGGAAGAAGGCACCTCGAGGGGAGGATGAGGAACTGGATCGGGTAGGCAACCCTCATCTCCATCGTCCTCATCATCCACAAAGATGGGCTCGGACTGCTCTAAAGAACCTGAGATATCAGGCCTAGTCCCCTGACTGGCCTCGTCGAAGGTCACCTCACAGGTCTCTACCATTTTACTAGACTCGCAGTTCCAGACCCTATATGCCCGCGAAGAAGTCGAGTAACCTAGAAAGATACCATCACAAGAACGTGACTCGAACTTGTCTAGGTTCCCGGACTTCAGAATGAAACACTTGGAACCGAAAACACGAAAATGCGAGACACTGGGCTTTCGCCCGTATCTCAACTCATAAGAAGTGCGATGCAAGTGTGCCCGAAGAAAAACTCTGTTCGAAATATGGCACACGGTTGCAAAGCCTCAGCCCAAAACTTCCTCGATGTAGAGTACTCATCGAGCATCGTCCTGGCCATCTCAACCAAGGTGCGGTTCTTCCTCTCCACGACGCCATTTTGCTGTGGGACGTGCGGAGAAGAGAACTGGTGCTCTACACCTGTCTCATCGCAGAACCTCTCAAAGTAGGAATTCTTGAACTCCGTGCCATTGTCACTACGGATCGCTCGTAAGGCACCCGGAAGCTCAACATAAAGCCTACTGAAAAGACCTCAGAAATGTGTAAACGTCTCATCCTTTGAGGCTAAGAAAAACACCCAAGAATACCTCGAGAAGTCATCGACCACGACAAGGACATACCACTTCCCTCCTGCTGACTGCACTCGAGCTGGTCCGACTATGTCCATATGGAGCAGCTGTCCCGGTGCATCGGTCATAGTCACTGTGACCGGAGGATGAGAAGCGGCAACCATCTTGCCGTGCCGGCATGAAGCGCAAACAAGATCCTTGACTATTTTGAGTTTCGGCAGACCACGAATGAGGTCGTGGCCGCTAACTCGGGTCAAATGGTCAAATCCTATATGACCAAGTCTCCTATTCCAGAAAGTCAAATCGCGGGACTCAGAAGCAACTAAACACCGGAGAGGATCACCAGAAGACTCAGAAAAATCAGCACGAAAGATCCTCCCGTAACGAGAAATCCCGCAAATCAGACTACCCGAAGAATCGAGAATTTTGCAAGCGTTTTTCTTAAAGCTCACCTCATAACCGTCATCGGTAAGCTGAGAGACTGAAAGCAAATTATATTGCAGCTTACTAACCAAGGCAACATCTCTCAAAAGAAAAGAATCATTAACGCGCACAGTACCTTTGGCGATGACGCGCCCAGACGAAGCGTCTCCGAAGGTGATCGTCTCATCACCTGGAGCGCGGGCTAGGGAAGAGAACCAACGGGAGTCTCCGGTCATGTGTCATGAACACCCGGAGTTTACAAGCCAAACCTCTCCCTTCCCAGCCTGGCGAACCTGAGTCAACAAGAGAGTAAACCTGGACCTCGTGTTGGTCTTAGGTGCACTCAAGGTCTGGGGCTGACCCTGAATACGCCTAAGAGCTACAACACGGTCTCTACGCGCAATCTTGATGCGCCTGAAGTATCGATCGATCAGATGTCCATCCTTCTGGCAGAAGGTGCAATGATACTTCACCTTCTGAGAGGTAGAAGTAGCATGATGAGGCTTCGCCCTCTGAGAGGCCGAAGCTGCAGGTGGAATCACCTTGCTGTCAGAAATCCCTTGGACAAACCCCGCTGATTTGAATTTAACTTCATCAGATCTGGGCTCAACCTCGATCACACCTCCTACTATGGGTCTGAGAATAGCAGGTGGATGCTTCCTAATGTCCTCATAGAAATCATATCCTAGACCCTAATTCAATTTGTAATTCTTGGACTAGTCTAGAATAAGATTCAGCTTCTTCTTGCCACCTACAAACCTCTCGAGAGTGTTCATAAGGTACTGACACTCCCGAAATAGAGAGGTGCAAGAAGAGCAGGGAGAAGAAGAGACAGTAGGAGGTAAGGGAACAAATGAAGAACCAATAGTAGAAGAGTGAATGGCTTGTGCATGCACAGCCGACTCAGAAGGAACCAATAGCAGTTTGGTTCACGTCGCTAAGCGTCTCAACCTTACCCTTGAGCTTCTCCCCCTTCTCAGCAATCACATTACAATCAGTTGATAGCTTCACTAGTTGATCCTTAGTTAGCTTCACACATTTTTCATTCAAAGCAACAAGTTCAAGTTTTAGTTTATCACAACTAATGCATGGTGAGCTAACAGGGTCCTTAGTCGCGAATTGAGCCATTTTCTTATTAGTGTCAATCATTTCTTGAAACTGTTTTGAGACAGATTCAAATTCAGCAGTTAACTTAGGACAGTTCAAACATGAAGCAATGGGCTCAAGAAGTGAAGCTTGCAGTTCAGCAATTTTATGATCCGCCCGTTTTAGGTTCATCTTCAGATTATTGCAATTTCACAAGTCTCGGGCAGATCGAGAAGCATGGTATATAGACCTCTAAAAGCATTGTCCTTATCCTCACATGAGGTGCAAGCAATAGTTTCAACAGAAGTAGATGAAACAGGAACTACCCTACTCATCTCAAGCTCAGCCAAGAGACTAATATTCTCCACCTTAACCATATCAAGTTCAGAGGACAGACTATCATGCGAGGTCCTTAGTTTCCCCATGTCACCCAACAGAGCACAACACGTATCACAATTATCACGGGAGGGAGCAGATGTAAGTGAAGTAAGCTCACGTGATGGTCTATCTACTTCCTTCTCTAACTCGGTATACCTAGCCCTAGCTCTAGCATGAAATCCACCTAGCTTAAGAAAAGCATGATTGAGCTGATCGTAGGTGGGGGATACCTCGTCGGAGTCGGAGTACAGCTCGCTGTCACTCAGTTTGCCCTCAAGGGCCATGAAGCACATGCCGGAGAAGTCGTCGCCGCCCTTGGGGTCTTGGTCACCCGTCCCGTCGTCGTCGCTCCATCCCTCCACCTCGCTGAGGTCGAGGTCGTCGAACGCGGTGAGGACGCGGTGGAACAGCTTCTTGGCTTTGCCAAGGTCGCGGAACTTTTTCTTTCCTTGGGCATGGACTAGAGGCTTCTTGTTGCGATTCTTGTCGGTGTAGTCGTTCTTGCCCTTCTCCAGCTTGGGGCAGTTTGCCCGAATGTGGTTGGGGCCACCACACTCGAAGCAAATCACAGGTCCTCCTCTCTTTCCGTCCCTCCTCTTGTAAGCATGGGAAAATCTCCGAGCTAGGAGGGCTAACTGCTCATCCGCAAGCTGCTCTAACTGATCATCAGTTATGTCACAGAGAGCAGCAAGGGAGAATCCGCAAGTCGACTCGGAAGAAGGTCCAGAAGTGGGATCGGTGACTAAGGCCATCGACTGCGACTTCGACTTGCGAGAGACAATGTCAATCTCGTGAGTCTTGAGGCGTGAGTACAACACATCAAGAGTCAAAGTTGAGAGGTCCGTGGTGTCCTTGATGGTAGTCACTTTCATCTCCTAAACACGCAAGTCGAGAGCCGCGAGCATCTGTCGAGCATTATCCGAGTCGGGGTATGTGAGACCGACCGCTCGGAGGTTGCTCAAGATCTTGTGAAAACGCGCAAAACACTCATCGAGGGACTCGCCAGCGAGCATTTCAAACTTGTTGTAATCTCGCTTGAACTGGTCCTGTCGAACTGTCTTGATCTGGGAGGTGCCCTCATGGTATGCATCGAGGGTCTCCCAGATGTCGAAAGCCGACGAAAGATGAGAGATGCGGTCGAACTCGCTTCGGCTCAACCCCTGGATTATGATGTTCCTTGCCTTAGCGTTTACCTCAACATCAGCCATGTTCCCGGTATTGATGTTCTCATCGGCAGGAACAGCATATCGCACCTTGACCTTCCGCCAGATGGCATATCCTTGAGCCTGGATGTAGGTCTCCATCCGGCTTTTCCAGAACGGATAATCGATGCCATCAAAAATCGGAGGCTTGGTGGAGTACTTATCTGTCGTCATAGCTCTAGAGACCGGTTAAGATCTATTGAAAAGAGCTAACCGGCTCTGATACAAATTGTTGGACCGAAATGGCGACAGAGGGGGGTGAATGTCGACTTTAAAAATTGCTCCCCCTAAGTACTCACGAAAAGTTTCCTCTCCAATAGCTATGAGGAGCTATGAAGTGGGAGAAATAAACTTCCAGGAACCTTAGAAGAGAAAATTTACCAGAAAGACAAATCAACGGAGAAGAACCCAAAACTGAGCGAGAGATCACTACTGCTCAACAGCCTGGCCGGTCAGACCGCCCAAGCTAGGCTGGTCAGACCGCTCGGCACAGGCCGGTCTGACCGCTTGGGGCCGGTCTGACCGCCATTGTCCACCCGGTCAGACCGCCTTTGAGTGGCCGGTCAGACCGGTCCTGCCCAGGCAACATCCTGACAGCATACTGAAAAATTCAGACAACTCCTCAAATCCTCACAGCAAGAAAAATAGCAACTTCCCTTTGGTTTTCTCAGCCCAGAAAGGTAGGATATCCATTCAAATAGCCAAGGGAACCTCTGGAACCAAGAAAGCTCAACTTAAAAACAAGAATTTGGGATTTGACCCAAAATCTGAAAATAACAGAGAGCAGCAACAAGAAATTAAATTCCCATTTGATCTTTGATCCTTTGGCCACGAAACTTTGAGGATAGCTATTTAATAGCCTCAGGACTTAGCTTGCCAAGTTTCATGCCATCTCATGAAGGGAATCACAATCTACATCAAAACCCTAGAAACATGAAACTTGAGACTCAAGAACAGAAAACAGGGAAATAAAGGATTCTTGCGATTCAATCGATTTGCTCTTGGAACTAGATGACCAAAGGGTCTAGAAATGCAATTCCATCATAGAGCAACCCATTTTGGCACTCCCCAGCAAGAATCAACAAGAAATCGAAAAACTCAAGAATCACTCAAAAGAGACATAGAATGAAAACAGAGAGCACGGGAGACAAACTCAGAGATTTCATTCATGGGAACAAAAAAATGCAGAGGAGTCCCGATACGTATGGACATTAGGACAAGGTTGTTTACATGGAATCTCAACTCATCCTCTCCTCTCCCCAAGCTCAAGAACATCAAGAACTCTACATGCTTCTGGGAGGGGCACAACATAGAGCTACGAGACACCTTCTGTCTCTCACACCAACTCTCCAACCACTAAAGCTCTAAAGCCAAAACCACCTCTCCAAAGGTCATTTTGACTAAAGCAAGCCCTACCAACCTCTCAAAACCCTAGAATTCATGCAGCCACAAGGAGGCACCTCCTCCTTATATAGCCTTGCCTAACGGGTCTCCAACCCGTTATGTTCGCTACGACCCGAACGGAACCGCCTCCACCTGTGCAGCTTTGCGTTTTTACCTAAATGCCCCTCCTGCACCTTCCGGGAAGCTTCCGCGTTCCTTGTCATCCAAGCCTCGCAACCACCTCGAGTCTCCGCCGTCTTCGACACATCCCGACCGTTCTGACCTCGACACCGCCCGTGCCTAGTCCGGTCACCTCGTGTCTCACCACGACTCCGCCTCGACGTCCTGCAGCCAACACAGACAAGAAACACATCAAATAGCACCGCTCGACACATGAAGGCATAAGTAGCATAAAAATGTCATACTTACCCATGATTAAGTCCAAACCTGTCGAATCAAGGAATAGACATCCTAATCCCATACGACCAAGTTTGACCAAGTCCGACCGAGCCCGATTGCACCTCGCAACGTCAAGATCCGAACCACCCAAATCAAACTCGACTTTCCAAAACCGATGTCAATTACTCATCATACACATGGAATGACCTCCACGTGGTCTCTCATAGGGCCCACAGCTTGATGGCATCCTGCAGCGATGCCTTGTCAGCAAATATTGAATGCAACCGAACCTCTGTCCCATGATACTCCCATGGTGATTCTTGCTCGTCATGTGCGGAAACACCCTCAGCATCAAACCGGTTCCATTCCAGCGAGACGGGAGCTTCATCCTCATCCAAAATGTTCTCGTCATCCTCCTGTATAGCTTCCTCTTCAGCCCAAGCCATCTAATCATCGTACTCCATCTGATGCACTATGTACTCCATATGCTCCCCTTCATCGGCTTATCCTGTTCCCTCACCATGGCATGACCATTCTCTTGCTCCTCCATGTACCACATCGACCTCGTCACGAGCATCTTCCTTCTCTTTGCCAATATGCGGGCCGCCCGAGCTACTCACACCTCCTGGATGATGGCCGTCCACATGGCCTTGCACAGCTTCTACTGGGCATGGTTACACAAGCATCACACACTCGTATCCATAGCGCCGGTACCCTTGCACAAACCCCTTCCACGCAACAGTGCACATTAATGTTCTCAACTCCCATCTGATGTCCATGGGAGATTGGCTCCAAATCCCTTATATGACGACGCTGCACACCTCGGGGTCCAATGAAAAACTGCGAGTAAGCCAATGCATCACATATGCAATTCGAGCATTCTCGTCGCCCGGGTGTACCAGAGCGGCTTGCGCAAAACCGCTAAAATCCACACCATTCGGACCTTCATGAACGGTTCCAATACCGTAATGCACTCTCAATGTAGTGGGTATCGGCATTGCTGATGTCTGCCTGTATATATTTTTAATTTTACAACTAGTCAAATCGCATCGCACACTGCGAAAGTACTGATGTACTATAATTCACATTTCACCAATCGTTCGTCTGTCGTAACCAACTATAGTAACCTCGTAGCATTAACTTCCTATCGGCAGACTACGCACCGACGCTGCTCTTTTCTCGTGACTCGAGCTGTCCCATACTGCACATATTCCTGATGGTTTCGACAATTTACATGGCATATCGATTTAAATGCCTATATACCAGTTACAATGGTACACATGTTTTTCCGACGTACTAACGACATTACATTCATTCGTAATTAATCATAAGTATTACCTATTATTTGTTTTTACAAAGCAAATTATGAAATTCTTACAAAACTATTGACTAAATTTTTAATAACTACAAATTTCTACAATTTCTACGCAACGTTGACTAAATTTTCTACAACTACAATTTTGTACACATGCCAATTTGCTAACGATGCTAACTTTGTACAACTATGTTCACTAAATTATACATAACTACAGGCTACTACGGCTGCTAATTTTCTAAAACTATATGGACTAAATTTTCTATATCAAAATTGAACTATTTTTATCTACATCTACAATTTTTTATTCATACTAACACTAAATAAACTATCTACTGCACATACAAAATTTAAAATACAACAAAAAATTACCTCACAAGATTCGCTTCTTCCTCTCCTCTCCTCCCTCTCCTCTTCTCCTCCCTCTCCTCTTCTCCTCTATTTTCTTTCCTCTCCTCCTCTCCTCCGCCGTCTCCTTTTCTCTTCTGTCCTCTCTTTTGCCACACGGTCCATTTATTTGCGCTTCTAGTCGCCTAACCCTTCGGTGACTAGAAACACAGTCGCCTAACTGATGGGCGACAGCAACTGCAGTCGCCTGATCGTTCGCCGACTGCAATTATTCGTCCGACAGCCAGCGGATTGCTTGCTTGTCGCATGGTCATTGGATGATAGGCTCCAATCGCCCGATGATTAGACGACTGGAGCCTATTTTTATAAAAAAATTTGGCAGAATATATTTCTGTTATTTCAAATAAAAAATAAATTATTCATTAAAAAATTTGATTTTCGACCGCCCATGACCCGCGCCGTCAGATTTCTTTTGTCAGCCACGCGATACTGGAAGGAAGCTGCTGTCCACCAGGATCTTATATGGCTATCTCTAAACGCGATACTGGAAGGAAGCTGCTGTCCACCAGGAATATGGCTATCTCTAAAGCCGAGATAGGAAACTATCGTTACAGAAGATCAAGCCATACCATGGCATTGAAGCCACACCGGAGTATTGAAAAGCACGTACAGTAGTGGGCCCGCTTGGTAAGTGGAAGCTAGGATCTTCTGCGCCATGCACCATTCACCCGATTCAAAAGCTTTCAGCGTGTTCTTTTGGACTTTTAGCTTTGGAATTTTCCAAAAATCAAAACAAATGGAACAATATTTTGATACAGATTCTTTAAACAGTTTTTGAAACCCAAAATTGTGTAGTTATCCACATCGGCATCTTCACTGTTCACTGTTGTCTTGAAATACTAGACCAAAATCATAAACTGCAATAAAAAAACATCTACTACAACTCAAAATAACAGAGTCTTACATGACCAAACTTATTTGTAGACAACTTTCAACTAGACAACTTTCACCCAAATTACTTTTAATTAGAGTACTCTCTACTGGACAATTTTAACTCAGAAATTCCCCAACTTCCTTACTAATGTTTTTATTCTTGAACCTTTAACTTCAATTTGAACTATCAACTCGAACCTTTGAAAATTAAAATTTAAAATTTTAGAAGAAAACAAAAAAAATACCTACAAAACATAGGCCATGGAGGATCCTAGGATGCTCACATCTCCCATGTGCGTCTGCATGCACGTTTGCATCGTGTGCATCATGGGATAAGTGTGAACGGCTATCACCGTTAAGGTCTTACTCGTTTCGGCTTAAACTTTTAACTTCTAATTTATTTTACACTATTTATAAATTTCAACTTTTTTCATACTTTTGGCTTTTTTTTGAGATTTTTTGCCGGTTTTTTTCTCGTATTTATTTGCATTATACATGATGGGTTAACATATTTTTTCTATTTTAAAATTTTTAAAATATAATTATGCTAAATAAGCCTCCGTTAGCTACAGTGTTTTTTTAGCCGGCTACAGTGCTTTTCAGCCAAAAGCCACTCAAAATAAGCTCTTCTAAACAGGGCTTTAGCTAATTTAATTATTTATTATAATATATTTTTTACTTACTATTTATTTTAATTTTTAAATATAGCAAATGAGTTTAAAAATTATAAAATTTTATGTGTAGCCTCCTCACAAAACGTGCTTAGCTATATAATTTTTTGGTAATTTTATCCGCTGTGAATATTGCTCAAAAATTCGTACGATTTTGATATTTGTAGGAGTTGTTACATATAGCAAATGAACTCTAAAAATTACAAAATTTTGTGGAAAGCCTCGCGACATAGTCATAATAATTGTGCAATTTTTTGAGAATTTTACATGCTCTGAATTTGCTATGTTAATTTATGTTAATTTAATCGTGAAATTAACGATGCTAAGACATCTTTTGCAGTTCATACATTATAAATATTTTTAGAAGTACATGTACACGGGATGCGATATGGCTCGCCCATCTTAGCCACTGCTATCTCGTTGCAGCGTCTGCCTCCTCGTACGTGGCCTTGTCTTTCGTTGAGCACGAGCATATCCCGTGGGGGTACGTCAGCTAATCCAGAGGTTGTGTCTCGGTTCAGAGAAGGTATGGAGACCGTTCTGTTTGCTCAGTAGCTAACGATGGTCTGGTAGGCTCAGGTACAACAGGCTGAGTCCAGTAAGGGTCGATGTCCTCCAGCTGAGACATGCCGAACTACGAGTCGCCAGCAATAATGTCGTGAACGAAAGACTCTAAAAATCCCCCTTGTGGTGCGAAGGAGCTCTCGCCTTGACCGTATGACATGGCAGCGAAGCCAGAGGAGCTCTACCCATTGAAGTCTCGAAACCCTTCGCATGGTGTGAACGCTGAGCTCTGCCCTACGTACTGATATGGGGTACCCGATCTTCACAATGTAGGATTAAGGATAACTTTGGATCTGTGCAACCTGATGAACCGATGACGCCAACCACTGCTAGAACAGCAGCCTGCGGCAAAAGAATTCGTCCAACCACACGCTCGTGATCCTATCTACCCAACCACGCAAGTAGACGTGCCGTCACTCCTGCAAACCACAAGGAATCACAAGAATAACGGGGTTGAGAACACCCAATCCCCTCTAGGCTGCATTCATATGCCAAACCCTAGGAAGAACAAGCGTATAGCTCTCTGAAAATAATAGATTGATTTCTATGGTCTGTCTAAAACTCACGAATACAAAAGTATTTAAAGACTCACATCCCTACGGTTCGGTTCCTATGGTAAATCCGAGCAGGACTTTGCTACGGCCAATGGATTGGGTTCGACCGATTGACTCAGTCGAACTCTAAGCAAGTAATAAAGTAAACACATTATCAAGTAAGAGACAACATCATGAATCAGCTCAACATGGAAAGTTTTGGTTCGACTAGAAAATGAAACATGTAGCCAACGCATGCGTCGTTGCCTTTGCTTGAAATTCCATCACGTGGCTTGGTCATGCATGCATTAACTCCTCTCTCTTCCATTACTTTCCAGAAAGGCAGCAACACTCAGTCCTTGTGGCATGTGGCATACACACGCAACACATAGATGCTTGCATGTATTTCTTTCATTTTATCGTTTGTCTTGATCCACATGCACATGCATGATTTTCTTGCTCGGCTGATTTCTTCTAGCTTTGGCATCCCAACGTCTCCTCATGCACAAACCTGAGACCAATTGAAATACTAGCATTAGGTAGTAGCCAGTTCTCATATAGATTAAAGCCAAATTTAATTAGGAGTGAGTTCACCTGTTGATTAATCTTTTTAGCTTGTGCTTTTGTAATCGGACCAATCGGGATGTCCCCATCACATATGCTGCAAACCCTAGCGCTGTGTACCGCTCTCTGGAAGCATCTAGGAGACCCGTATCGTCATCGGTGGACTCAATGTCACCCCCACATTGAATTGAAGGCTGCAAGATGAAACAGTTAGTCACAATAAATATTCCAAATGTACAATGTGAATCTCATATCTCCCAGATGTTCAGCGAAGATGAACGACGGGGAGCGATAATATGTGTTGGTGGTGCAGACGTCAAAAGTGATGCATCTTGATGATGGAAATGCAATAGGAGAACGCCATGATGTTAGTGTAGCGTAAGATCTAACAGGAAAACAAAACATAGGTTGTACGTAAGTTACATCCTCGTCGATATGACCTGCGGATGAATGGCGGCTAGTACTACGACGTCAGGCAGTCTCTGTAGATTACGATGGGCAACCGGACTCGCTAGGTCGCGACGACCTGGCAAGTGAGCATGGTGCCACCTCTGGGTGCCTGATGTGCACGGTGTAATCCGTTGAATGACCGCAGCTTAGGTTGTGCACTATTTTTTGGCCTGCTTTAGGATGTATTTCAAAGTATTCTGCATGGCCAGTGGTGTGTACAGGCTGGTGAGGGCATTCTTGGACGCGCTTGAGATGCGTTGCACCCGCTCCAACTGAAGTGACATACAAAATAGATTAGTAACGACCAGTATGAATTCCATAAATGAATCTCTCAGAAATTGCAACTGTCTTACGCTGTCATGCTGCCGCGAAGCGCTGTGGCGATCGATCGAGCGTTGTAGACTATCGTCGTGCGTGATCTGCTCGGGGCGATCTAGTGGACGAACGGTGAGTCTGCTGCATGACTGGGGTACGTACCACTCCAGGTAATCATCATACGTCTAGACGTCGTACCGACACTGCTCCATGATGACATCCAGGTGCACCTTGTCCGTCCATGAAGTGCTTCCAACTCCACAGCTGCAGGAGCACGTAGCACACACACAGGTTGGGGTTATCCGCAATGCCACGCTGGCAAGCGTCACACAACCCCCCATATGTGGCACATAGGATGGCTGATCCTCAACTATACTAAGGCATCGCCCCAAACTCTGCGTCAACTAAAGACTCGGTGAGGTGGATGAACTCGGCATTGCAAATATCACTGTGTGTGCCTGGAAACGTGCTCCAACCAAAGAGATGAAGTAGGTACGCGACGAGGTACATCCTGACAACCTCAAGTGGTGCATCCTGCGAGCACGCAATGAAATTCTTCAGCCAAGCGTTGGGGATGCCACGAGCACCCTCTGGGATAGGCAAACCAAACTGGTCCGCCAGCCTCTCCTTCCAGTCCGCTGGTGCAGGGGCTGGAACAAGTGCATCACCCCAGAGAGGGAGACTTGTTAAGAACGAGACGTCCTGTAGAGTGATCATCATCTCACCTTACCGAAAGTGGAATTGTGCATATCGGGCCTCCACCTGTCCACCAGCGCCGCGAGCAGGCTACCGTCGATGGTGAATTGGCGTCCAATGGAGACCAGCCTCGCAAAGGGCAACAAGCCCGTAGCCCGCAGGATTGGGACGAAGTGCTCATCCAGCTCCCAATGATCTCTCCCTCCCTGTACCTTGAAGCGCGAAGGGCCAATTGTGTCACTCGTCATCCATGAGTGGCACCGGTGGTTCTTATCGTAGAACTGCTCGAGAAGCTCCAGTAATGCCATACCTTTCAACAAATAGGATTGATCAAATTTTAGTGCGAAGATTGATAATGACAGTAAAATAATATAAGTTAGTGATTACATACGTGTAATTACATACGAATAATTCATTAATTTCCGACAATTGACTACCTGTCCAAAAAAATTACGAGTGATTGATTATCGTCGTCCTTAGCAATAAATTACTTACTACTAATTCATTACTTAACCATAACTAATTGCCACTACATTAATTACGACCGCTTATGGGTACCCTATGTACACAAAAAAATACACACTTTGTCTACATTACTACAACCAACTTACTTCATAATACAAACTACATTAATTATAACTAACTACAAAACACTAATTAACTACAACCTACTTACTTTGAAATACAAACTATATCAATTACGACTAACTAAATAATACTAATTAACTACGACTACAGGAATAACGTCGAAAACATACGATAAAAAATTACCTACCTTTCGGGAGAAGCAATCAACACTATCGCATCCTTAATAAGCTATGCAATAACTTCTCAAAATAATGAGCAATGCACTCTTAATTTCGAGCGACGACCGCGAGAGTGAGCTTCTGCAATGAGTGACTAAGATGAGCAATGACGAACTGCGTGAGGTTTGTATTTATGGCCGAGCGAAAAGGGAAAACGGTGAGCTCACCCCGCAAATTAAAGACTCCTTGTCAATAAGCAGCACTTCGGGCGAGGGGGGATAGCATGGTAACACTGACAAATGTGTAGACAAGGGAGTGGGCGAAGGGGGACGGTACGAACATAACGACATTAGTGCGGACGAGGAAGCGTGCGAGAGGGGACAACACGGATAAAGTGACAATTATGTGAAGGACATAGCGGGAAAGAAAAGATAGTAGTAACGGGTTGACATATGTGTGAAGAATAGAGGTCAGACATTGTAAAAGATGCCTTAGCATCATTAATTTCATGATTAAATTAACATAAATTAACGTGGCAAATTCAAAGCATATAAAATTCTCAAATAATTATACAATTACTACGTCTATGTCATGAGGCTTTCCACAAAATTTCATAATTTTGGAGCTCGTTTGCTATATATAATAACTCCTACAATTATCAAAATTGTATAAATTTTTTAGCAACATTCACAGTGAATAAAATTATCAAAAATTTACACAGCTAAGTACATTGTGTGAGAAGGTTGCACATAAAATTTTGTAATTTTTTGAGCTCATGTGCTATATTTAAAAATTTAAACAATTAATAAACAAAAAAATAAACTAGGGCAGGTAATTAAGCCTAGCCATCTTAATCACTTGCCGCCTGGTGGTGGAACGATAGGCCGCCTACTGTCTGGCCACCGGACGGCAGACGGCCTGTCGTCCATCCGCAGGACGGCATTGGCTATGCATCGGCCCAGGCCATGCTATTTTTGTAAATACAGTCCGAAATAGTGCCAACTATGCTAGAAACTTGTCCTAGATGGGTCAGTATAGTACCTGCAACACATAGGTTTTGATCCATGAATTTTTAGAGCAACCTCTCCTGGTTAGTGCAAAACACAAATAACACTAGAATGTACATCTAATCAGCAATTCCCATAGTAATAGAGGCTAATTTTAGATATTGATCAAATTCAATCCATTTCCTAAACCTTGGTCCCAAAACAATAAGGCTAAACCCAACTCTAACAGAAGATCGAACCAAATCCCCACAAATTTAGCAATACAAGGGGTTGAAAGATAATGAAAAATATAAATATAAGGTTTTGGTGATAATGATAAATGTAATTGTGAGACTAACCTTGTTTGTTAATTATGATATTACTTAGTCTCATATAGATGAAAAGGTGAAATAATTGAGGTATGTATTCGATATCTTTCTTATAATTTGGTTGTATTCCTCACATCCAAATATATGATTAAATGATAAATCTATATGTGAGACCAACATGCTTGTTTGAGTATATTATTGCTTAGTCTTATTTGGATGAAAATGTGAAAATCAAAGAGGTATGCATTCGACATCACATTCTTATAATCTTAGTGTATTCCTAGGATCCAAAATATAGATTGGACTCTACAAATAGTCTGAAATGAATGTGTGCATATATTTTTATTACATATACTTATATGCACACATTTAGGGGGAGTTCGAATTGCTAGTATAACTTGCCGTACTATTAAGAGGGGTCATGTCTTGTGGTTTGAGTCTCATCATAAGTTGATAGCTCAATCTTACTTGCTCTAGCTCTTTCTAGCATGATGCTATTATTTGCGAATGTGATTTGTAAATAGTTGAGGCTCATGTATTGAATCTTTTTAACATAGGAGTATAAATTGCGAATGTGTTTTTCATGTGTTTGAAGTCCATGTTTCCTACCCCTTGTGGTGTGAGGCTCATATTTGTAAATGTGTTTTGCAAATGGTTGAAGCTCATACACAATTCTTGTAATATGTGACTTAGATTTGCAAATGTGTTTTATAAACATGAATAGTCCGTGTATCTATATTTTGTGTCATAATTCGAAAAGTGTGCAAATGTGTTTTTTCATCTTGTTAGGAATCATGGTTAATCCTTGTGCACATGATACTATAGTTTGCAAATGTGTTTTGCAATATCTGTTGAAGTATCTACACTTGTCAGAAAATTTGGAATTACCGCTGTGTATATAGCGGTACTACTGGAAATCGGAAGTATCGGGATGTGTTACGCGGTACTACCAGCGAGCGGTCAGATTGGCATGTGTTGTGCGATTGGACTAGTGAGCAGAAGTACTGGCATGTGTTGCGTGGTACTACCAGCCGTCAGAAGTAACGTTTAATTCGTGGTATGTTTTTTTTCCAAAGATTTCTGTTCTAGGGATATTTCTTCTTCCTCGGATAATGGTAGTTCTGTTCTATGTGAGCGATACTACCATTGAGTGGAACTACCGGCCATATAACGGCAGTACTACCAATTTTGCCTGTAACGACTAGTTTTCTACCCATTGCAGAAGGGAGCAGAAGTACCGGACTTTTGCCTGCGGTACTTCCGAAAATCCTAATTTTTCAGGGGTTTGGCTCTAACGGCTAGTTTTCTTGTGTGGGGTATAAATACCCCCTTGTGGCCAGTTGGAGAGTGATCTTTAGCACTCCATTTCACTCTCTTGAGCTAGTGTGAGGTTCTCCTCTCAATTGTATATGCGTTGCACCTTGAGAGTAAGGAGAAGAAATCTAGATTGTATGTGTTGCATCTAGAGGTTGGTTTAGTATCCACTTGAGCTTATACATTCGTTGCATGTGGTGAGAGTCAAGCGAAGGGCTTGACTTATTACTCTTAGAGGTTGCCGATCCCTAGACGGCATTGGAGACGTCGTGCGCGGTGATCTTCTCAAAGAAGGTTGTGAGAAGACTCGTTGAATTGTGAAAGTTGGAGCTCACCTACTTAGAGAGGGAAAGAGATACCACTAGTGGATTTGAGTTGGTTGGCTTGCTTTGCGGAGCAGGTCCAATTAGTTTGAGTTACCTCAACGTGGACTAGGGGAGACCGACAAGTCTCTGAGCACCACGGTAAAAAGTACTGTGTCAATTGTGGTTTATTTTCTTGTACTTAATTTACATTCAAGAAATTTACATTTATAGAATTAAATTGATTGCTTGTCATCCTAGGATTGCAAACCTTTGGCATAGACTTAGGGTGTTGATGCATTTAGGTGAATCTGGTTGATTTAGGATTTATTTGTGCTAAACCAAATTGATTTAAACTTCTGCATTATATACTTAGTTTAGCCAAATAAAATTTTAGAGAACTGAAATTAAAAGAAATAACTATTCACTCCCCTCTAGTCAGCCTCCTTGATCTTACAGGGGTGAAATCTACCACTTGGCGTAGGCCTTGAGCTTGAGGGCGGACGGCTGTACTGCTGTGCAAGGCCCCTTAGTAGCAATCTTGTAGAGGCTATACAGCCTCAGTGCGCCTCCTCGGGGACGCTAGTGCCAAAGATAGCAGAGGCGACAGTTGAACTCCTTGTCAAGCTCTAGACTCTTTACACCCTCCCAGTCATTGTTGATGTCACTGTCGCTGGCGTCGCCGTGGCCATGTCGGGAGGGAGGTGGTGGGGCATCAGGGGTATGGGCAAACCAGGGGAGGATAGGGCACAGTGGTGTGGTAGACGGGCCTGAGGTGGAGACCAAAACCTCGGCGCCGACGGCGTGAGAGAGGAGGAGGATTAGGGATCAGGGATGGAGTTCATGATTGGGGAATGGGGAATTGAATCGAACGGGAGGCTACATCATACGGGGATGTCATGCAGACATGCACTTATATGCATGCGACTGGGCCAACTGGGCCACTGCGCCTTCCTGGGTCGGCGACACGGGATGGCCGCACGAGCCTAATGAGCCGTATAAGTGGCTCGAAGCTCATCTCGTTTTTGTTGCTAGCTAAATAATAGGCACGGTTCGACTTGAAAATTCACGAGCCCGAGCTGAGTCGACTCGAGCTCGTTACTAGTCAAGCTGGCTCGCGAGCCTCGAGCTATTTTTCCTACCCTAAACCCGGCGCTTTGATACCAACTAATGCGGGGGAGTGTGCTCGATCTTCACAGCGTAGGATTAGAGATAACAGGACCGCAACCAGATGAACAATACCATCAACCACCGTCTCTACTATGGCAATTTGTGACACTCAATTCACCCACGCACACACTTTGATCCCTTTGTCTACTCGCTTACATGGAGTAAACATATTTTTGCAATCCACGAGACAATTAGAAAAATGGCTGAGACAAGAACTTTTAGATAATTTCTAATTTTATAGGGTGAAATTAATCTCACACAAACCTTATAATGAGAGTGTTTAATTTCTGAAAATTTCTATCTTGCGTTACTCGCACAGCTCGCAAAGCGGTGCTAGTGTGCAGTGTCCTCGCCACAGTAACGGTGCTACAGTGAGCTACAGTACATATTGCAGAGTTTCCTACGCTACAGTACTTGACGTTTCGATACATACATGTCGACTACAGTTCTTTTGGTGGGGAAACACATTTTGGATTTGTCCTACTTGAGCGACGAGAAAGATAAGTACTTGGCATATGATCTTCGGAGTTTTTTTTACATTGTTCTCTCTGACTTTCAAGTCAACATCGGTGTCAATCTAAGTAGATGTAATATGTATGCTTTAGGTAGTAACTAATTCTTAATATTATCATTATTAGGGAAGAATCTAATAACTTTTAATTTGGCTCAATAACTCTTTTCAAGAAATCTATACCTTGAATAAAAAAGTGTAAAACATCTTAAACTTGAAAACACAAAGCATAATATAATATTTAAAAGAATATTTATAGCTAAAATTTTAAAAGTTTGGCTATCGTATCTCAAAACGACACAAATGAATACATGCATTCAAACATTTGAAACTTTGCCTATTGAGTTAAATATTTAGATTTGATATATATAAAATTATACTTGCTGACTCATCTTGAAAAATACTTTTATAATATTATAATTTTTATTAGATTTTATAAATATATTGTAATAAAAATTAATGATCACCAATACGTTTTTACGTTTTTGATCGATATCCTTTTGTGAACCGGAGTACTACATTTATTGCAAGCAGCTGAGCTGCTTGCCTATAAATACAAGCAACATCCTGCAGCTAGCTATCCAACCGAGTACACAGCTAGTCTGCTTCAGCTAGCTTAGCTGGGCAGTGTAAATAACGTTGCCATGGCCAGGGATGCTGCTGCGGTAGCAGAGTGTTTCAGGGACAAGAGCATCCTAATCACCGGATCAACTGGGTTTATTGGGAAAAGTATGCACCTGTGCATGCACCTCTGTCTCCTTAATTTTGTCTGATAATACATTAACAGTTTCCCTCTTCTGTAAACACATTCTATGATACATATCGATTTGTCGTGCAGCCTGTACTGTTTCAACTTCAAAGTATATATGTCTTGATTGCAAATATATAATGCAGTGCTCGTGGAGAAAATATTGAGAGTTCAGCCGGACGTGAAGAAGCTTTACTTGCTCGTGCGAGCGCCTGATGCTGCAAGGGCGCAACAGCGTGTATCAACTGAGGTCATACCTGCTAATTCCTTTCTGGCCACTGTTCTGGTCTGTTCTGGAACGGCACTTTTGCGTTTTAAACCTTTATATACAGGCTACACGTAGAGTTGGGTATTGGGCCATACTGCCGGCATGGCATCAGGCTCACCGTATTTTGGGCTGTGTCGTGCCGATCCGTCTCACCTTCGATCAGATCTAGACACAGTCTAAAGCCCGTCATGTCTACTCAAGTTTAGTCTGAAGTAACTATAGACAACGAAGATGATAGTGGTGGTGACTACCATCTTCATTTTTTTATAACCGTGTTGTTAAAAACTAGTTAAAATTGAATTAATTACGTAAAAACATCAACATGTAAAGACATAAATATTTTAGAAGAAAACTAAATTTTTTAATATTTTAAAAAAATATGATATCACAATCTTATTAAAATCTTCAATTTTATATTTGGGATCCTCGAGCAGGAACCTGACCGAGGCACGGTGCAGCACATGATGACATATGGCCCCGCTTGTTTCAGCTTGTGCTTCTGGCTTATTTTTCACTATTCAACAATTTCGTCCTTTTTTTGGTGTTTTGACTTTTTGTCGGTTCTATTTTTTCTCATATTCGTCTATATTGTCCGTGATAGGCTAATCTATTTTTTCTATTTTTAATTTTTTTAAAATTTAATTACGTCAAATAAATCATCATTAGCTACAGTGCTTTTAGCTAGCTTTAGTAAATTTTAGCTAAAAATCACTCAAAATAAGCCTTTTGAGCAGGGGATAACCACACTGCCTAACCTGTCATCCGAGTACATGACCACGAGACATGACTACTCGAGTGAGTCACCGAGTCCAAGCCAATGTGGCGTGATAACTAGACATGACTACTCGAGTATGTATTCATCAGTAGCAGTGTAGGCTGTAGTAGTCGGCAGTCGACGCTTCACGTCAGAACTCGCAGTAGGCAGCAAAGCATCACGCCATGATCATTCCTAGACTCATAGGCGCGGCGACACGCCGCGTCAGTCACCGGGTGCATCGAAGTAAAATGAACGATAATTCATGAGGAGTTTTTTAAAAAAATCTAGGGCACATGTGTATTTTCGGAAAAGCCAAAGGACTTTTTCGCAAAAATTCAAGGGCCTGTACGTAACTAAACGAGGACCCGTACGTAATTTAGAAAACCGCGGGGCGCCATCCTGTAGATTGGAGGGGCGTTTTCAGGGGGAAAAGCGTAAAAACAACTGGCAGGGGCCTATTCGCGAGGAAAAAGGACCTCTTTGCGAGGAAAAAGGACCTGTATGTAATTTTCCGAAAACACGAGGAAACTCCCTCCCTCGGCCGTACCGAAATCCCCCGCCACGCGCCGGCCGGAGCGCGCGGGCGGGGGGACGTGGCCGAGCGCCCGGGCGGGGAATCCCCCAGGTATAATGGGTTTAGTACTAGCCTCATAGGCGCGGCGACACGCCGCGCCAGCCACCGTGTGTACCGAAGTAAAAGAGGCGATAATTTGTGAGGAGTTTTTTAAAAAAATCGAGGGCACATGCGTATTTTCGAAAAAGCTAAAGGGTTTTTCGTAAAAATTCAAAGACCTGTACGTCACTAAACGAGGACCCGTACGTAATTCTAAAAACCGCGGGGCGCTATCCTGCAAATTGGAGGGGTGTTTTCAGAAAAAATCGCCGCAAAAAAATTGCTAGGGACCTTTTCGCGAGGAAAAAGGACCCCTTTGCGAGGTAAAAGGACCTGTACGTAATTTCCAGGAAATACAAGGAAAATACCTCCTCCGGCCGTACGGGAATTGGGCGGCCACGCGCCGGCGCGAGCGCGCGCAGGGGCGACGCGGCCACCCTCTCCGCGCGCGGAAGCCGCGAGGCGTAATAGGGGTAGTATTTCACCGGTTCACCCACCACACCACAGACACAGAGGCACCGGCGACCGCATTATCGCTGCTCAGGTGCAGGGCCCTGCACTTAGCGCCGTGCAGGTCCCCAAAATTCAAAAAAAATCTGAAATTTTTAAAAAATACTTAAAAATGTTCGAAAAATTGTAAAAAGTACTTTTTGTAAAAATAATTTTATTAAAAAGTATTTTTAAGTACTGAAAAAAATACTTTTTAATAAAAGTAAAAATAAAAAAATTAAGTACTTAAAAAACACTTTTATACTTAAAAAATACTTTTTACTTTTTTCCCCAGATTTTTAAGTATTTTTTTGAATTTTGGGGGACACGTGTCCCCCTCCTGGGCAACCATGCCATGTCAGAGTTTTCACAAAAAGGTCTTTGAGATTTCTGAAATGACGCAGTGGTCTTCGGTTTTTTAAAAAGATCTCTGCTACGTTATTTTTTACCGAAAACCTCCCACTTCACCGAATTTACACACAGATCATCCGCATTTTCATTAAAGAGGGCCATCCTTTTGCTGGGTAGCACCTCACGGTTTTCACGAAATTACGCACAGGTCTTTGATTTTATGCAGAAAAACATTTCACTCTCTCCAAAAATACATATAGGTCCTCGCTTTTTTAGATAATCCTCTCTTACAAATTTTTGTCTCTTTTACTTCCATGCTAGCTGGCACCGCGCTGCTAGTAAACCAGAGGCACCGTATAGACCGGACTACCGGATAGGGGTGAAAATGGATTGGATAGTTTCCAACTGATCCGGATGAAAACGAATACGGATTGTGTTGAATCGGATTTTCTTCGGATAATTCTCGGATCGAAAACAAATACGGATTTTTTTGTCGGAAACGAATACGAATACAGTAGACATGATATCCGGCGAATACGAATACGGATACGGATTATCCTGGTAATACAGATCCGGATATCCAAGATTTCAGCCCAACATTGCCTAGCTCAAGCCAGCCTCTCTCATCTCCTTTGCCACCAGCCCACTAGCAAATATTTAAGTTTATTAAAAATAAATTTAGTATTGTCCGTAGATTAAAATTTGTACCGATTAAATTGATGTACTGCCGTTTAAACCATTTTGATACACATTTAAATTCTTAATTAATTTATTAGTCACGTGTAAATGGCAGAAATCCATTAAGAATTATTTAGGACTTTAGAAAAAATAACTGTCGTTTGAAGATTTAAAATATGTACAATGGTATGACTATTGTGGATAAAAATACTATGCTTATTTAGATTTCATTAATGTTTTGATAAGACAAACTATTTATGTGTTTTCATTGATTTTAGATGTATAATTTAAGGGGTTTTCATGTTCCGATAAATATTCGTGATCGGATTCGTTTCGATTCGTATTCGCTCCGTATCTATATTCGATATTACTCATATTTATATTTGTATCTAAAGTATCCGTATTCGTATTCTTATCTATGAAAAAATATAAAAATAAATATAATAAATACATTATCTATATGTATTTGATCCGTTTGAACGCACAGAGGGCACAGACCATACGGCCATACCATTCCTCCTTCCCCTCAACCTCAAGCCACCCATCTCTCTCTCTCTCTCTCTCTCTCTCTCTCTCTCAGAGCTATCAGCAATTCAGCATCACCAAGCTTCCTTCCCACAATCCCACCTTGTATTCTCCTCCCGGGCATACACAGACACGGGCATGGGCCATGGGCGTCCAAGAAGAGTCCGGCACGCCGCCCGGCGCGATGGCGACGGCGCCGGCGCTCACCCTTGCGGCGGTCGTAGTCAAGGCCTCAAGGAGAAGCGCAGCAAGCGGCGCCGCGTCGCGGTTGTGAGGTGATGACGAGGCCGAGTCGTCGTCCGCCACGACGGAGGGCTCCACGTCGCGGTCCGGCGCCGACGAGGCCGCGTTGGGGTCTATGGCGCCGCCGGCGAGTTCGTGTACGAGTGCAAGACGTGCAACAAGTGCTTCCGGTCCTTCCAAGCGCACAAGATTTGTGTTAGATTTCAGAAGCCACTGTGCCGGCCGTGCTCGTTGTGTCAGGCCGGCCCGAGCACGGCACGCTACGCCGGGCCGTGATGTGCGATAGGCCAGTTTTCTAGGCCCGGCACAGCCCACCGTTCGTGCCGTGCCGTGTTTGAGCTGTGCCGGGCTGGGGCTGGCACGGAAAAGCCTGCCCTGACTTCCACCTCTAGCTACACGCAACTAGGTATCAAATCATCTCTGAAAAAAAGTTATCAAATTATATGCTAATATGACCTGAAGATCGCACGAAAGAGTATCATATAAATACTTCCGTTGACCTTTCCTGTACTCAGCTACAGCGCTGCAGGTTTGATTGTTTTTTTGGCCTGAAGGGACTTGATGAATAGAACGATCGTATGCACCATTTAATTGCTTCCGAATAATTAATGGGTTGAGACCACGTAATTACTTCTCCGATCATAAAAGAAAGTTGTTCTAAAATAAATACAGTTAAAATGTATCAATTTTAATCAAAGATATTATCTAAAATATATAGTTTAGACGTTTGGAAATGGTATAAGAAAATTTGTCATAAAAATACTTTCGAAACATTACACTTTTGTAACTTTTTTTTGAAAATATGATGACAAAATTTAGCGGTCCAAATGATATCTTGGTGCCTTTAAAATGTCAAAATCGACTTTCTTTTGTGACGAAAGTAAGACATGATCAACTCATTGAAACAGTGTGATATATTTATGTACACCCTCCTGTTTTTGTATGATGTTTTAGAATCCGTGCGGCAAAATTTTCTAATGGAAATATGGACATCAGTATGTTTATATATGTGCAAACTATATCAATAGATTTGTCTTTGAACGTTATTTTGTAGTTTTATACTTTTATTAATTTACAGTAGCATAACTTTCAAAGTCATGCCTTGGAGAATGTGAAAAATCAATGATGTTATTTAAAAAAGAACTAGTGGTGTATACATATACATACAAGTTTGTCAGCATCACGATCCTGAATCGGAAGTTCTTTAGCACGATTATTAATCGTAGGGTCGATGTAGAATCTAAGATTCTATTTGATTCTACCAAAGAAATATATAAATATATATATAAATATATATATATATATATATATATATATATATATATATATATATATATATATATATATATATATATATATATATATTTTAACATTACTACATTTAGAAAACTATACTTTAAGAACGTTTGTTTTATAAAATGTAGTGCAAACGAAAGATTATTTGTTATTTATGGAAATTATATTGTACATGAAGAAATAATAAGTAAACGTTTACAATTAAAGGGACATGTGCAAGTAATTATTTATAATAAATCACTAGAGTCGGTAGATTCGGGTAAGATCGTGTGAAACTTTTGATCATGAACTTACAATTTTTTTATTAGAATTATAATAATATTAAGATTCTACTAAATTAAGACTCTACTTATAGGATCAGAATGATTCAGTCCATCTTGGTCGTAGAATTGTATGACTAGAATCGAGATTTTGTGCGTGCGTATATAGGGGTGTGTGCGTGCGCGCACGGCTTGGTAGGTAATGCCTCAAAAATAGATGTTGTCTTGCCAAGTTCGGTTTTGTTTTGTAAATACTCTTGTTAGTTTGGTGTTCCGGGCAACAGTTTTATTTTCACCATATTTCTATTAACTGTTTATTACTAGTGGTGCTAGAGAGAGGTAAAATATATATATATATAGATATGTGCAGCTTGTTATGATACCACACAAAATAAATATTATATTTTTGTGATAAAAATAATATTATTTGACAGATTAAGTTGTGCACGCAATTAGTTGTCACCTAATTTGCATCTTTGTAATCCGTCCAATCAACTAATATGCAAGGGATTATTGAGTAATTAAAATTATTTCATGTTTGATCAGATAGTAGGAAAGGACCTCTTCAATGTTTTGAGAGAGAAGTATGGAGCTGGTTTCCACACTTTTATTGAAGAAAAGGTAGTCCCATTAGCTGGAGATGTCGTAGACAAGCATTTTGGACTTCAGAGCTCACTAGCCAAGGAATTGTCAGAAAAGATCAATGTCATCTTCAATGTAGCCGCTACAACCAATTTCTATGATAGGTAGTCATATGTATCGTTCATTCATTTGCTTACAATATATTCATGCGAGATTAGCTATTTATCCAATTGCAAGTGAATTATATATATATTGACCAACTGGTCATGCAGGTACGATATTGCCTTAACATCCAATGTCCTAGGAGTCAAACATGTATGTGAATTTGCAAAGGACTGTCCTAATCTCAATATGCTTCTTCATGTTTCCACTGGTACGTATCATAGTTTGCCTATTCTTTAACTATTAGATTCCGGGTTTAATCACAATGTACATGTATATATATTCATTTAAGCAGCTTACGTAGCTGGAGAGCAAGAAGGACTATTATTGGAGAGACCATTCCAGATTGGCGAGACACTGAAGAGTGGCACGTTCTTAGACATCGAAGCCGAGTTCCAGATGGTTGACAACATCAAGATGGAGCTGGCCCTTGATCATGGTAGATTGGATGATCAGCTAGAGAAGACTAGCATGAAGGAACTTGGCATGAACAGGTTCGAAAATATGTTCGAAGAAAACATACACATGCATACACTACCAGAAAAATCTGTTTTTTTTCTGGCAGTCTCACACCCTATTAAGAAAAGCCTGAAAACCACCATGAAAACATTTGGTGACAAACATTGCACCACTGCAGACATGCACACTTGTTACATGTCTGCCAATACCATGGATTGATGCAATTAATATATGAGTTGAATTGTGTATATGTTTTACTTGTTGAAGAGCAAAGCATTTTGGGTGGCCAAATAGTTATGTCTTCACCAAAGCCATGGGAGAGATGTTGCTTGGGCAGTTGAGAGGAGACCTTCCTGTTGTAATAGTTCGGCCAACCATGGTGACCAGCATAATTCATGATCCATTACCAGGATGGATAGAGGGAACCAGGTAGCTAACATAAATTCATACATGACCACATGATTAGCTCTAAAGTCAGCTAACTAGCATAAACTAATATTATGCTTTGCATGTAGGACAATTGACGCAGTAATTGCTGCCTATGGCAAGCAGGCTTTTTCATGTTTCATAGGTGGAGATAATGTCGTAATAGATGTGGTATGATATTAACTGATATACATAAAAATGATTATATTTGTGGCCATATATTCATGCATTCATGTTTTTTTGGGGGTATGTAGATTCCAGGAGACATGGTGGTCAATGCTATGATGGTAGCCATGGTCGCTCACTGGAATCAGCATGCACAAACAGTCTACCATGTGAGCTCGTCCCTTCGGAATCCATTTTCTATTTCTAGACTGCCACCGTTGTGCTACCGCTACTTTTCTGCTAATCCTCAATTAGGAAATAATGGAAAGGCCATTCAGTACAAAAGGCCGTTCTTGTTCAACAAATACGCGTACTTTTCTGTCTACGTGTTCCTAATGTATAAGATCCCCTTGGAGGTTAGAGTCCTTGCACTATTTCTTGATAAACTCATTAGTTATTACTACATTGTAATATATTACCATGACAAGCAGATGCTGAATATGGTGAGTCTGCTGTTCGGAGGGTCGTTTTCAGAAGTTTACAGTAGGCACAAACGAAGCTACAGATTCGCAATGCTTATGGCCAAGTTATACGCACCATATTGCTTCTTTAAAGGACGGTAAGGTTCATTTTCTTTTTGCTACTTGTGTAATGATATAATTTTGACTTTATAATACTTTGATTTGGTACTTACAAATGGTTTTGATTAGCTCAAAAATATTTTTTGTTCTTTAGTTATATTTATAAAAAATGATAGGAGAATTTACATCATGTTTACTGTTAGTTTTATTTACTGCTAATTCCAATTTTGGTTCCCTTTTTCTCTTCTTCAAGATTTGATGACTCGAACGTCGAAAAGTTGAGGGCTGCAATGAGGGCAAACAACAACGTCAATTTGTTTGACTTTGATCCTAGGTCCATTGACTGGGATATGTATTTCAACAACATCCACATTCCTGGTCTCCTAAAGTATGGCAAGAAAAAATAAGATTGAAGCATACATATGCAACAAAAATAAGTTTGTTTGAGACAATCAAACTACAAGTTTAACTAATTTACTATAGGAAGTGGTATTAAGTGTTTAATCTACATGCATCTTTAATGTCAAGGGAAAAACTTGGGAGTTTCATGTGAAAGATGCATGTTGTTGTTGTCATTGTCGTGTTTGTCATCGCCATTGTTGTTGTATTTTGCAATAATGATGATCAATAAAAACATGTCAAGGCAAATTAGTCTGAATCAAGTTATCTTCCCTGTTTGCATTTGTCTCTGCTACACAATACTATCCCTAAACTCCAAATGCGACCTATAAGCAAGGCACTACATTGTGCCAGTTTGGCAGTACATTGTGCTTAAGAATTATTACACATTTAGCGTGATATGAAAAAGTTGCCAGCTTGCTTGATAAAATAAATAAATGGAAGCTTAAGAATTATTGCGCATTTAATGTGATATTGAAAAGTTGCCAGCTTGCTTGATAAAAAAAAATAAATAAATGGAAGCTTTGGCGATAGTGTTTAGAAATTTAGGGAATTTCAGAAACCCACAGCCCTGGTACTTCTACACATCAGAGTTATTAAAACTCACCCCGGTCTGCTCGCGCGAGAGCGTTTCGCGCGCCCGGGGAGGCCTGAGCGCGTCGACACGTGGCGAACGCGGCAACGGGAGGGAGCGCGCGCGTCGGCTGGTGGCCCCGCTGTTTTTGAGCCCACACGTAGTGAGAGCGCGCGCTGAGAGTGAGCGTAGGCGTGTTTCGTGTGGGAGCGCGCACGGAGCAGGATGAGGCGCTGGTCGGGCGTGCCGTTCATGTGAGAGCTTTTTACCCCCTGTCTCTGGCCGGTTGTCCCGCTATTGTTTGGGTCCACACACAGCGATAGAGCGCACGGGCCGTCTGGGGAGAGGAAACGTCGGTTTGACTGGCGCGGGGGTCATCTGGGGGAGGGAGTGCCCGCGGGGCATCCGAGGCGCCTCTCGCGCTCAACGGGAGGGAGCGCGCGCGTCGCGTGAGGCGAGGCGTCGTTCGGCCCGCGTTTAGCCCCTGTCTCTGGCCGGTGGTCCTGCTGTTTTTTGAGCCCACACGCAGTGAGAGCGCGCGCTGAGAGTGAGCGTAGGCGTTCGTGTGGGAGCGCGCCGAGGCACCGGTCGGGCGCGCCGTTCACGCGATAGCTTTTTACCCCTGTCTCTGGCCGGTGGTCCCGCAATTGTTTGGGCCCACACACAGCGATAGAGCGCAGGGCCGTCTGGGGAGAGGAAACGTCGGTTTGACTGGCACGGGGGTCATCTGGGGGAGGGAGCACCCGCGGGGCATCCGAGGCGCCTCTCGGGTGGAGCGGTGCACGCGAGAGGTTTTCACACCCTTCACTGGCCGGTGGTCCCGTTGTTGTTTTGGGCCCACACGTACTGAGTGAGCGTGCGGAGGGGAGCGTGTGCGGCCTTTGCGCGGGAGCGCGCGCGGAGAAAGCGGGGCGTCGCTCGGGCGTAGCGTTCACGCGAACCGTTTTACCCACTGCCACTGGCCGGTGGTCCCATTGTTGTTTGAGCCCACACGCAGCGAGAGCGCACGCTGAGAGGGAGCATACGCGTCCTTCATGTGCGACCGCGCACGGAGGAGGCGAGGAGCCGAGGCGCCGGTCGGGCGTAGCGGTCACGCGAGAGTTTTTTACCCCTGTCTCTGGCCGGTGGTCCCTCTGTTGTTTGGACCCACAAACAGCGAGAGAGCGCGCGCGGCCGTCTGGGAGAGGGAGCGTACGCGGAGCAGGCGAGAGGGCTTCGCGCGGCGACACGTGGCGAGCACTACACCGCAACTTTGGCTGGCGCGGGGGGGGGGGGGGGGGGGGGGGTCATCTGGGGAGAGGGAGCGCTCGCGGAGCATCCGAGGCGCCGCTCGAGTGTAGCGGTCCACGCAAGACCATTCCACCCAAACCTCCGGCCGATGGCCCCGCTTTTGTATGAACCCACACGCAGCGAGTGGTTGTGAGGAGGCGGGCTGTATCACCCTCGGAGCGGACGGAGCTGGTAGATGCATTGGTAACCCGTGCCTCCTCTGCACCGATAGCAGGTTCATCTTCCTCGAGGCTCATCCGTCGTATCGGAACAGTGCCAGCGGTGCTACTCCCTCGTCATACGAGCGTGAGCAGCCGCTCTTCCCTACCTATGGCCGCTCTGTCCCGTCGGAACAGTGCACACGCGGCGCTACTCTCTCGCCGTACGGGCGTGTGCGGCCGCTCTTCCCTACCTATGGCCGCTCTGTCCCGTCGGAACAGTGCACAGACGCCCGTGCATCCCGTCGCGCAGAGCGCACGCGACCATCGCTCTCTCTCTTCCAACCGGATGAGCAGATAAGTAGATTCTTTCCTTCCCCTCCCTTTTCCAGATCTTTGCGAGACCTGCTGTTTTACCTTAGTTCTGCGTCCACGATGGCCTAGGTGAATTGTTGACCTTGCCGGGCCTTCTCCGTCTCTAAGTCCTGTGCTTGTGTCCATGCGGTTTAGTAGTTCTTTTAGGTTGCCCTCGTTTTTTTGTTTATACGGTCCTCTGTCTTGTTTGGGTGGTGGCGGCAGGCAAGAGCCTTTTCGTATTTTGGGTTTTGTTGTTCTTGCAATACACACTGCTAACTTTGTGGTTTTAGCATTCGGTTCCTAAATTTCTGATATTTTTATGTTCTCTATATTTAGCTTTTTCATGTTTTTTTCTTGCCTTTGGTGTTTTTCTTGGGAAAACCTGGCCGGTTGCCCCGCTGTTGTTTGAGTCCACACGCAGCGAGAGAGCGCGTTGCGAGGGAACGTACGCGGCCTTCGTGCGGGACCGCTCGTGGAGCAGGCGAGGAGGCGAGGCGCCGCTCGGGCGTAGCGGTCACGCGGGAGCTTTTTACCCCCGTCTCTGGCCGGTGGTCCCGCTGTTGTTTAGCCCCACACACAGCGAGAGAGTGCGTGTTGGCCTTGCCGGGGCTTCTCCGTCTCTAAGTCCTGTGCTTGTGTCCATGCGGTTTGGTATTTTTTTAGGTTGCCCTCGATTTCTTGTTTGTGCAGTGCTCTGTCTTGGTTGGGTGGTGGTAGCAGGCAAACGCCTTTTCGTGTTTTGGGTTTTGTTGTTTTTGCAATGCATACTACTAGCCTCGTGGTTTTAAGATCGCTTCCTAAATTTCTGATTTTTTATGCTCTCTACATTTAGCTTTTTGCTGATTTTTTCCTTGCCTTCGGTGTTCTTCTTGGGAAAATCTATTATTCTCTTCTTGTGATTTTTTTGTACTCGTGCCTAAACGCTGATGCGAACTGCAGGTTATTTGTTGGTGATATAAGCTGGACTTTGCTTTTGCCGATGGTAAAGGTGGACTAATGGTAGAGACTAAAGGCTCATAGTACATATTCAGGACCCCTTGGCCACGGCAACCGTAAGAAGAAATTTAAGGTTTTAGTCTTGAGAATTAATGCTTTGTATTTAACTAACCCGGATGCTTTGATTTGGTGTTCCAGGTTTAAGAACAGGTTGCGTTGAGCTTAGCATAGAGATCCCTGGTTTCCTGATTGCGCCTCTGCTGAGTCGAAGGTAATATGTTTGCTTGTGTCCTGGATTGTTGGACCGAAATGGCGACAGAGGGGGGGGGGGTGAATGTCGCTTTCTAAAATTAAATTCGCCCCTCAAGTATCCACACTTATGCTTCTTCTCCAATAGCTATGGAAGCTATGAAGATAGAAGATATGCACTACTGGAAAACACAGCAACAAGGGCAAACCAGATCCGGAAAGAAGCAGTCGAGAAAAATAAATTCAAAGCAAGTCAGACTGCAAGCGGTAGTACCGCTGAGACGAGCGGTAGTACCGCTGGGCGGTAGTACCGCTATGCCGAGCGGTAGTACCTTTTACCGGAGACGTTCGGACCGTCCGAACGTTTCATCGCTCCGATCGGACTGGTCTGAACAAGAGCGGTAGTACCGCTGAGCCGAGTGGTAGTACCTCTCCAGGAGTGGTAGTACCGCACGAAGAATTTCAGCAACCCGAGAGCAGAACTGAAAAGACCGAAGTTTGGGTATAACTTCAGATCTTCGAAAAACCCAAAACAAAATGGATTTCTTCCACCCTTTTTGTCCCAGAGCAACACAACTATATTCCAAATAGAATGGAGGCTCTTGGGAACAAAGAAATCAACTCTAAAAACAAGAATTTCAGATTATTGAGAAATCTGAAATTCTTACCCTAGCAAACCCAAAAATCAAATTACTCCCTAACCGTTGATCCTTTGGCTATGAAACTTTGAGGATGGCTATTAGATAGCCTCTGGACTCTCCACACCAAATTTCAAGCCATCTCAACAAGGGAATCAAGAACAGCACCAAACCCTAGAAATGCCAAACAAGAACAGGGGAGGCTCAAAACTAAAATCTGAAATTAAAATGAGGTTAGCTCATGGGAAATCGATCAAATGATCTTGAGGCATCCTCTCATCATAGAGCAACCCATTTTGGCACTCCCCAGCAAGCAAGAACCCAAAACGATGAAAATCAAGAAATCACCAAAATGGAAAACAAAGAACAGAGAGGTGCACGGGAAACAAACTTCTGGGATTTCATTCATTGAAGCAAATGGAATACAGATACATCCCGATACCACTGGACATTAGGACAAGAAAGTGATTACAAGACTCTCAATCACTCATCTCCCTCTCCATCTCAAGAACTCCACACTACATGATTGAGAAGAGGAGACATACTCAGACTCTCAAGGAACCAACGAAGGGGACACAGAGGGAACACAACTCTGCCTCCACCAACAACTCTCAACCACTAAAGCCCAAAGCCAAAGCAAACTCTAAAGCCTATTTTGACTAAAGGAAACCCTAAAATTCCTTGAAGTGTTCAAGTGGGCATGCAGCCCCTCACATGTATTTATAGCCTACGGCTAACGGGTCTCCGCCCCGTTACACCCGCTAAGTCCAACGGAGCCCGCTCCCGCTTGTGCAGCCTTGCGAAATTCCCGATTCGCCCCTCCTGCACCTTCCGGGAAGCTTTCGCGCTCCTTGTCGCCCACGACTCGCAACCACATCGAATCTCCGCCGTCTTCGACACATCCGACCGTTCTGACCTCAACGCCACCCGCGTCTAGTCCGGTCACCTCGTGTCTCACTACGACTCCGCTTCAACATCCTGCAGTCACACATACAAGAAACACATCAAATAGCACCGCTCGATACATGAAAGCGTAAATAGCATCATACTTACCACAAATGAAGTCCAAACCTGTCGAATCATCATAATACGCATCCTAAGCACCTTGACTAGGTTTGACCAAGGCCGACCGAGCCCGTTGCACTACGCAACGACATGGTCCAACCAACCAACTCAAACTCGACTTCCCTAAACCAATGTCAATTACTCATCATACACATGGGATGACCTCCACATGGTCTTTCAATCTCCCCCTTGATGAGAATATTGACAAACCCAGAAAAAACAAGAAGTTGAGTTTGAAGAGTCCAACATGGTCCAAAGAAGGATAGAGAAGCTAATGACCATGTCGACAGAAGGAACACTAGAGCAACTCAAGAAAGAGCAAATTGTTCTCTAAAGCTCTAAAATGTTCCCAACAGACTTTTTCTCCTCTATTCTCCCCCTTTGGCAATAAACACATCAAGGAGGCAAAAGAGAGAATATGACATGACATTTGGATGAAATGGCTGAAGTTTATTTATTCTAAGCATTTAGAGCCATGAGAATTATCCAAGATGACCATAATGTAATACACCAAGCCATAACTTAATAAAAGGCTATCTAGATCATGACAAGATATGTATATCCTAGCTAAAACACATAGATGACAATCTGAAATATAGTGCAATTTGTGAGCAAGTCAAGTCATCAATGAACAAAGTCTAGCTAGAGACATCCAAGGATGATGTAGGCCATGTCAATAAGCTAAGCGGAACCGAGAAGCTAATATTGAGTCAATTAGAGTGTTATATGCTCAAGAATGAAACATTGGTTCAAGTACTTGATTCTTTTTGAAGCATAAGCACATTGAGCACAAATGACATATTTTTACTTTAGAAATCACATTATTGTTTCCAACCACATTTTTGTTTAGTCATGTGCTAGACCTCAAGCCTTATGCGACCACTCCAAGCAATGAGCTTAAGAAGATAGTCTAGGTCATCCAAAACTCCCTCTGAGTTCATGCCTAGTGCAATGGCAAGCCGTCTCATGAGAAAGAATTGGTGAGATCAGTTTTTTCGCACAAAAGAGTTCTTTTTGCTTTTTTTAACATGTTGTACTAACTCATGCATCATTAAGAGACTAAAATAGCTCAATCTAAGGCTCAATAGAGATTCAACGTTCAACTCAGCCTATTTGACATGGCATGAATCATAAAAGGATAGCTCAAGAAAGACTAATCTCGAGTGCTAACATGACAAGTTTTAGTTCAATTTGAGCAAGTTTAATTAACTTATCATGGCAAAAGCTAGTCTACACATATGAAGTTATGATAAATCTAGCAAATAAGCACAAGTCATGGCAAGGTAAAGCATTGTAAGTATGTCATAACAGGATAATAATCAAGGCTCAATGCAGTTATGTTACAATGCAGAATGCAATGCAGAAAATCCAGCTCCCCCTCAACATGAGATGCAACTTTTAGTTCAAGTTGAGTTATGTCAATATTAAGCTCCAAAAGCTCCCAAATGAACTCCCCCTGAACCAAAGCGATAAAATCGAGAAGCTGGCAAGAAAAACAAACAGGCAGTCCTTAAAGCATAGATAAGACATAGAGGATACTATGGCTCAGACTGACGCTCATGTACACCATGTGACTCTAGGACTATTAGACCAGTAATCAACCTTACTAGGGAGCAAACACGTACCCCGTCTACCCAAGGGTGGCCCGACCCTTGCTAGAACCTAAAAGCAGTGAGTGGGCTCAACCTAGTGAGAGAAGAGAAGCGGCTAATAGAGTAGGACCCTAGGTCACAAGATGAGAGGAAGACATCTAAGCAACTAGACTAGAGAAACACTCTAACCTATGCTAGAAGGACTAACCCAATGCACCCAATGCAATGCAACAGAAAGGAGTAAGAGCATAATCAATATAGTAAAGCAGTAAAACACAAACGCCCCCTCACAACAGTCCATAGGGACAGACCACCCCAAGCTCTCCCCGCAGAGCTGAAAACCTCGAACTATCCAAAGGCTTGGTGAAGATATCAGCCAACTGGTGGTCACTCTCCACAAACTAGAGCACGATGTCACCCTTCTCTACATGGTCTCTAAGGAAGTGATAGCGAATATCGATATGCTTGGTCCGAGAATGCTGCACTGGGTTCTTAGCAATATTAATCGCAGAAGTGTTATCACAAAGGAGTGGAACACTATCTATGACTAACCCAAAGTCCCGCAGGGTCGAGGTCATCCAAAGCACCTGGCTACAGCAACTGGCTGCAGCAACGTACTCAGCCTCTGCGGTGGACTGGGCAACACCGGACTGTTTCCTCGAAGACCAGGAAACGAGAGAAGTGCCAATGAACTGGCAAGTGCCCGAAGTGCTCTTCCTATCTATCCTACAGCCAGCAAAGTCTGCGTCCGAAAAGGCTCTCAAGGAAAGATAGGATGAGGAAGAGTACCAGATACCATAGTCAATGGTAGCTCCAAGGTACCGAAAGATGCGTTTCACCGCCTGACGGTGAGATACGCGAGGAAAAGCCTGAAAACGAGCACACAGACACACGGAGAAGTGTATGTCTGGTCTCGAGGCAGTGAGGTAAAGAAGGGAGTCGATCATACTTCTGTACTCTTTCTGATCAACTGGCTCGCCATCCTCATCTGGGTCAAGATAGGCTGTAGAAGCCATCGGAGTTGACACCGGCTTACCATCACTCATGTCGAAGCGTCTCAGAATGTCACGAGTGTACTTGCCTTGATGCAAGAATGTACCCTCCCGAGTCTGCTTGATTTGGAAGCCAAGGAAGAAGGTCAACTCACCCATCATGCTCATCTCAAACTCGGTGCTCATGACATCTGAGAACTGTGAAACCAGAGCATGGGAAGAGCCGCCAAAGATAATGCCATCGACATAGATCTGGACGAGCAGAAGGTCATTGCCAGGCCTACGGATAAACAAGGTCTTATCTACTTTACCCATTTCAAACCCATGACTCAACAAGTAGGACTTAAGCCTCTCATACCAAGCTCTGGGGCCTGCTTAAGTCCATACAACGCTTTGGAAAGCTTGAAGACATGGTTTGGGTATTTGGGGTTTTCGAAACCTGGAGGCTGTCTGACGTAGACTTCTTCCTCAATGACTCCATTAAGGAAGGCACTCTTGACGTCCATCTGGTAAAGCTTGAAACCCTTAGAAGCTGCGAAGGCAAGCATGATTCTAATGGCCTCAAGTCGAGCTACAGGGGCAAAGGTCTCCTCGAAATCTAGACCCTCAACCTGGGAGAACCCCTGAGCTACCAGTCTAGCCTTGTTTCGAATAACCAAACCATCCTCACTCTGCATGTTCTTGAACACTCACTTAGTCCCAATGATATTGTGACCTCGTGGGGGCTCGACAAAAGACCAGACCTTGTTTCTCTCGAAGTTTTCTAGCTCCTCATGCATGGCATTGACCCAAGACTCATCAGATAAAGCATGGGAAACATCTTTGGGCTCAAAAGAGGCGACAGGCAGAATGGAGACAGAATTGAGACATGCTAGATTTTGAACGAGTGACTCGCTCAAACAGGTCTCCAATAATCTGCTCAGAAGGATGAGCTTTTTGGATGTGCCGAGGAGGTCCTGGGTGAGAGGAAGAAGTGGCCTCTACCTCATGAGCTGAAGAGGTAGGAACAGAGCCACTAGCTCCAGAAGAAGCAGAAGACATGGGCTGATCACCTGGAGGTGCGGTGGAAGACAGCACCTCAAGGGGTGGATGAGGGACTGGATCGGGCAGACAACCCTCATCTCCATCATCCTCATCATCCACAAAGATGGTCTCAGACTGCTCTAAAGAACCCGAGATATCAGGCCTAGTCCCCGGACTGGCCTCGTCGAAGGTCACCTCACAGGTCTCTACCAACTTACTAGACTCGCAGTTCCAAACCCGATAAGCCCGCGAAGAAGTCGAGTAGCCTAGAAAGATCCCATCACAAGAACGTGACTCGAACTTGTCTAGGTTCCCGGACTTCAAAATAAAGCACTTGCAACCAAACACACGAAAGTGAGAGACACTGGGCTTTCGCCCATATCTCAGCTCATAAGAAGTGCGGTGCAAGTGTGCCCTCAGAAAAACTCGATTTGAGACATGGCACGCGGTGGCTATAGCCTCAGCCCAAAACTTCCGCGGTGTAGAGTACTCATCAAGCATCGTCCTGGCCATCTCTTCGGTGTAGAGTGCACGCAAGAGGTTTTCACACCCTTCACTGGCCGGTGGTCCCGCTGTTGTTTTGGGCCCACAGGTACTGAGTGAGCGTGCGGAGGGGAGTGTGTGCGGCCTTTGCGCGGGAGCGTGCGTGGAGAAAGCGGGGCGTCGCTCGGGCGTAGCGTTCACGCGAACCGTTTTACCCACTGCCACTGGCCGGTGGTCCCATTGTTGTTTGAGCCCACACGCAGCGAGAGCGCGCGCTGAGAGGGAGCGTACGCGTCCTTCATGTGCGACCGCGCGCGGAGGAGGCGAGGAGCTGAGGCGCCGGTCGGGCGTAGCGGTCACGTGAGAGTTTTTTACCCCTGTCTCTGGCCGGTGGTCCCTCTGTTGTTTGGACCCACAAACAGCGAGAGAGCGCGCGCGGCCGTCTGGGGAGAGGGAGCGTACGCGGAGCAGGCGAGAGGGCTTCGCGCGGCGACGCGTGGCGAGCACTACACCGCAACTTTGGCTGGCGGGGCGGGGGGTCATCTGGGGAGAGGGAGCGCTCGCAGAGCATCCGAGGCGCCGCTCGGGTGTAGCGGTCCACGCGAGACCATTCCACCCAAACCTCCGCCGGTGGCCCCGCTTTTGTATGAACCCACACGCAGCGAGTGGTTGTGAGGAGGCGGGCTGTATCACCCTCGGAGCGGACGGAGCTGGTAGATGCATTGGTAACCCGTGCCTCCTCTGCACCGATAGCAGGTTCATCTTCCTCGAGGCTCATCCGTCGTATCGGAACAGTGCCAGCGGTGCTACTCCCTCGTCATACGAGCGTGAGCAGCCGCTCTTCCCTACCTATGGCCGCTCTGTCCCGTCGGAACAGTGCACAGGCGGCGCTACTCTCTCGCCGTACGGGCGTGTGCGGCCGCTCTTCCCTACCTATGGCCGCTCTGTCCCGTCGGAACAGTGCACAGACGCCCGTGCATCCCGTCGCGCAGAGCGCACGCGGCCATCGCTCTCTCTCTTCCAACCGGATGAGCAGATAAGTAGATTCTTTCCTTCCCCTCCCTTTTCCAGATCTTTGCGAGACCTGCTGTTTTACCTTAGTTCTGCGTCCACGATGGCCTAGGTGAATTGTTGACCTTGCCGGGCCTTCTCCGTCTCTAAGTCCTGTGCTTGTGTCCATGCGGTTTAGTAGTTCTTTTAGGTTGCCCTCGTTTTTTTGTTTATACGGTCCTCTGTCTTGTTTGGGTGGTGGCGGCAGGCAAGAGCCTTTTCGTATTTTGGGTTTTGTTGTTCTTGCAATACACACTGCTAACTTTGTGGTTTTAGCATTCGGTTCCTAAATTTCTGATATTTTTATGTTCTCTATATTTAGCTTTTTCATGTTTTTTTCTTGCCTTCGGTGTTTTTCTTGGGAAAACCTGGCCGGTTGCCCCGCTGTTGTTTGAGCCCATATGAGGGGAAGGGGGAGGAGCGGCTTGAAGAGGGGAGGGGGAAGGGACGGCTAGAAGAGGGAAGGGGCAGCTAAGGGGAGTCAGCCCCAGGTGTCACTAGAAGAACAATTTGGGATGTTAATTCTTCCTCCCTTAATAGAATTCGACCTCGAATTCTATAACTACCAATACTGCTCAAAGAACGGTAAGACAAAATTTAACATCCAAACATAACTTCTACAAACAATTCTGGATACTTATCGTGCATCCAGGACTCCAACTTCCATGTCCCTTCCCGCTCGGTTTGTTATGAGAGCACGGTACCTTAACATACTTCAACGTCTTATTCCTCAAAACCTTCTCAGACTCATCCAAAATCCGCATAGGTCATGACTTGAATGTAAGATTTTGCTCAATGATTAAAGGCTCTAGAGGAATCTCATGCTCCGGATCTCTTAAGTACTTCCTCAACATGGAAACATGGAATATGCTATGCACCCCACTCATGGATTCCGGAAGGTGCATGATGTAAGCTAGTTTACCAATTCGGTCCAAAATCTAAAACGATCTAATGTACCTTGGACTAAGTTTCCCCTTTGTGCCAAAATGATCCATCGTCGTCGCTCCACCCCTCCACCTCGCTGAGGTCGAGGTCGTCGAAAGCGGTGAGGATGCGGTGGAAGAGCCTCTTGGCTTTGCCAAGGTTGCGGAACTTCTTCTTGCCTTGTGCGTGAACTGGAGGCTTCTTGTTGCGGTTCTTGTCGGTGTAGTCGTTCTTGCCCGAACCGCCGTAGTCGTTCTTGCCCTTCTCCAGTTTGGGCCAGTTTGCCCGAATGTGGTTGGGGCCACCACACTCGAAGCAAATCACGGGTCCTCCTCTCTTCCGTCCCTCCTCTTGTAAGCATGAGAAAATCTCCGAGCTAGGAGGGCTAGCTGCTCATCCGCAAGCTGCTCTAACTGATCATCAGTTATGTCACAGAGAGCAGCAAGGGAGAATCCACCAAGCGAATCAGAAGAAGAAAGACCAGAAGCCGAACTGGGATCAGTGACTAGAGCCATCGACTGTGACTTCGACTTGCGAGAGACAATGTCAATCTCGTGAGTCTTGAGGCGCGAGTACAGCGCATCAAGAGTCAAAGTCGAGAGGTCCGTGATGTCCTTGATGGTAGTCACCTTCATCTCCCAAACACGAAGGTCGAGTGCAGCAAGCATCTGACGAGCGTTGTCCGAGTCGGGGGTATGTGAGACCGACCGCTCGGAGGTTGCTCAAGATCTTGTGGAAACGCGCAAAACACTCATCAAGGGACTCGCCAGCGAGCATTTCAAACTTGTTGTAATCTCGCTTGAACTGGTCCTGTCGCACCGTCTTTATTTGGGTGGTGCCCTCATGGTAAGCATCGAGGGTCTCCCAAATATCGAAGGCGGACGAAAGATGAGATATGCGGTCAAACTCGCTACAACTCAACCCCTGGATTATGATGTTCCTTGCCTTTGCATTCGCCTCAACAACAGGCATGTTTCCAGCGTTGATGTTTTCATCGGCAGGAACATCATATCGTACTTTGACCTTACGCCAGATGGCGTAGCCCTGAGCCTAGATGTAGGTCTCCATCCGACTCTTCCAGAAGGGATAGTCAATCCCATCGAAGATCGGGGGCTTGGTCGAGTACTTGTCCGTCGCCATGGCTCACAGACCGGTTAAGATCTATAGATGAGAGCTAACCAGCTCTGATACCAATTGTTGGACTGAAATGGCGACAAAGGGGGGGGTGAATGGCGCTCTCAAAAATTAAATTCGCCCCTCAAGAATCCACACTTATGCTTCTTCTCCAATAGCTATGGAAGCTATGAAGAAAGAAGATAGTCACTACTGGAAGACACAGCAACAAGGCTAAACCAGATCCAGAAAGAAACAGCCAAGAAAAATAATTTCAGAGCAGGTCTGACTGCAAGCGGTAGTACCGCTGAGACGAGCGGTAGTACCGCTGGGCGGTAGTACCGCTGAGCCGAGCGGTAGTACTGCTGAGCAGTAGTACCTCTCGAGGAGCGGTAGTACCGCACGACAGCAAACAGAGCAGGCTGACTGAAGTTCTGAAACTTCAGATTTTTGGCTAAATCAAGGAAACGAAAGGAAAACTTCTGATCTTTTCAGAGGGAGACATCAAGGGACTATTCTAAATACCTTTAGGGCCTCAAACAACATGGGAACTAAGCAAGAACACAAGAAATTCAGAGATTAGCCAATAACTTGAAAAATACAGAGAGCTACCCAAAAACTCAAATTCCCATCTAACCATTGATCCTTTGGCCACGAAATTTTGAGGATAGCTAATTAATAGCCATAAGACTCTGCATGCCAAGTTTCACCTTTTCTCATGAAGGGGAACACGAAAATCATCAAAACCCTAGAAGAGGAAATGAAGAACAGAGAAGTCCCAAACATGAAATCTGGGATTAAATGAAGTTTGCTCTTGGGAAAGTTGATCAAATGATCTTGAGGTATCATCCCAACATAGAGCAACCCATTTTGGGCCTTCCCAGCAAGAAAGAACTTCAAATAACAAAAAGAGGAAAATCACCCAAAAATGGAGAAACGAAGAACAGAACAGGGAGCACGGGAGAAAACTTCATATTTTCATTCATTGAAGCAAAAAGGAATACAGAGGAGTCCCGATACCACTAGACATTAGAACAAAGAAGATTACAAGCTCCTCAATCCATCCTCTCCCTCTCCCAATCTCTAGAACTACCTCACTACATGCTCTGGAGAGGAGATAAACACACCACAGAGAAGAGCTACGGGAGACAACCAGGGAACAGAAACTACAGAGCTCTGCCTCTCCCAACAACTCCTCACCAACTAAAGCCTAAAGCCAAAGCAAACTCTCAAAGCCTCTTTTGACTCTAGCAAACCCTAACTCTCTCCCAAAGCCATAAAATCCATGAGGAGGCATGCAACCACTCCCTCCTATTTATAGCCCTTGGCTAACGGGTCTCCACCCTGTTACGCCCGCTAAATCCAACGGAGCCCGCTCCCGCCTGTGCAGCTTTGCGTTTTTACCGAAATGCCCCTCCTGCACCTTCCGGGAAGCTTCCGCACTCCTTGTCGTCCAAGCCTCGCAACCACCTCGAGTCTCCGCCGTCTTCGACACATCCCGACCGTTCTGACCTCAACGCCACCTGCGTCTAGTCCGGTCACCTCGTGTCTCACCACGACTCTGCCTCGACGTCCTGCAGCCAACACAGACAAGAAACACATCAAATAGCACCGCTCGACACATGAAAGCATAAATATCATAAAAACCATCATACTTACCCATGATGAAGTCCAAACCTGTCGAAACAACAGAATATGCATCCTAAACACATTGACCAGGTTTGACCAAGTCCGACCGAGCCCGTTGCACCACGCAACGTCAAGGTCCGAACCACCCAAATCAAACTCGACTTTCCTAAACCGATGTCAATTACTCATTATACACATGGGATGACCTCCATATGGTCTCTCACAACGGGGTTCAGCTAGCTTGCTAAGTGGATCCGCATCAATCTGCCTCAACCCAACCTCTACTGACCTACAAGCGGTGCCCCATTTCGCCAGGTTTGGTTGTCACAGCTGCTCCTGTTAGCCCTGCTCCAGCTGGGCAGCTTATCCCCACCATGTAATATTCTCACGCCAGGCTACCTATTGGGCCATCTGGGCCGTCGTCCGTCCCTTTACTAGTTTAGCCCATCGAGCCCACAGCTAATGGGCCAAGAGGCCTTTCAATACTCCCTCTTGGGCTGCAGTTTGGTGTGCATTATAACTTTTCAAACTTGCAGGCTTCACCTACCACGTGCTCCACAGTCCTGCCAGCTTCCAGCGCTTTGAAGCAGGCCATTTCTTGCCTCCCCACACCACTGCTCTCCCTTTAGTCCTACCGCCGCTGCCAACCCAAGGCATGCAGCTCGATCAAGGTCTCGTGTCAAAGCAAGTACCTAGCTGCTAAATCGACCAGAGGACTTGACTCGGTCAAACAAGCGCAACAAAGACTCATGGTCAATCTGGGTATTTCCAAATCTGAAGACCAAGTTGATGATAATGTGGTCAAAGCATATGCCGCCCTCTTCGATCATCCTTTACCCCCGAAGCATATCGCAGCCCTTGCGGCCCTCTTCAACCTCAACCCGCCGTCCGTCGCGAAGGTCCTAGCGCAAGACCCAGAGGACACCCCAAATGCGGCCACCTGATTGGCGCTGCAGCCCCAGCCAAGGATTTGGCGTTGCTAGTTGTTGACCTCAACACAATGTTAAATTGTAAAACTCTAGTTTGGAATGTGCGCAGCCTAAACTCGCCTGCATGCAGGAATTTGGTCAGGGACATGATGAATGACTATGACCCGGATGTTGTTTGTATCCAAGAAACTAAGTTGGACACTGTTCCGGCACAAAACAATTTTCCTAGATGAGCTTCGTGCTTAAAAATCTCCTAGATGAGCTTCTTGTTGTTCGCGCTTCTTGCCAAGGCCCTTGGCTCATCACAGGAGACTTTAATATGATCCTCGCGGCTTCAGACAAAAATAACCCGAACCTCCACAGAAGGCTCATGGGAAAGTTTCAATGTTCATCGATGACCTCGAGCTCAAAGAACTCCACTTGCATGGTCGTCGCTTCACCTGGAACAACGAACATGGCACCCCAACCCTTATCAAAATGGACAGAGCCTTCGTTTCAATTGATTGGGAAGAGCTACACCCAGACGCATTCATGCAGGCTCAATCCACGATAATCTCAGACCATTGCCTGCTGCTTATTTCCACCCATACCATGTTCTTCGCCAAAGGCCGGTTTCACTTTGAGTCTTTCTAGGCTAGGCAAGAAGGGTTTCTTGACGTGGTTAAGCAAGCATGGGTTTCTGACACAAATATCTCTGACCCCCTAAACCGTCTTCAGGCACTCCTCAAAAACATAGCTCGCACTCTTGAGAGCTGGGGACAAAAACGCTTCGAAGACATCAAGATGCAACTCTTGATGGCTAAGGAGATCATCTTCCAGCTCGACAGTGTGCAAGAAAACTGCACTCTTTCTCTCCTTAAACTGTGGCTGCGCAAGTCCCTCAAACTTAGATGCCTAGCTTTGGCAATGTTGGAAAGAACAATGGCAAGGCAGCATTCTCACATCAATTGGTTAAAACAAGGGGATGAGGGCACAAAGTTCTTCTTCCTTCACGCTTCACACCGACAGAAAAATGTACATTGGCCCAATTCACACACAAAATGAAGTCATCAATAATGAAAGAGACAAAGCTGACCTTTTCCAACAACACTTTGAGAGGATCTTTGGCACTTGCATCGATCGTGATCACACTCTTGACCTTGACTTCTTACAACTACCTTCCGCAAACCTCTCCCACTTGGACCAACAATTCTCAGAAGAGGAGGTTTGGGAAGCGATCAAAAACTCCCCATCAACAAAGGCTGTCGGGCCAGATGGGTTCTCATGGTCGTTCTACCAACATGCATGGCCTATAATCATGTCTAGGATCATGAACGCATTCTAAGCCCTATTTCTCCTACAAGGGCATTGCATGCATCGGTTGAATGATGTGTTGATCATCCTTCTGCCTAAGAAAAGCGATGCTACTGGGATTGCAGACTATCACTCGGTTAGCCTCATCCACAGCTTCACCAAGTTATTCACCAAGGTCTTAGCAAACCATCTGAAAAAGGAACTACCAGCCCTTGTGCAATCTAACCAATCCACCTTCATCTCTGGAAGGATGATACATGACAACTTCTGTTTAGTCCACCTCGCTGCCAAGAATCTTAAAGCCAGCAAGAAACCTTTGCTTCTTCTCAAGCTTGATATTTCTAAAGCTTTCAACTCGGTTTCTTGGCCATTCTTACTACAGATTCTTAAGCATATGGGCTTCGTCACCCGGTGGCGTGAGTGGATTTCGATATGGTTCGGATCGGTTTCCTCCAAAATCCTTTTGAACGGCATACCTAAAAATCACATTCAGTTAAGGCGTGGTCTCGGACAGGGAGACCCATTCTCCCCAATAATGTTCCTACTAGTGATGGAAGTTCTTAATGCTTTCTTTCGCAAAGCAAGCTCACTCTCAGCTCTTTCCCCCTGGGCATCCAAGGATTGCAGGATCATATATCATTATATGCTGATGATGTAATTTGTTTCGTTGCTCCCAGACAGCAAGACCTACAGACAATCAAGACGATCCTATCTAGCTTTGGCAAGCCTCAGGTCTAAGCGCCTATCTCCAGAAGAGCGTAGTGACTCCTATTTGCTGCTCACAGCAAGAGATCGACCTGGCCTTACAAGAACTCCCTTGTCAACTATCATCTTTCCCTGTAAACTACCTTGGCCTGCCGCTATCATTAACCAGACTAACCAAGCCTCAAGTCCAACCGTTGGTCGACCGATTCATAAGGAAGTTTCCTACTTGGAAAGGGAGCTTGTTGTCCTCAGGTGGCCGCCTCTTCATAGTCAAATAAGCCCTCTTAATGGCTCCCATCTACCATCTTTTTTCTCTCAATTTACCATCCTGGGCTATCAAAGCGATTGATAAAAGGCATTGAGCGTTTGTAACAGCCCAGGTTTTTATTAAAATTAAAATGAAGTAATGAATAAATAAATAATATTAAAATAAAATCTGAATTAAATTTAAGTATTGTTGTGCCTAAAGTTTAAAGTTGGATTTGCCCTGGATTTCTGTTTTTGAAAAAGCTGGATTTGAAAAGCATTTCAGAAAAACCTAAAATTATTATTAATTAAAATATTTTGATTTTGTATAAAAACTCTATGTCAAATTAAAAATTTGGAGTTAATTGGAGTTTATTTGGTTTCCTGGATTTTTTTCTGAGTTTTAAAATGTATTTTTGAAATTAAAAGTATTTTAAAGTATGAAAATTAAATATCAACATTAGTTGGAAATATTTATATTAGGTTCCAAATGTCTCCAGGAGATTCTAGGAATTTTTGGAGATCATTTGGTATTTTTCTGAGGCTTTTCTGAAAAATCCAAAATCCAAAATCAAAATTAAATATTCCCTCCCTCCCTCACCGGCCGCCACGTGGACGGCCGATAACCGCCCACGTCCCCTTCCCCGGCCCATCCCGGCCACCCACCCCCATCCCGCCTTCCTCCCTTCCCCTTTCGCCACGTGTGCGCCTCGGCTCATCCGAGCCCTTCACCCGCCCCTCTCTCTCTGCGCCCCCTGGCCCGCCTGTCGGCGCTCCCGCTCTCCCGCTCTCTCTCTCTCTCACCCGTCCCCACCTGTCGGCACGCCGCCCCTCCTCTCTCTGCGCGTGGACCCCACCCGTCAGCTTCGTCACCCCCGCGCCTCCTTCTTCCCCGTGCGAGCGCCGCCACCAGGCCGTTGCGCCGCTCCGCCCTACCCGGCGCCCCTCTTCTCCCGCGCACGTCGCCCGGCCCCTTCGTGCGCCGCACGCCCCGCCTCCCGCGCGACTCGCGCCCACGCGCCCACCTTCCCCCGCCTTCTCCGCAACCGCCGCCATGGCCGCGCCACCATCGGCGAGAAATTCCCGGTGCCCCCTTGCCCCTCCGCCCCTATAAATGCCGCCCCCGGCACCGCCTCACTCCACCCCACCCCCACCCGCTCCTCTCTCTCTCTCGAGCTCTCCCCCGCCCCTGCGCCGTGCGCCTTAGCTCCCGAGCGCCGCCCCAACTCCGGCGAGGAATTGCCTGAGCCTCAGGCTGCCTCGCGCCTCGCCGTCCCCACCGCCGCCTCCGCCGCGCCCACGCGCACCCCGGCCGCCCCTCGCCCGCACCTCTCCGCCGCCGGAGCTCCCTCGCCGTCCCCGCTCGAGTGCCGCCGCTGCTCCTCCTCGCTGCCGGCTCAACCCCGGCCGCCTTCGGTAAATGCCGCCCCACCTCTGAGCTCACCTCGCTCCCCTCTACCTCCTCCGGCCCTCGCCGCCGGCCATCTCGCCGCCGCTCGCAGGCGAGCCGTGCCACCCCCGAGCCCTCTCCGGCCTGCCGGCCACGCCTGCGTGCCGTGCCCACGTGGCAGCCCAGGTGGCGCCCGGTGGCCGCTGCGTCAGCGCCAGCCCGCCACCCGTGCCACCTCAGCCACCGCCTCCACCCGTGGGCTCGGTTCATGGACCGGGACCCCACCTGTCAGTGGGGTTTACCCCATGCTGACGTCATAATCCTCAATTTCCTGTACAAAAATAATTCCAAAAATTCCTTTTATTCTTTTTCCCTGAATTTAAACTTCCCGGAGCCCGTTCTCCTTCGTTCTAACTCCGATTCAGCCCATTCAAATTTCTAAATTCCTCAAAAATTCCCCTCTATCCATTTATAGCCTCAATTCAAATATTTGAAGTCAGTTTGAATTTAATTTGAATTTATTTGAATTTAGTGGGTTATTTTCACGTGTAGACTTCGACGATTCGGGAGATTTCTTCAACGAAGATTCAAACCAATTTGAAGAGCAAGGCAAGTCACCCTCCTTGATCATGTTGATCCCAGTTTTCAAAATAAAATTATGTTGATTTAAATTATATTGCATGCATATTTTTATTCAACGTATTTCAATTCAGTTTGAAATATAGTTAATGCCTACTTGTTAATTCCTCCATTGTTATTGAATTCCTTATACCTTGTCACCCTAGATTCAAACTCTAGTTAATACATTAGTGTTGGCTAGAGAGTTTAATCAAATGCTTAGCCTTGCTTAGTCATATTATTTGTTTTGGGATATCTTTCACATAAAATGATGACCTTTTTTACATAAAATGATATGTTCTCTTGACTTTGGTGAGTCAAGGAGGTTTATGAATTATTTTGAAAGCAAAATATTAAACCTGGTTTAGACTTAGGCATTTGGTTAGAGTGATGGGTGCAGGCATGCCCTGTTGGTTGGAGCCGCAGTGGTTGATTGTCGTGCACGGGGGTATGTGGTTGGACCTGAGTCAATTAAGGACCGGTCTGTGAGCTACTGTTGCAAAGCCCTAATCGTACTACCACATGGCTGGTATAGGACAGCCCTGGCTGAATAATTTGCGAAGTCCCAATCTGAGTCGAGTTGTAGGTTGAAAGTGAGCGTGGTTGGTGCCATGTGAAGTCTCACTTGGGCGAGCGTGGTTAAGCCATGAGAAGTCTCGTCTAGGCTCAAGAGGGGGTCCCGGTCTGGTGAATTCCTTACTGGGGTGAAACCTTAGAGTTGGCTCGACCAGGTTGAAGGCTGTGCATTGTAAAGGCCTTGTCACGACTCCTCGCCGCACACCTAAGGAAGTGTGTAAACCGGTGGCAATATGGGATGATCGTGTCTTGTGGGTAAAGCTGTACAACCTCTGCAGAGTGTATAATCTATCCTGGATAGCCGTGCCCACGGTCATGGGCATGCTGAGTAAAAGTTTTTCATGGATTAGACTTTGCTTTTCAAAATGTTTTCGAAAACCTTGTGGATGGATGGAATCCGCGAGAGATGAAAACCTTGCGGATGGATGGAATCCGTGAGAGATGGAAATCTGGTGAATGGATGGAATTCATCAGAGTTGCGCAGTGAAAGCGTGTGGATGGATGGAATCCATACGTGAGCTTTTGGAAAAGATGGTCCGGGTGGGATGCCCGTGGATAGGTTGGTGTTTGGTCGGAGCCGGCACTGACGGTATTATTTTCAATTACAAGTATTGTTTTTACTTACTGTATTAAATTCTGCGATTTCAATCTATCTATTGTATTTCTTAAATGTTGTTTTATGCAAACTAACCCTATAAGCCTTCCATTGAAGCCTTTATCATTATGGTGCATTTTCCCGGGTGATTTGCGGAGTACAAGTTTGTACTCACGTTGCTTTTTCCACACAGAGAAGGAAGACGTCAACTACGGTGAAAATCTGGACGAATAGGCCGCGTCTTACTGTCGTTTGCCTGTGGGCAGGCTCAGTGGGCTTCTTCCGCTTCGGTTTTTCTTCCGCTGCTTATTACTTAATTTTGGCTTATGTGCCGTTGATGTAAACTTTGTCATTCATGCCCATATTCAGTTAATAAATGTCATTATGGTTGATATTTATCTTTGTTGTACGCTGTGTGCACTAGCTGATCCTGGACTAGTGCGATTTACACAGAGGATCCAGGAGTCGTTGCTCCGGGTTCCGACAAAGGTGGTATCAGAGCCATGACGACACTAAGACGTGACCGTAGGTAGATAGAATGGTTTGACCATAAGGACTTATTTTTCTTATAAACAATATTTTCAAAAAAAAATATATATGTATGTATTTATATACATATGTATGCTTATTCTTACCCCTCAATCTTTCTTTCTCTCACCCCTCAACTCTCCCTCTTCCTTAATGATATCATTCAAAAACACCCTTCTGATTTATCTCTCCTTTTCAAATAATTGTAGATGAACACTTTTGATGATGCACCCAATCATGGATGGAGTATGGGTCTTTGTCGACTGCTTCGTCGTTTGGGATTTCAACGTCGAGCTATCTACATGCATAAACAAGATCGCCATGGAGACCGGATAGTGGGACATCGCTTCACTCTACTCATCACCAAGCAAACTGGACAAGGAAGTCTGCGTCTCCGCTTAAAAGGAAATGGATACTCGTTTAACAGAGCCAGACAAGAAGCCGCTCGTAAAGCAGTCCTTCGTCTGTGCCACCTTTTCAGCCTCCGCATTGAAGGAGCTCGTATTGTGCATCGGGTGCCACGCAGGATCACCCCGAGGCGACCCTTACCCATTTAGGATGAGTTGTAGGCTAGCTAATAAAACGTTGTTATGAGCTGTCAAGTTTTCTCTTTTTGTCGGCAGCCATAACTATTACTTATTATGAGATTATTAAAGATTTTAATAAAGTTGAAGTTGAAAGTTTTGGGTTGTGCAAAATATCCCCTTTTCCTTCCTTTGCCTTGAGTCTCCTCTCTCCTAGTCTTTGGGAGCATCAAGCTGGAGCACCGACTGCCAACAACTTGCAGGCGTGAATAGAGGACCGAAGAAGTTCATGAAAGGACGCCTGAATCAGATATCCGCTCAAGCCAAGCAGAGTAAGATCCAAACCCAATTCTTGATAGCCAGCCAACCCGAATCTCGGGGACGAGATTCTGTTTAAGGGGGGTAGATTGTAACAGCCCAAGTTTTTATTAAAATTAAAATGAAGTAATGAATAAATAAATAATATTAAAATAAAATCTGAATTAAATTTAAGTATTGTTGTGCCTAAAGTTTAAAGTTGGATTTGCCCTGGATTTCTGTTTTTGAAAAAGCTGGATTTGAAAAGCATTTCAGAAAAACCTAAAATTATTATTAATTAAAATATTTTGATTTTGTATAAAAACTCTATGTCAAATTAAAAATTTGGAGTTAATTGGAGTTTATTTGGTTTCCTGGATTTTTTCTGAGTTTTAAAATGTATTTTTGAAATTAAAAGTATTTTAAAGTATGAAAATTAAATATCAACATTAGTTGGAAATATTTATATTAGGTTCCAAATGTCTCCAGGAGATTCTAGGAATTTTTTTGGAATTTTTGGAGATTATTTGGTATTTTTCTGAGGCTTTTCTGAAAAATCCAAAATCCAAAATCAAAATTAAATATTCCCTCCCTCCCTCACCGGCCGCCACGTGGACGGCCGATAACCACCCACGTCCCCTTCCCCGGCCCATCCCGGCCACCCACCCCCATCCCGCCTTCCTCCCTTCCCCTTTCGCCACGTGTGCGCCTCGGCTCATCCGAGCCCTTCACCCGCCCCGCTCTCTCTGCGCCCCCTGGCCCGCCTGTCGGCGCTCCCGCTCTCCCGCTCTCCCGCTCTCTCTCTCTCACCCGTCCCCACCTGTCGGCACGCCGCCCCTCCTCTCTCTGCGCGTGGACCCCACCCGTCAGCTTCGTCACCCCCGCGCCTCCTTCTTCCCCGTGCGAGCGCCGCCACCAGGCCGTTGCGCCGCTCCGCCCTACCCGGCGCCCCTCTTCTCCCGCGCACGTCGCCTGGCCCCTTCGTGCGCCGCACGCCCCGCCTCCCGCGCGACTCGCGCCCACGCGCCCACCTTCCCCCGCCTTCTCCGCAACCGCCGCCATGGCCGCGCCACCATCGGCGAGAAATTCCCGGTGCCCCCTTGCCCCTCCGCCCCTATAAATGCCGCCCCCGGCACCGCCTCACTCCACCCCACCCCCACCCGCTCCTCTCTCTCTCTCGAGCTCTCCCCCGCCCCTGCGCCGTGCGCCTTAGCTCCCGAGCGCCGCCCCAACTCCGGCGAGGAATTGCCAGAGCCTCAGGCCGCCTCGCGCCTCGCCGTCCCCACCGCCGCCTCCGCCGCGCCCACGCGCACCCCGGCCGCCCCTCGCCCGCACCTCTCCGCCGCCGGAGCTCCCTCGCCGTCCCCGCTCGAGTGCCGCCGCTGCTCCTCCTCGCTGCCGGCTCAACCCCGGCCGCCTTCGGTAAATGCCGCCCCACCTCTGAGCTCACCTCGCTCCCCTCTACCTCCTCCGGCCCTCGCCGCCGGCCATCTCGCCGCCGCTCGCAGGCGAGCCGTGCCACCCCCGAGCCCTCTCCGGCCTGCCGGCCACGCCTGCGTGCCGTGCCCACGTGGCAGCCCAGGTGGCGCCCGGTGGCCGCTGCGTCAGCGCCAGCCCGCCACCCGTGCCACCTCAGCCACCGCCTCCACCCGTGGGCTCGGTTCATGGACCGGGACCCCACCTGTCAGTGGGGTTTACCCCATGCTGACGTCATAATCCTCAATTTCCTGTACAAAAATAATTCCAAAAATTCCTTTTATTCTTTTTCCCTGAATTTAAACTTCCCAGAGCCCGTTCTCCTTCGTTCTAACTCCGATTCAGCCCATTCAAATTTCTAAATTCCTCAAAAATTCCCCTCTATCCATTTATAGCCTCAATTCAAATATTTGAAGTCAGTTTGAATTTAATTTGAATTTATTTGAATTTAGTGGGTTATTTTCACGTGTAGACTTCGACGATTCGGGAGATTTCTTCGACGAAGATTCAAACCAATTTGAAGAGCAAGGCAAGTGTCAGACCCGGATTTTTCAATCCGAACCCTCTGTGATTCCACCGCACTATTCCCTGGATCAGTAGATAGTGCTCACAGATTACAGTTCTGAATATCAAAGTTCATATCATGCGGAAACGTAAATATAATAGTAGACTTACTCATGGGCCGATTAGGCCGAAATCATGAAATTGCAGCAGCGGAAGAACGAAGCACGCAAGTGGGACCTTCAGGACGTGCCCACAGGCAGCCAACTGGAGGTTCGCGACCTAGCCCTTGACATCTTCATCTTCTTGGCCAACTTGTCCAATCTTGTTGCTGAGGCGAGGTGATTTGATTTCCTGATTCTGAATTTTTGTCGCAAAAGCGAGCATGAGCACTCCGACCCCGTGCTCCGCGAGCCAATACACAGAATGCAATTAAATAGTATGCATGGCTTAACAAAGGAAAGGCTCGGGCTATTTTACTTTGCGTAGAGTGCTTTTGAATACAATTAATTAAAAAGTCCTATGACTTAACAATTTTGGAACAAATCATAATGTACAAGGAAATGCATTATTAATATCGATTCAGATTCCATCCACCGTTACATGGCATCTGCACCATATAGCAATTTCTTCAGCGTTATAGCCGCTTAACTTACCACTGGGACGACGCCCAGGACAATTCCAAACCAGGGCAGTCCTTCGCCCTTCAAGTTTCCATTCCCAGTTTCCAATGTTTTTGAAACAGAACTATATCCAGTTAAGTCCCCATGTCTGCCCATGACCGTGGACACGACTATTCGAATAGTTTTGACTCTGCAGAGTTTGTACACTTTCACCACAAGAGACAGTCAACTCATTACCCCACACGATTCCTTAGAAGTGTGGTTGAGCAGACCATCACAGTGACTTTTCAAAATATCTAATCCTTTCTCCCATCTCACCTTATGGGTAACCTCCCATTTGCGATGGGCCCCATCTGTTTGCACGGGATGTTTCTCACTACTACTAGCGTACGGGCTTCCCTCCCCTCTACGCTAGCACGACTGAGAAACTTCACCCCTCACTGGTGTCCCTTCAGGCCCCCATGCCATAGCATAACCCCATCAATCCACTACCAGTGAGATGAGTCCGGGATTTCGATAAGTCTACTTAGCCAAGTTGTATTTTACAGACTTGTGGTTGTACTGTTTTACACGGGCTGACATGACAAGATTCAGTCCTTAAGGTTACCCGGATGGTTCTACCACATTTCACATTCTGTGCATCCACTGCACCACATACCAGCCCCCAAACTATCCATCCAGGTATTTAAGCAAGTTGGGATTTTTGAGAGCATAAAATAATCATATCCAACATACACCAGTCATTACCACCATGACTGCCCAACCAATTTTTCTCAGGATTAAAAGTGATGCTTGGGCGCTCTCGCGCCCATGAGTATCTAAACAATACTACGCATGGCATATAGTTACAGACTTATTTTTTTGAAAGGTTACTATTATAATTTGTGCTAGGGCGACAATGTTCACATGTTCAAATATTTCAAAGGAGGGGTAATATTAACCAAGTACACAATGGGATATAACTAGAATCTTAAATTAACATGTATTTGCATATAACATAACAGCATGCAATTTGATAATTTAAACAAACGTAATTTGCAGAAAACGTAGGTTCAACATGATCAAAGTATTGACTCGCCTGGCGCGGTTTACCGCGGTATTGAGCTCACGCGATGCTTTCTCTTGAGCTTCTAATCTTTTTCTTCACTTCGCTCTTGCTCTTGCGTGATCCTTTGATTCTTCACGACTCCAATATCTAATTACGTGCTAAACGACTGAATACAAATAAAGGCAAATAACTCAAAAGATCCAAATAAATCCAAGTAAACTCAATTTTAGCTTCATTATGAGTGGTTAGGATGATTTGTTGTGAGGTCGGTGGTAGAATATGATAACTGGATCTTTTATTAATAATCTCTTTTATTATTTTTGTATTTATCAAGGAAGTTCCATGAGTTAGGGTATTCTTATGAATTGGTGTATTTTGTCGAGTAGTAATGTTCAGGGCACATGATTTACATTTATATATAAGTAATATTTGCAAATCTTTGCGTATCGAGTTAATCTTATCGCCTATATTCTTTGCATTTGTATATTGTTTTGACCTTTTAATTTAAGTGCTCCCTGAAAACTACTGATACTCGATATTTTATCCTTTTACAAGTAGAGCCTGCTATATAGGAGTTCATCTTATCATCATTATTAACTAATGTTACTATTTAAGATTTCATGACTGGCGGTATACTAACGATAATATACATACATATACATTAGTAGGCTCTACGGTGATCGCAAAGTTGTTTGGTTATTTTTACTAGTGATTTGCACACATGCCATCCGCATCTCTCTACTCATTTGTGCATATATAGATATATATATATATATATACGTATATATATACATACATTTTAGTTATCATTTGGCCTGGCTTTAATTAAAATTTATTTACCAAGTATTCAAGGTGTATACTTAATGGTTAATTTTAACGATTCAGAGCCGCACGTGCATGTTTTTAATTATCTTATTGATGTTTAATAGAACCATTAGTATATTCTTATTTGCTACTCATCTGCAGCCATTGGTCACACTATTATAGGTTTCTTCGGGTGGTTTGTTAGTGAGATTATCTCAACGTCCGATGACCTAGGGCTACTATACTTTAGCATCTATACACTGACACGACTTTTCATTTGGAGATACTTTGAGGACCAACGGTCATTGTTACTTTTTCCTTTGCATTAGCATCTTGCCTGTTTTAGTTAAACTTCTATTCACATAGGACCGAGCTCGCTATACCCAAATGTTGTTCCACTAAATTTATCATTAAGATTTATTTTATGCCGGCATGACAAAGGGTATGGCATTTATTTATTTATAATTAAGGATGATCTTTTAACTTAAAGATTTGTTTGTCTAGCAAGGTTATATCCCAACATTTTCTAATTAGCAAAACTAACAGTAGGATTTATTTCATGACGGCATGATAAATATTAGGGCATAAACGTTTATATTTTAATTAGGGGTAATCTTTATTAAATGCGGATATTTATCCAAGGCCACTTTTCCTTACTAATGACTTTAGTAAATAATTAGATTTAAAATTAGATACTAAAGGCACACTAATTATTTATCATGATAACTAATCAAAATTTAAACCCTCTTTTACTAAAATACATGGGTTTATGTCTTGTTCTTTAGAACATTTTCATTTGTTAATTCATAATTACATGAGTGCACAACCTAAACAAGTTTTTACTCAATTTCTTATTATACTTTTGATTAATAGTTGAGCTTTAAAACAAATATTCAAAGTACATTAACCACAGGATTTATCCTAATAAATTGTTGCATCTTTTATAAATTATTTCAGATTTTTCTTCCTTACTGTGACTTGGCAAAAACCATCCGAAAAACCCCGTTTTATTTTGGCGGCAGAGGGAATCGAACTCGGGACGCCTGGGTGAACGCACGCGCTGTTAACCGCTCGGGCTCAGGGTATTACCTGACAGAAGGAGGCGAACGAATGCAACTGAGTTGAGTGAGCAGGGCTGAAGCAAAGGAAACTCGGGGGTGATACGGCCGACGGTGGCGCCGGCGAGGGGTGGTCGGAGAGCAGGGGGTGATGGCGAAAACGGGTTGTCCGCAGGCAGGGGAAACTGGTGGAAGCGTCGGCGGAGGCCGGGGAGCTTCGGAGCGGGCCGGCGGCGACCCGGAGCGGCGGCGGAACAAGGAAACGGGTGTTACGGCGGCACAGGGCATAGGAACTCAATTAATTCGCAAGAGAGCATCTCAGCGGGGACAGGAAGCTACCTCGGGGGTCGGCTTGACTCGGGGGCAGCTGTGGCGGCTTGGCGGCGTGCGGCGGCGGTGAACGGAGGTGGTGCACGGTGCCGGCGAAGTGTGGACCAGGAGGGGCTCGGCCGGGAACGGGGGAAGCTTCGCCGTGCTCTGAGGGTGCTCCTACTCGGAGGAATTGGCCGGGGACGGCCTGTGGAGAGAACGGCGGCGGCAGTGGTGCGCTTGGCCGGCGGTGAAGAGGAAAGCGATTCCGGCGAGCTCCGGTCGTGGGGGTTCAATTCCGTGAGAGGAGAGGATGTGGGGGATGATGTGAGGCCAATGGAGGTGCTCCCTTGCTTTTAAAGACTGGGAGCCGACCGGGCGGCGTGGAGGACCGGCGCGATCAGCGCGCCGCGCAGCTGAGGAGAGGGGAGGGGCGCGGGAAGCAGTGGGCGGCCGGGAGAGCTCTTTGTAGGCGTGGAAAGGGGGTTGCTGCGGCGCCCATGTGACCGGTGACCATGGCACAGTGGCCAGGACAAGACGGCGATGCGAGCGCGCGGTGACGGGCGGCAGAGCATGGGCGTGGCGGTGATGACGCGGGAGCGCAGGCGGGGACGCGACGGAGGGCACCGGGCGATGTCGACAGGGCAGGCGTGGGATTCCTGGCGCTTGACCACCCTTACCTGCTCCGCTGCTTTGCTCCGCACGCGCGCTGGGGCAGCAGGAAGCGCGCGCCACGTGGTCGGAAAGCTCTGCGCGCGGCAGAGGGAAGAGCGAGGAGGAGGAAGAAAGAGTCGGGCGATAGGAGGGCCACCGGCCAGTGAGGGAACGGGGGAGAGAAGCCGGGCCCGCTGGCTGGGAGAGAAGGCGAGGGTGAGGGCGGGGTCCGCCCGTCAGAGTGCGCTTGCGCGCTGCGCGCGGGGGCCGGGCAAGCGGAAAATTGGGCCGCACGGCCGAAGGAGGGATGGGGTTGGGCTGGATGGTGTCGGCCGGCCTAACTCCATCCATTTCATTTTTTTTGTATATATATACACACACATATACATATATATATGTATATATATAATTTCATTCATTGTTAGTTTGCTGGCTTATTTCATTTTGCATATTTATTTCTAAGCTCTCACTTGCACAATTTGTATATGCATATTTGTATTTTATCCATTTACTCTTATTGCTATTTATGCCATTATTCTCAAAATGAGATTTTATATTTTTAACTCAGGTTTCCCTCTTCTTATACTGGATCATCTTTTCAGATTAGTATTTTAAATTTTAATTCTCTGTTGTTTAAACATGTTCGTTTTCTTCTCGTTCCTTTTAACCGTCGGAACCTTCACCAAATTTTTCAGAAAATCCCATAAATTCCAAATTCAAATGAAATACATTGCAATAATAATTCAAAAGCTTTAAATTCTTAAATTCAAATTTTCAGGATGTTACAAATCTACCCCCCTTAAATGAATCTCGACCCCGAGATTCCGATAGAGCAGAGAGAACGGAGGTCGGGTTATATTGGCTAGCAATGGGTTTCTGGGTGTTGCTTGACGTAAATTTCTTCAGCTTCACAGAGAGATGAGAATCTGCACAACAGGGGTTAACACGTGGAGAAGTCAAAAGGGAAGAGAGAAACCTTGTTCTTTTGGATAAGTCGTAGACTTCCAAATACTTGCTCTTTGGCGTTGTTGTCTTCATGTCGTCGTGGAATGGAGTAGTTGCGTCGTCTATTGGACATATGTTTGTAGAATTTCCTGACTAATAGGTGGGTAGCAATGGTCCGTGCTGTAGGGGTAAACAGAAGGGGAGAGGACCTGCACTTAAAGGAGGCAAAAGGGAAGGAGGGGATCTGTATTCTTTTGGAGAGGTCGTCGTCTTCAGGGTGCTTGCTCTTTGATTTCACCGACATTATATCTCGTAGTGCTACCCCCCTTAAACAAATGACGATTGTCATTAATGATCCATTGTACTCTAGCTGTCTTGGTCGTCACGAGATTGGCGGGTGGTCTTCTTCACAGTGATGTTGTTCTCCTCAAATATTGGAAGGTTGCAGAGTCTTCACATCTTCTTGATTGCACTAGTTTTGGGTTACTTGTTATTTCGTTCCTTTGGATCCGATGGGGTTTTCAGAAAAGGTGAGAGGGAATAGCATGGGATGAGGATTAAATCGCGGAGATAAGGTGTTCTAACCCATTTAATTTTAAAGGAAGATACCCCGGAAGCTGGGGTGATACAGAACCACACAAATTTTAAAAGCAAGCTTTTCCTGTGACTGCGAAATAGGACGCCCGAGGGCAAGAGGCAGTGCACAGGGCCAAATAGAATCGTGCAACAATACAACGTCTACTCGGGGAGAACACATAAGATGCACATGGTTCATTTGCCTAGTTCGTTTAGAACGAGACCACCTTGTCTTCATGACCATCTTTGCCGTTCCTAACCTTAATATTTGGAGTAGGGTATGAGAAGAGGAACAAAATTTTCCTTTCGTAAAATCCATGGAAAGAAGAGAAAAGTATTGGGAGGTAATTAGTTCTCTTTCTTGTAATTATTTTGGTAATGCAAAAACCTTGTATATGTATACATATATTTTTATCAAGGTGATCTAATCTCTTCCAATGTCCAAATATCCCTCAATGAATCAATTCACTCCCATATGATTTTTCTGTACATAAGGCCTAGAATCCAATGGCCTTTATAATTTAACTTCCACTTTTGCAAACTGCACTTAGGCTATCTTTCTTCATTAATTGTTAATGGTATTACTGTCATCTAAAACTCCAAACAGCGAAGGAGATTATTTATTTTATTTGATCCACCAATCATACTCTTCCTATTGAATCATCCATCATTTCATCAGTCTAGTCATGGTTATTTAAGTCTCGCATAAATCTTTGACTTTCAATCATTAAATATCATATTTTCACTATGACTGTATAATCAAAATCTCGGACCCACTATTGGTCAACTTATTAACTCTACAATCCAATGAAGATCCAATGCCTTTACTATAAATCCACCTATATATAAATTTTCCATCTAAAATTTTATTAATCAAATCGAGATTACCAAATTCTTATATGTGCCTAAATTTCTTCACATCTATATAAATCCAATCTCAGGTTCGTCAATTGCCTACTTTAATCAGCTTTCCAATTCTATGACGATCTAGCTTTCTTTATTTAGATCCACGGATGACTTTCATATCATGAACTCCTAATAATCCAGTCTGGTGTCCTTGATCCAAATCCATAGTTTGCTTCTCCAGTGATCAACCTGAATCTTTATTGTCTATCTACTCCTTAATTCTGAATTCTAATGATTATCTATCATTATTACTTTTAAATCCACCAGTGTCATGTGTATCAGGACTTCCTAATAATCCAAGATTGTATTCAAAATCATAATTACTCATTTAGTAAACATCCTAAATCTTCAGTGACAACCTCCGAATTAATTCATTATTATGAACATCTTCCAAGAATAATGTTATCTATCAATATTGTACTCCCGCCATTATTTTCATATTTCCTATTTTTCCAAGAATAACTTAATTCGTCCCTCTAGTCATTCTAATTCTTTCCGTTACGCTCCACCAAATTTTTCCCCCCCCAATTTTTACCCTATTGTTTTCTCCAAAAATAAAACAATCTTTGATATTAAGCTTCGAGGTTAAGCACCATGACCCTTGGCTCTAGGTGCGTTTTCATGGAAAGTTTACAAGAGAAGTACTGGATTTTCGTCACTTTGAATTTGGGTAAGAGAGCTTCAGATGTAAAATGGCTAGGGCAGCATATGGTTAAGGGAGAATCATCTAAGAGAGATGAGAATGAGTGATACAACTTATATTTTTCGAAATAGATTTTAAGGAAATAATTCTACTTATGAAACTAATGACCATGCTAACTAGGTCACGACCTGCAGTCGATATGCTCTGATACCAAAGCTGTCAGACCCGGATTTTTCAATCCGAACCCTCTGTGATTCCACCGCACTATTCCCTGGATCAGTAGATAGTGCTCACAGATTACAGTTCTGAATATCAAAGTTCATATCATGCGGAAACGTAAATATAATAGTAGACTTACTCATGGGCCGATTAGGCCGAAATCATGAAATTGCAGCAGCGGAAGAACGAAGCACGCAAGTGGGACCTTCAGGACGTGCCCACAGGCAGCCAACTGGAGGTTCGCGACCTAGCCCTTGACATCTTCATCTTCTTGGCCAGCTTGTCCAATCTTGTTGCTGAGGCGAGGTGATTTGATTTCCTGATTCTGAATTTTTGTCGCAAAAGCGAGCATGAGCACTCCGACCCCGTGCTCCGCGAGCCAATACACAGAATGCAATTAAATAGTATGCATGGCTTAACAAAGGAAAGGCTCGGGCTATTTTACTTTGCGTAGAGTGCTTTTGAATACAATTAATTAAAAAGTCCTATGACTTAACAATTTTGGAACAAATCATAATGTACAAGGAAATGCATTATTAATATCGATTCAGATTCCATCCACCGTTACATGGCATCTGCACCATATAGCAATTTCTTCAGCGTTATAGCCGCTTAACTTACCACTGGGACGACGCCCAGGACAATTCCAAACCAGGGCAGTCCTTCGCCCTTCAAGTTTCCATTCCCAGTTTCCAATGTTTTTGAAACAGAACTATATCCAGTTAAGTCCCCATGTCTGCCCATGACCGTGGACACGGCTATTCGAATAGTTTTGACTCTGCAGAGTTTGTACACTTTCACCACAAGAGACAGTCAACTCATTACCCCACACGATTCCTTAGAAGTGTGGTTGAGCAGACCATCACAGTGACTTTTCAAAATATCTAATCCTTTCTCCCATCTCACCTTATGGGTAACCTCCCATTTGCGATGGGCCCCATCTGTTTGCACGGGATGTTTCTCACTACTACTAGCGTACGGGCTTCCCTCCCCTCTACGCTAGCACGACTGAGAAACTTCACCCCTCACTGGTGTCCCTTCAGGCCCCCATGCCATAGCATAACCCCATCAATCCACTACCAGTGAGATGAGTCCGGGATTTCGATAAGTCTACTTAGCCAAGTTGTATTTTACAGACTTGTGGTTGTACTGTTTTACACGGGCTGACATGACAAGATTCAGTCCTTAAGGTTACCCGGATGGTTCTACCACATTTCACATTCTGTGCATCCACTGCACCACATACCAGCCCCCAAACCATCCATCCAGGTATTTAAGCAAGTTGGGATTTTTGAGAGCATAAAATAATCATATCCAACATACACCAGTCATTACCACCATGACTGCCCAACCAATTTTTCTCAGGATTAAAAGTGATGCTTGGGCGCTCTCGCGCCCATGAGTATCTAAACAATACTACGCATGGCATATAGTTACAGACTTATTTTTTTGAAAGGTTACTATTATAATTTGTGCTAGGGCGACAATGTTCACATGTTCAAATATTTCAAAGGAGGGGTAATATTAACCAAGTACACAATGGGATATAACTAGAATCTTAAATTAACATGTATTTGCATATAACATAACAGCATGCAATTTGATAATTTAAACAAACGTAATTTGCAGAAAACGTAGGTTCAACATGATCAAAGTATTGACTCGCCTGGCGCGGTTTACCGCGGTCTTGAGCTCACGCGATGCTTTCTCTTGAGCTTCTAATCTTTTTCTTCACTTCGCTCTTGCTCTTGCGTGATCCTTTGATTCTTCACGACTCCAATATCTAATTACGTGCTAAACGACTGAATACAAATAAAGGCAAATAACTCAAAAGATCCAAATAAATCCAAGTAAACTCAATTTTAGCTTCATTATGAGTGGTTAGGATGATTTGTTGTGAGGTCGGTGGTAGAATACGATAACTGGATCTTTTATTAATAATCTCTTTTATTATTTTTGTATTTATCAAGGAAGTTCCATGAGTTAGGGTATTCTTATGAATTGGTGTATTTTGTCGAGTAGTAATGTTCAGGGCACATGATTTACATTTATATATAAGTAATATTTGCAAATCTTTGCGTATCGAGTTAATCTTATCGCCTATATTCTTTGCATTTGTATATTGTTTTGACCTTTTAATTTAAGTGCTCCCTGAAAACTACTGATACTCGATATTTTATCCTTTTACAAGTAGAGCCTGCTATATAGGAGTTCATCTTATCATCATTATTAACTAATGTTACTATTTAAGATTTCATGACTGGCGGTATACTAACGATAATATACATACATATACATTAGTAGGCTCTACGGTGATCGCAAAGTTGTTTGGTTATTTTTACTAGTGATTTGCACACATGCCATCCGCATCTCTCTACTCATTTGTGCATATATAGATATATATATATAGATATATATATATATATATATATATATATATATATATATATATATATACGTATATATATACATACATTTTAGTTATCATTTGGCCTGGCTTTAATTAAAATTTATTTACCAAGTATTCAAGGTGTATACTTAATGGTTAATTTTAACGATTCAGAGCCGCACGTGCATGTTTTTAATTATCTTATTGATGTTTAATAGAACCATTAGTATATTCTTATTTGCTACTCATCTGCAGCCATTGGTCACACTATTATAGGTTTCTTCGGGTGGTTTGTTAGTGAGATTATCTCAACGTCCGATGACCTAGGGCTACTATACTTTAGCATCTATACACTGACACGACTTTTCATTTGGAGATACTTTGAGGACCAACGGTCATTGTTACTTTTTCCTTTGCATTAGCATCTTGCCTGTTTTAGTTAAACTTCTATTCACATAGGACCGAGCTCGCTATACCCAAATGTTGTTCCACTAAATTTATCATTAAGATTTATTTTATGCCGGCATGACAAAGGGTATGGCATTTATTTATTTATAATTAAGGATGATCTTTTAACTTAAAGATTTGTTTGTCTAGCAAGGTTATATCCCAACATTTTCTAATTAGCAAAACTAACAGTAGGATTTATTTCATGACGGCATGATAAATATTAGGGCATAAACGTTTATATTTTAATTAGGGGTAATCTTTATTAAATGCGGATATTTATCCAAGGCCACTTTTCCTTACTAATGACTTTAGTAAATAATTAGATTTAAAATTAGATACTAAAGGCACACTAATTATTTATCATGATAACTAATCAAAATTTAAACCCTCTTTTACTAAAATACATGGGTTTATGTCTTGTTCTTTAGAACATTTTCATTTGTTAATTCATAATTACATGAGTGCACAACCTAAACAAGTTTTTACTCAATTTCTTATTATACTTTTGATTAATAGTTGAGCTTTAAAACAAATATTCAAAGTACATTAACCACAGGATTTATCCTAATAAATTGTTGCATCTTTTATAAATTATTTCAGATTTTTCTTCCTTACTGTGACTTGGCAAAAACCATCCGAAAAACCCCGTTTTATTTTGGCGGCAGAGGGAATCGAACTCGGGACGCCTGGGTGAACGCACGCGCTGTTAACCGCTCGGGCTCAGGGTATTACCTGACAGAAGGAGGCGAACGAATGCAACTGAGTTGAGTGAGCAGGGCTGAAGCAAAGGAAACTCGGGGGTGATACGGCCGACGGTGGCGCCGGCGAGGGGTGGTCGGAGAGCAGGGGGTGATGGCGAAAACGGGTTGTCCGCAGGCAGGGGAAACTGGTGGAAGCGTCGGCGGAGGCCGGGGAGCTTCGGAGCGGGCCGGCGGCGACCCGGAGCGGCGGCGGAACAAGGAAACGGGTGTTACGGCGGCACAGGGCATAGGAACTCAATTAATTCGCAAGAGAGCATCTCAGCGGGGACAGGAAGCTACCTCGGGGGTCGGCTTGACTCGGGGGCAGCTGTGGCGGCTTGGCGGCGTGCGGCGGCGGTGAACGGAGGTGGTGCACGGTGCCGGCGAAGTGTGGACCAGGAGGGGCTCGGCCGGGAACGGGGGAAGCTTCGCCGTGCTCTGAGGGTGCTCCTACTCGGAGGAATTGGCCGGGGACGGCCTGTGGAGAGAACGGCGGCGGCAGTGGTGCGCTTGGCCGGCGGTGAAGAGGAAAGCGATTCCGGCGAGCTCCGGTCGTGGGGGTTCAATTCCGTGAGAGGAGAGGATGTGGGGGATGATGTGAGGCCAATGGAGGTGCTCCCTTGCTTTTAAAGACTGGGAGCCGACCGGGCGGCGTGGAGGACCGGCGCGATCAGCGCGCCGCGCAGCTGAGGAGAGGGGAGGGGCGCGGGAAGCAGTGGGCGGCCGGGAGAGCTCTTTGTAGGCGTGGAAAGGGGGTTGCTGCGGCGCCCATGTGACCGGTGACCATGGCACAGTGGCCAGGACAAGACGGCGATGCGAGCGCGCGGTGACGGGCGGCAGAGCATGGGCGTGGCGGTGATGACGCGGGAGCGCAGGCGGGGACGCGACGGAGGGCACCGGGCGATGTCGACAGGGCAGGCGTGGGATTCCTGGCGCTTGACCACCCTTACCTGCTCCGCTGCTTTGCTCCGCACGCGCGCTGGGGCAGCAGGAAGCGCGCGCCACGTGGTCGGAAAGCTCTGCGCGCGGCAGAGGGAAGAGCGAGGAGGAGGAAGAAAGAGTCGGGCGATAGGAGGGCCACCGGCCAGTGAGGGAACGGGGGAGAGAAGCCGGGCCCGCTGGCTGGGAGAGAAGGCGAGGGTGAGGGCGGGGTCCGCCCGTCAGAGTGCGCTTGCGCGCTGCGCGCGGGGGCCGGGCAAGCGGAAAATTGGGCCGCACGGCCGAAGGAGGGATGGGGTTGGGCTGGATGGTGTCGGCCGGCCTAACTCCATCCATTTCATTTTTTTTTGTATATATATACACACACATATACATATATATATGTATATATATAATTTCATTCATTGTTAGTTTGCTGGCTTATTTCATTTTGCATATTTATTTCTAAGCTCTCACTTGCACAATTTGTATATGCATATTTGTATTTTATCCATTTACTCTTATTGCTATTTATGCCATTATTCTCAAAATGAGATTTTATATTTTTAACTCAGGTTTCCCTCTTCTTATACTGGATCATCTTTTCAGATTAGTATTTTAAATTTTAATTCTCTGTTGTTTAAACATGTTCGTTTTCTTCTCGTTCCTTTTAACCGTCGGAACCTTCACCAAATTTTTCAGAAAATCCCATAAATTCCAAATTCAAATGAAATACATTGCAATAATAATTCAAAAGCTTTAAATTCTTAAATTCAAATTTTCAGGATGTTACAGCAAGTCACCCTCCTTGATCATGTTGATCCCAGTTTTCAAAATAAAATTATGTTGATTTAAATTATATTGCATGCATATTTTTATTCAACGTATTTCAATTCAGTTTGAAATATAGTTAATGCCTACTTGTTAATTCCTCCATTGTTATTGAATTCCTTATACCTTGTCACCCTAGATTTAAACTCTAGTTAATACATTAGTGTTGGCTAGAGAGTTTAATCAAATGCTTAGCCTTGCTTAGTCATATTATTTGTTTTGGGATATCTTTCACATAAAATGATGACCTTTTTTACATAAAATGATATGTTCTCTTGACTTTGGTGAGTCAAGGAGGTTTATGAATTATTTTGAAAGCAAAATATTAAACCTGGTTTAGACTTAGGCATTTGGTTAGAGTGGTGGGTGCAGGCATGCCCTGTTGGTTGGAGCCGCAGTGGTTGATTGTCGTGCACGGGGGTATGTGGTTGGACCTGAGTCAATTAAGGACCGGTCTGTGAGCTACTGTTGCAAAGCCCTAATCGTACTACCACATGGCTGGTATGGGACAGCCCTGGCTGAATAATTTGCGAAGTCCCAATCTGAGTCGAGTTGTAGGTTGAAAGTGAGCGTGGTTGGTGCCATGTGAAGTCTCACTTGGGCGAGCGTGGTTAAGCCATGAGAAGTCTCGTCTAGGCTCAAGAGGGGGTCCCGGTCTGGTGGATTCCTTACTGGGGTGAAACCTTAGAGTTGGCTCGACCAGGTTGAAGGCTATGCATTGTAAAGGCCTTGTCACGACTCCTCGCCGCACACCTAAGGAAGTGTGTAAACCGGTGGCAATATGGGATGATCGTGTCTTGTGGGTAAAGCTGTACAACCTCTGCAGAGTGTATAATCTATCCTGGATAGCCGTGCCCACGGTCATGGGCATGCTGAGTAAAAGTTTTTCATGGATTAGACTTTGCTTTTCAAAATGTTTTCGAAAACCTTGTGGATGGATGGAATCCGCGAGAGATGAAAACCTTGCGGATGGATGGAATCCGTGAGAGATGGAAATCTGGTGAATGGATGGAATTCATCAGAGTTGCGCAGTGAAAGCGTGTGGATGGATGGAATCCATACGTGAGCTTTTGGAAAAGATGGTCCGGGTGGGATGCCCGTGGATAGGTTGGTGTTTGGTCGGAGCCGGCACTGACGGTATTATTTTCAATTACAAGTATTGTTTTTACTTACTGTATTAAATTCTGCGATTTCAATCTATCTATTGTATTTCTTAAATGTTGTTTTATGCAAACTAACCCTATAAGCCTTCCATTGAAGCCTTTATCATTATGGTGCATTTTCCCGGGTGATTTGCGGAGTACAAGTTTGTACTCACGTTGCTTTTTCCACACAGAGAAGGAAGACGTCAACTACGGTGAAGATCTAGATGAATAGACCGCGTCTTACTGTCGTTTGCCTGTGGGCAGGCTCAGTGGGCTTCTTCCGCTTCGGTTTTTCTTCCGCTGCTTATTACTTAATTTTGGCTTATGTGCCGTTGATGTAAACTTTGGCATTCATGCCCATATTCAGTTAATAAATGTCATTATGGTTGATATTTATCTTTGTTGTACGCTGTGTGCACTAGCTGATCCTGGACTAGTGCGATTTACACAGAGGATCCAGGAGTCGTTGCTCCAGGTTCCGACAGCGTTCCTTTGGAAGGGTTTGGAGGCTGTCTCAGGAGGGCACTATCTAGTGGGTTGGAAAGTCGTCTCCAGGCCATTGGCTCTAGGGGGTCTTGGAATTCTAGATCTTAAGATAATGGGCTATGCATTGCGTCTTTATTGGCTTTGGGGACAAAAGACAGACAGCTCGCGCGCTTGGGCAAATCTCCAAGTTACTCATGAACCACCTATCCTGGCATTTTTCAAGGTGGCAACACAGGTTCGCATTGGAGATGGGAGCAGAACACTATTTTGGTCCGATAATTGGATCAAAGGAAAGTCACCAGAAGACATCGCTACTTCTGTCTGCAATCTGGTTCAAAAAAAAATCCAACACGGTTGCACCAGCGCTTATCACAACTCCCGGGTATAAGGGATAAAAGGAGCCATGTTGGCTCAGGACATCTCTGAATACCTCATTCTTTGGAGCAAAGTTACCTCCATTCCTCTGCACCCTCACATCGATGATTGGACTATTTGGACTTGAAACTCCTCATAGGAGTATTGTAGAGACCCGAATATACAAATCCGGACTCTCCTGTGTATTCTGCACTAGTCCAGGATCACGCTAGTGCACACAGCATAAACAAAGATAAATATCATCCACATCACGATATTCTAAAGAAAATCCAAACTATATAAATAAAATATCAGAGTACAATCTTATGGTCAAGCTTACAATCTCAATAGCCGGAGTGGCTAATAAGCTAGCAGCGGAAAATCCAAAGTAAAACGTAGTGGCCAATCGACATGCCCACGGGCAATCGAGTGGGGAGCGAAGCCTAGAACGCGTAGTCGTCGAAGTACTCTCCTCCTGGAACCTCCTGCTGGTAGTACTCCTCATCCTCAACTGAGCAACATAGGCATAAAGCCGTGAGTACATTGGTACTCAGCAAGCCGTTTGTAACAAATGATGCAATATAATATGCAAGGCTTACCAATGGAAGGCTGAAAGGGTTAATTTGCATAAAACGGCATTTGAAATTACCATAAATAGATTGAAGGCGAATTGAAGTAAAACAATAATAAACAATAATCAAAGGAATTGAAGTAACCACTTATGAATCTCCCATCCATAAGCTAAACCAACCACTCATGGATCTCCCAACCAACAGTGAATTAACCATCCACTGTCCAAAACTTTTTAGAAATAACTATACCTCGTGTGAAATCACCGAGCATTGTCCATGACCGAGGACGCGGCTATTCGAATAGTTTTACACTCTGCAGAGGTTGCACAACTGTACCCACATGATGTGATTAGCCTCGCGCTAAGGAAATCACAACAAGGCCTTTACAATGTTCAGTTCCAACCCAATCCCGCCCGCTAGGGTTTCGCATCACACCCCCCCTTGCGCCCCGTGGAATGTATACGACACCCACTGACATCCCAATGGCGGAACCAGAATTGAAACATCACAAATTAATCAGCCAGGTCTGTCCCATACCAGACATGTGGTTTGCACGGTAAGACTCAGATCAATGGCGCACAAAGTTAAGTCCTTAAGTGTTCTCGGGCGAGACTACCACATCCCTCGAAGTGCTCCAACACTTCCCCCTTTACTGCACGATCATTCGCCCGAGTGAAAACCAATTTTGTATAACCACCGCCAATGACGCACCAACGTCACGGCACAAATTTTATAACAGTGGCACCAACCACGATTCAATATCTCATTAGGTCAAATTAATTAATCACATATGATGATGAAACCTTTCGCAAAATAAGCAAGGCTAAGCATTCTAATCGTACCAACCCAATGTGTCAAATAACATAGCATCACTAATTAAATTCCCAACCTAAGGTGACAATGGCATCAAGGTATCCCAAAATATCAAGGAGGGAAATAACCAATTGGGACGATAACTACCAATACAAGGGTTTGAATAAAAATAGCAATGCAAGATAATTTAAAACAAAATAATTAAATAATAGATTGCAAACTGGGTTCAACATGATCAAAGGACACGACTTGCCTTGGCCTTGCTCAGCTGAGGGCTCTTGATCTTCAAATCCAACTTCCGCTCCTTCGAACGCGCGATCTAACGAGAGAGAAAATAGACGAAGAGACAAAATAAAATCAAATAAAATTCAAAAGAACTCCAAAAACTTCCAAACCTGAACCAAAAGGTAGAGTTCAATTTTAGATGAATTTAGGAAAAAGAATCGGGTCAATCGGAGCTAGGACGAGGGAGAACGGGGCTCTGGAAAATCTGGATCTAAAGAAAATCGGGAAAATTGGAAAAGTGCACTGTGCTGTGGACCGGGCGCACGGTGAGGAGGGTCTACGGTGGACGCGGCTCACGAAACAGTGCGGGCGGCGGGTGCTGACGCAGACGGCAGGTGCTGACGTGGCGACCACGTATGCGCGATTGGCTGACGTGGCAGGGTGACGGGGCGGACACGTGGTAGGCTGACGTGGCTGGCTGGGACGGCTCGGCTGCTGAGGTGGCAGCCACGTGGCAAGCCACGTGGACCCTAGGGCTGAGGTGGATGCTGACTGGGCTGGTGACGTGGCTCGGCTGACCGACCGGTTCACGGGTGCATGGCTGGCAGGTGGGCCCCGACTGGCAGCGAGACGGCGCACGGTGGGCGGCGTCCACGGGAAGGCGAAGGGTCGCGGGCGGCTGGCGTCAGCGCTGACGTGCGCGTGCACGGAGCGCGAGGCGGCGCAGACGGAGCGGCCGAGGCGACGCGGCGCGGGCGCTTCCGCTGGCGGCGCGGCGGCGACCGAGGCGGCGGCGGAACTCACCGGCGACGAGCTCCGATGGCGAAGGCAGCGAGCGGCGACGACGGCAGACGGTGAACGCACGGCGACTACTCCGGCGACGGCGAACGCACGGGCGTCGGCGGCAGTGAGCGGCGGCGAGGGCGGCGGCTCGGGACGAGGGAGAAGCCCGGGGTCGGCTCCCTTTAAATACACGGACGCCGAGGCATCCGGACGGAAGACGGCGGAGGAGTCCCGGGCGGAAACGGCGAGGCGGCGGCGGAGTCCGGAACGGAGACGGGGAAGGAGACCGGGTCGGGGACGACGCGCCTGACTGGTGGGCCCCACCTGTCGGTTGCGCGGGCGAGCGGGCGCGGATGGCGGCCACGTGGCGCGCATCCGAAGGGGCAAGGCGGGCGCGGGCCGAAGGCGGGAGAGGCTGGGCCGGCTGGTGGGTTTCGGCCCACTGGCCGGATGGGATTTTTGGAGGGTTTTTCTTTTTCATAAATTCATTTAAATCCTTTTGAGCTCTAGAAAATAGCAAATAAATCCGAAAAAATCACCAAAAATTCCATAAAATTCCTTGAGACTCAGGGAACTCAAATAAAATGATCTTGGCAAATTTTAATGTTTAATTTAATCATATTAAATCCAAATAAATTCTGAAAATTCCTTTTAAGCTTTAATTAATTTCAGAAAAATGCAAATAGTGAATTTTATTTTAAAAAGCTTCAAAAAGGCTCTGAAAATCAGGATGTTACAAACCTCCCCCCTTAAACGGAATCTCGACCCCGAGATTCAGGCTTACTAAAAGAATATGTTACCAGGTGCGACTTCGGAGACGACGTGGTTCAAGCTTCCCCTTGCAACGTTCTGAGGTATCTGGGCTCCCTGACTTGACGATGTTCCACGGCTTGCTCCTGGGGTCTTTGTAGGGGTACTTCCAAGGTTGAACGGAATTGGCGTGATTCCTTGACGCTTTTGCGGGCAATTGCGAGCTAAATGACCTGGCGCTTTGCACTTGAAACAATTAGATGAAATTATTGGGCTTCTGTCACTCTGAGGTTGACCGCTGACATTGATAGGGCGTGGTCCCGAAACATCATGATGAGGCATTGGAGCTGGAGTCTTGAAATCTGACTGTTGCGGTACCCGAGCTGGCTGGTAAGTGCTGAAACGCTGCCTCTGAGCCTGGTGAGACTGAAATCCCTGCTGAGCCATCCTCCTCTTGCGAGACTCCTCGAGCTCACGGCGACTGTCCTCAATTAAGATGACATTATCCACCATCTGCTGAAAGCTGGCATAGTCGTTGCCCACGACCTGCACCTTCAATCCTGGGTTCATGCCTTTCCGGAACCTCTTCTGACGGTCTTCATCTGTGGCTACGTCCTCGGGTGCGTAGCGAGCTACCTGAGTGAATTTATTGAGGTATTCACTCACTGACATGTTCTTCTGCTGCAACTCACGGAACTCCTCCTTCTTCATGTCCATCACCCCATCCAGGACATGGGCGTGACGGAAAGTGGTGGAGAACTCGTTCCATGTAATGTTGTCCTGGTTCTCGTGGGCGTCACAGTAGTTCTCCCACCACTCTGCTGCAGGTCCCTCTAGCTGGTGTGCTGCATACAGCACTCTCTCCCTGTCTGTGCACTGGGCCAAGTTCAGCTTTTTCTCTACTGAACGGATCCAGTCGTCTGCCTCCAAAGGCTCTGAAGAACTGGAGTAGGTAGGCGGCCTCGTCCTCATAAACTCTGCAAAGCGGGACTGATGGTGGGCGGCCTGAGGTGCTGCTACCCCTGGGTGCTGACGCTGAGCCATATTGTTCATATTCTGCATCATTGCTTGCATCATCTGAGTCTGGGCCATCAGGAACTGACTGAGAGCGGGGTCCAGGGTCGGCGGAACTGCCTGGGGTGGCTGAGTGGAACTGTTCCCTGGATTCTGGTTTGTCTGCTCACGACCTGCGGAGTTCCTGGTTTCAACCATCTTGCTGCTGCTCTGAAAAGAAAGACCATTTGCTGAGAACTGACTTCTGAAGGCTCAATAGGTACGAGGGAAAAGCAAAGGTAAGCAGTAAACTCGTCTAAGGGGGATAACTAATGGCATCCTAAACTAAGCAGACACTTAGCCGAAAAGGCTAACAAAAGAAGCAATAAACTCCACAAAAAGATTTTGACATGACTGCATCATAATGCTAGAAGCAAAACTGCAGCTCACATCACACCCAACGGCAAATAAGAAGCAAGACGATCTATACGATGCTAAAAACTATAACAGGGTTCAAATCTAATGGCTTCTAATCTTCACGGAAATCTTCAGTCTTCTCTAGACATATTGGGCGCTTCCTTGATCCAAACTTCACAGCACAGCTTGAAGAATTCCACGCCAATCTTCACTTGGGTTAGGGGAGACTCGAGACATCTAAGGACATTATAGGGATAAGAAGTCAACTTGAATTTTGAAAACAATGTTTCAGAGGAGACAAGGAGCAAGAATCCTAAGAATGAGGTAAGAATCAAGAATTACTAGACAATCATTTGGTTGATTTGTTTTAGAAAATAAAATTTGAAAACTTCGCTAATTCGACCAGTCTATCTAGGGCTTCGTCCTGCAGTCGATTTGGCTCTGATACCATCTCTGTTGAGACCCGAATATACAAATCCGGACTCTCCTGTGTATTCTGCACTAGTCCAGGATCACGCTAGTGCACACAGCATAAACAAAGATAAATATCATCCACATCACGATATTCTAAAGAAAATCCAAACTATATAAATAAAATATCAGAGTACAACCTTATGGTCAAGCTTACAATCTCAATAGCCGGAGTGGCTAATAAGCTAGCAGCAGAAAATCCAAAGTAAAACGTAGTGGCCAATCGACATGCCCACGGGCAATCGAGTGGGGAGCGAAGCCTAGAACGCGTAGTCGTCGAAGTACTCTCCTCCTGGAACCTCCTGCTGGTAGTACTCCTCATCCTCAACTGAGCAACATAGGCATAAAGCCGTGAGTACATTGGTACTCAGCAAGCCATTTGTAACAAATGATGCAATATAATATGCAAGGCTTACCAATGGAAGGCTGAAAGGGTTAATTTGCATAAAATGGCATTTGAAATTACCATAAATAGATTGAAGGCGAATTGAAGTAAAACAATAATAAACAATAATCAAAGGAATTGAAGTAACCACTTATGAATCTCCCATCCATAAGCTAAACCAACCACTCATGGATCTCCCAACCAACAGTGAATTAACCATCCACTGTCCAAAACTTTTTAGAAATAACTATACCTCGTGTGAAATCACCGAGCATTGTCCATGACCGAGGACGCGGCTATTCGAATAGTTTTACACTCTGCAGAGGTTGCACAACTGTACCCACATGATGTGATTAGCCTCGCGCTAAGGAAATCACAACAAGGCCTTTACAATGTTCAGTTCCAACCCAATCCCGCCCGCTAGGGTTTCGCATCACACCCCCCTTGCGCCCCGTGGAATGTATACGACACCCACTGACATCCCAATGGCGGAACCAGAATTGAAACATCACAAATTAATCAGCCAGGTCTGTCCCATACCAGACATGTGGTTTGCACGGTAAGACTCAGATCAATGGCGCACAAAGTTAAGTCCTTAAGTGTTCTCGGGCGAGACTACCACATCCCTCGAAGTGCTCCAACACTTCCCCCTTTACTGCACGATCATTCGCCCGAGTGAAAACCAATTTTGTATAACCACCGCCAATGACGCACCAACGTCACGGCACAAATTTTATAACAGTGGCACCAACCACGATTCAATATCTCATTAGGTCAAATTAATTAATCACATATGATGATGAAACCTTTCGCAAAATAAGCAAGGCTAAGCATTCTAATCGTACCAACCCAATGTGTCAAATAACATAGCATCACTAATTAAATTCCCAACCTAAGGTGACAATGGCATCAAGGTATCCCAAAATATCAAGGAGGGAAATAACCAATTGGGACGATAACTACCAATACAAGGGTTTGAATAAAAATAGCAATGCAAGATAATTTAAAACAAAATAATTAAATAATAGATTGCAAACTGGGTTCAACATGATCAAAGGACACGACTTGCCTTGGCCTTGCTCAGCTGAGGGCTCTTGATCTTCAAATCCAACTTCCGCTCCTTCGAACGCGCGATCTAACGAGAGAGAAAATAGACGAAGAGACAAAATAAAATCAAATAAAATTCAAAAGAACTCCAAAAACTTCCAAACCTGAACCAAAAGGTAGAGTTCAATTTTAGATGAATTTAGGAAAAAGAATCGGGTCAATCGGAGCTAGGACGAGGGAGAACGGGGCTCTGGAAAATCTGGATCTAAAGAAAATCGGGAAAATTGAAAAAGTGCACTGTGCTGTGGACCGAGCGCACGGTGAGGAGGGTCTACGGTGGACGCGGCTCACGAAACAGTGCGGGCGGCGGGTGCTGACGCAGACGGCAGGTGCTGACGTGGCGACCACGTATGCGCGATTGGCTGACGTGGCAGGGTGACGGGGCGGACACGTGGTAGGCTGACGTGGCTGGCTGGGACGGCTCGGCTGCTGAGGTGGCAGCCACGTGGCAAGCCACGTGGACCCTAGGGCTGAGGTGGATGCTGACTGGGCTGGTGACGTGGCTCGGCTGACCGACCGGTTCACGGGTGCATGGCTGGCAGGTGGGCCCCGACTGGCAGCGAGACGGCGCACGGTGGGCGGCGTCCACGGGAAGGCGAAGGGTCGCGGGCGGCTGGCGTCAGCGCTGACGTGCGCGTGCACGGAGCGCGAGGCGGCGCAGACGGAGCGGCCGAGGCGACGCGGCGCGGGCGCTTCCGCTGGCGGCGCGGCGGCGACCGAGGCGGCGGCGGAACTCACCGGCGACGAGCTCCGATGGCGAAGGCAGCGAGCGGCGACGACGGCAGACGGTGAACGCACGGCGACTACTCCGGCGACGGCGAACGCACGGGCGTCGGCGGCAGTGAGCGGCGGCGAGGGCGGCGGCTCGGGACGAGGGAGAAGCCCGGGGTCGGCTCCCTTTAAATACACGGACGCCGAGGCGTCCGGACGGAAGACGGCGGAGGAGTCCCGGGCGGAAACGGCGAGGCGGCGGCGGAGTCCGGAACGGAGACGGGGAAGGAGACCAGGTTGGGGACGACGCGCCTGACTGGTGGGCCCCACCTGTCGGTGGCGCGGGCGAGCGGGCGCGGATGGCGGCCACGTGGCGCGCATCCGAAGGGGCAAGGCGGGCGCGGGCCGAAGGCGGGAGAGGCTGGGCCGGCTGGTGGGTTTCGGCCCACTGGCCGGATGGGATTTTTGGAGGGTTTTTCTTTTTCATAAATTCATTTAAATCCTTTTGAGCTCTAGAAAATAGCAAATAAATCCGGAAAAATCACCAAAAATTCTATAAAATTCCTTGAGACTCAGGGAACTCAAATAAAATGATCTTGGCAAATTTTAATGTTTAATTTAATCATATTAAATCCAAATAAATTCTGAAAATTCCTTTTAAGCTTTAATTAATTTCAGAAAAATGCAAATAGTGAATTTTATTTTAAAAAGCTTCAAAAAGGCTCTGAAAATCAGGATGTTACAAGTATACTACTAGGTCAGCTTACAATGCCTTCTTTCTCAGCGGAATCCGCTTCGCAGCTCACAACCTTATTTGGAAATGCAAGGCACCGCTCAAATACAAGCTCTTTGTGTGGCTAGCAATTCAAGACCGTTGCTGGACAGTGGATCGACTAGCAAGGTGTGGGGTTGTGGCACATTCGGCCTGTCCCCTTTGTGAACACAACCCAGAAACAATCGATCACTTGCTTGTCCTTTACCCCTGGGTCCGGCAAGTCTGGGCACACTTCTTGCACCTATTCAGCAGGTGTCACCTACCATCAATAACCCAAACTCTGCTTCTAGGCTAGTGGAATCAATGCACTTACAGGTGCCCAAAGCAGACTGTTAGACCATGTGGCTAGGTCTAGAATTTTTATGATGATGAATAATTGACAACATTGCTTAATATTGTTATTCGAGGCGTATGCGTGTGTGCGTGGACTAATATCGGTCAAGTTGGTGAGAACTTGTGCCGGGAAAAATATTCTTTGGTCTTTGCAGGTGCAGGCTAGGCGTGGACACGGTCATGGTCGGTGACGAGAAAGACCGGGACTAGGAGGGGGAAATCTGAGGTCCGGGCGGTCGAGGATGTCACGAGGTGGTCGGGCTCACGCTGGAGCACATGGAGATCAAAAGTGGACGATGCGTGGAGAAGATATAGGAGGTGCGGTCCTGGAGACTTCGACGCGCGATGAGTTGAAAAGTCAGAGTGTGAAAACCCGTGTTAGGAAGGGTTTCGGGTCCCTTGAAAATTAGTGAGCCAAAAGTCTAGTTGAGGTAAAAAGGCTCAGACCTAGTTGAAGTTGGATTAGGTTTTTTAGTAGAGATTGAATAGGTATTACAGGGGCTGCGGGTGTGTATATATATACATGCATGCGGCAGCGTTGCATGTGATTAGGGAGTGAAAAAGACAATTAGTAGGCACGGTTTTCAAGATTTGATTGAGGGGTACTTTGCATGCATACAAGAGTCTGAGGCATAATTATTGAGTGCGACTCGGATTAAGGAACAAAGAAAGATTGCTTGCATGCTTTTGTCTTTTGTCTGATGGAAGAGATCGGCGGCCTTGTTGAGAGCAAGTTTAATAAGGCTGACTGTGCTAGCTATAAGGGAATCTATATCAGCATAGTCTTATGTGGAGGGGAGAGAAAAGGAGAGAGAGAGCCAAGCCGACTCCCATGCAAGAGTCAGGCTATAGCACAGGAAAAGAGGCATTATCCATGCATGTACCCATAGAACTAATTGCTATACCCATGCATGTATTAAATTATCAATACCCATGTATGTATTAAATGATTGAGAGCTCTTGTGGAGACAACTTATAGCCAGCTTATTGTATGAGTTGACTGCATCATTATCTTTTGATGACATGAAAATGTATTAGAGGTAGCAGCTATCTGTACTATTAAACTTGCTCAGATTGAAGCGAAATTTTTTGAGCGGCAGCCGAGATGCCTTTTCGCTGGCGAGATTTGGAGCGGCGGCCGAGACTCACGCAGCAGATTTCCGTGCAGTCTCGCAGGTATTTTTTTCTCGGTCTCGCGTGTGCTTTCGCTCAGGTACAGGGATTGAGGAGGGAGAGCAAGCCTTTCTCAGCGCATGTGAATCCACGCGGAAGCCAACTCCCTACGAAGGATAATTTAATTATTTGCCACTCTTACGAGTAGGGTGGCAACAGATTTGCCACCCTGGCCCGTTGTCAGTGACTCAGACGGCCCCGCATGTAAGTGAGAGAGGTAATTGGCCAATCTTCAGAGTGGCAAAAAGTTGAATTCCCCCAGTCGCGACGCTCTGACGGAGAGATTGATAAAAAAATCCAGAGCATAAGGTATTATTTTTTTAATATTAATTTTTGTTATTTCTTTTTCTTGCTGTGATTGGCAGATTGGATGGTTATAAAATAGCAGAGGTATATAAAAAAAATTCCGCTGTGCGCTGCAATTATTCACCCCCTCTGATTGCCATCGACGATCCTACACAGACAGGAAAAATCTCAATTCTATAATTATTCTTTTCCTCTACACCATCTGGCACGAACGCAATGCATGAGTGTTCGACAAGATCAAGTCAGACCCCGAAGCGCTTGTGCACAAGCTCAAACAAGAACTAATCTTTTGGCACCACGCGACCGCGCACTAGCAATTTCTAGTTGTACTCTCTCCCAATGTTGCTACTCTACCTCTGTTCCTGACCTCTTTCCTTTCTTCCTTTGTTACCTCTCTTGTTGTCATTCTTTCTCCCTGTTTCCTCCCTGCTTGTCTTTTTTTATAATCACTCCCCTGTACCCGTAACTGTGTCTTTGTTCTCCGTTTTCTTCTTAATATAATGGCATGCAAAACTTTTGCATGTTCCAAAAAAAATTGAAGATCAAAATAAGTCGGCTCAAGGAGGATGATATGGAATTTGATATGATTGGCATTGATGCGTCGTTTGCCAATGCATTCAGGAGAATCCTCATCGCAGAGGTATGCACGTTATTGGTGTAGATGTACAGTCAGAGAACTGAAATATGTTTTCCAAATCGTATGTTGTAACTTTGACCTTATTTAGTGATTCTGGATTTTAGGCATTTGACGATTATATTCTGGGTATATATAGGTTCGTACAATGGCAATTGAGAAAGTCTTCATGGTTGACAGCACGTCAGTTCTAGCAGATGAGGTTCTCTCACATAGGTTAGGCCTGATTCCACTAGATGCAGATCCAAGGCTGTTTGGTTATATTTCTGGTGGGTGACTCAGGTTATATTTCTAGATGACATTGTTATGGTAATGAACATCCTATTAGGCTATTCTTCTATTCGTATAGAAAAGGATGTGCCAAATGAAAGGAATACTATTGTGCTCAATTTACTAATCGAAACCCTGACGAAATCTTGCTACTTCCCCACTAATCTGGACTCGAATCTGTACTAAGATTAATAACACAAAGAGAAAACTTGTAGATCGTTACCTAAGTGAAGAATGGCAAAAGTACGGTCTATTTCTTACTTTTCTTTCTCTTCTCCTTCCTGAACTTTTCCCCGGCCACTTTTCCTTTTCATCCTTGTTTTCCCTTCTGACCGGCGCACCAACTCGACGCAGGACACAAGCCAACCACATAACAACCGAGCGGCCTCGCGCGTGTGCGATGGGCGAAAAGCGCCGTGAGCAATGCAGCTAACAACGTTGTGAACAATGCCATGAACAATGACATGAACAGTGCCACAAACAGTGCAGCCACTGGTGATAGGAATGGAAATGGATTAGATACGATCGAATAGTCTCAAATATGAATACGAATCTATATTTTTAAAATGAACATGAATTCAAATATTCTCTAATGCGAATACAAATCAAATATCGTAACGGATACGAGTTCGAATTGAATATGTACTTAATTAGATCAAATACGAATATCCTCCTACAACTTCTGTAATTGTTGTGGTTACAGACCAAACAGAGAGAGATACAGTAGTGGAGAGTTGGGAGAAGTCCCCTCCCCTCCCATAGCCTTCCCTTGATATATATATTCACATAGGGTATGCTTTTACAATTGTGCCTTTACATCGGTAAACCCCCGTCAGGGGTATTTTAGTCATTACATATGTTCCACTTTGGACCTTATAGCCTTCTAACAGGCCTGCTGGGCTTAGGTGAGGGCCACCCTACAACAGGAGCCTCTCATGATTAAGGGCTTTACAGGGCGTCCCTCACACTTCTAACGGGTGGCAGCGGAGCTAGCGCCTAGTCGAAGTAGACGCGCACGCGCTCCGTCCCTCACCCTTTGAACGGGTGGCAGCGGAGCTGGCGCTTCGTCGAAGTAGACGCGCGCACGCTCCGTCCCTCACCCTTCGAACGGGTGGCAGCGGAGCTGGCGCCTAGTCGAGGTAGACGCACGTGCGCTCCGTCCCCTACCCTTCGAACGGGTGGCAGCGAAGCTGGCGCCTCGTCGAGGTAGACGCGCGCGCGCTCCGTCCTCTACCCTTCGAACGGGTGGCAGCGGAGCTGGCGCCTCGTCGAGGTAGACGCGCGCGCTCCGTCCCTCACCCTTCGAACGGGTGGCAGCGGAGCTGGCGCTTCGTCGAGGTAGACGCCTTCGAACGGGTGGCAGCGGAGCTGGCGCTTCGTCGAGGTAGACGCGCGCGCGCTCCATCCCTCACCCTTCGAACGGGTGGCAGCGGAGCTGGCGCTTAGCCGAAGTAGACGCGCGCGCGCTCCGTCCCTGGTGCGGTAGTGCGCTTTTAATGGCGCCTGGAATCGGGCCGACGCCTGACCTGTCAGGGGGCATGCTGTCCCGCCGTGCAGTCAACCTTCCTGCGGATGGGGCACGCGGCGGCTTGCGATTGGTGCGTCGTGGGATGTGAGCGGTTGCATGACCGCGGCCGTTCGCCTCTTCCCCAGGGAAGCGGGACGCGTGGCGGGCACATATTGGCGTTGTGCGCTGCCCGGCCACCTACCAGGCACGCTCCCCCCAAGTGCCGGCGGTTCTTCTTTCCATGTCGTGGGTAGCCGAACTGCCGGGAGTTTAATCTGACCGTGCTTTTAGCCGTGGGGGAGGTGAGCGGGCTTTATAAGGCGCCTCCGCTGTAATGGCTCGCCTGTTGCTTAGCTCTGCTTGTTTCGTGGTGCCAGTAGCGCAACTTGCTCCTGCCTTGTTTTTCTCTTGCCCCGATCTTAGAGAGCAATGGCCGGCCAGGACGATGCCTCCCGCCACCCCAGCGGTGGCTCCCTGTCTAGCCGTGACGAGTTGGCCTTCCCTTCCGGGGAGTATGAGCTGGTGCTGCGGGGGCGCTCACGCGCCGACAGGCGGTGGGACGCCATGGAATACTCGTTGGGCCGCTGCTCTCGCACGCTGGGGAGGAGCCGCGTAACCGAAGAGACGTTGCAGCGGCTTGTCCGGGAAGGCAAGATAGAGGAGCACGACGGGGCTCGCCTACCCTGTCGCGACGAGACGGAGCCGAACCCCTGGGAGACAGAGGCGATTGTTTTCGTCGCGTTCTTCGACGCCGGCCTTCGAATGCCCTCGGCGATGTTTGTGGGCGATGTCTTGCGGGCCTACGGGTTGGAGTTGGCACAACTGACGCCAAACGCAATAGTCCGCCTGGCTGTCTTCACGTGGGTGTTGCGAACAGAAGGCCGGCGCCCCAGCGCGAGCCTGTTCGCCACCCTGCACGACGCATGCTGCTGACCGAAGAAGGTTGGAGAGGGCGCTGTATCCAATTTTGGCGGCGTGGATTTCGTGCTGCGAACGTCATGTATGACGTTATTCCCTGCGTCGGCCACCCTGGGGAAATGGGAGTCCGACTGGACACGGTGGTGGTTTTATTACCACGTGACTAGCACGAGTGGCCTGCTATGCCGGGGTGGGCCGATCTCGTTCAATGGCTCGCCAAGCGTGGAGCTGGAGGCTGATGACGCGTAGAGGCTATGGAGGCTTGCTGGTGTTGTTCGCCGGCTAAGTATGCGCGACCTGGCCGAAGAGTTTATGATCTACGGAATGGCGCCACTCTCTGCCCGGTGGAAGTACACGCGACGGGGCGACGACCGAGAGGACGGGGTTCGGCCGCCCGCGTCTTGCCTGCTGCCGCCCTCCGCTCCTTGTGAGTCATCCAGCGCGCTGGTGCGCGTCCCTTTGTGTCTGCGTAGTCCCCGCATGACCGACTTGTTATCTTTTATGCAGCGGCTCGGCTGGAAGATGCGGAGCGCGCGGTTGTGGCGTTCCTCGGCCTGTACACGCTGAAGGAGCACAGGCTACGCGAAGTCGCGACCAAGACGGCGAAGCAAGGGCGAGTAAACCGCACGTGCGAGGTGCTGGGCATTGCTGTGCCCGAGCGCGCGGTGCAGACCTTGTGCCCGAGCAAGGGGTGCGCGCGAAGTCCCGAGCCTTATGCAGGTTGCCCCGCAGGCATCTACCGCCGTCGAAGTGGCCGAAGCCTCCGCAGCCCCTGACGTGGTGGGACCGGAGCCCGTTCTTTCTGACTTCCTTCCGCGCCTGGAGATACTTCGCATTCTCACTACAGCCGCGGAGCGTGCCAGCGGCGGCTTTAACCCGCAGATGCTGTCGTCATGCGAGGGAGACCTCCTGGCACTCGCAGTGCAGGCCTCGGAGATACGGGTAAGTATGCGTGCTCGTGTGTTTCAGGGTATTACCGAGCACGTGCTGACTCTTATTGCTGCTTCCAGACACTTGTCATCAGCGAGGCCCTGGATCAGGCCCGTATCCGGGAGCGGAGGGCCCTTGAAGCCAGCCTTCGTGCCTCGGATGATGCTCATGTGACGAAGGACGAACAACTTCGCGCACCGGAGGGCGCCGTGGCCGCCACGCAACTGGAGGCCGAGGAAGTTAAACGCGCCGCGGCAGAGGAACGCGCCTCCTTCTTGCAGCAGATCGCCGCTCTAGAGGAGGAGAAGGCCCAGCTGGCCGAGTCTCTTGCAGAGAGGAACCGTGCCTTGGACGACGCGTCCACGTCGGCGTGGAGAGCAATGGAGTCTCTGAATCAGACCCTCAGAGATCTGTGCGTCGACGTGCCGGATGCTACTCATGGGCCGGAGGACCTGATGGAGACGCTCGGGCTGGTTGAGGAGGGGGCAGGCGTTGCTCTTCGCGGCGCCATGACCTTCGGCGAGCACTGCGGCTTTCTCGGCGCGTGCCTCGCCCTTGCCATGCTTCATACTCATGGGTGTAGACACATCCATGAGCTGACGAATCCTCAACTGGATCTTCCTGGCCGGCCGGAGGCGATGTCGGACGCTACCCGCTCCGTCGAGCCTGGCCTTCAGAATTTCCACCGGTGGATCTGGAGCCGCGTCGGGGAGGATGCGGCGAAGATTGTAGTGCAGCAAACGCTGCACGGGGGAGGGGACCTCCTCCGCTGGCTTGAAGGAGTTCCCCGATGCCTAGACGACGGCGCGGGCCCGTCGGCGCCGCGCGAAGACTAAGCGGTTGGCCTGGGATGTTCTGTATGCTCATGTTTCTAATCCCGTGATCCCCATATTTTTGCGATGAACTGAAGTATCACTTACTGTTGCATACTATATTTTGGGGCCAGTGTCTTGTTTATACTTCGTGGAGTGCGCTGGGGTGTCCCCCCGCTGTGTTTCATTTATAATCCGTAGACTCGCGCGTGCGGAGGCGGACCTCGACGCTACGTCTTATTTATAGTCCGTAGACTCGCGCGTGCGGAGGCGGACCTCGACGCTACGTCTTATTTAAAGTCCGTGGACTGGTGCGTGCGGAGGCGGACCTCGACGCTACGTCTTATTTATAGTCCGTAGACTCGCGCGTGCGGAGGCGGACCTTGACGCTACGTCTTATTTAAAGTCCGTGGACTAGTGCGTGCGGGGGTGGACCTCGACGCTACGTCTTATTTAAAGTCCGTAGACTGGTGCGTGCGGAGGCGGACCTCGACGCTACGTCTTATTTGAAGTCCGTGGACTGGTGCGTGCGGAGGCGTCCCTCGACGCTACGTCTTATTTAAAGTCCGTAGACTGGTGCGTGCGGAGGCAAGCTCAACGCTACGTCTTATTTAAAGTCCGTAGACTGGTGCGTGCGGAGGCAAGCTCAACGCTACGTCTTATTTAAAGTCCGTAGACTACGCCGACGCTCGAGGCAATCGTGCGACTTAAATTAAAAATGAGGACCAAAACAGAGGCATCAAAGAAACGGCCGAAGACTTGCAACAACAAAAAGATTCAGGATGCTACGCTGGGGAAAAACCTTAGATGCCCCGGTAACCCTGAGCAGGCAAAACTAGGGAAGCGAGCACGGCCAAATCCAATGCTCTTAGAATGCCAAATCCTCATTTTTTTTCTTTTAAGGCCATGCACTTAAGAAATACAGGGGCTACTATTAAAGCATCACCTGTGACCACATGCAGTGCGCACCGGGCGGGATGGCGGTGACGCAGGGTAGACTTCGCATGTGCGGAGACCTTGGTGCGTGCGGAGGCGTACCTCGACGCTACGTCTTATTTATAGTCCGCAGACTCGCGCGTGCGGAGGCGGACCTCGACGCTACGTCTTATTTATAGTCCGCAGACTCGCGCGTGCGAAGGCGGACCTCGATGCTACGTCTTACTTAAAGTCCGTCGACTGGTGCGTGCGGAGGCGTACCTCGACGCTACGTCTTATTTATAGTCCGTGGACTGTAGCGCAGAGGGCGAGCCCTCGGAGCATTATGGGTAATGAAGGGGCAAGATAAATGCAAACGGAAGGATCAGCTTTATTAAACTCCTGTTTGCGCGGGCACGCACCTTACAACGGGAGGTTGTTGTTGCCAACTTCCGTGCCATACTACGCATAGTACCGCCGGAGCCTATCCGCGTTCCATGTGTGGCGAAGGGTCTGCCCTTCGAGCGTAGCAAGGCGGTACGCTCCCTTCGGCAAGGCTTCCACTACAATGTACGGGCCTTCCTATTTTGATTCCAGCTTGCCGATTGTCTCCGCGTGAAGTGCCACCTTGAGGACGAGGTCCCTGGGCTGGAACCTTCGCGGGTAATGGACTGATCCCGAGTGCGCGTCATCTGCCGAGCATACTTCATGACGTGTTGGGTTGCGTTGACCCTGTCGCCGTCGAGGAGGTCTAGGGACAAGCAGCGCTCCTCCTCCAGCGCCTGGACGAGGACCCTTCTCGAGCCTGCCTTGATTTCCTCGGGCGTCACCGCTTCATCGCCAAAGAGAAGCTTGAACGGCGTGAACCCCGTCGGTCGCGTCACCGTTGTGCGGAGGGACCAAAGGACACTATGAAGCTCAGACGGCCATTTGCCTTTGGGCAGCCCGAGTAGACGCTTCTTGATTGCGCCTGATATGGCGCCATTCGCCCGCTCAACCGCGCCGTTGGACTGGGGATGGCCGACCGATGCGAAGCGGAGCGTGATGCCCATGCTGTCGCAGAACTCCTTGAACGGGGCAGCATCGAATTGCAGGCCGTTGTCGACGGTGAGCTCCCTGGGTACACCAAAGTGACATATAATGTTCTGCCAAAGGAAACGTTGCATGGCCGCTGAAGTTATTTTGGCCAGAGCCATAGCCTCTGGCCATCTGGAGAAATATTCCAACGCAACTACTGCGAATCGCACATCTCCCGGGGCTCGAGGTAGTGGCCCGACAACGTTACGCCCCACCGTGCCAGCGGCCACACCGGGGGAATGGGGTTGAGGCTCATTGGGGGCCTGCGGATGATGCGCGCCATCCACTGACACCCTTGGCACCGGCGCACGAGGTCCTGGGCGTCGGCCGCGGTGGTCGGCCAGTAAAAACCTTGCCTGAATGCCTTGCCCACCAGCGACTGCGGCGCCAGATGTGTCCCGCAGAGCCCCGCGTGGATCTCTGCGAGGAGCTGTTTGCCTGCCTCTCGCGAGAGGCATCACAGGAGGGGCGCGCAGACTCCTTTTTTGTATAGCCTTCATTCGAAGACCTGGAAAGACCTGGCGCGGTACTGCAGGCGCCGGAGCTCGGCGGCGTCCTCCGGCTCCGCGATGCCCTGCAAGAAACCAAAGATGGGCTCCCGCTAGTCACCCTGTTGGGTGATTTGGTGAACAAGGGCCGCGTCTCGGTTGTCCTGCGCGATGGCTGATGCCGATAATACTTCAGAGAATGCTCCGTCAGGGGGGCAACTGCTGGCTAGCGGCCTTCGCAAGGGCGTCAGCCGGTTCGTTGTCTGCGCGGGGGATGGCTTTTACCGTGATGCCCAGGATATGCCTCTCCCTCGCTCTTACAGCTGCGAGGTATTTTGCCAACTCGGGGTCCTTGGCCTGGTATGACTTGTCCACGTGGCCGGCCACGAGGCGCGAGTCCGTGCGGACAAGCACTCGGCGCGCGCCCATGGCTTTGAGCTTGGTCAGGCCGAAGAGGAGCGCCTCGTACTCGGCCGTGTTATTGGTGGCGGGGAAGGCGAGGCGCGCCGAATATGATAGTCGTTGCCCCTCGGGGGTGGTAATCACCGCACCCACGCCTGCCCCTGCGACACTGTAGGCCCCGTCCGTGCTGAGTGTCCACACTGGGTCGTCCTGCCGCTGGACCGGCGGGGTCCACTCAGCGATGAAGTCCGCAAGAAAGATTTAATCGCCGTTCGCGAGGCGTATGTCAAGGCGAACGGGGCGAGCTCCGCTGCCCACTTTCCAATGCGCCCTGTGGATTCCTTGTTGTGTAGCATCTCCGCCAGGGGGAACGAGGGGGCACCGTTATCGGGTGGGCCAGGAAGTAGTGCCGAAGCTTCCTCGAAGCCATGACCAGTGCGTAGGCGAGCTTCTCGAGTTCCGTATACCTCGTCTTGGCGCCTTGAAGGGCTTCGGAGACGAAGTATACGGGCCGCTGCACGGCGCCTTCCTCTAAGATGAGGACGGCACTGACCGCTGTAGCCGACGCGGCCAGGTAGAGCAAGAGGGGAGCCTCTGGCGCTGGGGCGACCAGAGTGGGGAGGCTCGCCAGGTGTTTCTTGAGCTCCATACCCGTGATGGCTTCGACCTTATCGGGATTCGCCTGGATGCCTCGTCCGGATACGAGGAAGCCCAGTAGTTTGCCCACCTGCACGCCAAAGACGCATTTGTCGGGGTTGAGCTTGATGCCGGCCTTCCGGAGGTTGTCGAAGGTTTCCTGGAGGTCCCGGCCGTGCAAATCGAGCTGCCGTGTTTTGACCACCACGTCATCGACGTAGGCTTCCACGTTCCTCCCGAGCTGGGCGGCCAGGGCAAGTGCAATAAGGCGGGTAAAAGTAGCGCCTGCGTTCTTCAAGCCGAAGGGCATCCTGACGAAGCAGAAGGTCCCAATCGGTGTGATGAAGCTAGTCTTGTCTTCGTCGTCTTTGGCCATGTATACCTGATGATAGCCAGAATAGGCATCCAAGAAGCTCATGAGCTCGCACCCGGCGGTAGCGTCGACCAGTTGATCGATGCGTGGCAAGGGGTAGTTGTCCTTTGGGCACGCCTTGTTAAGTGCCGTAAAGTCGACGCACATGCGCCAGGCTCCGCTGGCCTTTTTGACCAATACTGGGTTGGTGAGCCATTCTGGGTGGTGGACTTCGCGAATGACCCCGGCCAGGAGAAGCTTCGCCACCTCAGTCTTGGCCGCTTGCTGCCGCTCCGTGCTCATACGGCGAAGCTTTTACTTGACCGGCTTGGCGTCGGGGCGGATCGCCAGGCGATGCTCGATTGCCGCGCGGTCCACGCCCTTGATGTCTTCTGGTGACCATGCGAAAATGTCCGCGTTGTTCTGAAGTACTTGGAGCAAGTCTCGCTCGACCTCCGGCAGGAGTCCCTCGCCGATGGACACAAATTGCCCTTCGGCCTGGAGCAGCATCTTTTTGACTCCGCCCTCGGGGCGAGGCTTAGGCGTCCAGCCCGGGGCGGAGGGCGCATCGCAGAGCTTGTCTGAGAGGACGTGCACCGGGCGACACGGACTTCGGCTGCCGACTTCGGTGCATCTGGTGAGGTCCTGGTTGCCGAAGACGGTGATGACACCCTTCGGGCCAGGGAGCTTCATACACAAGAAAGCGTGATGTGGGACCGCCCCAAAGAAATTGATGGCTGGTCGGCCCAGTATGACATTGTAGGGATGCGGGACGTCTACGACGTCAAAGGTGACGTGTTCGCTTCGGACGTTGTTCCCCTGGCGGAACATAACTGGAAGGGACACGTGTCCTAGGGCCTCCAGCGGTTGACCTCCGAAGCCTTGGAGCGGAGCTCCTGACTGCGCCAGGTGACTCCGGGGGATTCCCATAGAATCGAGGACCTCCGCGAACAGGATGTTCGTGGAGCTTCCACCATCGACGAGGATGCGCCTGACGTCGCAGCCTGCAATGTTGGCCTGAATGACCAGAGGGTCTTGGTGGGGGAACTCCACGCCCCTGGCATCATTCGAGGTGAAGGTGATATTGTGGTGCGACAACTCCGGTTGCGGCTGCGCCAAGGGGGCCCCTGATAGGGAACCTCCGGTAATGACGCTGACGGTGCGGCACTGTGCGCCCTTCGCGGCAGGTGCTCGCGGGAGGCGACCCCCCGGGGCTCGAGGGTTGGCCACCATCCGTCACAGCTCCCTGACCTGGATGCATGCCTTCGTCTAATGGTTGCCGTAACCATGCACCTCGCACCACTTGCCATGATCTAAAATTTCTTGCTCCGCGCGCGGTGTGTCGTTGCCGTCTGTCCTGCCTTCCCATCCCTGTGCCCCTCCTCACAAGGTGGGGGCAGGCCTTCGGAGGGCGCGGTCGATGCCGAGGGCGTGGCGAGCTTTTTGCGGTCTGCGCTGGTGATGCCGGGGCCTACGCCTGCCTCCTGCGCTCTCCTCCCCGGCACCGCTGCCTTCGGGAACCTCCTCCCGAGGTTCCTCCCGGCCTCGCTTCGGGGAGTCGCTCCCCGTCTTCGCTTTGCGCGGCGACCCCATCGCCCGAGAGCCTTTGGAGTCGTCGCCCTTGCGTCTCTGCGCGTCGTCCACCCACGCGTACTCCTCCATCTTGTCGAAGAGCGTTGTCAACGACTTGATGGGCTTCCTTGCGTTGTAATCGGCCAACGGACCCGGGCGGAGACCTTGCACTGCCGCGTTGATGATGGTGGTCTCGTTGACGTCCCCGATTTGGGAACGGATCTTCGCGAAGCGTCGGCAGTAATCTCGGAGAGTCTCCGAAGGTTTCTGCTTCTCCGCGAAGAGTTGGCCCGCGCCGACCTGCTCGACGTAGTTCCCTTGGAAGTTGTTGTAAAGGCGGTCGCAGATCTGCTCCCACGCGTAGATGGAGTTTGGCTCTATGGTAAAAAACCAAGAAAGCCCTGCTCCTTGCAACGCGAGGGGGAGTCCCTTCGCCTTTGTGGTGTCATTTCTGCTCGCGGCCTCGATCGCGGTCTCGTACGCGCGCACGAACTCCCGGGGATCCGTGTCGCTCTTGTATGATTCGATGACACCTTATAGCCTTTTAACAGGCCTGCTGGGCTTAGGTGGGGGCCACCCCTACAACAGTAATAAATTTTGGTAGAACAAAGTCCTAACAGTTTTGCAGGTTTTTGATTGGTTACCAGAACGGTTACCGGTTTCAAACCACCCAAATTCAAGTTTCAAATCACAAAATTCTAAATCGCATAGGAAACAGATCGAATACGAAATGAATAATCTCGAATACGAATATTCTCAAATACAGATTCGAATATTCTCGAATACAATATTTTTGAATACGAATTTTTCTTACCATATTCGTATTTTCTCAGATATGAATATCGGATAAAATAGATTATCTATTATCATTTCCCACCATGAGCGCTGGCTTTGGCAAGACGTGCGGTGCATGGCGGCCTTTGGCGAATCAGTGCTCGAGTACTAGCGCATCCTTGTGCGAGAGGCATTAAAACGTGTCGATGCGGTGTGCGATGACTGGAGGTCTTCGGTAGAGGTGGCCACTAGGCTGGGCTTAACTGTGCTGGCTCGCGACCCGCTACTGTTGGTTCGGCCCAAGCACAACACGTCCTATTTAGCTAACGGGTTGTGCCGGCACGGCCTGGTGGACCGGGCCGTGCCTGGGCCGAGAGCACAGCACGCCAGGCCAGCACGACACGTCCCGTTTGCAGTCGTGGGCCATGCCGGCACGGCATGGCATGGCACGTGCTGGCTTATCGAATATAGCCTTTTTTGACCATTTGGGTGTAAAAAATTTGAAAAAATAGTAAACAATTTCAAAAAAAAATATAAATTGTTTCTATAAATACGGTGCATCCGGTTTCCATTTTCACACCTCAAACCTAACTCTTATCTCTCTATTTAGCTGTGAAAAATCCGGTAGTGTTTGCACAAATTTGGCAAAATTAGTCAGAAATTCATGCAAAATTCAGAAAATTCAAAAATCTTCAAAGAATTTTCTAAGAACTGCAAAAGAGGCAATAGTGCTATCTTATTTTATTTTTTTACTATTATTTATTGATTCAATAGTAAGTTAATTATTTTTTTACTATTTCAATTTGCAGTTGATTCAATGGAGAACTATGATTTTCAACTCTCCGAATTTGGCCTCTCAACGGAGGATATACAATCCTTTCAAGAAGGATATCCATCCATGGAAGGTTCACATCCACAACAAACTAGAGAGCCAGAAGAAGCGACGTCACTGGTGGCGTAAGGTCTAATAGATCCATCTTCTGCTGTCTCCACAAGTGCATCCACAACTCATAGCACGGGTGCAAAAAGAACAAGAGCTACTAAATTAGGAGTCTGAAATGATTTCGACAAGAAGTTCAAGACCGACGATGATGCAAATTCGGTGAGATATGCTGTTTGTAAAATTTGTGGTAATGATGTGTCTGCAAAATCTCCAGGTGGGATGGGTCACCTGCAACGGCATGTTGCAAGCTGCAAAAGAAGCAAGGAATACAAATGCGCTAAACACAGCTGCAATATGACCCCAACGACTGAGTACATACTTGGGAGTACAACCCAGAGGTAGCCCGTGAATCTCTTTTTAGATTAATTGCTTCTCAAGATTTATCTTTAAATTTTGGTGAGTCTGATACTTTTCAAAAATATATTAGAACTGCTAATAACCCTCGATTTAGTGTTGTATCTAGGTACGTCGAGACGGAGTCATGGCGAGGCACGGAGGACCGGACTAGGCGCAGGCGGTGCCGAGGTCAGAACGGTCGAGGTGTGTCGAAGACGGCATGAACTCGAGGTGATTGCGAGTCGTGGATGACAAGGAACGCGGAAGCTTCCTGAAAGGTGCAGGAGGGGCGTTTTGGTAAAAATGCAAAGCTGCACGAGTGGAGGCCGGTTCCGTTCGGGTTTAGCAAGCGTAACGGGGTAGAGACCCATTAGCCAAAGGCTATAAATAGGAGGGAGTGGCTGCATGCCCCCTCATGGCTTTGGGAGAGAGTTAGGGTTTGCCTTGGTCAAAAGAGCCTTTGATAGGTAGTTTTGGCTTTAAGCTTTAGTAGTTGAGAGTTGGTGGAGATGGACAGAGTGTTGTCTCCTTTGTAGCTCTCTCTTTCTCTGTGTTCTTGAGAGGAGTTCTTGATTGTTAGAGAGAGGGGGAGGTAGGAGTTGGTTTGAGCTATCATGTAATCATCCCTCTATTTGTAATCGTGGTATCGGGACTCCTCTGTAATCCTTTTGCTCTCTGGAATGAAATCTCTGAAGCCCTTTTTGTGTTCGTGTCTCTGTTCTTCGTTCATCCCTCGCTGTTGATTTCTGAACTTTGTGAGATTTGAGTTGTTTCTTGCTGGGAAGGCCCAAAATGGGTTGCTCTATATTGGGATGATGCCTCAGGATCATTTGATCGATTTTTCCCAAGAGCAAACCTTGTTTAATCTCAGTTTTTGCTTTTTGGGCTGCTCTGTTCTTCATTTTCATTTCTAGGGTTTTGGTGAGAATCGCGATTTTCTTCTTGAGATGGCATGAAACTTGGCATGTTTAGTCCAGAGGCTATTAAGTAGCTACCCTCAAAGTTTCATGACCAAAGGATCAACGATTGATGAGTAATTTGGTTTTTGGTGGAGTTTCTGTAAGTTTTCAGGTTTTACCCCATTTCTGAAATTCTTGTTTTCAAGTTGGGTTATCTTGATTTCTAGACTCCTCTTGCTATTTAGAACCTTTTCTTGGTTTTAAATCCTGAGGAGAATAGAACCCTTTCTCTTATTTTCTTGGATTTGGCCATTCTCTGAAAATGCAGACTGTCAGGCTTGTTTTCGAGCTGCTCATGCTCTGGACAGAGCTAACCAGTCTGACTGGTACATAACCGACGGTCAGACCGGCGGTTTGAAGGCGGTCAGATCGGGCATCGAATTGCGGTCAGACCGGCCCTATATGGGCGGTCAGACCGACGGCCAGGGAGCGGTCTGACCGGCCCATATAAGGCGGTTTGATCGGCCCTGCCTGGCAGCCTGTGTTACTTGGTAGTTTTCAGTGATTTTTGGCTCTTTGGTTTCCTTGTTGTCTATGCTCTTTTCTTCTGTGTTGTGAGGTTTCCAGTGAGCCATTTTACCAACTTCATAGCTCCTCATAGCTATTGGAGAGGGTTTTTCTTTTAGGTACTTGTGGGGGACAAGTTTTCAAAAATGACATTCACCCCCCTGTCGCCATTTCGGTCCAACAATTGGTATCAGAGTCAGTTAGCTCTCGTCTATAGATCTTAACCGGTCTGTGAGCCATGGCGACAGACAAGTACTCGACCAAGCCCCCGATTTTCGATGGGATTGATTATCCCTTCTGGAAGAGCCGACTGGAGACGTACATCCAGGCTCAGGGGTACGCTATTTGGCGTAAGGTCAAGGTCCGGTTTGAAGTTCCTGCCGATGAGAACATCAACACCGGGAATATGGCTGATGTTGAGGCAAACGCTAAGGCAAGGAACATCATTATCCAGGGCCTGAGTCGTAGCGAGTTTGACCGCATATCTCATCTTTCGTCCACCTTCGATATTTGGGAGACCCTCGATGCTTACCTTGAGGACACCACCCAAATAAAGATGGTGCGACAGGACCAGTTCAAGCGAGATTACAACAAGTTTGAAATGCTCGCTGGCGAGTCCCTCGATGAGTGCTTTGCGCGTTTTCACAAGATTCTGAGCAACCTCCGAGCGGTCGGTCTCACATACCCCGACTCGGATAATGCTCGACAGATGCTCGCTGCACTCGACTTGTGCGTTTGGGAGATGAAGGTGACCACCATCAAGGACACCACAGACCTCTCGACTTTGACTCTTGATGCGTTGTACTCACGCCACAAGACTCACGAGATCGACATTGTCTCTCGTAAGTCGAAGTCACAATCGATGGCACTGGTCACTGATCCCAGTATGGCTTCTGGATCTTCCTCTGATTCTCTCTGTTGTTTCTCGCTTGCTGCTCTCTGTGACGTGACTGATGATCAGTTAGAGCAGCTTGCGGATGAGCGTTGGCCCTCCTAGCCAGAAAATTCTCTCATGCTTACAAGAGAAGGAGGGACAGAAAGAGAGGAGGACCCGTGATTTGCTTCGAGTGTGGTGGCCCCAACCACATTCGGGCAAACTGCCCCAAACTAGAAAATGGCAAGAACGACTACGGCAGTTCGGGCAAGAACGACTACACCGACAAGAACCGCAACAAGAAGCCTCCAGTTCATGCCCAAGGAAAGAAGAAGTTCCGCGACCTTGGCAAAGCCAAGAAACTGTTCCACCGCGTCCTCACCGCCTTCAACGACCTCGACCTCAGCGAGGTGGAGGGATGGAGCGACGACAATGGGACAGGTGACCAAGACCCCAAGGGGGAGCGGGTTCCGTTGGAGTTAACGGCGTAACGGAGTGGAGACCCATTAGCCAAAGGCTATAAATAGGAGGGAGTGGCTGCATGCCCCCTCATGGCTTTGGGAGAGAGTTAGGGTTTTCTTGAGTCAAAAGAGGCTTTGGGAGTTTGTTGTGCCTTTGCTCTTTAGTGGTTAAGGGTTGGTGAAATAGCACAGGCTGTGTCCCCTTCGTGGTCTCTGTGTGTGTGTGTGTGTTCTTGAGAAACAGAGAGATGGGCTGTTGATTTCTCCAAGCATGTATGGGGAAGTGGAGATGATGTGAGTTGATTCTCCTTGTAATCGTGTCATCATTCTTCCTCTCTATCAATACAAGGATGATATTGGTTGGCTATTGTCTTCTTCTGCTTCATTTGTGATTGATTTCTGTATTTGCCCCCTTCTCTGTTCTTGCTTCCGTGAGATGAGTTCTTGGTGATTCAATTCATTTGTGTGTTTATCTCTTGATTGCTAAGTGATGAAAAAGATTCTTAGCATGAGGGCTAATCCATTTTCTAGAGCCTTTGGAAGATTCAACAACCCTGGTGGATTTTGAGCCTCCTGTCAAAATGTTGGTATGCTCCTGCTACTTCTAGGGTTTTGGTTTCCCTTCAGGAGATGGCCTGATTTTTGGTCTGAGAAGTCCTTTTGTTATTGCTAACATATCTGCAAAATCTCATGAGCAAAGGACTTAAGACCATTGAGCAATTTGGGTTCTTGTGCTCCTCTCTGAAGTTTTCCAAGCTTTTCTAGGGTTTGGTTCAAATCTTGTTTCCCTCTTTGAGATAGCTTGAAATTTGGTATGAAAAGTCTCGAGGCTATTGCTAATCTATCCTCAAAGTATCATGATCAAAGGATCAAGGGTTGAATGGGAATTTGAGATTTGGTCCTACTCTTTGCATATTTTCAGATTTTGGTCAAATCTGAAATTCTTGAGTTTCAGTTTAATTTCTTTGTCATTTGGTGCCTCTGTGATGCTTAGAATAGCCCCTTGATGTCTTGGTCTGAAAAGATTGGAAGTATTTCTTTCAGACCTTTGATTTCGACAAAAATCTGAATTTTCAGTCGGGCTGCGTAGCTGTCTGGTCAGATGAACCGGTCAGACCGGTTCACTACCGGCGGTCTGACCGCTCCAACACCTGCGGTCTGACCGGCCCTGTTTAACCGGTCTGACCGGCGGCTACCAGGCGGTCTGACCGCCCAGACCATTGCGGTCAGATTGGCCGGGGGTGTTTGCTGCTGATTTGCTTTGGCTCTTTGTGTCTGCAGTTTATCTTGTTCTTTTTGCTTATGTCTTGCTCCTCTCCAGTTAGCTTAAAGTTGAAGTGATCTTTTGAGCTCAATTTCATAGCTTTTATAGCTATTGGAAGGAGAGTGTTTCCGAGGGGTCGTTTTTAAAGAAGCAACATTCACCCCTCCCCTCTGTCGCCATTTCGGTCCAACAATTGGTATCAGAGCCGGTTAGCTCTTTTCCATAGATCTTAACTGATCTCTAGAGCCATGGCGACGGACAAGTACTCGACCAAGCCCCCGATTTTCGATGGGATTGATTATCCCTTCTGGAAGAGCCGAATGGAGACATACATCCAGGCTCAGGGGTACGCCATCTGGCGTAAGGTCAAGGTCCGGTTTGCCGTTCCTGCTGATGAGAACATCAATGCTGGAAATATGCATGATGTTGAGACAAACGCTAAGGCAAGGAACATCATTATCCAGGGCTTGAGTCATAGCGAGTTTGACCGCATATCTCATCTTTCGTCCGCCTTCGATATTTGGGAGACTCTCGATGCTTACCATGAGGGCACCACCCAAATAAAGACAGTGCGGCAGGACTAGTTCAAGTGAGATTACAACAAGTTTGAAATACTCGCTGGCGAGTCCCTTAATGAGTGCTTTGCGCGTTTCCACAAGATCTTGAGCAACCTCCGAGCGGTCGGTCTCACATACCCCGACTCGGATAACGCTTGACAGATGCTCGCTGCACTTGATCTGCATGTTTGGGAGATGAAAGTGACCACCATCAAGGATACCATGGACCTCTCGACTTTGACTCTTGACGCGTTGTACTCACGCCTCAAGACTCACGAGATTGACATTGTCTCTCGTAAGTCGAAGTCGCAGTCGATGGCTTTGGTCACCAATCCCACTTTCGCTTCCAGTTCTTCTTTTGATTCGCTCTGTGGTTTCTCTCTTGCTGCTCTCTGTGACGTAACTGATGATCAGTTAGAGCAGCTTGGAGATGAGCAGTTGGCGCTCCTAGCCAGAAAATTTTCTCATGCTTACAAGAGGAGGAGGGACAGAAAGAGAGGAGGACCCGTGATTTGCTTCGAGTGTGGTGGCCCCAACCACATTCGGGCAAACTGCCCCAAGATGGAGAAGGGCAAGAACGACTACGGCGGTTCGGGCAAGAACGACTACACCGACAAGAACCGCAACAAGAAGCCTCCATTCCATGCCCAAGGAAAGAAGAAGTTCCGCGACCTTGGCAAAGCCAAGAAGCTGTTCCACCGCGTCCTTACCGCCTTCGACGATCTCGACCTTAGCGAGGTGGAGGGATGGAGCGACGACGACGGGACGGGTGACCAAGACCCCAAGGGCGGCGACGACTTCTCCAGCATGTGCTTCATGGCCCTTGAGGGCGAACTGAGCGACAACGAGCTATACCCTGACTCCGACGAGGTATTTCCTTCCTACGAACAGCTCAATCATGCTTTTCTTAAGCTAGGTGGATTTCATGCTAAGTCTAGGGCTAGGTGTACCGAGTTAGAGAAAGAAGTAGGTAGACTATCACGTGAGCTTACTTCACTTACATCTGCTCTCTCCCGTGATGATTGTGATACATGCTGTGCTCTGTTGGGTGACATGGAGAAACTAAGGACCTCGCATGATAGTTTGTCTTCTGAGCTTGATTTACTTAAGGTGGAGAATGTTAGTCTTTTGGCTGAGCTAGAGATGAGTAGGATTGTTACTCCTGCATCTACTGTTGTTGTTGAGACTACATCCTGCACCTCATGTGAGGATAAGGACAATGCGTGAAGTGTTTATACCATGTTGCTCGATCTGCCCGAGACTTATGAAAATTGCAATAATCTGAAGATGAATCTAAAACGGGCAGATCATAAAATTGCTGAACTACAAGCTTTTCTTCTTGAGCCTATTGCTTCATGTGTGAATTGTTCCAAGCTTACTGTTGAACTTGAATCTGTCTCCAAACAGTTTCAAGAATTAGTTGATGACAATAAGAAATTGGCTCAACATGCTTCTAAGGATCCTGTTAGCTCACCATGCATTAATTGTAACAAACTAAAATCTGATTTGATTGCATTGGATGAAAAATGTGTGAAGCTGACTAAGGACCTACTAGAGAAGCAACCATCTGCTTGTACTGTGTGTGTTGGGAAGAAGCATGAGGGTTTGGTAGAGACGCCTAGTGACGTGGACCAATTGGCTAGCAGTAGGACTGTCCATTCTGAGTCGGTTGTGCGTGCACAAGCCATTCGTTCCTCTGCTGTTGGTTCTTCTTCTACTCCCTTACCTTCTGCTGTTCCCTCTTCCCCTTGCTCTTCTTGCACCTCTCTATTTCGGGAGTGTCAGTACCTTATTAACACTCTCGAGAGGTTTGTAGGAGGCAAGAAGAAGCTGAATCTTATTCTAGGATACGATTTCTATGAGGATGTGAGGAAGCATCCACCTGCCGTGCTCAGACCCATAGCACCAGGTGTGATCGAGACTAAGCCCAGATTTGATGAAGTCAAATTCAAGTCAGCGGGCTTTGTCCAAGGGATCTCTGACAGCAAGGTAATTCCACTTGCTACTTCGGCTTCTCAGAAGGCGAAGCTATCACATGTTACTTCTACCTCTCAGAAGGTAAAGTATCATTGCACCTTCTGTCAGAAGGATGGACACTCGATTGAGCGATGCTTCAGGCGCGCCAAGATCGCACATAGAGACCGTGTTGAGGCTCTTAGGCGTATTCAGGGTCAGCCCCAGACCTTGAGTGCACCTAAGACCAACACGAGATCTAGGCTTGCATATGGTGATGGTTTTGGGCAGCATCGAGGACTTGGTTTTTACGAGTTTTCTGTTTTTCGTCCTCATGCTCCCTTCGGTCGTGACTTCCGCCGTCCTGAGGGTAGATCTCGCTTTTCCCGTCGAGATAGCTACCCGCGGCGAGATCAGCGTGTTGCTGGTGCTCCGACTCGCTCTCCCGTAGCAGCCGGATCCAGCAACAGCTTCAGGTCTACACAGAGACCTCCTGCTTCTTTGAGTGACAGAGAGCGTAGGGTAGATAGAGGTCAGTCGTGCTTGACTACTTCATCTGCTCGACGTGTTACTCAGTATTGGGTGCAAAAATCACTCTTGGTGTATCCCATTACTGAGACTTTACTCTCTTGTTGACCAGGTTTGCCGAGTAGGGAAGGGAGAGGTTTGGCTCGTAGACTCCGAGTGTTCACGACACATGACTGGAGACTCTCGTTGGTTCTCTTCCCTAGCCCGCGCTCCAGGTAATGAGATGATCACTTTCGGAGACGCTTTGTCTAAGCGCGTCATCACCAAAGGTATTGTGCGCGTTAATGATTCATTTCTTTTGAGAGATGTTGCCTTGGTTAGTAAGCTGCGATATAATTTGTTTTCATTTTCTCAGCTTACCGATGATGGTTACGAGGTGAGCTTTAAGAAAAACGCTTGCAAAATTCTTGATTCTTCGGGTAGTCTGGTTTGCGAGATTTCTTGTTATGGGAGGATCTTTCGTGCTGATTTTTCTCAGTCTTCTGGTGATCCTCTCTGGTGTTTGGTTGCTTCTGAGTCCCGCGACATTACCTTCTGGCATAGGAGACTTGGTCACATCGGATTTGACCATTTGACCCGAGTTAGCGGTCACGATCTCATTCGTGGTCTGCCGAAGCTCAAGATGGTCAAAGATCTAGTTTGTGCTCCATGCCGGCACGGCAAGATGGTTGCTGCTTCTCACCCTCCGGTCACAGTGACTATGACCGATGCACCAGGACAGCTGCTCCATATGGACACAGTTGGACCAGCTCGAGTGTAGTCAGCAGGAGGGAAGTGGTATGTCCTTGTCGTGGTCGATGACTTCTCAAAGTTTTCTTGGGTGTTTTTCTTAGCCTCGAAGGATGAGACATTCACACATTTCCGAGGTCTTTTCAGTAGGCTTTCTGTTGAGCTTCCGGGTGCCTTACGAGCGATCCGCAGTGACAATGGCACGGAGTTTAAGAATTCCTACTTCGAGAGGTTCTGTGCTGAGACAGGTGTAGAGCACCAGTTCTCTTCTCCGCACGTCCCACAGCAGAATGGTGTCGTGGAGAGGTAGAACCGTACCTTGGTCGAGATGGCCAGAACGATGCTCGATGAGTACTCTAAACCGAGGAAGTTTTGGGCCGAAGCTATTGCGACCGCGTGCCATGTTTCCAATAGGGTTTTTCTTCGGGCACACTTGCATCGCACTTCTTATGAGCTGAGATATGGGCGAAAGCCCAGTGTCTCTCATTTTCGCGTGTTTGGTTGCAAGTGCTTTATTTTGAAGTCCGGGAACCTAGACAAGTTCGAGTCACGTTCTTGTGATGGTATCTTTCTAGGTTACTCGACTTCTTCGCGGGCTTATCGGGTTTGGAACTGCGAGTCTAGTAAAATGGTAGAGACCTGTGAGGTGACCTTCGACGAGGCCAGTCCGGAGACTAGGCCCGATATCTCAGGTTCATTAGAGCAGTCCGAGCCCATCTTTGTGGATGATGAGGACGATGGAGATGAGGGTTGTCTACCTGATCCAGTCCCTCATCCACCCCTCGAGGTGCCTTCTTCCACCACACCTCCAGGTGATCAGTCCATGCCTTCTGCTTCCTCTGGAGCTAGTGGCTCTGTTCCTACCTCGTCAGCTCATGAGGTAGTGGCCACTTCTTCTCATCCTGGACCTCCTCGACATATCCAAAAAGACTATCCTTCCGAGCAGATTGTTGGAGACCTCTTTGAGCGCGTCACTTGCTCAAAGTCTGGCATGTCACATTTCTGTCTCCATTCTGCCCATGTCTTCAAGCTTTCCAAAGCATTGTATGGACTTAAGCAGGCCCCTAGAGCTTGGTATGAGAGGCTTAAGTCATATTTGTTGAGTCATGGTTTCGAGATGGGTAAGGTGGATAAGACCTTGTTCATTCGCCGGCATGGCACCGACCTCCTGCTCGTCTAGATTTATGTGGATGACATCATCTTTGGCGGCTCTTCCCATGCTCTCGTTTCACAGTTCTCGGATGTCATGAGCACCGAGTTTGAGATGAGCATGATGGGCGAGTTGACCTTCTTCCTTGGCTTCCAGATCAAGCAGACTCGGGAGGGTACCTTCTTGCATCAGGGCAAGTACACTTGCGACCTCCTGAGACGCTTTGACATGAGTGATGGTAATCCTGTGTCAACTCCCATGGCGTCCACAGCTTCTCTTGACCCAGACGAGGACGGCGAGCCAGTTGATCTCACTTCTCCATGTGTCTGTGTGCTTGCTTTCAGGCCTCTCCTCGCGTATCTCACCGCCAGGCGGAGAAGCGCATTCTTCGGTACCTTCGAGCTACCATTGACTATGGTATCTGGTACTCTTCCTCGTCCTGTCTTTCCTTGAGAGCTGAGAGACCATGTGGTCGTGATCCCATGAGAATGATGTGTAATTGACAAGGGTGTAGGTTAGTCGAGTTTGGTTTGGGTGGTTTTGACCATGTCGTTGCGTGTTGCAACGGGCTCGGTCGATTTGGTCAAACTTGGTCGTTTGGGCTTAGGACGTTTATTCTAATGCTTCGACAGGTTTGGACTTCATCATGGGTAAGCATGATGTGTTTATGCTATTTTACGCTTTCATGTGTCGAGCGGTGCTATGTGATGTGTTTCTTGTCTGTGTGGCTGCAGGACATCGAGCGGAGTCGTGGCGAGACACGGTGGACCGGACTAGGCGCAGGTGGCGCTGAGGTCAGAACGGTCAGGATGTGTCGAAGACGACGTGGACTCGAGGTGGTTGCGAGGCGTGCGAGACAAGGAGCGCGGAAGCTTCCCGGAAGGTGCAGGAGGGGCGAAACGGGAATTTCGCAAGGCTGCACAAGCGGGAGCGGGCTCCGTTGGATTTAGCCGGCGTAACGGGGCGGAGACCCGTTAGCCATGGGCTATAAAAGGAGAGGAGGGGCTGCATGCCCATTTGAGCACTTGTGAGGGAATTAGGGTTTACACTAGTCAAAAGAGGCTTTGGGAAGGTTGTTTCCTTTAGCTCTTTAGTTGGTGTGAGTTGAAGTGGCAGAGTAGTGCTCCCTCTGTAACTTCATCGATGTGTTCTATGTGAGTCTCCTCTCTTGTGTGTTCTTCCTCCCAAGATGTGGTGAGAATCTTGGTGTTCTTGAGGATTGAGAGGAGAGGGATTGAGTTGAGAGTCTTGTAATCATGTCCTCTATCTGTAATCGTGTCATCGGGACTCCTCTGTATTCATTGTGATCCAAGAAATGAAATCTGAAGTTTGGTTCTTCCCGTTCGTAGCCTTTGTTCTTCATTTCCTCATTTCTTGATTTTTGTGGTTTTGAGTTCTTGCTTGCTGAGATTGGCCAAAATGGGTTGCTCTAAGATGGGATAGTGCCTTAAGATCATTTGATCAAGTTCCCATGAGCAAACCTTGGTTTAATCTTAGATTTGCATTTTTGGCCTCCCCTGTTCATGTTTTGCCTTCCTAGGTTTTGGTGCTGTTCTTATTTCCCTTGTTGAGATGGCTTGAAATTTGGTATGGAGAGTTCAGAGGCTATTAATTAGCAACCCTCAAAATTTCATAGCCAAAGGATCAACGGTTGGGGAGTAATTTGATTTTTGGCTCGGGTTGTGCAAAAATTCAGATTTTTACCCATAATCTGAAATTCTTGCTTCTTGGTTTGATTCTCTTGTTTCTCAAGGCCCCCTTACTATTTAGTTTGTTGTAGTAAGGCCGTGGATCAAAAAGTTTGAGAACAAACCTTCTTTTTAGCCAAAAATCCGAAGTCTCAAAGTTCCAGCCTGAAAATCCTATTTGCTGTTTTTCTCGAGAGGTACTACCGCTCCTCGAGAGGTACTACCGCTCAGAGGTACTACCGCTCCTCGAGAGGTACTACCGCTCAGAGGTACTACCGCTCATCCTAGCGGTACTACCGGTTATGTTCGGACCAGTCTGATCGGCAGCGAAGAAACGTTCGGACAAGTCCGATCGTCGTGCGGTACTACCGCTCCTCGAGAGGTACTACCGCTCAGAGGTACTACCGCTCCTCAAGAGGTACTACCGCTCAGAGGTACTACCGCTCGTCTCAGCGGTACTACCGCTTGCAGTCAGATTTTCTCTGATTTTATTTTTCTTGACTGCTTCTGTTTGGATCTGGTTTTTCCTTGTCTCTGTGATTTCCAGTGAGTGCTTTTTCTATCTTCATAGCTCCCATAGCTATTGGAGAAGAAGCTTAAGTGAGGATACTTGTTGGGGGCGATTTTTAAAGATCGACATTCACCCCCCCCCTCTGTCGCCATTTCGGTCCTACAATTGGTATCAGAGCCGGTTAGCTCTTTTCAATAGATCTTAACCGGTCTCAAGAGCCATGGCGACGAACAAGTACTCGACCAAGCCTCCCGTCTTTGATGGCCTGGATTACCCCTTCTGGAAGAGCCGAATGGAAACATACATCCAGGCTCAGGGGTATGCCATTTGGCGGAAGGTGAAGGTCAGATTTGTTGTTCCTGCCGATGAGAACATTAATGCTGGAAATATGCATGATGTTGAGGCAAACTCTAAGGCAAGGAACATCATAATCCAGGGCTTGAGTCGTAGCGAGTTTGACCGCATATCTCATCTTTCGTCCGCCTTCGATATTTGGGAGACCCTCGATGCTTACCATGAGGGCACCACCCAAATAAAGACGGTGCGACAGGACCAGTTCAAGCGAGATTACAACAAGTTTGAAATGCTCACTGGCGAGTCCCTTGATGAGTGTTTTGCGCGTTTTCACAAGATTCTGAGCAACCTCCGAGCCGTCGATCTCACATACTCCGACTCGGATAATGCTCGACAGATGCTCGCTGCACTTGACCTTCGTGTTTGGGAGATGAAGGTGACTACCATCAAGGACACTACGGACCTCTCGACTTTGACTCTTGATGCGCTATACTCGCGTCTCAAGACTCACGAGATTGACATTGTCTCTCGCAAGTCGAAGTCACAGTCGATGGCTCTAGTCACCGATCCCAGTTCGGCTTCTGGTCCTTCTTCTGAGTCTTCTTGCGGTTTCTCCCTTGCTGCTCTCTGTGACATAACTGATGATCAGTTAGAGCAGCTTGCGGATGAGCAGCTGGCCCTCCTTGCTCGAAGATTCTCCCATGCTTACAAGGGGAGGAGGGACAGAAAGAGAGGAGGACCCGTGATTTGCTTCGAGTGTGGTGGCCCCAACCACATTCGGGCAAACTGCCCCAAGCTGGAGAAGGGCAAGAACGACTACGGCGGTTCGGGCAAGATCGACTACACCGACAAGAACCGCAACAAGAAGCCTCCAGCTCAGACGCCAGGAAAGAAGAAGTTCCGCGACTTCGGGAAGGCCAAGAAGCTGTTTCACCGCGTCCTCACCGCCTTCGACGACCTCGACCTCAGCGAGGTGGAGGGATGGAGCGACGACGACGGGACGGGTGACCAAGATCCCAAGAGCGGCGACGACTTCTCCGGCATGTGCTTCATGGCCCTCGAGGGCGAACTCAGCGACAGCGAGCTGTACTCCGACTCGGACGAGGTATGTCCCTCCTATGACCAACTTAATGAAGCTTTCCTTAAGCTAGGAGGTTTTCATGCTAGAGCTAGGACTAGGTGTACCGAGTTAGAGAAGGAAGTAGATAGACTGTCACGGGAGCTTACTTCTCTTACATCTGCTCCCTCCCGTGACGACTGTGATACATGCTGTGCTTTGCTGGGTGATTTGGAGAAGTTAAGGACCTCGCATGATAGTGTGTCCTCCGAGCTTGATTCTATTAAGGTGGAGAATGTTAGTCTGCTTGCTGAGTTAGAGTTGAGTAGGATGGCTGTTACCCTACTTACTACTGATGAGACTACTTCTCCCACCTCATGTGAGGTTAAGGACATATTGCTGCTAGAGGACCTTATGCCATGCTCCTTGATCTGCCCGAGTCTTGTGAAAATTGCAATAATTTAAAGATGAACCTAAAACGGGCAGATCACAAGATTGCTGAGTTGCGTGCTTCTTTACTTGAGCCTATTGATTCATGTTTGAATTGTCCTAGATTAACTGCTGAACTTGAATCTGTCTCAAAACAGTTTCAAGAAATGATTGACACTAATAAGAAAATGGCTCAATTCGCGACTAAGGATCCTGTTAGCTCACCTTGCATTAGCTGTGATAAACTAAAACTTGAACTCGCTGCCTTGAATGACAAATGTGTGAAGCTAACTAAGGATCAACTAGTGAAGGCACCAACTTCTTGTACTGTTTGTGCTGAGAAGGGGGAGAAGCCCCAGGGTAAGGTGGAGACGCCTAGGAACGTGAACCAACTGACTAGCAGTAGGACTATCCATTCAGAGTCGGCTGTGCATGCACAAGCCATTCTTCCCTCTGCTGTTGGTTCTTCATCTGCTCCCTTACCTCCTGCTGTTCCCTCTTCCCCCTGCTCTTCTTGCACCTCTCTCTTTCGGGAGTGTCAGTACCTTATGAACACTCTCGAGAGATTTGTAGGCGGCAAGAAGAAGCTTAATCTTATTCTAGACCAGTCCAAGATTTGCAGATTTAATCAGGGTCTAGGATATGACTATTATGAGGATATGAGGAAGCATCCACCTGCTGTGCTCAGACCCATAGCACCAGGTGTGATCGAGACCGAGCTCAGGACCGAGAAAGTCCAATTTAAGTCAGCGGGCTATGTCCAGGGGATTTCTGACAGCAAGGTGATTGCACCTGCTGCTTCGGCCTCTCAGAAGGCGAAGCCTGACCCTGCTACTTCTACCTCTCAGAGGAAGAAGTATCACTGCACTACTGTCAGAAGGATGGACACACGGTTGATCGATGCTTCAGGCGCGCCAAGATCATGCGTAGAGACCGTGTTGAGTCTCTTAGGCGTATTCAGGGTCAGCCCCAGATCCTGAGTGCACCTAGGACCAGCACGAGGTCTAGGTTTACTGCTGTTGATGGGTTTGGGCAGAATCGAGGACTTGATTTTTCTGAGTTTTCTGTTTTCCGTCCTCATGCTGCCTCTGTTCGTGACTTCCGCCGTCCTGAGGGTAGATCTCGTTTTCTCCATCGAGATAGCTACCCGCGGCGTGATCAGCATGTTGCCGGTGTTCCGACTCGCTCTCTAGTAGCAGTCGGACCCCGCAACAGCTTCAGGTCTGCTCACAGACCTTCTGCTTTGAGTGACAGAGAGCGTAGGGTAGATAGAGGTCAGTCGTGCTTGACTACTTCATCTGCTCGACGTGTTGTTCAGTATTGGGTGCCAAAATCTCTCTTGATTTACCCCAGTACTGAGACTTTACTCTCTGTTTGACTCAGGTTCGCCGAGCAGGGAAGGGAAAGGTTTTGGCTCGTAGATTCCGGGTGTTCACGACACATGACCGGAGATTCCCGTTGGTTTTCTTCCCTTGCCCGTGCTCCAGGTGATGAGACGATCACCTTCGGGTATGCTTCATCTGGGCGCGTCATCGCCAAAGGTACTGTGCGCATTAATGATTCTTTCATTCTGAAAGATGTAGCCTTGGTTAGTAAGCTGCAGTACAATTTAGTTTCAGTCTCTCAGCTTACCGATGACGGTTTCGAGGTAAGCTTTAAGAAAAATGCTTGCAAAATTCTTGATTCTTCGAGTAGTCTGGTTTGCGGGATTTCTCGTTATGGGAGGATCTTTCGTGCTGATTTTTTGGAGTCTTCTGGTGATCCTCTCAGGTGTTTAGTTGCTTCTGAGTCCCGCGACCTTTCCTTCTGGCATAGGAGACTTGGTCATATTGGATTTGACCATTTGACCCGAGTTAGCGGCCACGATCTCATTCGTGGTCTGCCGAAACTCAAGATGGTCAAAGATCTTGTTTGCGCTCCATGCCGGCACGGCAAGATGGTTGCTGCTTCTCACACTCCGGTCACAGTTACTATGACCGATGCACCGGGACAGCTGCTCCACATGGACACAGTTGGACCAGCTCGAGTGCAGTCAGCAGGAGGGAAGTGGTATGTTCTTGTTGTGGTCGATGACTTCTCGAGGTATTCTTGGGTGTTTTTCTTAGCCTCGAAGGATGAGACGTTTTCGTATTTCCGAGGTCTTTTCAGTAGGCTTTCTGTAGAGCTCCCAGGTGCCTTACGAGCGATCCGCAGTGACAATGGCACGGAGTTCAAGAATTCCTACTTTGAGAGTTTCTGTGGTGAGACAGGTGTAGAGCACCAGTTCTCTTCTCCATACGTCCCTCAGCAGAATGGCGTTGTGGAGAGGAAGAACCGTACCTTGGTCGAGATGGCCAGGACGATGCTTGATGAGTACTCTACACCGCGGAAGTTTTGGGCTGAGGCTATAGCCACCGCGTGCCATGTCTCAAATCGAGTTTTTCTTCGGGCACACTTGCATCGCACTTCTTATGAGCTGAGATATGGGCGAAAGCCTAGCGTCTCTCATTTTCGTGTGTTTGGTTGCAAGTGCTCTATTTTGAAGTCCGGGAACCTAGACAAGTTCGAGTCACGTTCTTGTGATGGAATCTTTCTAGGTTACTCGCCTTCTTCGCGGGCTTATAGGGTCTGGAACTGCGAGTCTAGTAAAATGGTAGAGACCTGTGAGGTGACCTTTGACGAGGCCAGTCCGGGGACTAGGCCGGATATCTCAGGTTCTTTAGAGCAGTCCGAGACCATCTTTGTGGATGATGAGGATGATGGAGACGACGGTTGTCTACCTGATCCTGTCCCTCATCCACCCCTTGAGGTGCCGTCTTCCACCGCACCTCGAGGTGATCAGCCCATGCCTTCTGCTTCTTCTGGAGCTGGTGGCTCTGTTCCTACCTCGTCAGCTCACGAGGTAGAGGCCACTTCTTCATCTCATCCTGGACCTCCTAGACATATCCAGAAAGCTCATCCTTCAGAGCAGATCATTGGAGACCTTTTCGAGCGTGTTACCCGCTCAAAATCTGGCTTATCTCAATTCTGTCTCCATTCTGCTTTCATTGCCTCCTTTGAGCCCAAGGATGTTTCTCATGCTTTATCTAATGAGTCTTGGGTCAATGCCATGCATGAGGAGCTAGAAAATTTTGAGAGGAACAAGGTCTGGTCGCTTGTCGAGCCCCCGCGAGGTCACAATATTATTGGGACTAAGTGGGTGTTCAAGAACAAGCAGAGCGAGGATGGAGTGGTTATTCGAAACAAGGCTAGACTGGTTGCTCAGGGGTTCTCCCAGGTTGAAGGTCTAGATTTCGAGGAGACCTTTGCCCCTGTAGCTAGACTTGAAGCCATTAGAATCCTGCTTGCCTTTGCAGCTTCTAAGGGTTTCAAGCTTTACCAGATGGACGTCAAGAGTGCCTTTCTCAATGGCCTTATTGAGGAAGAGGTCTACGTCCGACAGCCTCCTGGTTTTGAAAACCCCAAATACCCAAACCATGTCTTTAAGCTTTCCAAAGCGTTGTATGGACTTAAGCAGGCCCCCAGGGCGTGGTATGAGAGGCTTAAGTCCTACTTGTTGAGTCATGGGTTTGAAATGGGTAAAGTTGATAAGACCTTGTTCATCCGCCGGCTTGGCGCTGACCTTCTGCTCGTCCAGATCTATGTCGATGACATTATCTTTGGCGGCTCTTCCCATACTCTGGTTTCCCAGTTCTCGGATGTCATGAGCACCGAGTTTGAAATGAGTATGATGGGTGAGTTGACCTTCTTCCTTGGCTTCCAAATTAAGCAGACTCGGGAGGGTACATTTCTTCATCAAGGAAAGTACACTCGTGACCTCCTGAAGCGCTTCGATATGAGTGATGGTAAGCCGGTGTCAACTCCCATGGCCAGTTGATCAGAAAGAGTACAGAAGTATGATCGGCTCCCTTCTTTACCTCACTGCCTCGAGACCAGACATACACTTCTCCGTGTGTCTGTGTGCTCGTTTTCAGGCTTCTCCTCGCGTATCTCACTGCCAGGCGGTGAAGCGCATCTTTCGGTACCTTCGAGCTACCATTGACTATGGTATCTGGTACTCTTCCTCATCCTGTCTTTCCTTGAGAGCCTTTTCGGATGCAGACTTTGCTGGCTGTAGGATAGATAGGAAGAGCACTTCCGGCACCTGCCAGTTCATTGGCACTTCTCTCGTTTCCTGGTCTTCGAGGAAGCAGTCCGGTGTTGCACAGTCCACTGCAGAGGCCGAGTACGTTGCTGCAGCCAGTTGCTGTAGTCAGGTACTTTGGATGGTTTCGACCCTGCGGGACTTTGGGTTAGCTTTAGACAGTGTTCCACTCTTTCATGATAACACGTCTGCTATCAACATTGCTAAGAACCCAGTGCAGCACTCTCGGACCAAGCATATTGATATTCGCTTCCACTTCCTTAGAGACCATGTAGAGAAAGGTGACATAGTGCTTCAGTTTGTGGAGAGTGACCACCAGTTGGCTGATATCTTCACCAAGCCTTTGGACAGTTCAAGGTTTTCAGCTCTGCGGGGAGAGCTTGGGGTGGTGTGTCCTTACGGATTGTAGTGAGGGGGAGCTTTGGGCTTTACTGCTTTACTATATTGATTATGCTTCTGTCTCATTTCTGTTGCATTGCACTCGGGGTGCATTTGGGCTTAGTCCTTCCAGCATAGGTTAGAGCGCTTCTCTTACCGAGATGCTTAGACTTCTAACTCTTATCTTGTGCTTCCAGGATTAGCTGTTTCTTATCTCACTAGGTCGAGCTCACTCACTTCTTGTAGGTTCTAGCGAGGGTTGGGCCACCCTCGGGTAGACAGGGTACGTGTTTGCTCTCTAGTGTGTGATTTACTGTCAGCTGATTGTCCTGGAGTCATATGGGGTAGATGAGAGTCAGTCTGAGCTATAGTTGCCTCTATATCTTTTCTATGCTTTAAGGACTGCCTGTTTGCTGTTTTCTTTCCCAGCTTCTCGAGTCTATTGCTTTGGTTCAGGGGGAGTTCATTTGGGAGCTTCTGAAGCTTAATTTTGACATAACTCAACTTGAACTAAAAGTTGCATCTAATGTTGAGGGGGAGCTGGACCTTCTTGCATTTTCAGCATTCTAGCATTGTAATCAATCTGTATTGAGCCTTGATTATTATCCTGTTATGACATGCTTCAATGCTTTACACCTTGCCATGACTTGTGCTTAGCTTGCTAGATTTATCATGACTTCATATGTATAGACTAGCTCTTTGCCATGATAAGTTAATTAAAATTGCTCAACTTGAATTAAAACTTGTCATGCTAGCATTTGAGTCTAGTCTCTCTTGAGCTATCCCTTTATGATTCATGCCATGTCAAGTAGGCTAAGTTGAGCGTTGAATCTCTATTGAGCCATAGTTTGAGTTGTTTTAGTCTCTTGATGATACATGAGTTAGTACAACATGTTAAAAAGCAAAAAGATCTCTTTTGTGCGAAAAAACTGATCTCACCAATTATCTCCTATGAGACGGCTTGCCATTGCACTTGGCATGAACTTAGGGGGAGTTTTGGATGACCTAGATTATCTTCTTAAGCTTATCGCTTGGAGTAGTCGCATAAGGCTTGAGGTCTAGCACATGATAAAACAAAAATCTGGTTGTCAACAACCTTCAGTTTCAAAAGAAAATATGTCATTTGTGCTCAATTTGCTTAAGCTACAATAAAAATCAAGTACTTTAACAAATGTTTCATTCTCGGACTTGTAGCACTCTAGTTGGACTCAATTTGAGCTTCTTGGTTACGCTTAGCTTATTGACATGGCCTGCATCATCCTTGGATATCTTTAGTTGGACTTTACCCATTGATGACTTGACTTGCTCACTTAATGTACTTCACTTTTAGATTGTCATCTATGTGTTCTAGCTGGCTTATATATATGTTGTCATGATCTAGATAGCGTTTTATTTAGTTATGGCTTGGTGTAGTACTTGTTGGTCATATTGGATAATTCTCATGGCTCTAAATGCTTAGAATAAACAAACTTCAGCCATATTCATCCATTGACATGTCATATTCTCTCTTTTGCATCCTTGATGCGTTTATTGCCAAAAGGGGGAGAATAGAGAAGAAAAAGCTAGTTGGGATCATTTTAGAGCTTTGGAGATCAATTTGCTCTTTCAGTTGTTGCTCTAGTGTTCCTTCTGTCGACATGGTCATTTGTTTCATTCTCTTCTTTGGACCATGTTGGATTCGTCAAACTCAAACTCTTCTTCATGCTTTTTCCGAGTTTGTCAATATACTCATCAAGGGGGAGATTGAGAGACCATGTGGTCGTGATCCCATGAGAATGATGTGTAATTGACAAGGGTGTAGGTTAGTCGAGTTTGGTTTGGGTGGTTTTGACCATGTCGTTGCGTGTTGCAACGGGCTCGGTCGATTTGGTCAAACTTGGTCGTTTGGGCTTAGGACGTTTATTCTAATGCTTCGACAGGTTTGGACTTCATCATGGGTAAGCATGATGTGTTTATGCTATTTTACGCTTTCATGTGTCGAGCGGTGCTATGTGATGTGTTTCTTGTCTGTGTGGCTGCAGGACATCGAGCGGAGTCGTGGCGAGACACGGTGGACCGGACTAGGCGCAGGTGGCGCTGAGGTCAGAACGGTCAGGATGTGTCGAAGACGACGTGGACTCGAGGTGGTTGCGAGGCGTGCGAGACAAGGAGCGCGGAAGCTTCCCGGAAGGTGCAGGAGGGGCGAAACGGGAATTTCGCAAGGCTGCATAAGCCGAAGCGGGCTCCGTTGGATTTAGCCGGCGTAACGGGGCGGAGACCCGTTAGCCATGGGCTATAAAAGGAGAGGAGGGGCTGCATGCCCATTTGAGCACTTGTGAGGGAATTAGGGTTTACACTAGTCAAAAGAGGCTTTGGGAAGGTTGTTTCCTTTAGCTCTTTAGTTGGTGTGAGTTGAAGTGGCAGAGTAGTGCTCCCTCTGTAACTTCATCGATGTGTTCTATGTGAGTCTCCTCTCTTGTGTGTTCTTCCTCCCAAGATGTGGTGAGAATCTTGGTGTTCTTGAGGATTGAGAGGAAAGGGATTGAGTTGAGAGTCTTGTAATCATGTCCTCTATCTGTAATCGTGTCATCGGGACTCCTCTGTATTCATTGTGATCCAAGAAATGAAATCTGAAGTTTGGTTCTTCCCGTTCGTAGCCTCTGTTCTTCATTTCCTCATTTCTTGATTTTTGTGGTTTTGAGTTCTTGTTTGCTGAGATTGGCCAAAATGGGTTGCTCTAAGATGGGATAGTGCCTTAAGATCATTTGATCAAGTTCCCATGAGCAAACCTTGGTTTAATCTTAGATTTGCATTTTTGGTCTCCCCTGTTCATGTTTTGCCTTCCTAGGTTTTGGTGCTGTTCTTATTTCCCTTGTTGAGATGGCTTGAAATTTGGTATGGAGAGTTCAGATGCTATTAATTAGCAACCCTCAAAATTTCATAGCCAAAGGATCAACGGTTGGGGAGTAATTTGATTTTTGGCTCGGGTTGTGCAAAAATTCAGATTTTTACCCATAATCTGAAATTCTTGCTTCTTGGTTTGATTCTCTTGTTTCTCAAGGCCCCCTTACTATTTAGTTTGTTGTAGTAAGGCCGTGGATCAAAAAGTTTGAGAACAAACCTTCTTTTTAGCCAAAAATCCGAAGTCTCAAAGTTCCAGCCGGAAAATCCTGTTTGCTGTTTTTCTCGAGAGGTACTACCGCTTCTCGAGAGGTACTACCGCTCAGAGGTACTACCGCTCCTCAAGAGGTACTACCGCTCAGAGGTACTACCGCTCGTCTCAGCGGTACTACCGCTTGCAGTCAGATTTTCTCTGATTTTATTTTTCTTGACTGCTTCTGTTTGGATCTGGTTTTTCCTTGTCTCTGTGATTTCCAGTGAGTGTTTTTTCTATCTTCATAGCTCCCATAGCTATTGGAGAAGAAGCTTAAGTGAGGATACTTGTTGGGGGCGATTTTTAAAGATCGACATTCACCCCCCCTCTGTCGCCATTTCGGTCCTACAAGAGCCTACTCGGACGCAGACTTTGCTGGCTGTAGGATAGATAGGAAGAGCACTTCGGGCACCTGCCAGTTCATTGGCACTTCTCTAGTTTCTTGGTCTTCCAGGAAGCAGTCCGGTGTTGCACAGTCCACCGCAGAGGCCGAGTACGTTGCTGCAGCCAGTTGCTATAGCCAGGTGCTTTGGATGGTCTCGACCCTGCGGGACTTTGGGTTAGTTATCGACAGTGTTCCAATCTTTTGTGATAACACTTCTGCGATTAACATCGCTAAGAACCCAGTGCAGCATTCTCGGACCAAGCATATTGATATTCGCTATCACTTCCTTCGAAACCATGTAGAGAAGGGTGACATAGTGCTCCAGTTTGTGGAGAGTGACCACCAGTTGGTTGATATCTTTACCAAGGCATTGGATAGCTCTAGGTTTTCAGCTCTATGGGGAGAGCTTGGGGTGGTTTGTCCTTATGGGCTGTTGTGAGGGGAGCTTTGTGCTTTACTGCTTTATTATATTGATTATGCTCTTGCTCCTGTCTGTTGCATTGCATTCGGGGTGCATTTGGGTTAAGTCCTTCTAGCATAGGTTAGAGTGTTTCTCTTGTCTAGCTGTTTAGACTTCTTGCTCTTATCTTGTGATTCTCGGATGCTACTTATTAGTTGTTTCTCTTCTCACTAGGTTGAGCTCACTCACTGCTTATAGGTTCTAGCGAGGGTCGGGCCACCCTCGGGTAGACAGGGTACGTGTTTGCTCCTTAGCGTGTTAGATGATCAGTTGATAGTCCTAGAGTCATATGGGGTAGATGGGAGTCAGTCTGAGTCATAGTATCTTCTATATCTTATCTATGCTTTAAGGACTGCCTGTTCTGATTTCTTTGCCAGCTTCTCGACTTTTATTGATTTGGTTCAGGGGGAGTTCATTTGGGAGCTTCTGGAGCTTAATATTGCCATAACTCAACTTGAACTAAAATTTGCATCACATGTTGAGGGGGAGCTGGATTTTCTTGCATTTCAGCATTCTGCATTGTCATATAACTACATGGAGCCTTGATTATTATCCATTTATGACATGTTTACGTTGCTTTACACCATGCCATGACTTGTGCTTATTTGCTAGATTGATCATGACTTCATATGTGTAGACTAACTCGTGCCATGATAAGTTAATTAAAACTGCTCAACTTGAATTAAAACTTGTCATGCTAGTTTTTGAGATTAGTCTATCTTTAGTTATCCTCTTATGATTCATGCCATGTCAAATAGGCTGAGTTGAGTCTTGAATCTTTGTTGAGTTTTAGATTGAGCCATGCTAGTTCTTGATGATGCATGAGTTAGTGCAATCTTTTATGAATGCAAAAAGATCTCTTTTGTGCGAAAAAACTGATCTCACCAATTCTTTCTCATGAGACGGCTTGCCATTGCACTAGGCATGAACTCAGGGGGAGTTTTGGATGACCTAGACCATCTTCTTAAGCTTATTGCTTAGAGTGGTCGCATAAGGCTTGAGGTCTAGCACATGACTAAAACAAAAATCTTGGTTGGCAAAAATCATGAGTTTCTCAAAGTAAAAATATGTCAATTGTGCTCAATGTGCTAAAAATTACAAGACTTACAAGTACATGAACAAATGTCTCATTCTTGAACCTATAGCACTCTATTTGTCTCAATACTAGCTTCTTGGTTCCATTTAGCTTATTGACATGGCCTGCATTATCTTTGGATACCTCTAGCTAGACTATGATCATGGATTACGTGACATGCTAAGAAATTGCACTAGATTTTAGATTGTCAATTATTTGGTTTAGCTGGCTTATATATATCTTGTCATGATCTAGATAGCATTCTATTGAGTTATGGCTTGGTGTAGTTCTTCATGGTCAAATTGGATAATCTTCATGGCTCTTAATGCTTAAAATAAACAAACTTCAGCCATTTCATCCAATATCATGTCATATTCTCTCTTTTGCATCCTTGATGTGTTTATTGCCAAAAGGGGGAGAATAGTGGGGAAAAAAGCCATTTTGGGAGCTCCTTGTGTCGACATAGTCATTAGCTTCATTTTCTTCTTTGGACCATGTTGGACTTTTCAAAACAAACTAAACTTCGTGCTTTTTCTGGGTTTGTCAATATACACATCAAGGGGGAGATTGATGGACCATGTGGAGGTGACCACATGTGAGTGATGAGTAATTGACATTGTTTTAGGAAAGTCGAGTTTGGTTTGTGTGGTTCGGACCATGTCGTTGCGCGGTGCAATCGGCTTCGGTCGGACTTGGTCAAATCTGGTCGTATGGGTTTAGGATGGTTAATCTCTTGATTCGACAGGTTTGGACTTCTTCATGAGTAAGTGTGGTTCATTTATGCTTTCATGTATCGAGCGGTGCTATTTGATGTGTTTCTTGTTTGTAATGGCTGCAGGACGTCGAGACGGAGTCGTGGCGAGGCACAGAGGACCGGACTAGGCGCAGGCGGTGCCGAGGTCAGAACGGTCGAGGTGTGCCGAAGACGGCGTGAACTCGAGGTGGTTGCGAGTCGTGGACGACAAGGAATGCGGAAGGTTCCCGGAAGGTGCAGGAGGGGCGAATTGGTAATTTCGTAAGGCTGCACAAGCGGGAGCGGGTTCCGTTGGATTTAGCGGGCGTAACGGGGTGGAGACCCGTTAGACAAGGGCTATAAATAGGAGGGAGTGGCTGCATGCCCCCTCATGGCTTTGGGAGAGAGTTAGGGTTTGCTTTAGTCAAAAGAGGCTTTGGAGAGGTTGTTTGCTTTGAGGCTTTAGTGGGTGAGGGCAGCAGGAAGTGCTCCCTACGTTGTTTCTCCTCTCTGTGTTGTGTCTCCTCCAAGCATGTAGAGAGTGGGTGAGTTATTGGCTTGGGAAGAGGGCGAGATTGGTGTGATGAGCTTGTAATCTTCCTTGTTCTAATGTCCAGTGGTATCGGGACTCCTCTGTATTCCTTTTGTTCCCTGGAATGAAACCTCTGGACTTCGTTTTTCAGTTCGTGCCTGTTTCTCTTCGATGCAACTTTGGGTTGATTTTTGATTTTTCGTGTTTTGGCTCGATTCTTGTTGGGAAGTGGCAAAATGGGTTGCTCTATGATGGAATTGCATTTCTAGACTTTTTGGTCGGCTTATTCCAAGAGCAAATTGGTTGAATCGCAAGAATCCTTCTCGTTTCAGTTTTTGCCCTATTCTTCCTTCTCTGTTCATTTCTAGGGTTTGAGGTAGTTTTTGATTCCCTTCATGAGGTGGCACGAAACTTGGCATGTTGAGTCCAGATGCTATTAAGTAGCTATCCTCAAAGTTTCATGGCCAAAGGACCAGAGATGAAATGGGAATTTGAGTTTCTACGCTGCTCTCTGTAGTTTTTCAGTTTTTGGGCAAAATCCTAATTTCTTGACCTTGGGTTGGTCTTCTCTGTCTTTTTAGGCTCCTGTGGCTATTTAGATTATGGTCTTGTGTTTCTGGGCAGAGAAGTCCAAAGGGAACCCTCAAATTCTCTTGCCATTTGGAGTTCTCCCTTTGTGCCTGAAAATTTCAGCCCTGTCTGCTCTGAATCCCGTCGGGCGGTCAGACCGGTTAGAAGGTGGCGGTCTGACCGGAGTTAAACCGGCGGTCAGACCGGCCTTAACCCACGGTCAGACCGGCCTTGATGCTGCGGTCTGACCGCTCGGTTAACTGCGGTTCGACCGCCCCCTGTAGTATGAATGCCTTTTGATGGTTTCTCTTGAGCTTCTTTTAAAATTCTTTTCTATTGAGTTTTCAGTAAGCTTTTAGAGTTTGTTTCACTTCTTTTCATAGCTTCTAGAAGCAATCGGAGAGAGTCCTTTGATAGTACTTTTGAGGGGCAAGTTTTTTAGAGTCGACACTCACCCCCCCTCCGTCGCCAACTTCGATCCAACATTGTCGCAAGTCTTTGGCCATTTCTTTCATGCCTCTATTTTGGTCCTCTTTTTGATTTAAATCGCACGACGGCCTTGCGCCTCGGCGCACTCTACAGAGTATAAATAAGATGCAGCGTCGAGGCATACCTCCGTGCGCACTCTACGGAGTATAAATAAGGCGCAGCGTCGAGGCATACCTCCATGCGCACTCTACGGAGTATAAATAAGATGCAGCGTCGAGGCATACCTCCATGCGCACTCTACGGAGTATAAATAAGGCGCAGCGTCGAGGCATACCTCCGTGCGCACTCTATGGAGTATAAATAAGACGCAACGTCGAGGCATACCTCTGTGCGCACTCTACGGAGTATAAATAAGACGCAGCGTCGAGGCATACCCCCGTGCGCATTCAACGGAGTATAAATAAGGCGCAGCGTCGAGGCATACCTCCGTGCGCACTCTACAGAGTATAAATAAGGCGCAGCATCGAGGCATACCTCCATGCGCACTCTACGGAGTATAAATAAGACACACGGGGGGACGCCCTTGCGCGCACTCTACGGAGTATAAATAAGACGCAGCATCGAGGCCTACCTCTGTGCGCACTCTATGGAGTATAAATAAGACGCAGCGTCGAGGCTTTACTCCGTGCACACTCTACGGAGTATAAATAAGATGTAGCGTCGAGGTCTGCCTCCGCACGCACTCTACAGAGTATAAATAAGACGCACATGTTGTCCCTGCGCACTCTACTGAGTATAAACAAGACGTGGATGTCCCCGTGCACGCGTGGATGTTGTCCCTACGCGTACTCTCTGGAGTATAAATAAGACGTGGATGTTGATCCCGCGCACTCTACGGAGTATAAATAAGATGCGGATGTTGTCCCTGCGTACTCTACTGAGTATAAACAAGACACGGATGTCCCCACGCACGCGTGGATGTTGTCCCTACGCGTACTCTCCGGAGTATAAATAAGATGTGGATGTTGATCCCACGCAGTCTACGGAGTATAAAAATTCCGCAATGGCTGAGACACCAGGGATTGTCTCGCTTTAGCGACACAGCACCTGGACATTGCGCCTTCGCGTGCGTTGCGCCAGGGAGTGCCTCGCTTTAGTGACGCAGCACCTGGATATCGCGCCTTCGCGTGCCTTGCACCAGGGAGTGCATCGCTTTAGCACCCTCGGCCTACGCCGCAAGAGCCCGCTCTCCGCGGGCACTGTTTTTGAAGGTAAGGGAACGACAATGTCGCCTCGCTGCCTCTACGTGCGCAGCGCCCTCGGCCTACGCCGCAAGCGCCCGCTCCCCGCGGGCACCGGTTTTGAAGGTAGGGGAACGACAGTGTAGCCTCCCTACCTCTACGTGCGCAGCGCCCTCGGCCGACGCCGCAAGCGCCCGCTCCCCGTGGGCACCAGTTTTGAAGGTAGGGGAATGGCAGTGTCGCCTCCCTACCTCTATGTGCGTAACACCCTCGGCCTACACCGCAAGAGCCCGCTCTCCGCGAGCACTAGGTTTGAAGGTAGGGGTACGACAGTGTGGCCTCCCTGCCTCTACATGCGTAGCGCCCTCGGCCTACACCGCAAGCGCTGTCGCCTCCCTGCCTCTACGTGCACAGCGCCCTCGGCCTACGCCGCAAGTGCCCGCTCTCCGCGGGCACTGTTTTGAAGGTAGGGGAACGTCAGTGTCGCCTCCCTGCCTCTACGTGCGTAGCGCTTTCGGCCTACGCCGCAAGCGCCCGCTCTCCGCGGGCACTATTTTGAAGGTAGGGGAATGACAGTATTGCCTCCCTGCCTCTACGTGCGTAGCGCCCTCGGCCTACGCCGCAAGCGCCCGCTCCCCGCGGACACTGGTAGGCAATGCCTCGGCGAGACGGCTCGGGTCCATGGGACTTCGTCGTCCGCCTGGTAGGCACTGCCATGGCGAGACGACATGTCTTCGGAGCAGCGCCTCGCCGCCCGCCTTGTAGGCATCACCTCGGCGGAGCGGCGCGACTTCGCCTTCCGCCTAGTAGGCAATCCCTCGGCAGGACGGCTTGGCTCTAGCGCAAGACTTCGTCGTCCACCTGGTAGGCACTGCCTCGGCGAGACGACCCGTCTTCGGAGCAGCACCTCACCGCCCGCCTTGTAGGCATCACCTCGGTGGAGCGGCGCGACTTCGTCGCCCGCCTTGTAGGCATCGCCTCAGCAGAGCGGCGCGACTTCGCTGTTCGCCTAGTAGGCAATGCCTCGGTGGGACGGCTCCGGTGCAGGACTTTGTCGTCCGCCTGGTAGGCACTGTCTCGGCAAGATGACCCTTCTTCGGAGCGGCGCGACTTTGCCGCCCGCCTTGTAGGCATCGCCTCGGTGGAGCGGCGTGACTTCACCGTCCTCCTAGTAGGCAATGCCTCGGCGAGACGACTCGGCTTCGGAGTAGCGCCTCGCTGCCCGCCTTGTAGGCATCGCCTCGGCGGAGCGGCGTGACTTCGCCGTTCGCCTAGTAGGCAATGCCTCGGCGGAGCAGCGCGACTTCGTCGTCCGCCTGGTAGGCACTGCCTCGGCGGGCGGACCCGGCTTCGGAGCAGTGCCTTGCCACCCGCCTTGTAGGCATAGCCTCAGTGGGGCGGCGGCGACTTCGTTGTCAACCTTGTAGGCGTTGCCTCGGCTGGATGACCCGGCTTCGGAGTGGGATTCCACGAACCTCTTCGTAGGCATTGCCTCGGAGGGCTGCGAGCTACTAGTTGCTTCGGTTCGCCAGTCGGTACCCTCGCGCTTGCTGTCGGGGAACGGGGGGCCGGGATAGTTTGGCACGTCAACTCGCCCATCTGGACCTCTGCGCTTGCTGTCGAGGGAGTACTGTTGTGGGGGTGGCCCAACCCCCCGTAACTGGGCCTTGCGACTGGCCTAATATGTAATAGACCCGATAGTGTAGAAGATTATGCTCATGTAAATATACCAATATACCCTCATCCTTTGTAAGTACTAAGGGGTAGAATGGGGATTTCCCATTCTACCCCACTCATGTATATAAACCCCCAGGAGGGGCAGGAGGAGGGACATCCTCTCATTCTTACCAACTCTCCCACAGATCTGGTTCTCTTCTTCCTCTTCTACGAATCCCCTTCTTTACTGTTTGGCCTGTAGCCACAACAGTCGCCTTAAATACAAGTAGCTAAGTATAAACTATCGGCTACAATAGTCCTTTTGGGTTGATTTCTCAAGTAAGCCAGATTGCCAATAAGATGGAATTCTCCTTAAAAATTATGTAAGTAGAAAAATTCACTTTGATACAGTCCAGTCACTTTGATACCCCTTTAAACTGTTGCAATTTCTTGTATATGCTTTAGGTGTGTCGACAGCTTACCATGTCAGCCCTCGTAGAAATCCACTTTGATATAGTCCAGTTATACGCTCCCTCCATTTAGCAATATATACCCTATACAATGGACGCTTTTCTTTCGTATTTTCTTCTTTCTTTTCGTTTTTTTTCTCTTGTTCCGATAAAAAACTCTTAGACCGAAACTCTTTTAGGAAAGAAAAACAAATCCATATACAAATAGATGATGCATATATCATGAAGAAGGAATATGGAGCGGGTAGTGGGAATCGAACCCGTAACCCCAAGGTTATGAGCCTTGTGAGCTACCAAACAGCTCCCCTCCATTTAGCAATATATACAAGCATATACTCCCTCCATTTCGAAATAAAAGTCCGTGATTGGTTCGTAGCCACAACTTACCACACTTGAGTTAGCTGAGTTTGACTTTTGTAGGCTAATGTTTCGTTCATTGGCACTTTTGACGTGCCACATTTTTCAGAGTTGTGTCCCATATGTCATAGACATGAATCCTAGTCAAAAATTGCCACACTTGTGGCTAAGAAATTATGCTCGACAAAAACTATGCGACATTTTGCCAAAAAAAGTTGGTAAAATATGGTTTCCAACCAACGAGGCCCTAAACTCAATATATACGAACACAGAGACTAAGGGGTATTTGATTTGGTGCCTAACATTGTCATGCTTAACCTCAGGTGTACCATAGTTTCTTAGACAGTTGTATGGTTCAGTGTAGGGGTGAAAACAGATCAGATACGGACGGATAATGTCTCTACCATATTTGTTTTCATATTTTTTTCGAATACGGATACGAATACGGATAACTCGAATATAAATACAAATATGAATAATATCGAATACAGATACGGATCGAATACGAATCGAAACGAATACGGTTACGAATATTTATCGGAATATGAAAACCTCTTAAACTATACATCTAAAATTAACGAAAATACGTAAATAGTTCATCTTGTCAAAACATTCATGAAATCTAAACAAGCATAGTCTTTTCATCCACAATGAAAATATACCCAATAGTCGATCATAACATAACTACATAAGTAACAACAACGTGCAATTCATGGAATACACATGATGACATGATAGCAATTTGAACAAACATAAGAACATTTCATTCCTCCATTTCATCCATCAAGTTGTAACAGCCCAGGTTTTTATTAAAATAAAAATAAATAAATAAAAATTAATTAAAATAAGTATTTTTCTTGCCTAAATTTTATTTTTGGGTTTTGCCCTGGATTTTCTGTTTTTGAAAAAGCCTGATTTGAAAAGTAAATTAAGTGAAAACCAAAAAAATAGACATTAAATAAAATGATATTTTGATTTTCTATAAAAATCCTACTTTAAATTAATTATTTGGAGTTATTTGGCTTTTATTTGGTTTCCTGGATTTTCTGGAGTTTAAGTATTTTTAAGTATGAAAATTAAATACCAACATTAGTTGGAAATATTTTTATTAAGTCCAAAGTGTCACCAGGAACTTCTTTGAATTTTCTTGGAATTTTTGGAGTTTATTTCATATTTTTCTGAGTTTAAATGAATTTCCCAGGCTTTTCTGAAATCCAAAAATCAAAAATAAAAATTAAAGTCCCTCCCCTCCCCTCGGATATCCGTTTTCGTATTATCCGGATAATCCGTATTCGATGGATACTAGGCTTACTGTATTCGTATCCGTATCCGATAAAAAATCCGTATCCGATCCGAGAACTATCCGAAAAAATCCGATCCGACACAATCTGTATCTGTCCGGATCTGGCGGAAACTATCCGATCCGTTTTCACCCCTAGTTCAGTGTCACAACTGTTGCTTGCAACCGTTTTTTTAGCTCTATAGCTCACGTGTCATATACTCAGTTTCTTAACTGACTTAATAGCTTAACTAACTTATAGCCATCATTTTGTTGGGCATACCTTTTATGACAAACTAAACTTTGTCATAATTCTAGCTACAAAAAAGTCAATCAGTGGCCCTTTAACTCTTCAATTTATCTAATTTCCATCTCTCACTTATAAAACTAGGTAGAACTCATCCCTCAACTGTCAAAACCAAAATTTATCATGTCCCAATGCTAGTTTTGTGGGTGGTTTTAGATGACGTGGCCACCACATCATCAATTTTACCAAATCACCTGCCACATCATCAGTCTGATCCCACATGTCAGCCCTCCTCTTCCTTATCTCTATCTACTCTCTTACCCTCTTCCTCCTCCCTCCACTTCTCTCGCACCTCTGGCATCCCCCACTATCCCTTCTACCTATTGCACCTTGTCCATCCTTTTAAGTCACGTCTCACATCTGTGTTCTTCTCCTCTTCATTCCCCCATTTACCTCGTTCTCTCGTGCACTAAAGGCCAAGAAAAAGTGCGAGGAGCTCAAGCCCTTGTTCCGGCTGTCACCTCCATCAAGCCATTTCGATCGCTCCAGCAAGCGCCACACCACACCACCATGTCCCCCGACTCTACCTCAACTTGCCCTTCCTTTCCCTTACTCTATTTCTCCTCCTGTCTATAGGAACATTGGGAACACATTCGTCTTCCTCCTCTCTGGCTAGGACCTGAATCGAACGACACCACCACACTAGATCTCCCTTCTCATTCCTTCCCCAAGTGAGTTAATTGTGTCATCTCATGTTTCCTATCACCATGAACCTAGTAGGTTAGCCAACCGAGCCTATAGTTCACTATAGGGCTACTTCCTCGACTTGCCTTCATCCCTAGCAATGGCCATCATGGATAGGCTCGTGTGTGGCACACTGTAGCCTGTTGTCGACGCTACTAAGATTGCCTCAGGGCGTAGATGCTCGTGCCATCCTATGTTTTTAGATTTAGCTATTTCCATGCCCTCGTCGTTGCAGCCATGGCCATCGCGCATAGCCACTCACCACCTATGAGCTACCATTGCCTCCCGCACTATCGAGCTTGGCCTGGGCCAACATGCTCCTCGTCATCCTACTCTAGTTCATCGTGGAGATGCTGAGGTGAAGACGACGGCTGACAACGAATCAAGCCCCAGCTTATCAGCACCAGAGAGGGAGGAGAGAAGGATGGGGGACAGAAACCGAGCAAAAGAGAGAGAATAGGAGGAAGAAGATGAAGGAGTGAGCGAAAGATTTCTTTGATCACTGAACATGGGACCGTTGCTATGGTGGACAAGAATTTATCACTTATGATCTTAGTCAGTGTCATTTCACCTAAAACCACATATAAAACTAGCTTTGGACATGAATTAACCTAATTTTGTTAGGTTAAAGGTGAATTCTACTCGTTATTAAAGATGAGGGATGAAAATTAGATTAACACAAAAATTGAGGAGCATGAACGGACTTTTTCCTTCAGCTGTTGGGCATGAACTACGCATTTGCGTCGGTCGGTACACATGGTTTTCAAGAATTTCTATGAATAATCTATTTTTATTTGAAATAACAGAAATATATCTATACCAACATTTTTTTACAGAAATAGGTTTATACGCCAAACTATCGGGCGATTGGAGCCTATCGCCCAACGACCAAGTGACAATAAAGCTGTCTGTAAGTCATTGGGCGACAGGTTCCAGTCGTTCGACAGTTGGGCGACTGGAGCTTGTCGCCCTATGGCCGGGCGACTGCAACTTGCAGTCGCTCGGCTGTGCAGCGACTGCAAGCAAGATGTTGCATGGGTAGTAATGCACAACCCAGTAATGCATACCTAGGCTCAAGGTAAAGGTATATATAGACTAGGATCCTTTTTATTTTTACCATTCTTAGGAGAAAGGAGGGAAGACCGGATTATAGGATAAATATCGTACCGTTAAGAGGGATCATGGTGAGTAGCTTGATAGCATATTCTTGTACCATTTGGATCAATTTAGGATCATGCATTCATTGAAAACCAAAATTGATAGCCAAATCTATGCTCTGTCTAGAAAAACCGAAGTACCAGAGATTCCACAGCGGAATTACCATAGAGCGGTAGTACCGCAGCCTCAAATGGTACTTCCGGTGCTCGAAAACTCCAAAAAACTGAGCGAAGTCTTTTTCTAGAGAGCACCCTTGGAATCGATCGGTGCTCTGTCTGGACAACCGGAAGTACTAGCGTGCAAACCGCGATACTTCCGCTTCCCGGAAGCTCCGTCAAAATCAACCGGAACCTTTTTTCTAGAGAGCACCCTCGGCATGATTTTGTGTCTATGGCAAACGAAAGTACCGGAGTTTCAACGGTGAAACTACCGTAGAGCGGTAGTACTGCAGCTTTAAACGGTACTTCTGGAGCACGGAATCTTCGAATAACCCGGGCGAAACCTTTTTTCTAGAGAGTGCCAACTCTCGGTCTCAGATCAAATGGAAGTACTGCGCTGATATCTTGGAACTTCCGATTAACGGAACTACCGGATTTATAACGGTAGTAGTTCCACGCGCGACTTCCAATGGTTAGTTTAGAAGCTCTGAAATAGCAGTTACTGTTGTGTCAGAACAGGTGCGGAAGTACTGGCCATTGCACTGCGGTACTTCCACTCGCCCTGAATTTTTCAGGAATTTCCTTGTAACGGCTAGTTTTGGTTGGTGAGGGTATAAAGACCCGTCCACCTACTCAAGGACAGCAAGAATAGACCCTATTGAACATCTTTGAGCATTGAGCATTGACTCCACACCTCATTTTCTCATTGTGCATTCATTTGAGGTTGTTGAGCCAAACAAGTGCATTTCATCACTAGATTGATCCTTTGGCACTTAATTGTCGTCAAGCGAAGCTTGTGATCTTTTACTCTTGGTGCTTGCTAGCACCTAGACAACTTTATGGAAGATTGCGTAGTGACTTCTTCAAAAAGGTTTGAAGAAGCCCGATATCGACTTGTGAGTGGTTTGGTGTCTACCATTTTCAGAGTGAAGGAAGGACAACCACTAGTGGATTGAGGAGCTGAGGCTTAATTTGTGAAGCCGGTTCAAGTCGCTTGGGATTTCCTCAACGTGGACTAGGGAAAACCGACAAGTTTCCGATCACCACAGTAAAAACATCATGTGTTCATTGGTTATCATTTGGTCTATTTTTTAGCTCTTGTATTTTAGTATATTGAGATTATTTACTTGTGCTAGAGCCTCTTGTAAAGATTTATTCTTGTAGTGCCCTAAACTTACTAGAATTGTGTAGGTTTCAATTGTTTTAAATTTCTGCCATATTAAAATTGTAGAAATTATTTAGAAGGCAAGAAAATTTTTAAATCTCCTATTCATCCCCCTCTAGTCAGTTATCCTTGATCCTACAAGTGGTATCAGAGCTTGGTCTCTCATTTATTAGACTTAACCGTTTAGAGAGAAAGGATGGCAAATGAGGGGATTGTTATAGGAAAGTCACATTTCTTTGATGGCTCAAATTACTCTTATTGGAAATTAGAATGTCCATATATCTCAAGGCCATGAGTTTGAACATTTGGAAAATCGTAAATGAGGATTATGTCATGCCTCTTGATCCACTACACCCCACGGAACAAGATGGGTGTAACTCTTATTTAGATGCCCAAGCCATGAATGGTCTATTTGGAGTTTTAAACACAGATGAGTTCAATAGGGTGAGCAATTTAGAACTGTTCATGCTATTTGGACAACCCTCTCAGAAATTTATGAAGTGACGTCCACGATTAAAGAAGCCAAAATGCATAGGCTTCGGACTAAATATGAGACTTTTACAATGTTGCCTTATGAGGATATAAATGACATGTGCTCACGACTCAGCAACATTGTAAATGAATTCAAGGGCCTTAGTACTAATCTAACCAATGTTGATGTTGTAAGGAAAATGCTTAGAGCCTTGCCGAAAAAATATGAAACATTGGTGACTCTCTTTCTCAACTTACCCGAGTTGACAAGAATGACACCAACGCAACTCTTGGGTAACCTCATAATAAATGAGTTATACAAGAAAGACAAAGAGGGGGTCTTGGAGCAATTCTCCTCAAAGGGCAAGAAGATTACCGCTTTCAAGGCTAAAGCAGTATCAAGCGAGGAATCCGAAGATGATGAGGACGACTCCGAGGAGGAGTTGGCTCTCCTAGTAAGGAGAATAAACAATTTCATTAAAAGGTGCTCAAACCGAAGTGCTAGTCATGAGAAAGCAAAGAAGGGGCACTCCTACACCACCAACAAACGCTATAGCAAGTGTGATGAGAAAGGGCGTATTGTCTCTCAATGCCCTACAAAGAAGGATGACAAGGAGAAGTCATCCAAGAAGAAGAACTTCAATGGCAAAAAGAAGCTTTACAAGAAGATTCAAAAGAATGGTAAAAATGAATCTCACATTGGAGAGGGGGATTCCGATGAGGAGTACTCCGACTTCGATTCAAGTGAGGATGGGTCACATAAGAAAAGGGAACTTGTCGGTATTGGCATCAAAGAGGCTCCATCACTCTTCTCATTTTCAACATTCCTTATGGCAAAAGGAGAGAAGGTAAAAACTCTTGATGACGATAAACCCTCCTATGATGAGCTTATGAATACGTTAGTTGAACTAGTGAATTTCTTGGAAAAGAGAAGTCAAAATTTAAGGTTTTAAAGAGAGAGCATATCTCTCTAAAAGAATTTTATGAGGAGCTAAAAGAAGCTCATGACTTGCTTGTCCAAGAAAATTCAAGCAAATTTTGCACTAGTATTGGCATTACTTGTGATATCCTAAATGAAATGCCTAGTGTAAAAATTTCTAAAGTTAGCATATCTACTTCTTGCGATGACTTGCTTGCTATCCATGTTCTTCAAATATTGATTCTAAAAATTCAATAGCTATGTCATATGATGATAAACTTGTTAATGAGAATAAAAACCTAAAGGAACAAGTGGCAAAGTTAAACAAAAGTTTGAAAAGATGCTTGGGAAAGGCTACCCTTGACAAGTTGTTGAGTGAGCAAATGTGCTCATTCAACAAGGAAGGCCTTGGGTACATGCCTAAGAAAGACAAAAAAACCGGCAAACAAGCCACAAGATTTGTGAGGCAAAATGGTAAGTATTGTAAAAAGTGCTGGGAATTAGGACATGAACAATAAAATTGTCCTAAGGGTAAGACTCAATCTACTAGTTTATTTGATTCATGTTACATACTTAAAAATCTAAGAATGGTAATGTTATTGCTAAATTTATTGGCACTTCAATTTTAGGTGCTAAAAAATGCCATTTGGGTGCCCAAAGCCTAGATTACTAACCTCCAAGGACCCAAACAAATTTAGGTACCTAAAAGAACTTGGTTTCTTTTTGTAGGTGAACTACAAGACCCATTGGGTGCTTAATAGTTGGTGCACTCAACATATGACCGGAGACCAGAAGATGTTCACCATATTCGAAAGTGGGAGCAAGGAAAGAATCAAATTTGGGGACAATAGCAAAGGGAAGGTACTTGGATTGGATAAAATTACTATCTCTAATGACCTTTTCATTTCAAATGTATCTCTAGTAGAAACATTAAATTTTAATTTGCTATCCGTTGCTCAATCATATGATTTAGGCTTAATTTGCTTCTTTACTAAAGAAGAAGTAGCCATTTCAAAAGAAAACAGAAATGAACTTATTTTCAAAGGTTTTAGATTTGGAAATCTTTATTTAGTTGATTTTTCTTCTAGTGAATCATACTTAAAAATTTGTTTAATGGCAAAAACTTCTTTGGGTTGGTTGTGGTATAGAAGGATAAGTCATGTGGGAATGGTTTAACTTAAAAGTCATTTCAAACATGACTTAGTTGTTGGCTTCAAAGATGTAAAGTTTGACAAAATAGATTGTTTAGCGTTTGTCAAGCTGGGAAGTAAGTTGCAAACTCTTATTCTTCCGAAAGTATTATGTCAACTTCTAGACCATTGGAGCTCTTACATATAGATTTGTTTGGGCCAACAAGAGCATCAAGGATAATAGTTATTGTTTAGTCATCTTAGATGATTACTCAAGATACACATGGGTATTCTTCTTAAATGACAAAAGCGAAGCCTCCAACACTTTCAAAAGTTTTTCAAAAAGGGCCAAAAATGAATTTGATTTCAAAATAAAGAAAATTAGAAGTGACAATGGTTCCAATTTCAAAAACGCCAAAATTGAAGATTTTTGTGATGAACTTGAAATAAAGCATGAGCTTTCTACTACCTACACTCTCGAGCAAAATAGAGTTGTAGAAAGGAAAAATTGAACATTAATTAAAATGGCTAGGACAATGCTTAATGAATATAATACTTCCGATAAATTTTGGGCAGAAGCTATTAACACCGCTTGTCATACCATAAATCGCCTTTATTTACATCATCTTTTGAAAAAGACTTCCTATAAACTTCTCATTGGAAGAAAATAGAACATATCCTACTTTAGAGTATTTTTTTGCAAATGCTATATCTTGAGAAAGGGTGTTCGGCTTTCTAAATTTCAAAATCGGTGTGATGAAGGATTTTTACTTGGTTACTCTTCAAATAGTAAAGCTTATAGAGTCTTCAACAAAAATTTTGGTTTAGTTGAAGAATCATGTGATGTTCAATTTGATGAAATTAATGGCTCTCAAGAAGAGCAAAAGAACCTAGATGATGTAGGTAATGAAGGATTAAGGCGAGCAATGGAGAACATGTAAATTGAAGACATCAAGCCAAAGGATAATCCAAGTTCACCTCCATCATCAAAACAAGTTGAAGCCCATACTTCCTCCAAAACAAGCAACATGCAAGTAATAGATGATGAAAAAAGGATCACAATCTCTACCACTAAAGATTCACAACGCAATTGCCAAAAATCATCCAATAGATCAAATATTGGGTGACATGAGTAAGGGCGTTCAAACTAGATCTAGAATAGCTTTATTTTGTGAATATTACTCTTTTGTGTCTTCTCTTGAACCAAAATTTGTAGATGAAGCTATTGGACCGAAATGGCGACAGAGGGGGGTGAATGTCGACTTTAAAACTTACCCCGAAAAGGTACCCACTAATAAAACTATTTTCTTCAATGGCTATGAGAAGCTTAAGAAGAGAAATAGTTCATATATTCCTTGGCAATTAAAACCTACCAGAAAAGAGAACTAAACCCCAGACAACAGGGAAGAACAAAGTCACAACTAAAAAGGACTGAAATCAGCAACTGGTGCTCCCAGCCGGTCTGACCGCCCATGGGGCCGGCCTGACCGCAGTTGGCAGGCCGGTCAGACCGGTCTTATGAGGCCGTTCAGATCGGTCTTATGAATCCGGTCAGACCGGTAAGTGGCCGCTGGTCAGACCGCTCCCCTGGTACCAGGCAGCCCGAGGGTGCTCTGAAAATTCTGAAATTTGAGTATACTTTCAGATCTTCCATTCTTTTTGTCCCAGAGCACTATGACAATATTCTAAATAGCAAAGAGGGCTTGGGTAACAAAGAAATCATACCAAGAAGCAAAAATTTTAGATTATTGGAAAAATCTGAAACTTTGCAAGATCTGAGCCAAAACCCAAATTACTCCCCAACATTTGATCATCTGGCCATGAAACTTTGAGAATAGCTACTTAATAGCCTCAGGACTCTAGATATCAAGTTTCATGCCATCTCATGAAGGGAAACACCAAGTTCATCAAAACCCTAGAAATGAAGAACAAGAACAGAAAACCTGAAAAGTGCAAATCTTTGATTCAATCACTTTGCTTTTGGGAAAGTTTGATCAAATGATCTTGAGACATCATTCCAACCTAGAGCAACCCATTTTGCCACTCCTCAGCAAGAAACGAACCAAAAACAAGAAACTCAAAAATCAAGCCAGAGAAGCATCGAAGGGAAATAGAGAGCACGGGAGAAAAACTTCAGATTTTCATTCCAAATCAAAAGAGGGATTACAAGGATTTTGAGGGATTACAAGGAGTCCTGATACCACTGGACATTAGAACAAGGAAGATTACAAGCTCCTCAATCCAATCTCTCCTTCTCCCAATCTCAAGAACACATACACTACATTCTTTCTTGGAGAGGAGACAACACACAGAGAGGGGATGAACGAGGGAACACACTCTGCCCTCTTCCAACCACTAAAGCTCCAAAGCCAACAACCTCTCCCAAAGCCAATGAATCCATGAGGGGGCATGCAGCCACTCCCTCCAATTTATAGCCCTTGGCTAATGGGTCTCCAACCCGTTATGCCCGCTAGACCCGAACGGAACCGTCTCCCGCTTGTGCAGCCTTGCGTTTTTCCGAAACGCCCCTCCTGCACCTTCCGGGAAGCTTCCGCGCTCCTTGTCGTCCACGACTCGCAACCACCTCGAGTTCACGCCGTCTTCGGCACACCTCGACCGTTCTGACCTCGGCACCGCCTGCGCCTAGTCCGGTCCTCCGTGCCTCACCACGACTCCGCCTCGACGTCCTGCAGCCATCACAAACAAGAAACACATCAAATAGCACCGCTCGATACATGAAAGCATAAATAGCATCAATGATCCATACTTACGCATGAAGGAGCCCAAACCTGTCAAATCATCATAATATGCATTCTAACCACTTTGACTAGGTTTGATCAAGTCCGATCGAAGCCGATTGCACCGTGCAACGACATGGTCCGAACCACCCAAACCAAACTCGACTTTCCTAAAGTAATGTCAATTACTCATCACTCACATGTGGTCACCTCCACATGGTCCATCAGAAGCACTAGATGATCCAGATTATTAAATGCAATGCATGAAGAACTAAACAACTTAACCCAAAATAATGTTTGGACTTAAGTGGAAAGGCCCAAGGAGCACAATGTAATTGGTACAAAATAGGTCTTCCGCAACAAGCAAGATGAGAATGGAGTTGTGGTAAGAAATAAGGCAAGGTTAGTTGTTCAAGGTTATACTCAAGTTGAGGGTTTAGATTATGACGAAACTTTTGCACCCGTAGCTAGATTTGAGTCAATTCGTATTCTACATGCCTTTGCATCTAGTTTTGATATCAAACTATTTCAAATGGATGTCAAAAGTGCATTTTTAAATGAAACTATCTTCGAATTAGTTTATGTTGAACAATCTCCAGGGTTCAAAGATTCAAAATATGCTAACTATGTTTATAAACTCTTAAAGGCGCTATATGGCTTAAAATAAGTTCCTAGAGCATGGCATGAGCGTCTTCGAGACTTTCTTCTTTCTAAAGGATTTAAAATTGGAAAAGTCCGAAACTACCGATGGTATAATTACGGTACTTCCGCTTTTATGTGGACAGTAACTGTCAAAACCAAGGGTTTTAACCCGTGGGACCCTCCTCTCCTCCTGCACCTTTGCCCATGATCGTACGCCCCCCCCTCTCTATCCTCTCCACCAAAAACTCCAAAACTGCTCCTTAGATCTCCAAATCCGGTGGGGATTTCTTAAGTTTTTGGTGATTTGTCGCATCCTAAGGGTTCACCTCCTCCAATCCACAAGGTAATCGAGATCAAATCCTCTTTTTCACATTGTTCTAGAACCCTAGATTTAAGTCTTGGGTTAATTGAAAATGTGAATGATATAGGGCTATTTGTTTTGGCGAAATTACTAGTTTTGGTGTCTAATGATATTTGCACATCTGTTACATGGATTCAATCCAAGAAAAACATAACTTTCATGCATTTGCTTGCCCTAGAAATGGGCAGGGAAACCGGAGCATGCTTTGGCTCATCCTCCATCTCCTGTCTGGTATGGTCGCCGTCATCGATGTGACCCTTCTTCTCAGGGACCACATGAGTAGCCATTTTGGTCATTTGATGCCAAAGGGGGAGAAGATGTGGAAAATAAAGTGAAAGGGGGAGAGGCTTGAAAGGGAAAGTAGCACAAGGAAGAAGAAGAAGAAAAGAAGCCCAAATTTATCTATCTATATATTTATGTAATGACTTTCTGGTGAGATGAACTTTTATGAAACGTCTTCATGATGTAACGATCTTTTGTATGAAAGGAACTTGTGCACTCTATGCTATTTTCATGCCTTATTAATGATAAATTTAAACGTGTATGCATGTTATGCTAAATTTCTATATTTCTTGTGCTTGAAATAAATTCTCATCTATATGCACATGTTTACGGAGAGCTTTCCCTATTTTAACTTTAAAAAGGAACTAATTGTCTGAAGCTCATGTAAAATCATAGCAAGAATTTTTTACTTTCAAAATCACAAAAGAATATACAACTAGTTCTCAAACAAGTGGTATATTCAAAACCTTATTCACGTCACATAAAATTTGCACTGTCATCAATTACCAAAAGAGGAGATTGAAAGCATCTAGGCCCCTAAAAATGGTTTTGGTAATTAATGAATTTATGTGAATATGGGATTGACATGTTTATTAAGTGTTTAAAAGGCTAAGTGTTTAAAAGGCTTAGTCCCTAAATGGATGATGAGACACATGCTAAGGATCAACTTGAAGATTGAAGTGGCTCAAGGCAAAGTTATATGTAGACTAGGATCATTTTTATTTTTACCGGTCTTAAGAGAAAGGATGGAATACTGGATTATAGGAGAAATGTCGTACCATTAAGAGGGATCATGGCGAGTAGCTTGATAGCATATTCTCACTACGCGAAACTAGACCGTGTGGTCATGTCACTGTGCCAAGCTGGCGCGTGTAGTCTTGTCGCTGCGTGAAGGTGTCTCATTTGGTCTTGTCGCTACGCAAAGCTGGCCCGTGCAGTCATATCACTATGCAAAGCTGGCCCGTATGGTCCTGTCACTGTGCAAAGTTGTCTAGTCTAGTCTTCTCACTACGCAAAATTGGCCCGTCCTATCATGTCACTGTGAAAAGCTGGCCTGTTCTATCATGTCACTGCGCTAAGCTGGTCTGTGCGATCATTTTGTTGCGCAAAGCTGGCTTGTGTAATCTTGTCGCTGCTCAAAGCTGGCCCGTCATGTCATGTCACTGCGCAAAGTTGGCCCACGTTGTTTTATCACTACGCAAAGCTGCCCTGTATCATAAAACACAATGCGACACCACAATTATGCTATAAAATAAATGGCTGAGGTAGTGATGGTAGGGACAACTATCTTCTCCGTCATAGATTAAGCCATCATGATAGATGCCGAGAGGCTAGTCGATTATGGGTCACCAAGGGGGGACAAGGAGAACTTCGATGTTATGTACCACTTATTGCCGAACAGGCATGCTTAGCCAGTTTATCTAAAATGCAGACACATGCAGGGTGCAGTGGTGCAGGTGGCAGAAGGCCATACGGATGGCAGGCGATGTTTCTTCCAATGCCCATACTCCCAAATACAAGTAGGCACTCGTCTATTTTGTAGAACTGCTAATAGAGTTTCAATGTTAACGTTCCTTTGTAGCAGATAGATAAATGCGACTTTGTACAATGGATTGATCTTCCCATGAATGGTACGTTGCGACGTACGTGGATACGTTGTTGGCTGCATGAAGTGCAGCATTCACATGCCTCTCCCTGAAGTAGCCAATTTTGTTGTGCAGAACACCTTCCACAATAGTGACAAGGGGCTGAGAATGAAGGCCCTCTAAAACCCAATTGTACACCTCTGCAAGGTTAGTCATCATTATGCCATACCTTTCGTCGTTCGTGTCGTGCAGCGGCGACCACTTTTCCAATAGTTCTCCCTCGATCCACTGCGAGAAACACTTGATGTTCTGTAAACTCCTCCTCAGACCAACTGCGTTAGGCTCATCAAGTGCTGTTAGGCATTCCAATTGTGTCGCCCTAGGCATGACCGGCCCCTTGTTCCTCTTGTCGACGTGCTTCCTACTGTGCTCGTCCAACAATGCCCACAGAGCATCAAATTTTCTCTACTAGTTCTACATTGCTAGCCTCTTGAACAGCTTCATCAATGGTTGTTTCGAGAACTACATGAAAATGTTCACCCCTAGGTGACAAATTCACTATCTGTTCCTTATATCCGGCCAAGAGAAGGGCTCCTTAGGGTCTTTCTAAAGTTTTCTTATGGCCTTCACAATCCCGTGTGACGATCATGGATTACGCACACACCAGGACGAGCGCCGACAACTTACCCTCACATGTCTAAGGAACCGCAACCAGCTTTCATAATTCTCACTTTCCATGAATACGATGGCTAGCGACAATATTTGATTGTTGCCGTTAACACCTATGGCTGTCAGGATCTGGCCCTTGTATTTGCTGGTAAAAGGCCCCGTCAAGTGAGATCACGAGCAGCATGTGCCTGAATGCCTCATTGTACGCACCAAATGCTAAGAAGACCCTCTGCAACACCACATAACCTAGCAGCCTTGTAGAAGGTTTGTCCTTCACAGCAATATACGTGCTCAGGTTCCTATCCTACAACACCTAAAGCATACGAAAAAAATTATTGTACGCCACCTCGAAAGACCCAAACCATTTTTCCAACGCCTTCTACTTCGCACGCCACGCCGTCGCGTAGCTAATCTTATACTTGAATTTCTTCTCGATAGCTTCCACAATGTGTCTGGCCTCCATGTCTTTCTTGTCCACTATCTCTCCATACATCAGATTAGCTATAAAGGCGGACATTAGGTTATGATGCCTCTCTAAAACACTACTGAGAATGCAAGAGTGTGGCTCCACCTTCGACACAATCCAGTGAGTCTCATGCTTGGGTCTACGTGCGTATACCCTTCAAGGACAATCGACCTACTCGCACATCACGGTGTACTGCTTCTGGCAAGATTTCACGACTCGAAAAGTCCGCTACATAGATAGGGCCCACAGCTTAATGGCATCCTGCAGCGATGCCTTGTCAGCAAACATTGAATACAACCAAACCTCTGTCCCATGATAATCCCATGGTTATTCATGCTTGTCATGTGTGGAAACACCCTCAGCATGAAACCGGTTTCATTCCTGCGGGACAGGAGCTTCATCCACATCCGAACTGTCCTCGTCGTCCTCCTGTACAGCTTCCTCTTTAGCCCAAGCCATCCAATCATCATACTCCATCTGATGCACTATGTAGTCCATATGCTCCCCTTCATCGGCTTGTCTTGTTCCCTCACCATAGCATGACCATTCTCCCGCTCCTCCACGTACCGCATCGGCCTCGTCATGAGCATCTTCCTTCTCTTTGACAACATGCGGGCCGCCCGAGCTACTCACACCTTCTGGATGATGGCCGTCCACATGAACATGACCTTGCACAGCTTCTACTGGGCATGGTTGCACAAGCATACGCATTCGTATCCACGATGTCGGCACCTTGCATAAACCCTTCCACGCAACAATGCACATCAATGTTCTCAACTCCCATCTGATGTCCGTGGGAGACCGGCTCCATGCCCTTATATGACGACGCTGCACACCTTGGGGTCCAACGAAAAACTGTGGGTAAGCTAATGCAACGCATCTGCGATTTGAGCATTCTCGTTGCCCAGGTGTACCAGAGTGGCTTGCGCAAAATCGCTCAAATCCACACCATTCGGACCTTCATGAACGGTTTCAACACCGTAATGCACTCTCAATGTAGTGGGTATAGGCATTGCTGATGTCTGCCTATATATATTTTCAATTTTGCAACTAGTCAAATCGCATCGCACACTACAAAAGTACTGATGTACTGTAATTCACATTTCACCAATTGTTCGCCTATCGTAACCAACTACATTAACCTCATAACATTAACCTCCTATCGGCAGACTGCGCACCGACGCCGCTCTTTTCTCGCTACTCGAGTTGTCCCCTACTGCAAATATTCCCAATGGTTTTGACAATTTACATGGCATATTGATTTAAATGCCTATATACCAGTTATAATGGTACACATGTTTTTCCGACGTACTAACGACATTACATTCATTTGTAATTAATCATAAATATTACCTATTATTATTTTTTACAAAGCAAATTATGAAATTCTTACAAAAATATTGACCGAATTTTTAATAACTACAAATTTCTACAGACGATTAATTTCTACGTAACGTTGACTGAATTTTCTACAACTACAATTTTGTATGCATGCCAATTTGCTAACGATGCTAATTTTGTACAACTATGTTCACTAAATTATACACAACTCAGGCTACTACGACTGCTAATTTTCTAAAACTACATTGACTAAATTTTCTATACCAAAATTAAACTATTTTTATTGTTGGACCGAAATGGCGACAGGGGGGGTGAATGTCGACTTTTAAAACATCCCCTCAAAAGTACAACTTAGAAGATCTTCCTCGAAAGCTATGAGAAGCTAAGAGAAGAGATCGGTAATACTTACTGGAACTCAAAAACTCAGAGAAGAAAACAAGAAAAAACATGTTAAAACAAACCAGCAAGAAGACTCATCAAACATCAAGCATCAACTGCACAAACCCCCTGGCCGGTCTAATCGGTGTGCAACGGCCGGTCTGACCGCCATGTGTGGGCCGGTCTGACTGGGCTTCGGGATTGAGCACAGACAGGGCAGATTTTCAGACAGGAAACTCAATACTCTGAGCAGCAGAGAATTCAGAGGTTTCCTATTGCCCTTATCAGCCTAGACTAGCAAGATAACATATTAAATATCAAGAGGAGCCTAGAGAAACAAGAAAATCCAACTCATGACCACATATTTCAGATTTGGACAAAATCTAAAAACTTACAGAGGCAACACAAAAACTCAAATTACACAATGATCTTAAGTCCTTTGCACATGAGATTTTGTAGTCAAGCTAGCAATAACTAAAGGACTTTTGAGACAAAAGATCAGGCCATCTCCCAAAGGAAATCAATGAATTTCAGATTTTTGCCAAGAACTTGAAAGAGAACAGAAAGCTGAACCAAAAATCAAATTACTCTCCAATCTTTGATCCTTTGGCCACGAAACTTTGAGGATAGCTAATTAATAGGCTCTGGACTCAACATGCCAACTTTCATGCCATCTCAAGAAGGAAAACACAGACCGCATCAAAACCCTAGAAAATACAACATCAAGAACAGAGAAGTTCACAAAGCCAAATCTGAGATTAAATGTGATTTGCACTTTAGGAAAATCGATCAAATGATTTTGAGGCATCAACCCAACATAGAGCAACCCATTTTGGCCATTCTCAACAAGAAACAACAAGAAAACGAAAAACTCACAAATCAATCACAGAGAGCATCGAAGGAACAAGAGAGCACGGGAGAAAAACTTCAGATTTCCATTCCAAATCAAAAGAGGATTACAGAGGAGTCCCGATTACGCATGGACATTATAACAAGGGATGATTACAAGGAGTTTCCACTCAATCCTCTCCCCTTCTCAAGCTCAAAAACTCCAACACTCTACATGCTGGAAGAGAGGACCATACACATAGCACTACGAAAGGAGACCACCCTGCTGTCTACACCAACTCTCCAACCACTAAAGCCTAAAGCCAAAACAAACCCTCAAAGCTTCTTTTGACTCTAACAAACCCTAACTCTCTCCCAAAGCCATGAGGGGGCATGCAGCCACTCCCTCCTATTTATAGCCCTTGGCTAACGGGTCTCCACCCCGTTACACCCGCTAAACCCGAAGGGAACCAGCCTCCACTCGTCCAGCTTTGCGTTTTTACCGAAACGCCCCTCCTGCACCTTCCGGGAAGCTTCCGCGTTCCTTGTCGTCCACGACTCGCAACCACCTCAAGTTCACGCCGTCTTCGGCACACCTCGACCGTTCTGACCTCAGCACCGCCTGCGCTTAATCCAGTCCTCCATGCCTCGCCACGACTCCGTCTCAACGTCCTGCAGCCATCACAAACAAGAAACACATCAAATAGCACCGCTCGACACATTAAGCATAAATGGCATCAATAAAACATACTTACTCATGAAGAAGTCCAAACCTGTCGAATCAAGAGATTAACAATCCTAAACCCATACGACCAGATTTAACCAAGTCCGATCGAAGCCGATTGCACCGCGCAACGACATGGTCCGAACCACACAAACCAAACTCGACTTTCCTAAAACAATGTCAATTACTCATCACCCACATGTGGTCATCTCCACATGGTCCATCAATCTCCCCCTTGATGAGTATATTGACAAACCCAGAAAAAGCATGAAGTTGAGTTTGATTTGAAAAGTTCAACATGGTCCAAAGAAGAAAATGAAGCTAATGACCATGTCGACACAAGGAGCAAAAGAAAGAGCAAGTTTTCCTCAAAGCTCCCAAAATGGCTTTTTCTCCCACTATTCTCCCCCTTTTGGCTATAAACACATCAAGGATGCAAAAGAGAGAATATGACATAATATTGGATGAAATGGCTGGTGTTTGTTTATTCTAAGCATTAAGAGCCATGAAGATTATCCAATTGACCATAAAGTATTACACCAAGCCATAACTCAATAGAATGCTATATAGATCATGACAAGATATATATAAGCCAGCTAAACCAATTAATTAACAATCTGAAATTTAGTGCAAGTGCTTAGCATGTCAAGTAATCCATGATCATAGTCTAGCTAGAGGTATCCAAAGATGATGCAGGCCATGTCAATAGTCTAAATGGAACCAAGAACTCTCCCTTTAAAACACACTCTTGATCATCAAATGACCCACTTGTCATGGTTAGTAGAAAACAAAAGACAACACAAAGGTATTATCCCTATCAACTGCTAGGTGGTGGAAGGTGGAATCACACATTCTCAAGCGTCTTACCACACTCTTACAAGTGTTCTTACCAATGCAGCAGGTGGTACAACCGGTGGCTGGTTCGTGACAACATGTCGAGCGTGGGTACGATTGCAAGAGGGAACCTGTTCTGATCAAGAGTATGTGGAGCTTGGAAGGCACAATATGGTGGCAAAGGAGAACAATCAGTTAATTTCAGAAATTGCATAGAATTGAATTATAGTGCGTATCTAGCACTTAGCCTATGTTGCTGATCAACTAAGAATGGAAGAAGGCTAAAAACAAGTGTATCGCAATGTGTAGGAGTGGTAAATACAAGATAATTCAATCCAATGCAATCTGGAATTGAAGAACATAAGGATTGACCCAAAATTGAAAACTGAAGATTTCTGTCTACTGGACAGTACGTCGGTATTTTGTCTGTAACTTTTTTTTAGATGCCTCTTTTTCACTGATTCTTTTTTTCTATCTTTTCTGATGGCTTTTTCTACAGATTTTCTTTTGGGCCAACTTCTGAATCCTGACACATAAATTCTCACAAAAATCACAACTGCTGACTGTTGCAGATTCAAAACAGATAATTAGGTCAACTTTCACCGCACATATCTCTTAACTGCCTTGCTGGAATGACTTGAAATTTTACAGATAGATGGATAACGAATTTTTGAATCTAATGGCAGTGGTATCACTCAAAAATAATCTCGGAATCAAAAGTTATGACATTTTTTGGTGGCGGCTGCAGAGAAAGGAAAATTCAGCCGAATTTGGAAATTAGGGTTTGGGGTGGGGAATTTTTCTTTTGTTTGGATTTTTTAATGGACCAAAGATATGACCAACAACTAGACAATGCTAATATGGACACAAATTCAATTTAGCAAACCAAAACTAACAGATTGAAAGGCACAACGGGGTTTGGACAGCGGAAATTAACTCTTTTTGTGGGCAATTTTTTCTGGACTATAGGAAATAAAAACCAATCTACTAACTAGGGTACAAGAATTACCTCACGGGCAACCGTTGCTCTGATACCAACTAATGTGACGATGGCCCGATCTTCCGAGAGGTACTGATAAGTCGATTATGGAGAACTCGACGTTGATGATCAAAAGGCTCCAACCAAAATAGATCGAACCCCTCGCAATCACTACACCACTGCTCCGTTGGTTATCAACCGTGCCGAACACGGTTGACCTCGCCAAGAAGGCTATCTCCTGCAAGCGAATCGAGAACACAAGCAAGAGAGTTTAAGATGCAATCTGAAATTGTATTGCGAATAAAGATTAAGTTAACTAGTTGGGGTTTCTCAACCGAACGTGCGGCGAAACTGCTAAGCAGAATAATCTCTTAAGAAAAACCGAAGGAAAACTAAAGGGGTGCGACCTCCTTAATTAGGGAAGGGGGAAGCCGCACTTATCTAATGAAAAAGGATATGGTACTATTTATGGTTACTGTTCACATGACCATGGTACTATTCATGTGAACAGTACCAGCCCAAATTACAAGGCCTTTGGCCCACTTTGACTCGGATAGGAAAAATGATGTGACTTTTTTCATAGTTTTTGATCTGCTCGGGAGGAGTTTGGAGGTGACACTAGATCCATCTGAAAGTAGACTCCAAGAGCTTTCCAACGAGTACTCACGGGCCCGGAGAAGCCTTCTGGATCAAAAGTTATGGCCGTTTGAAGTTGGCCTGTCAAGCTGAATCCGAATTGATCTGGAGGCCGAATTGGATTCCAAAACCTGTCCAACTTAAACCCTTGCTTCAACTGGTTCCAAAGTGATGTGGTGCTACAAATATATATATATTCATCATTAGAATGTGTTGAAGTTGAAGAAACGAATTCACCTTTAGTTCAATCTTGATATTGGCCGCTATGGTCGTACGTGTTGGTGGCGTGGTCACATCATATGCGACCACTCCAAGCAAGAAGCTTAAGAAGATGATCTTGGTCATCCAAAACTCCTCTTGAGTTCATGCCTAGTGCAATGGCAAGCCGTCTCATGAGAAAGAATTGGTGAGATCAGTTTTTTCGCACAAAAAAGATCTTTTTGCATTCATAAAAAGGTTGTACTAACTTATGCATCATCAAGAACTAGCATAGCTCAATCTAAAGCTCAACAAAGATTCAAGACTCAACTCAGCCTATTTGACATGGCATGAATCATAAGAGGATAACTAAAGATAGACTAATCTCAAAAGCTAGCATGACAAGTTTTAATTCAAGTTGAGCAGTTTTAATTAACTTATCATGGCACAAGCTAGTCTACACATATGAAATCATGATCAATCTAGCAAATAAGCACAAGTCATGGCACGATGTAATGCATTGTAATCATGTCATAAATGGATAATAATCAAGGCTCAATGTAGTTATATTATAATGCAGAATGAAATGCAGAAAATCCAGCTCCCCCTCAACATAATATGCAACTTTTAGTTCAAGTTGAGTTATGGCAATATTAAGTTCTAGAAGCTCCCAAATGAACTCCCCCTGAACCAAAGCAATAAAAGTCGAGAAGCTAGCAAAGAAATCAGAACGGGCAGTCAACTGACTCTCAGATATAGCAAAGATATAGATGATACTATGGCTCAGACTGACTCTCATCTACCCCATATGACTCTAGGACTATCAACTGATCATCTAACACGCTAAGGAGCAAACACGTACCCTGTCTACCCGAGGGTGGCCCGACCCTCGCTAGAACCTATAAGCAGTGAGTGAGCTCAACCTAGTGAGAAGAGAAATAGCTAATAAGCAGCATCCTAGAATCACAAGATAAGAGTAAGAAGTCTAAACAGCTAGACAAGAGAAACACTCTAACCTATGCTAGAAAGACTAATCCCAATGCACTCGTATGCAATGCAACAGTAAGGAGCAAGAGCATAATCAATATAATAAAGCAGTAAAGTACAAAGCTCTCCCTCACAACAGCCCATAAGGACAAACCACCCCAAGCTCTCCCCGCAGAGCTGAAAACCTAGAGCTATCCAATGGCTTGGTAAAGATATCAGCCAACTGGTGGTTACTCTCCACAAACTGGAGCACAATGTCACCCTTCTCCACATGGTCTCGAAGGAAGTGATATCAAATATCAATATGCTTGGTCCGAGAATGCTGCACTGGGTTCTTAGCAATGTTAATCGCAGAAGTGTTATCACAAAAGAGTGGAACACTGTCGATAACTAACCCAAAGTCCCGCAGGGTCGAGACCATCCAAAGCACCTGGCTGCAGCAACGTACTCGGCCTCTGCGGTGGACTGTGCAACACCGAACTGCTTCCTCGGCGACCAGGAAATGAGAGAAGTGCCAATGAACTGGCAGGTTCCCGAAGTGCTCTTCCTATCTATCCTACAGCCAGCAAAGTCTGCGTCCGAGAAGGCTCTCAAGGAAAGACAGAACGAGGAAGAGTACCAGATACCATAGTCAATGGCAGCTCGAAGGTACCGAAGAATGCGCTTCACCGCCTGGCGGTGAGATACGCGAGGAGAAGCCTGAAAGTGAGCACACAGATACACGGAGAAGTGTATGTCCGGTCTCGAGGCGGTGAGGTACAAGAGGGAGCCGATCATACTATGATACTCCTTCTGATCAACTGGCTCGCCGTCCTCATCTGGGTCAAGTGTGGCGGAAGATGCCATGGGAGTCGACACTGGCTTACCAACACTCATGTCAAAGCGCCTCAGGAGGTCACGAGTGTACTTGCCCTGATGCAAGAAGGTACCCTCCTGAGTCTGCTTGATCTGGAAGCCAAGGAAGAAGGTCAACTCGCCCATCATGCTCATCTCAAACTCGGTGCTCATGACATCTGAGAACTGTGAAACGAGAGCATGGGAAGAGCTGCTAAAGATGATGTCATCCACATAAATCTGGACGAGCAGAAAGTCTGTGCCATGCCGGCAAATGAACAAGGTCTTATCCACCTTACCCATCTCGAAACCAAGACTAAACAAATAGGACTTAAGCCTCTCATACCAAGCTCTAGGGGCCTGCTTAAGTCCATATACAAAGCCTTGGAAAGCTTGTAGACATGGTTTGGGTATTGGGGGTTCTCAAAACCTGGAGGCTGTCTCACATAGACTTCTTCCTCAATGAACCCATTAAGGAAGGCACTCTTGACATCCATCTGGTAAAGCTTGAAAGCCTTAGAAGCCGCAAAAGCAAGCAGAATTCTAATGGCCTCAAGTCTAGCTACAAGGGCAAAGGTCTCCTCAAAATCTAGACCCTCAACCTGGGAGAAGCCCTGAGCTACCAGTCTAGCCTTGTTTCGAATGACTACCCCATCCTCACTCTACTTGTTCTTGAACACCCACTTAGTCCCAATGATATTGTGATCTCGAGGGGGCTCAATAAGCAACCAGACCTTGTTTCTCTCGAAGTTCTCTAACTCCTCATGCATGGCATTGACCCAAGACTCATCATAAAGTGCATGACTAACATCCTTGGGCTCAAAAGTGGCAACAAAGGCAGAATGGAGACAGAAACGTGACATGCCAGACTTTGAGCGAGTGACGCGCTCAAAGAGTTCTCCAATAATCTACTCGGAAGGATGGCCTTTTTGGATATGACGAGGAGGTCCAGGATGAGATGAAGAAGTGGCCTCTACCTCATGAGCTGACGAGGTAGGAACAGAGCCTCTAGCACCAAAGGAAGCAGAAGGCATGGGCTGATCACCTGGAGGTGCGGTGGAAGAGGGCACCTCAAGGGGTGGCTAAGGAACTAAATCGGGTAGAAAACCCTCATCTCCATCGTCCTCATCATCCACAAAGATGGACTCGGACTGCTCTAAAGAACCTGAGATATCGGGCCTAGTCCCCGGACTGGCCTCGTCGAAGGTCACCTCACAGGTCTCTACCATCTTACTAGACTCGCAGCTCCAAACCCGATAAGCCCGCGAAGAAGTCGAGTAACATAGAAAGATACCATCACAAAAACATGACTCGAACTTGTCTAGGTTCCTGGACTTCAGAATAAAACACTTGCAACCAAACACGCGAAAATGAGAGACACTGGGCTTTCGCCCATATCTCAGCTCATAAGAAGTGCGATGCAAGTGTGCCCGAAGAAAAACTCGATTGGAGACATGGCACGCGGTCGCAATAGCCTCAGCCCAAAACTTCCTCAGTGTAGAGTACTCATCGAGCATCGTCCTGGCCATCTCGACCAAGGTACGGTTCTTCCTCTCCACGACGCCATTCTGCTGTGGGGCGTGTGGAGAAGAGAACTGGTGCGCTACACCCGTCTCAACACAAAACCTCTCAAAGTAGAAATTCTTGAACTCCGTGCCATTGTCACTGCGGATCGCTCGTAAGGCACCCGGGAGCTGAACAGAAAGCCTACTAAAAAGACCTCGAAAATGTGTAAACGTCTCATCCTTCGAGGCTAAGAAAAACACCCAAGAGAACCTCGAAAAGTCATCGACCACGACAAGGACATACCACTTCCCTCCTGCTGACTGCACTCGAGCTGATCCAACTGTGTCCATATGGAGCAGCTGTCCTGGTGCATCGGTCATAGTCACTGTGACCAGAGGATGAGAGCGGCTACCATCTTGCCGTGCCGGCTTGGAGCGCAAACAAGATCTTTGACCATCTTGAGTTTCGGCAGACCACGAATGAGATCGTGGCCGCTAACTCGGGTCAAATGGTCAAATCCGATATGACCAAGTCTCCTATGCCAGAAGGTCAAGTCACGGGACTCAGAAGCAACTAAACACCAGAGAGGATCACCAGAAGACTCAGAAAAATCAGTACGAAAGATCCTCCCATAACGAGAAATCCCGCAAACCAGACTACCCGAAGAATCAAGAATTTTGCAAGCGTTTTTCTTAAAGCTCACCTCGTAACCGTCATCGGTAAGCTGAGAAACTGAAAGCAAATTATATCGCAACTTACTAACCAAGACAACATCTCTCAAAAGAAATGAATCATTAACGCGCACAGTACCTTTGGCGATGACATGCCCAGACGAAGCGTCTCCGAAGGTGATCATCTCATCACCTGGAGCGCGGGCTAGGGAAGAGAACCAACATGAGTCTTCGGTCATGTGTCGAGAACACCCGGAGTCTACGAGCCAAACCTCTCCCTTCCCAGCCCAGCGAACCTGAGTCAACAAGAGAGTAAAGTCTCACTACTGGGGTAAATCAAGAGTGATTTTGGCACCCAATACTGAGTAACACGTCGAGTAGAAGAAGTAGCCACACACGATTGACCTCTAGCTACCCTACGCTCTCTGTCACTCAATAAGCCAGAAGGTCTGTGTGCAGACCCGAAGCTGTTGCTGGGTCCGACTGCTACGGGAAAGCGAGTCGGGGCACCGGCAACATGCTGATCACGCCGCGGGTAGCTATCTCGACGGGGGAAACGAGATCTACCCTCAAGACAGCGGAAGTCACGACCAAAGGGAGCATGAGGACGAAAACCAGAAAACTCAAAAAAACCCAAGTCCTCGATGCTGCCCAAACCCATCAGAAGCAAACCTGGACCTCGTGTTGGTCTTAGATGCACCCAACGTCTGGGGCTGACCCTGAATACGCCTAAGAGCCTCAACACGGTCTCTACGTGCGATCTTGGCGCGCCTGAAGCATCGCTCAATCAAGTGTCCATCCTTCTGACAGAAGGTGCAGTGGTACTTCACCTTCTGACAGGTAGAAGTAGCACGGTGAGGCTTCGCCTTCTGAGAGGCCGAAGCAGCAGGTGGAATCACCTTGCTGTCAGAAGTCCCTTGGACAAAGCCCGCCGACTTGAATTTGACTTCATCAGATCTGGGCTCAGTCTCGATCACACCTGGTGCTATGGGTCTGAGCACGGCAGGTGGATGCTTCCTCATGTCCTCATAGAAATCGTATCCTAGACCTTGATTGAACTTGCAAATCTTGGACTGGTCTAGAATAAGATTCAGCTTCTTCTTGCCTCCTACAAACCTCTCGAGAGTGTTCACAAGATACTGACACTCCCAAAAGAGAGAGGTGCAAGAAGAGCAGGGAGAAGAGGGAATAGCAGAAGGTAAGGGAGTAGAAGAAGAAGAACCAACAGTAGAGGAACGAATAGCTTGTGCACGCACAGCTGACTCAGAGTGGACAGTCCTACTGCTAACCAATTGGTTCACGTCGCTAGGCGTCTCTACCAAACCCTCATGCTTCTTTCCAACACACACAGTACAAGCAGATGATTGCTTCTCTAGTAGGTCCTTAGTCAGCTTCACACATTTCTCATCCAATGCAATCAAATCAGATTTTAGTTTGTTACAATTAATGCATGGTGATCTAACCGGGTCCTTAGAAGCATGATGAGCCAATTTGTTATTATTGTCAATTATCTCTTGAAACTGTTTGGAAACAGATTCAAACTCAGCAGTCAATTAGGGACAATTAACACATGAAGCAATAGGCTCAAGAAGAAAAGCTTGTAGTTCAGCAATTTTATGATCTGCCCGTTTTAGATTCATCTTCAGATTATTACAATTTTCACAAGTCTCGGGCAGATCGAGCAACATGGTATAAAGACCTCTAAACGCATTGTCCTTATCCTCACATGAGGTGCAAGATGTAGTCTCAACAACAACAGTAGGTGCAGGAGTAACAATCCTACTCATCTCTAGCTCAGCCAAAAGACTAACATTCTCCACCTTAAGTAAATCAAGCTCAGAAGACAAACTATCATGCGAGGTCCTTAGTTTCTCCATGTCACCCAACAAAGCACAGCAGATATCACAATCATCACGGGAGGGAGCAGATGTAAGTGAAGTAAGCTCCCGTGATAGTCTATCTACTTCCTTCTCTAACTCGGTACAATAGCCCTAGACTTAGCATGAAATCCACCTAGCTTAAGAAAAGCATGATTGAGCTGGTCGTAGGAAGGGAATACCTCATCGGAGTCGGAGTACAGCTTGCTGTCGCTCAGTTCGCCCTCAAGGGCCATGAAGCACATCCCGAAGAAGTCGTCGCCGCCCTTGGGGTCTTGGTCACCCGTCTCGTCGTCGTCGCTCCATCCCTCCACCTCGCTGAGGTCGAGGTTGTCGAAGGCGGTGAGGACGCGGTGGAAGAGCTTCTTGGCTTTGCCAAGGTCGCGGAACTTCTTCTTTCCTTGGGCATGGACTGGAGGCTGTGAGACCATGTGGAGGTCACCCCATGGTTGTGATGAGTAATTGACTCTTGATCTAGAAAGATTGAGTTTGGTTTTTGAGGTTTGAGCTGTCTCTACAAAGTCGTAAGCCTTGAGATAGGTTGGCAGACCATTTACGACCACGTTGGTTGTGGTCGAAGGCCACCAGGACAGTTTACGACCACTTTGGCTGTGGTCGGAGTTCATCAGGAAGGGGTACGACCACATTGGGCATGATTGAAGAACATAAGAAGGGTTTACGACCACTCTAGTCATGGTCAAAGGTCCCAGGAAGCTTTACGATCACGTTGGCCGTGGTTGAAGGCCATCAGGCAAGTTTACGACCACTTTGTTGAAAGTCGAAGGCCAGCCAGAAGGTTTACGACCATGTTGTCGCTGGTCGAAAGTCGACAGGGCATTTACGAGTGGTCAGAAGTCGAACGCATTTCTTTGATCGTGGTCAGAAGTCCCCAAACGAATCTACGACCACGTTATCCATTACCAGCAGAGAAACACGATCGTGGTCGGTAGTTGACAGACGGGCCACGACCATGTTGAGAAGTCGGTGCCCTACGACCACGTTGTAGCGAGCTTCAACGCTCGGGCATGCGACCACGCGGGTAGTCGGCAGACTTCGACTACGACCATGTTGGGAAGTCAGCGGACTCCGAGCACGTGGTGAAGCGGTCGAACGAGGTCGGGTCGGAGTCGGACGCGGTCAGTTGTAGTCGGTATCAGTCAGAAGTGGTCGTAGAGCAGTCCGGCGCGGTCAGACTGGCTTGGGACTCAGTCGGATGTGGTTGGAAGGACTTGTAAGCAGTCGGACATACTCGGGATGAGGTCAGCAGCGGTCGGAAGAGCCTCGAAGAGGTCGTAACACTTGGAAACCGGTCGCATGGACTTCTGGTTGGTGGTTGTAGCAATGTTGTGTGCGGTCGTAGGCTCAGTACGACTTGGTGATCTGCCTTACGACTTGGTAGTTGTCGCGATCGGGTGCAGAAGTCGAAGCCTGTGTGATCGGTGATCTTAGGCGACTGATTGGTAGTCGGCTGAGGCCATTCGACTTGGTGACTGGCTTGGTAGTCGTGGGATCAACTTGGTGGTCGGCTGAGCTTTACGACTTGGTGGTTGTAAAGGCTCGCGACTTGATGTCTGGCTCTACGACTTGGTAGTCGTATGAGTTGATTTGACTTGTGATCATAGTGACCAGTCTTGGTAGTCGGTAGTCGTAGTCGTTGTGTGGTAATCGTTGCAAGCTTGCGATGGTTGTAGCTTGTGTCTTGGCGGTCGTAGCAGCCTAGTGAGCGGTCGTAGGCTGCTGGCACTTCATGTGTTGTGCATTGGATTGGTCGTAGGGGGTTTACGACTAGGTGTTGCACTGGAAAACTTGTTGGTTGTACCGATCGTTGGCTTGATTGTTTTGTGCGGTGCTTTGTAATGGTTTGCTTGTCTGTGTGGTTGCAGGGCTTCGGAGCTATTTCATGGTGAGGCGTGGGAGGACCGGGACTAGGCACAGGAGGTGTTGAGGTCCAGACGGTCGGAGACGCCGAAGATGATCGAGGTTGGTGAGGTGGTTGCAAGCCGAGGAGACAAGGAACCAGAGCTGGAGCTGCCAGAGGATCTTGGAGACAAGTCTTGGTGAGGCTTGGAGTGGTTGGGACTAGACATGGGAGATGTTGAGGTCCAGAACGACTGGGTGAAGCCGAAGAAGACTTGGGGCTCAAGGTGGTTGCATGCGTGGACACCAAGGCGGAAGGAAGCTTCCAGGAAAGTGCGGGGATGGCATTTTGGTGAAATGCGCAAAGCCTGCAAGGTGGAAGTGGATTCTATTGGCTCTGTCAGCTAAAGTGCGGGTAAAGCACTGAGTTAACGGGTAAAGCACTGGGATGGTCAGTGTTGTTGGGTAAAGTAGTGGAAAACCCGGTGTTAGGTGGGGTTTACGGGTTAGCCCCAGTGAGGACTAATGGGTGGATCCATTAGGTCAAGTCTCGTGCGTGAGGCTATAAAAGGAGAGGGGAGGCAAGTGTTTGGATCGAGTTGGCCAGCTGGGCCTTGGAGGCAGCCGCCTCTCCCTCCCATGGGAGTGTGTGTGCGTTCTCTTCTGCTCTGATCTGGACTACCTCGGTCTCTTTTGTGTTGAGTTGTTGCTCAAGACTACCTCGGTCTCTTCTGCTCTGATCTGGGGAATCAATCTCAAAGGCCATTTGGCCTGTTCTTCCCGAGAGCAGCAAGTGGTCGGAGGAGTCTTTCTATGTCGAATGGTTGTACGCTTTCAAGTCCTCTGTTCTCTTTTCGATCAAGTTGTTCTTTCCGACCGCAGCAAAGAGTTCATGCTTTCTTGCGAATTTCTCTTTTATAGGTCGTGCTCTTACTAGGTTTCAAGTTTCATGTGTTTTGGATCTTCGAGCCGAAAGTTCTCTAAAGTCTTAGTCCTGCGGTTGTGCGCCTCGACTTTACTCTGTTTTGAGTTCAACCTTGCTGTTCTTCTCGGTTGCAGCAGAGAGACTTCGACCGGTCTGTAATTTCATGACCTGAGGTCGTTTTATGTTTATGGTCGGAATCTCCTAGTCGATTGACGCAAGTGTAAAGAGTTTCACAAGTTCTGGTGCTTGCGGTCGTGCGTATATTTATCTGTTGTCGACCTAGTCTGTTGCTCTTACTGTTTGCTTTCAGTTGTCGGTCGATTTCTCACTACTGAGTCTCAACTGCTCTGAAACTGTTTTCGGTCTCTTTGATCACAGCAGAGAGTTGAGTGATCACACAGTGAAGCTTCGATCGCTCTGGACTTCGGCCGAGCATCTGCCTTGGTCTGTTGATGCTTTGTCTATTTTCTGATCTGGCAGAGTGTTTGTTCTTCTTCTGCTATTTCTGTTTGATCTCTCGGTTTCTAGTGAACATTCATCTTCTTGCTTCATAGCTCCTGTAGCTATCCGAGAAGAAGATTGTGTGATTACTTGGGGAGGTTTGAAGGCACCATTCACCCACCGTCTGTTGCCATTTCGGTCCTATAGAGGCTTCTTGTTGCGGTTCTTGTCGGTGTAGTCATTCTTGCCCGAACCGCCGTAGTCGTTCTTGCCCTTCTCCAGCTTGGGGCAGTTTGCCCGAATGTGGTTGGGGCCACCACACTCAAAGCAAATCACGGGTCCTCCTCTCTTTCTGTCCCTCCTTCTCTTGTAAGCATGAGAGAATTTTCTGGCTAGGAGGGCCAGCGCTCATCCGCAAGCTGCTCTAACTGATCATCAGTCACGTCACAGAGAGCAGCAAGCGACAAACCACAAAGCGAATCAGAGGAAGATCCAGAAGCCATACTGGGATCAGTGACCAGTGCCATCGATTGTGACTTCGACTTACGAGAGACAATGTCGATCTCGTGAGTCTTGAGGCGTGAGTACAACGCATGAAGAGTCAAAGTCGAGAGGTCTGTGGTGTCCTTGATGGAGGTCACCTTCATCTCCCAAACATGCAGATCAAGTGCAGCGAGCATCTGTCGAGCGTTATCCGAGTCGGGGTATGTGAGACCGACCGCTCGGAGGTTGCTCAAGATCTTGTGGAAACGCGCAAAGCACTCATCAAGGGACTCGTCAGCGAGCATTTCAAACTTGTTGTAATCTCACTTGAACTGGTCCTGTTGCACCATCTTTTTTTGGGTGGTGCCCTCATGGTAAGCATCGAGGGTCTCCCAAATATCGAAGGCGGACGAAAGATGAGATATGTGGTCAAACTCGCTACGACTCAGGCCCTGGATAATGATGTTCCTTGCCTTTGCATTCGCCTCAACATCAGCCATATTCCCGGCATTGATGTTCTCATCGGCAGGAACAGCAAACCGGACCTTGACCTTACGCCAGATGGCTTACCCTTGAGCCTGGATGTATGTCTCCATTCAGCTCTTCCAGAAGGGATAATCAATCCCATCGAAAATCGGGGGCTTGGTCGAGTACTTGTCTGTCGCCATGGCTCACAGACCGGTTAAGATCTATAGACGAGAGCTAACTGGCTCTGATACCAATTGTTGGACCGAAATGGCGACAGAGGGGGGGTGAATGTCGACTTTTAAAACATCCCCTCAAAAATACAACTTAGAAGATCTTCTTCGAAAGCTATGAGAAGCTAAGAGAAGAGATCGGTAATACTTGCTGGAACTCAAAAACTCAGAGAAGAAAACAAGAAAAAAACGTGCTAAAACAAGCAGCAAGAAGACTCATCAAACATCGAGCATCAACTGCACAGACCCCCTGGCTGGTCTGACCGGTGTGCAACGGCCGGTCTGACCGCCTGCACACCGCCGGTCTGACCGCCGTGTGTGGGCCGGTCTGACCGGCCGGGTCCGGTCAGACCGCTTGCAACGAGCCGGTCAGACCGGGCTTCGGGATTGAGCACAAATAGGGTAGATTTTCAGACAGGAAACTCAATACTCCGAGCAGCAGAGAATTCAGAGGTTTCCTATTGCCCTTATCAGCCTAGACTAGCAAGATAACATATTAAATATCAAGAGGAGCCTAGAGAAACAAGAAAATCCAACTCATGGCCACAAATTTCAGATTTGGACAAAATCTGAAAACTTACAGAGGCATCACAAAAACTTAAATTACTCAATGATCTTAAGTCCTTTGCACATGAGATTTTGTAGTCAAGCTAGCAATAACTAAAGGACTTTTCAGACAAAAGATCAGGACATCTCCCAAAGGAAATCAATGAATTTCAAATTTTTGCCAAGAACTTGAAAGAGAACAGAAAGCTGAACCAAAAATCAAATTACTCTACAATCTTTGATCCTTTGGCCACGAAACTTTGAGAATAGCTAATTAATAGGCTTTGGACTCAACATGCCAAGTTTCATGTCATCTCAAGAAGGAAAACACAGACCACATCAAAACCCTAGAAAATACAACATGAAGAACAGAAAAGTTCACAAAGCCAAATCTGAGATTAAATGCGATTTGCTCTTTGGGAAAATCGATCAAATGATCTTGAGGCATCAACCCAACATAGAGCAACCCATTTTGGCCCTTCTCAACAAGAAACAATAAGAAAACGAAAAACTCACAAATCAATCACAGAGAGCATCGAAGGAACAAGAGAGCACGGGAGAAAAACTTAAGATTTCCATTCCAAATCAAAAGAGGATTACAGAGGAGTCCCGATACGCATGGACATTAGAACAAGGGATGATTACAAGAAGTTTCCACTCAATCCTCTCCCCTTCTCAAGCTCAAGAACTCCAACACTCTACATGCTGGAAGAGAGGACCATACACAGAGCACTACGAAGGGAGACCACCCTGCTATCTACACCAACTCTCCAACCACTAAAGCCTAAAGCCAAACAAACCCTCAAAGCTTCTTTTGACTCTAGCAAACCCTAACTCTCTCCCAAAGCCATGAGGGGGAATGCAGCCACTACCTCCTATTTATAACCCTTGGCTAACGGGTCTCCACCCCGGTACGCCCGCTAAACCCGAACGGAACTGGCCTCCACTCATGCACTTTGCGTTTTTATCGAAATGTCCCTCCTGCACCTTCCGGGAAACTTCCGCGTTCTTTGTCGTCCACGACTCGCAACCACCTCGAGTTCATGCCGTCTTCGGCACACCTCGACCGTTCTGACCTCAGCACCGCCTGCGCCTAGTCCGGTCCTCCGTGCCTCGCCACGACTCCGTCTCGACGTCCTGCAGCCATCACAAACAAGAAACACATCAAATAGTACCGCTCGACACATTAAGCATAAATGGCATCAATGAAACATACTTACTCATGAAGAAGTCCAAACCTATCGAATCAAGAGATTAACCATCCTAAACCCATACGACCAGATTTGACCAAGTCCGACCGAAGCCGATTGCACCGCGCAACGACATGGTCTGAACCACACAAACCAAACTCAACTTTCCTAAAATAATGTCAATTACTCATCACCCACATGTGGTCATCTCCACATGGCCCATCATTTATCTACATCTACAATTTTCTACTCATACTAACACTAAATAAATTATTTACTGCATATACAAAATTTAAAATATAACAATAATTATCTCACAAAAGTCGCTTCTTCCTCTCCTCCCACTCCTCCTTCCTCTCCTCTCCTCTCCTCTTCTCCTCCCTCTCCTCTTCTCTCCTCTCTTTTCTTTCCTCTCCTTCTCTCCTCCGCCGTCCCCTTTTCTCTTCTGTCCTCTCTCCTGTCGCTTTTGTTCACCTCGCGGTCGAGCGCCCTCAGCCGCTCGGCCGCGTGGTCCATTTATCTGCACTTTCAGTCGCCCAACCCTTCGGCGACTAGAAGCGCAGTCGCCTAATTGATGGACGACCGCAACTGCAGTCGTTCGACCATTTGGCGACTGTAATAATTTGCCTAACGGCCAGCGAATTGCTTGCTTGTCACGTGGCCATTGGGCGATAGGCTCCAATCGCTCGACGATTAAGCGACTGGAGTCTATTTTTGTAAAAAAATTTAGCAAGCTATATTTCTGTTATTTCAAATAAAAAATAAATTATTTATAAAAAATTTGATTTTCGACCGCCCGTGGACCCACCATGGACCGCGCGGTCAGATTTCTTTTGTCAGCCACGCGATACTGGAAGGAAGCTGCTGTCCACCAGGACCTTAGATGGCTATCTCTAAAGCCAAGATAGGAAACTATCGTTACAGAAGATCAAGCCATACCGTGGCATTGAAGCCACACTGGAGCATTCAAAAGCACGTACAGTAGTGGGCCCGCTTGGTAAGTGGAAGCTAGGATCTTCTGCGCCGTGCACCATTCACCCGATCCAAATGCTTTCAGCATGTTTTTTTTGGACTTTTGGCTTTTGAATTTTCGAAATGTCAAAATAAACAGAACAATATTTTGATGCAGATTCTTTAAACAGTTTTTAAACCCAAAATCATGTAGTTTCCGCATCAGCATCTTTGTCTTGAAATACCAGACAAAAATCATAAACTGCAATAAAAAACATCTACTACAACTCAAAAGAACATAGTCTTTACATGACCAAACTTATTTGTAGACAACTTTCAACCGGACAACTTTCAGCCAAATTACTTTTAAGTAGAGTATTCTCTACTAGACAATTTTAACTCAGAAATTCCCCAACTTCTTTACTAATGTTTTTATTCTTGAACCTTTAACTTAAATTTGAACTTTCAACTTGACCCTTCGAAAATTTAAAATTTAAAATTTTTGAAGGAAACAGAAAATACCTACAAAACATAGGCCATGGAGGATCCTAGGATGCTCACATCTCCTATGTGCGTCTGCATGCACGTTTGCTTCTGGGCCATCGTGTGCATGATGGGATAAGTGTGTGTTAGGAAACTCTAGGGTCCAGTCCAGAGTCCTGACATATTTGGGTACCTCATCGTAGACTATAAATAGAGAGACATACCTTCTCATTATGTACACCTGATGCAATTGAAAGCAATAAAAAAGACCAGGAGTTCTCTCTACCTCTCTGTATTCAATCTATTCTTCTGTGATTCTATGATTGATTCGTTCTTGTTCTAAGCAGAGGAATCGCTCGGACTGGTCGCCAGCGACGGTTCCTCAACACGTTATCAGCACGACTTCGCTCCGGTGAACGAAGGTAATCATCGAAGCACAGATTGAATTTTCTAGATTGCTTTTGAATCTGTATTTTCTTTTCGCGTTCTAGATTGAATCTCCACGGTGCAAATCCGCCCCAATCTACCGCAAGTAGACCTGAAGTCGCCGACGCAATGTCGATCGGTAGATTGTGAAACGGGGTAGATGTTGATTGCACTGTAGAACGATGCAAATCCGCCCCAATCTACCGCGAGCAGATCTGAAATCGTCGGCACAATGTCGATCAGTAGATTACGGAAAGGGGTAGATGTTGATTGCATCGTAGATTGGAAAATGAAAAAAAATACTTGCATGGGTTTTGTTTGATTCTGCATAATCACTATACGAAAAATTGGGATCGTTTCTTCTGTTTTGCTCTACACGGCATCACACAAAAAAAGGGGGTACTACGCCAGAATGCGCATCGCCGGCCGTGGAACCCAAGGCATCACCGCGCCTGCATGTGTGTGCACTACCGGCCTGATGCCGGCTTGCCTCTGGTCGTCGGATCGCCGCCGGCCGTTGGCCTGAAGCCGAAGTCCGCCCGAAGCCGCACATAGCACCCGACCTCGCCGCGGGTCTCGGTCTACATGCGTGCACCACCCGAAAAGGCTCGGCCCGAAGCCGGCGCCGCTCGTGAAGTCGCGGCTGTGCTGCCACTGGAGCCCGCGCCCGTACGCGCCGGTGCTGCCACAGCCGGCCTTCCCGCACCGTCCTTGCGTGCCGCCTGCATGCGGCCACCGTGCCCGCGCCACCTTTCCGCCGAGTTGCCCGAACGTCGGCCTCGGTCCCGTGTGGGTGCGCCGCCTCATCGGCCTCTCCGCGCCGCCCGCGCGCCCGCATGCGCCCGGCCCCGACAGCGCCCGCATGCGCCCCGCCGAACGCGCGCCCCGAGGCGTGGCTGCCGCCGCCTGAATCCGGCGCTTCGGCCTTCCCATGCGCACCGCTTGCTGCAGCCGCTGCCGCGCCAGTTTTCCCATGTGCCTTCCGCCGATTGCGCCGGCCTCACCGCCAATCGCACCGGCCCCGCCACCTACTGCGCCGGCCCCACCCGTACCGCACCACGCCTTGCAAGGCGCCGGCCGCTAGCCGCCCCGCAAGGCGCTGGCCGCCCTCCACCCCGCACGGCGCCGCCTTCGGGCCCCCACTCCCGAAACACCCGCCGCCGGCCCGGGATGAGCCGCCACCAAGAGAAGAGGTGGCTAGCCACCAGGGGTTTTAATGGGCCGGCCGGGAAACGAGCCAAATCCGATTGAAAAGCATGGGCTGGACTGAAAAAAAGGGGGGCCCAGCCGGAGACGGCAGATTTTGCGGCAAACCCCCCTTTTTGTGAAAATCACTAACCGGTCCTTAAATCTTTAATTTAAGTCCCGAATTCTTGCAGAAAAGACCTCGTAATTCTGAAAATTATGTATAAGCCCTCAAATTTACGAGCGGGTCCAAAATTTTGAAGAAAACCCCTCTGTAAATCAGAAAATTGCGCGAATTTTTCTCTGAACTGAATATTTGAGTAGAAACCCCAGAAATTGCAAAATTCACTGAAATTTCATATTCTAGCATAAAAGGGCCTCGGGAATTCGAATTTTGCATTATTTTTAGCATTTGAAGCTTATTTATTTATGCCATTATTATTCTCTATATTTTATGTATTTATTTACTGTTTTGATTAATTGTAATTGTTATTAATCACTAAAATTAGCAATAAAATTATAGAAAATGCACAGAAAATTGTGAAACATTATGAGAATCTTTTGTACCATTTATTTACCCACAGTAAATTATTCCATGCATGTTTACCTGAAGTAAACTTATTTTATTTCGTTCATACACATGTAGATGACTGGCATCACAAACCGGGAGTTCGAGGAGCTGGCCCAAAATGGCCAAAACTATTTGACATGGGCATCCGATGTCGAGATTGTGCTTGGGGGCCGGAAGCTCCACGTGGCTATTGGGTTAGGCAGACAGAATGACGCCCAACCAACACCTGAGGAGAATGATCCGGCACTTCATTTTCTCAGGCACCACCTCTGCCCTACTCTCAAGAATGAGTATATGGCGGAGAAGAGCGCACTAGCACTCTGGACCACACTCAAGAAGCGGTTTGAGAGGCTCAAGTACACCATTCTTCCTCAAGCAAAGCAAGAGTGGATCAGACTGAAGTTTGCCGACTTTAAGACGGTCGGGGAGTACAATTCTGCCTTGCACGAGATTTGTACAAATCTGCAACTCTGTGGCAAGCAGATCACAGATGACCAGAAGATCGAGAAGACCCTGTCCACCTTTCACCCTAGTGCCGTACAAACCGCCCGCAACTATCGTCAAGATGGCTACAAGGAATACGCCGAATTGATTGATATGATGCAGGTGGCGAAGGCTTAGAACGAACTTCTCCGCAAGAACTACGTCATTTAGCCACCAGGCAACTCCGCTGGCTGTGAGGCCAACGCTGGGAGCTTCAAGGTGTGAAAGCCCTTGATGAAGAGAAGGGGGAAGAAGGGTAAGATCATTGCCCAGAAAGGCAAGTCAGATGCTCCAAATGACAAAAAGGCTAAGAAGAGTGGCAAGACCTATGGCCAGCAGAACCAGGGCTGCTACAAGTGTGGCAAGTGGTGGTATTGGTCACGGATATGCAAAGAACCGCAACATGTCATTGATGCCCACCAAGCTCAGAAGAAGAATGGCAAAGTGCAGCCTGAAGCCCACTTTGCAGCAGTCAAGGGGGGGCATGTTGAGCAGCTGCCTGAGATGATGGATGTTGAACCCATCCCAGCAGCAGCACCCCCTTATGACTTAGCGTCAGCCACCGCCATGATCTCTCTTGAAGAGAACATCACTCCTAAGAAAATAGCCGAAGAAGTCGATGATTTTCTAGTTGATTCCGTCTGATGCACAGAATGCATTAGACATTAATTGTCATTTATTTTGTGTTAATGGACAAGTTTAGAACTTGCATGGATGATGCTTTAGGATTTATTTTCTCATGATGGTTGGATGATTTTGGAATAAAACATTCATTTATTCAGTTTATGATGGCATATTATGTTCTGATGTTAGCGTATTTTATTTATGTGTTAAATGCCTTCTAATACATGTTAATTAAATACGTTATATTAGAACACGTGTGGCGCCCTATGGAGGAAGTATGCCTTGCTGACAGCGGCATAATGAATACCATCTTAAGAGAGACTAAATATTTCCAGTCGATCCGTAAGAGCACTGGCAGCCTTACGACAATCGCCGAAAGCGATGCATGTATAATCGGTTCTGGAAGAGCCACAATTATACTTCCCATGGGCACAAGTTTGGTCATTGAAGGAGCCTTATTATACCCAGAATCGACTAGAACTCTCCTAAGTTTTAAGGATATTCGCGCCAATGGTTTCCACGTTGAGACTGACGAAGAATACGGTAAGGAATATCTACTCATCACGAAGAGAATGGCAAAAGAATATTAGAAAAACTTCCTTCACTTGAAACTGGGCTTTATTATACCAAAATTAAGGCGCCTGTAGCGTACACTGTTCTGAAGACAGTTTTAGAAGTTCTAAACTCTTCTGTCTCTAGCAAGACAGATTAGGCCACCCAGGTCTTAAGATGATGAGAAACATAATAAATAACTCACGTGGGCATAATATTAATGTGAAGAATTTTCCGAATCATGAAGATTTTGTGTGCCCCGCATGTGCCACCGAGAAACTAATTACTAAACCCTCCACTCTGAAAGTGAAGGATGAAGTCCCTGCATTCCTGGAACGCATCCAGGGAGACATTTGCGGTCCCATTCAGCCTGTCTCAGGGCCATTTAAGTATTTTATGGTGCTCATTGACGCTTCTTTGAAGTGGTCATATGTGCTGTCCACAAGAAACCACGCCTTTGCGAAATTGATCTCGTAGATCATTCGCATCAGAAATGTGTTTCCAGATCATCACGTCAAGTCCATCAGAATGGACAACGCTGAAGAATTTATTTCGAAGGCATTTGATGATTATTGCATGGCGATGGGAATTGCAGTTGAGCATTCGGTACCGCATGTCCATACCCAGAATGGTCTGGCAGAGGCTTTAATTAAAAGAATTAAATTTATTGTATTCCTGTGTGGTGGAACTGCAATTTCATGGAAATCGTCTAAGCAAAGCCTGGTAGCTACTTCGATGAACCACTCAGAAATTATAGCACTGTATGAAGCCGCACGAGAGTGCGCTTGGTTCCGCCGAATGGTTCATCACATCCAGCAGTCATGTGGGATGGACATTGTGCAAACCCCCACAATTATCTATGAAGATAATGCCGCTTGCGTTGCACAAGTGCAAACGGGCATGTGAAGAGTCATCTCACAAAGCATATCAACCCCAAGTTCTTCTATGCACATGAATTGCAAAAGATGGACGAGATTAAAGTACTGCATACTAAGTCATGTGAAAATCTCGCAGATTTATTCACTAAGTCACTCCCCGTATCTAGCTTTGAAAGGTGCGTGCGTGGAATTGGAATGATAAGACTTAGAGAAGTGCAGAATTCAAGGGGAGAATTCTCACAAGCCCACTAATAAATCTTGAACATGAAGATTAAGTACCCAAAGAATAAAGTCCTGAAGACCAAATGAATTTGGGTGGATTGTACTCTTTTTCCCTTGACGAGTTTTCTATGAAGTTTCTCGACCAAGGTTTTTAATGAGGCAATTCGTGCATCACAGCATCACATGTATCATGTACTCTTTCTCCAAATTTTTCCCACTGGGTTTTTATGGAGTTTTGACGAGGCATGAGCATGTTGGGTGAGTGCCCAAGAGGGAGTGTTAGGAAACCCTAGGCCCAGCCCAGAGTCCTGACATATTTGGGCACCCCACTGTAGACTATAAATAGAGAGCCATACCCCCCCTCATTATGTACACCTGATGCAATTGAAAGCAATAAAGAAAGACCAGGAGTTCTCTCTACCTCTCTGTATTCAATTTATTCTTCTGTGATTCTGTGATTGATTCGTTCTTGTTCTAAGCAGAGGAATCGCTCGGACTGGTCGCCAGTGACGGTTCCTCAACAATGTGAACGGCTACCACCATCTCAAAAACTGGAGACAACGAACGAGACAGATGGTTAAATCGACTAATTAGCTAATTTAATTATTTATTATAATATTTTTTGCTTATTATTTATTTAAAATTTTAAATATAGTAAATGAGTTTTAAAAATTATAAAAATTTATGTGCAGCCTTCTTGCACAACGTGCTTAGTTGTATAATATTTTGGTAATTTTATCCGTTGTGAATATTGCTAAAAAATTCATACGATTTCGATATTTGTAGGAGTTGTTAAATATAGAAAATGTTAGTGCCAAAGGTGGCAGAGGCGACGCTGAACTCCTTGTCGAGCTCTAGGCTCTCTGCACCCTCCCAGTCATTGTTGATGTCGTTGTCGCTGGTGTTGTCGTGGCCATGCCAGGAGGGAGGTGGTGGGGCATCAGGGGTAGGGGTAGGCCAGGGGGAGGATAGGGCACAGCGGCGTGGTAGATGGGCCTGAGGTGGAGACCAAGACCTCGACGCCAATGGCGCGAGAAAGGAGGAGGTTAGGGATCGGGGATGGAGTTCACAATTGGGGGAATGGGGAATTGAATCGAACAGGAGGCTACATCATACGGGGATGTCATGCAGACACATGTGACTGGGCCAACTAGGCCACTGCGCCTTCCTGGGTCGGCGGCACGGGATGGCCGACGAGCCTAATGAGCCGTACAAGCGGCTCGAAGCTCAGCTCATTTTTGTTGCGAGCTAGACAATAGGCTCGGCTTGACTTGAAAATTTACGAGCCCGAGCTGAGTCGACTCGAGCTCGTTACAAGTCAAGTTGGCTCACGAGCCTCGAGCTATTTTTCCTGCCCTAAACCCGGCGCTCTGATACCAACTAATGAGGAGAGTGTGCTCGATCTTCACAGCATAGGATTAGAGATAACAGGACCGCAACCAGACAAACAACACCATCAACCATTGTCTCTACTATGGCAATTTGTGACACTCAATTCATCCAGCACACACTTTGATCCCTTTATCTACTTGCTTACACGGAGTAAACATATTTTTGCAATCCATGAGACAATTAGAAAAATGACTGAGACAGGAGTTCTAATATAATTTCTAATTTTATAGGGTGAAATTAATCTCACACAAACCTTATAATGAGAATGTTTAATTTATAGGGTGCTAGCGTGCAGTGTCCTCGCCACAGTAACGGTGCTACAGTGAGCTACAGTACGATATTGCAGAGTTTCAGTTTCCTACACAGCTACACTACAGTACTTGACGCTTCGATACATACATGTCGATTACAGTTCTTTTGGAGGGAAAACACATTTTGGGTTTGTCCTACTTTTAGCGACAAGAAAGATAGTTTGGCATATGATCTTCTGAGTTTTTTTAATAAATATTTTCTTGAACTTCATAGATAACAAGCTTATGTTGTTCTCTCTCGACTTTCAAGTCAACAACGGTGTCAATCTAAGTAAATATAGTATATATGCTTTAGGTAGTAACTGATTCTTAATATTATCATTTATAAATTCATTAGGGAAGGAAATCATATAATAATTTTTTATTTAGCTCAATAACCCTTTCCAATAAATCTATACCTTGCACAAAGAAGTGTAAAGCATTTTGAATTTGAAAATGCAAAGCATGCTTATACCTGCTTCAGTACTTCTTGAGACAAAGATTTTGATGTATCCAATATAATATTTAAAAGAATATTTATAGCTAAAGTTATAAAAGTTTGGCTATACGTATCTCAAAACGACATATATGAATATATGCGTTCAAACATTTGAAACTTGGCCTATTGAGTTAAATATTTAGATTTGATATACATAAAAATTATACTTGCTGACTCATCTCGAAAAAATATTTTATAATATTATAATTTTATTAAATTTTATAAATATATTGTAATAAAAATTAATGATCACTACTACGTTTTTGATCGAAGCCCTTTTGTGAACCGGAGGAGCACTACATTTATTGCAGGCAGCTGAGCTGCTTGCCTATAAATACAAGCAAGGAACAACATGCTGCTCGATGTCCTTTTGTGAACCGGAGGAGCACTACATTTATTGCAGGAAGAGCAGCTTGCCTATAAATACAAGCAAGGAGCAACATGCTGCAGCTCGCTATCCGGAGCACTACTTTTATTGCAGGCAGCTGAGCTGCTTGCCTATAAATACAAGCAACATGCTGCAGCTAGCTATCCAACCAAGTCCTCGTACACAGCTAGTCTGCTTCAGCTAGCTTAGCTGGGCAGTGTAAATAACGTTGCCATGGCCAGGGATGCTGCTGCGGTAGCAGAGTGTTTCAGGGACAAGAGCATCCTAATCACCGGATCAACTGGGTTTATTGGGAAAAGTATGCACCTGTGCGTGCACCTCTGTCTCCTTAATTTTGTCTGATAATATATTAACAGTTTCCCTCTTCTGTAAAAACATTCCATGATACATATCGATTTGTCGTGCAGCCTGTACTGTTTCAACTTCAAAGTATGTATGTCCTGATTGCAATATATAATGCAGTGCTCGTGGAGAAAATATTGAGAGTTCAGCCGGACGTGAAGAAGCTTTACTTGCTCGTGCGAGCGCCTGATGCTGCAAGTGCGCAACAGCGTGTATCAACTGAGGTCATACCTGCTAAATCCTTTCTGGCCACTGTTCTTTTGCGTTTTAAACCTTTATAAACAGACTACACGTAGAGTTGGGCATCGGGCCATACCCTATCGGCACAGTATCGGGTCTACCGTACTTGAGGTCATGTTGTGCCCATCCGTCTCGTCTTCGGCTAGACTTAGACATTGTCTAAAATCCGTCGTATCAGCTCAAACTCAGTCCAAAATAACTATAGATAATGAAGACGATGGTGATGATAGTAGCGGTGGCTGCTATTTTTATTTCTTTCGTAACCATCTTATTAAAAATTAGTTAAAATTAAATTAGTTAAGTAAAAATATAGACACGGGAAGACATAAATATTTTAGAAAAAAATAATTTTTTAATATTTTTTTAAAAATGATATTACTACCTATTAAAAACTTTAAATTTATATTTGAGACCCTCGAGTAGGAACCTGACCGAGGCACGGTGCAGCACATGAACCACACTGCCTAACCTGTCAACCGAGCACATGACCACATGCGACATGATTGCTCGAGTGAGTCACTGAGTCCAAGCCAATATGGAGTATAACTGGATACTACTATAGTAGTATCCAGCTAATCAGCTTGTCGGCTGTGTATGTATTCATCAGTGGCAGCGTAGGCTGTAGCAGTCGGCAGTCGACGCTTCATGTCAGAACACGCAGTAGGCAGCAAGCATCACGCCATGACCATTATTTCACCGGTTCACCCACCACACCACACCACACGGAGGCACCGGCGCACCGCGTAAACCAGAGGCACAGCACAGACCGGACTACCGGAGACCGCACAGAACCACAGAGCATACGGCCATACCATTCCTTCTCCTTCCCCTCAACCTCAAGCCGCCGCCACCTCTCTCTCTCTCTCTCTCTCTCTCTCTCATAGCAATCAGCAATTCAGCATCACCAAGCTTCCTTCCCACAATCCCACCTTGTATTCTCCTCCCGGGCATACACAGACACGGGCATGGGCCACGGGAGTCCAAGAAGAGTCAGGCACTCCGGCACGGCGCCCGGCGCGATGGCGACGGCGCCGGCGCTCACCCTTGCGGCGGTCATCGTCAAGGCCTCAAGGAGAAGCGCAGCAAGCGGCGCCGCGTCGCGGTGAGGTGATGACGAGGCCGAGTCGTCGTCCGCCACGACGGAGGGCTCCACGTCGCGGTCCGGCGCCGACGGCGAGTTCGTGTACGAGTGCAAGACGTGCAACAAGTGCTTCCGGTCCTTCCAAGCGCACAAGATTTGTGTGAGATTTCAGAAGTTTCTTGTTAAAAAATGTTCTTCTGTGTGTTTTATTTGGGGATCACTTTCTCATTTGTAGACTTGTAGTTAACTTTTGTGTGTGATTTTGGGGACTCCTGAAGTCCTGATGACCGATGACGATGACTCGATGAGTGATTGCCGACTGCCGTGCCTTTCTTTGTTCTATCTGGTTCTGGTGGATCTCGTTGTAGTTCTTGCAATGGGACCATGGGGAATATGGAGCGTAAGATTGCGGTGCGGCCAGCGAGACAAGCCCGACGCGCGGAGGCGGACCAGCAGCCGGTGAGGGCGTGAGGCAGAGGAGGCGGTGGCGGCCGCTACTGTGCCGGCCGTGCTAAGCCGGCCTGAGCACGGCACGCTACGCCGGACCGCGCTGTTTCACCCGATAGGCCAGTTTTCTAGGGCCGGTATGGTCCACCGTTCGTGCCGTGCCGTGTTTGGGCTTGTGCCGGCCAGGGGCTGGCACGGGAAAGCCTGATCCGACTGTCACCTCTAGCTACACGCAAGGCCCTGATCAATATGGCTTCAGCTTATTTTTGTACTATTCATAAATTTCGTCTTTTTCTGAACTTTTGGCTTTTTTTGAGTTTTTTTACCGGTTCTTTTTTTCCTCGTATTTGTTTACATTATACGTGATGGGCTAATATGTTTTTTCTATTTTTAAATTTTTTTAAATTTAATTATGGTAAATAAGCCTCTGTCAGCTACAGTGCTTTTTTCAGCCAGCTACAATGTTTTCAGTCATAAGTCACGAGCTTTTTAGCCGAACCGATCAGGGCCTAGGTATCAAATTATATCTCCGAAAAAAAGTTATCAAATTATATGCTAATATGTCCTGAAGATCGCACGAAAGAATATCATATAAATACTTCCTTTGACCTTTCCTGTACTCAGCTACAGCATTACATATTTCATTCTTTTCTTGGCCTGAAGGGACTTGATGAATAGAACGATCGTATGTATAAAAATAGAGGGTCATAAGAGCAGCTCTAAAAGATGGGCTAAATTTGATCCCCTATAATCTCATTTTAGGGGACATACCAAAAAGTTAGGGATCAATATAACTCCTTTGCTCCAACAGTCATCCCCAAAATTGATCCCCTAAATATAATGTATCATGCTGCACTATCTCCCAGTGTATGCGTGCATCTGTTCTATTCTACAATAAATTTACTAGCTCTGCCCCATTCATTCACAAGGTCTGCAGTCTGGATGCACAGAGAGGAAAATGGCGATGCGAGCTTACCAGGGAAGAGTGCGTGGGGATGTGGAGCCCAGGCGGGAGGGCGCTCGTGCGCCCGTGCGCTGCCGGCGGAGACGCGCAGCGGCCGGCGAGGAGGCGCCTGTGCGCAGCCAGAGGGGATGTGCCTGGAGGCGGCCGGCGGAGAGGCGCAGGCGGCCAGCGTGCTCCAACAGCGGGGGCGCCGGTGGGGAGTCGCGCCGGCGGGGAGGAAGCTGCCGACGCCCTCAGGCAGGTCTCACGCAGCACTTAGGGAAAAAAATGGGCGCGGAATCGCCTACTCGCGCGCGGCAACGGTGATTGGGGACGCGTGGGGTGAGGCCAATTTTGGCTCCGGTGGAGTGAGATATTGGGGGTGTTAAAATTTTTAGTGGTGGTTTTGGGGATCTTTTGGAGGGGTTTTTTTCACTAATCACCAAAATTTATTTTATGGGATGTTTTAGCCCATCTCTTGGAGTTGCTCTAAGTCACCTTAAGGTCAACCTTATACATTACAGGGTTGATCTTAAGCAGGCTATAAGCAAAAAAGGCTTGAGACCGGTCTTCAAGCTAAAGACCTAACCATAAACATTAAAATATAATTTTCTTTTAATCCTGTTATTCTCTCTTCCCCCACCAGCCAATTACCAACTACCATAAGCATTAAAATACAATTTTTTTATTGCCGATTGGGGCCCTTGTTATAGCCGAGCAGTGGCCTCAAACATAACGAGTCGGCCTTAACAATTAGGTAGGGCCCACCTTAAGGCCCATTGCGATATATACACTCCTGATACCCTAATGGGTTGAGACCACGTAATTACTTCTCCGATCACAAAACAAAGTCGTCCTAAAATAAATACAGTTAAAATGTACCAATTTTGATCAAAAATATTATCTAAAATATGTAGTTTAGATGTACGGAAATGGCATAAGAAAGTTTGTCACAAAAAATACTTTCGGAAAATTACACTTTTGTAACTTTTTTTGAAAATATGATGACAAAATTTAGCTGTCCAAATGATATTTTGTTGACTTTAAAAAGTCAAAAACGACTTTCTTTTGCGAGGAAAGTAAGACATAATCAACTCATTGAAACAGTATGATATATTTATTTACACCCTCCTGTTTTTCTATGACGTTTTAGAATCCGTGCGGCAAAATTTTCTAATGGAAATATGGACATCAGTATGTTTATATACGTGAAAACTATATCAATGGATTTGTCTTTGAACGTTCTTTTGTAGTATTATACTTTTATTAACTTACAGTATCATAACTTTCAAAGTCATGCCTTGGAGAATGTGAAAAATCAATGATGTCATTTAAAAAAGAACTGAGTGGTGTATACATATACATTTAGGTTTATCAGCATCATGATCTTAAATCGGAAGTTCTTCGGCAGGATTATTAATTGTAGAGTCGATGTAGAATCTAATATTCTATTTGATTCTACCAAAGAAATAAATTTTTTTAAAAAAATCTACCATATATTTTAACACTACTACATTTAGAAAACAATGCTTTAAGAACGTTTGTTTTATAAAATGTAGTGCAAACGAAAGATTATTTATTATTTATGAAAATTATATTGTACATGAAGAAATGTTTATGCAAGTAATTATTTATAATAAATCAATAGAATCGGTAGATTCGGATAAGATCGTATGAAACTTTTGATCATGGACTTACAATTTTTTATTAGAATTATAATAATATTAAGATTCTACTAAATTAAGACTCTACTTATAGGAACAGAATGATTCAGTCCATCTTGGTTGTAGAATTGTATGACTAGAATCCAGATTTTGTGCGTGTGTGTATAGGGGGTGTGTGTGTGTGCAGCTTGGTAGGCAATGCCTCAAAAATAGATGTTGTCTTGGCAAGTTGGGTTTTGTTTTTTAAATACTCTTGTTAGTCTGGTGTTCCGGGCAACAGTTTTATTTTCACCAGATTCCTATTTACTGTTTATTACTAGTGGTGCTACAGAGAGGCAAAAAAAATATATAGATATGTGCAGCTTGTTATGATACCACACAAAATAAATATTATGTTTTTGAGATAAAAATAATATTATTTGACAGATTAAGTTGTGCACGCAATTAGTTGTCACCTAATTTGCATCTCTGTAATCCGTCCAATCAGCTAATATGCAAGGGATTATTGAGTAATTTCAATTATTTCATGTTTGATCAGGTAGTAGGAAAGGACCTCTTCAATGTTTTGAGAGAGAAGCATGGAGCTGGTTTCAACACTTTTATTGAAGAAAAGCTAGTCCCAATAGCTGGAGATGCCGTAGACAAGCATTTTGGACTTGAGAGCTCACTAGTCAGGGAGTTGTCAGAAAAGATCGATGCCATCTTCAATGTAGCCGCTACGACTAATTTTTATGAAAGGTATTCATATGTATTGTTCATTCATTGCTTACAATATATTCATGCGAGATTAGCTATTTATCCAATTGCATGTGAATTATATATATATCGATCAACTGCTCATGCAGGTACGATATTGCCTTAACATCCAATGTCCTAGGAGTCAAACATGTATGTGAATTTGCAAAGGACTGTCCTAATCTCAAGATGCTTCTTCATGTTTCCACTGGTACGTATCACAGCTTGCCTGTTCTTTAACTATTAGATACCGGGTTTAATCACAATGTACATACATGTATATATTCATTTAAGCAGCGTACGTAGCTGGTGAGCAAGGAGGACTATTATTGGAGAGACCATTCCAGAGTGGCACTTTCTTAGACATCGAAGCCGAGTTCCAGATGGTTGACAAGATCAAGATGGAGCTGGCCCTTGATCATGGTAGATTGGATGATCAGCTAGAGAAGACTAGCATGAAGGAACTTGGCATGAACAGGTTCGAAAATATGTTCGAAGAAAACATACACATGCATACACGACTACCAGAAAAATCTGTTTTTTTCTGGCAGTCTCACACCCTACCAAGAAAAGCCTGAAAACCATCATGAAAACATTTGGTGACAAACAATGCACCACTGCAGACATGCACACTTGTTACATGTCTGCCAATATCATGGATTGATGCAATTAATATATGGCTTGAATTGTGTATATGTTTTACTTGTTGAAGGGCTATGCATTTTGGGTGGCCAAATAGTTATGTCTTCACCAAAGCCATGGGAGAGATGTTGCTTGGGCAATTGAGAGGAGACCTTCCTGTTGTAATAGTTCGGCCAACCATCGTGACCAGCATAATTCATGATCCATTACCAGGGTGGATAGAGGGAACCAGGTAGCTAACATAAATTCATACATGACCACATGATTAGTTCTTAAGTCAGCTAACTAGCGTAAACTAATGTTATGCTTTGCATGTCGGACAATTGACGTAGTAATTGTTGCCTATGGCAAGCAGGCTCTTTCATGTTTCATAGGTGGAGATAATGTCGTAATAGATGTGGTATGATATTAATTAACTGATATACATAAAAATGATTATATTTGTGGCCATATATTCATGCATTCATGTTTTTTTTGGGGTATGTAGATTCCAGGAGACATGGTGGTCAACGCTATGATGGTAGCCATGGTCGCTCACTGGAATCAGCATGCACAAACAGTCTACCATGTGAGCTCGTCCCTACGGAATCCATTGTCTTTTTCTAGGCTGACAGCGTTGTCCTACCGCTACTTTTCTGCTAATCCTCAATTAGGAAATAATGGAAAGGCCATTAAATACAAAAGGCTGTTCTTGTTCAACAAATACGCTTCCTTTTCTGTCTACATGTTCCTAATGTATAAGATCCCCTTGGAGGTTAGAGTCCTTGCGCTATTTCTTGATAAATGCATTAGTTATTACTACATTGTAATATATTACCATGACAAGCAGATGCTGAATATGGTGAGTCTGTTGTTCGGAGGGTTGTTTTCAGAAGTTTACAGTAGGCACAAACGAAGCTACAGGTTCGCAATGCTTATGGCCAAGTTATACGCACCATATTGCTTCTTTGAAGGACGGTAAGGTTCATTTTCTTTTTGCTACTTGTGTAATGATATAATTTTAACTTTATAATACTATCATTTGGTACTTACAAATGGTTTTGATTAGCACAAAAATATTTTTTGTTCTTTGGTTATATTTATAAAAAATGATTGGAGAATTTACATCATGTTTACTGTTAGTTTTATTTACTGCTAATTCCAATTTTGGTTCCCTTTCTTCTTCAAGATTTGATGACTCGAACGTCGAAAAGTTGAGGGCTGCAATGAGAGCAAACAACAACGTCAATTTGTTTGACTTTGATCCTAGGTCCATTGACTGGGATATGTATTTCAACAACATCCACATTCCTGGTCTCCTAAAGTATGGCAAGAAAAAATAAGATTGAAGCATACATATGCAACAAAAATAAGTTTGTTTGAGATAATCAAACTACAAGTTTAACTAATTTACTATTGGAAGTGGTATTTCAAGTTTATTATGTACATGCATCTTTAATGTAAAGGGAAAAACAACATTGGAGTGCCATGTGAAAGATGTATGTTGTCATTGTCGTGGTTGTCATAGCCACTGTTGTTGTATTTTGCACTAATGATGATCAATAAAAACATGTCAAGGAAAATTAGTCTGAATCAAGTTATCTTCCCTGTTTGCATTTGTCTCTGCTACAAAATACTGTCCCTAAACTCCAGATGCGACCTATACGAAAGGTTCAGTTTGGCAGTACATTGTGCTTAAGAATTATTACGCATTTAATGTGACATGAAAAAGTTGCAAGCTTGCTTGATAAAAAAAATGGAAGCTTAAGAATTATTACGCATTTAATGTGATATGAAAAAGTTGCCAGCTTGCTTGATAAAAAAAAAATGGAAGCTTAGGCGATTGGGTTTAGAAATTTGGAAACTTTCAGCAACCCACAGCCCTGAAACTTCTACACATGTTTTTTTTAAAAAAATCCTCTAGGTTTCTGGGGAAATTTTAGTTTCCCTACATTTTTAAAAATTTTTAAATCATCCCAATTTTGTTGCAACGAATACATCCCAGTTTTGCAGTATCTCTTTTATTTTTTACGTTGTATCTGTTAGGAAACTTAGGCTTGGATTTGAAGCCTTGGCTCATGGTAGGCACTCACCACTAGGTTATAAATAGGGAGTCCCATTAGCTATTTTGTATACGAAAAAAGAAAAGAAAGCAATAAAAAGACCAGGAGTTCCCTCTATCTCTGCGTTTTAATATACTATTTGCGTCTTCTGTGATTGATCTGCTTTGCATAGCAGAGGAATCGATCGAACTGGTCGTCAACGACGGTTCCTCAACACGTTATCAGCACGAATCGCTCCGGTGAATCGAAAAATAATCATCAAATTGAATCATCTACATCTAGATCGCTTTAAATTCCGCAGATTTTACTTTTTATATTATTTTCTACGGTGCAAATCCGCTTTAATCTATCACGAGCAGACTTGAAGTCGCCGGCACAATGTTGATCGATAGAATACATGAAAGAGTAGATGTTGATTGCATCGTAGATTGAAAAAAAAAAGAAAAAATCTTGCACGGCCAGCCTCGTACGGTCGCCTGCATGAAGCCGCTCCCGCCGGCCTCCCCTCACGCGCCGACCGCCGGCCTCCCTGCACACTCCGACCCCGAAGTCACCGCTCGGAGCCACTGGCTGAAGCAACGGGTGGAGCCGGCCAACCACATCGATGTCTCGGGCTCCGCGCCACTCATGGCCCCGCACGGCTAGCCGCCGCCTCGGCTTCCTCGCACGGCCGCCCGAAGCGCCAACTCGGCTTCCCCGCACAGTGTAACATCCCAAAAAATTTAGAATCGGAAAATGGGAAGTTTTTAAATTATCTTTGCAATATAATTTATTTGAAATTGGAGTCCGTGGATTTTTCTGAAAATTTGGATACGATTTCCAATAATTGAAGAAAGCCTAAGAAACAAAAATTGGAAATGTAACAAAGAGAGTATGTAAATAATTGAAACTCGAAATTTTTAAATATGAATCTTAGAGATGCTCCAGGAGAAAATTGAGTAAACAAAATATAAAATTTTCATTTTGAAAATAATGGCATAAATAGCAATAGTAGCAAGCAAATGAAAAACCAACATATATGGATATATATATATATATATATATATATATATATATATATATATATATATATATATATATATATATAAACATACATACTAAAAGTTTTGCACCTACAAAATTAGTGACAAGAATATAAAAATGTCGAATTAGGGTGTAAGAAGGAAAATACAAGTATATATGAACATATACAAGAACTGAAACAAATAATTTTGAAGGTGAAATAAAAACTCAATTTCCTAGTTTGTCATCCATTTTTCCCCTATTTTCCAAAATCATGGCTGCAGCCTTTTTCTACTCTTCCTCTTACCCTCTCTTCCTCTTACATGTGGGCCCTTTTTCCCCGCCGACAGCATCCCGGACCGGATTCCCCCTTTCTTACTCCCCCTCATTCCACTGCGCCGCGGGCCCCGCCACCACAGCGCCCCCTCTCTGCGGTCGCTGTGCCGTGGGCCCTTCCCACGCCCGCCTCTCCTCTCTCCCCGCGCGGAGCTCCTCCTCCTCCTCCCTTCTTCCGTGGCCAAGTTCCATCCACGTCGCCCCTTCCTTCTCTCTGCTCTGCATCGCTGCTCCCTCTCGCTGCCCTCCTCTGCCCTCTGCGCAGCGCCGCTCATCCCGTCCCCTCCGCGCGGCGCCAGGGCATCATACCAAATCGCCGCGGGATCTCCTGCTCTGCCCGCCGCCTGCGCCTGCCTCTGCTCTGCCGCTCACCGACACGACCTAACAAGCCGCTCGGTCCTTCGCGCCTCTCCCGCCCCCTCTGCGGTTATAAGCAACCCCAGTCCTCCCCCGTAGCCCCGCACCATTTCCTCTCTTTTCCCTTTTTCCCCTACTTCTTCCACCGTGCGCAGGCCGCCGCGCCTCCACGCTGCCCCGGCCGCTCCGGCCATCTTCCACAAACCACCCGCGCCACAGCGTGTCTGCGCCTCCCCTCTGCCCCCTCGTCAAGCCGATTGGAATTTCGTCCACTGGAGCACGCGCGCCGGCCATCTCCCTCAGCACCGGCCGAAACCGCCGCCGACCGCGCCATTCTCTCCTCGGTCGGTCCCGGTTCAATTCGGCGTGGTGGGAGCGACTCCTCAGCGCCCCGGACCTCTGCCGACCGTCGCCGGAGCCTCTCCCCCACCCCAGCTCGCCGGCACCGCGCGCCACCGCCACCCGACTCCGCCTCACGCCGCCGGTCCACCCCGGCCTCTCTTCGACCACGCCAACCGCCGGGGTAAGCTCTACTAACCTCCCTCATGCTCTAGCGCTCGTCGATTTATCCTCTCCCCCACGCCGGTGCCGCCGCCCTCTTCCAGCCTCACCGTCGGCCGCCCCGCGCCGTCTCCTGTCCACCTCATCACTGCCCCGACCATCGTGCCGCCCCCAGGAGCTTTCTCTTCCCTGCGGGATTCCATTTTGACTGTCACCGACGCCCCTACGACCGCCGCCCGCCGCCGGCAAGGCCGCTCCCCGCCGGCCTGGCTTTCCCCTGTTTTCCCCAGCCATATGTTGCCTCTTTTAATTTGATACTTCATCTGTATCACAAAACAGCCGCCGTCCAGTTGGTCACCAGCGTGCGCCTCACACACTCACAGCAGGTTCTGAGTTCAAATCCATCGGCTGCATCTTTTCTTCAGTTTTGCTTCATTTTCTTTGTAGCCATTTCAGCTAGTAAAAATCAGAGGGAATTCAAGAATGATTTAGAGAAATTGATAAATATAACTAGAATGTAAAAGAGATTATGTAGGGTCTAAATGTGGGATTAGTTATCGAAATTAATGTACCTTTACTATTTAAGTCTGAAAACTTGTAAAGGGATATTAGTAGAAGAAGGTTTTTAGTATAAATGCCCAAACATCACAGGAACCTTAGTTAGACTAAAATAGCAATTAAGTTCATATCAAAGTAATTAGCCAACAAATCTTATCAGGCTGTAAATGAAATTGTTTAAGATTTAATATTGGTTAATTACCATATATGCATAATTAATGTGCCGTTATTATTTACTCTAAAACCTGAAAATTTAAGCTGGTTCTTTTTGTGTAAATGTCTAAATATCACAAAAACTTTAATTAAAAGAAAATAATCAGAGGAATGTAGACATCATCATTGCCATACCACCGATCATAAAATCATGAATGACAACCTTGAATTAGTAGTGATGGTGAAATATAATTTTATGTAACATACTTCATCGGCCATAAATAAGTTAAGACTAACGTATGACAAATACCTAGGGGTAAAATATCACTACCAGAAAAATTCCACAGCACCTCCAGATCAAAAGGTCACATTAATATACAGTTACTAAAATATAATGGCCCTAGGCCATCATACATTAAAAATGACCTGACCAATATATGTAAACAATCTGAAGTAAATGTTTAACTAATAACACGGTTAATTAAGGTCGCATAAAATGTTACATATCAAATTACTAGTAATATGAGTTAATCCGATAAGATCAAATTTGTATACATCGCGTATATAGTATAAGCCCGGAATATTAGCGCTCAATAAAATAATACCCAGCTAGATTTGTACTCCAACTTATAGCACTAACCTGCCTCATGGGACTCCCTAAGTAGATGTAAAAGAAATAAAAGAATTACTAAGTCAAAGGTCGAACCACGATATTCTAAAATCGGCTTGGTTTAGCCATCCTCGCGTTCTAAGAAGAATATCCTTGAGAATATTCCGTCGTTATAAACCCTCCTTGGATCTTCCCTAGCCAATCATTACTTCGCTCCAACCTCTTCAACTCCGTCAAATACTCCGTGCCCAGCCAATCTCAAATCACCCGTTTAATCATAATAAAAACTAATCAAGTTTAATTGGGTTTATTTGGAGCTTTTGAGTTATTTGCAATTGTTTGGATTCAGTTGTTTGTCGCGTAATTAGAAACCGGAGTCCTGAAGATTCCACGGATCGAGCGTGGTCAGAGTGAAGTGAAGATGAAGAATAGAAGCTCAAGAGGAAGCTACGAGTGAGCTCAAGTCCACGGAAAACCGCGCAAGGCGAGTCAATACTTTGATCATGTTGAACCTACATTTTATGCAAATTATTTTAGTTTAAATTAACAAATTGCATGCCGTTATGTTATATACAAATACATGTTAATTTAAGATTTTAGTTACATGTCCATTGCTTGCTTGACTAATATTACACCTCCTTTGGAATACCTGAATATGTGAACCTTGTCGCCTTAGCAAAACTATAATAGTAACTTTCCAAAAGTAAGTCCATAATTTATATATGCCGTGCTTAGCATTGTTTAGGTAATCATGGGCACGAGAACGCCCAAACATCACTTTAATCATGAGAAAAATTTGGTTGGGTCAGTCATGGTGGTAATGACTGATAAATGTTGGATATGATTATTTAAGGACTGCCTGTTTGCTGTTTTCTTTCCCAGCTTCTCGATTTATTGCTTTAGTTCAGGGGGAGTTCAATTGGGAGCTTCTGGAGCTTAATTGTGACATAACTCAACTTGAACTAAAAGTTGCATCTAATGTTGAGGGGGAGCTGGACTTTCTAGCATTTTCAGCATTTCGCATTATAATCAAACTGCATTGAGCCTTGATTATTATCCTGTTATGACATGCTACAATACTTTACACCTTGCCATGACTTGTGCTTAGCTTGCTAAATTTATCATGACTTCATATGTGTAGACTAGCTTTCTGCCATGATAAGTTAATTAAAATTGCTCAACTTGATTTAAAACTTGTCATGCTAGCATTTGAGTCTAGTCTCTCTTGAGCTATCCTTTTATGATTCATGCCATGTCAAATAGGCTGAGTAGAGCGTTGAATCTATATTGAGCCTTAGTTTGAGCTGTTTTAGTCTCTTGATGATGCATGAGTTAGTACAATGTGTTAAAAAGCAAAAAGATCTCTTTTGTGCGAAAAAACTGATCTCACCAATTCCTCCCTATGAGACGGCTTGCCATTGCACTTGGCATGAACTTAGGGGAAGTTTTGGATGACCTAGACTATCTTCTTAAGCTTCTCGCTTGAAGAAGTCGCATAAGGCTTGAGGTCTAGCACATGATAAAACAAAAAATCTGGTTGTCAACAACCTTGCGTTTCAAAAGAAAATATATCATTTGTGCTCAATTTGCTAAGCTTCAAAAAGAATCAAGTACTTAACCAATGTTTAAATCGTGAGCATAGCACTCTATTTGGTCGCAATAGTAGCTTCCTTGTTCCGCTTAGCTTAATTGACATGGCCTGCATCATCCGTGGATATCTCTAGTTAGACTTTGCTCATTGATGACTTGACTTGCTCACTAAATGCATTACATTTCAGATTGTCATCTATGTGCTCTAGCTGGCTTATATATATGCTGTCATGATCTAGATAGCGTTTTATTGAGTTATGGCTTGGTGTAGTACCTTATGGTCAATATGGATAATTCTCATGGCTCTAAATGCTTAATAAACAAACTTCAGCCATTTTCATCCATTGTCATATCATATTCTCTCTACTGCATCTTGATGTGTTTATTGCCAAAAGGGGGAGAATAGAGAAGAAAAAGTCTGTTGGGAACAGTTTAGAGCTTTGGAGATCAATTTGCTCTTTCAGTTGTTGCTCTAGTGTTCCTTCTGTCGACATGGTCATTAGCTTCATTCTTCTTTGGACCATGTTGGATTCTTCAAACTCAAACTCTTCTTAAAAGCTTTTTCTGAGTTTGTCAATATACTCATCAAGGGGGAGATTGAGAGACCATGTGGTCGTGACTCCATGAGAGTGATGAGTAATTGATAAGGGTTTAGGACAGTCGAGTTTGGTTTGAGTGGTTCAGAGTCGAGTCGTTGCATGGCGCAATCGGGCTCGGTCGGACTTTGGTCAAACCTGGTCATTTGGGCTTAGGATGCATATTCTAATGTTTTGACAGGTTTGGACTTCATCTGTGGTAAGTGTGATGGTAATTACGCTTTCATGTGTCGAGCGGTGCTATTTGACGTGTTTCTTATCTGTGTGACTACAGGACGTCGAGTTGGAGTCGTGGTGAGACACGGTGGACCGGACTAGGCGCAGGTGGCGCTGAGGTCAGAACGGTCGGGATGTGTCGAAGACGACGTGGACTCGAGGTGGTTGCGAGGCGTGCGAGGCAAGGAGCGCGGAAGTTTCCCGGAAGGTGCAGGAGGGGCGAATCGGGAAATTCGCAAGGCTGCACAAGCGGGAGCGGGCTCCGTTGGACGTAGCGGGCGTAACGGGGCGGAGACCCGTTAGCCAAGCGCTATAAAAGGAGAGGAGGGGCTGCATGCCCTCCTTGAGCACTTGTGATAGAATTAGGGTTTTAGAGTCAAAAGAGGCTTTGGGAAAGTTGTTTCCTTTAGCTCTTTAGTTGGTGTGAGTTGGTGAGAGTGAGTGGAGAGGCAGAGGTATGCTCCCTGTTGTCTCTACGATGGTTTCCATGTGAAGTCTCCTCTCTGTGTGTTCTTCCTCCCAAGAAGTGGTGAGATTCTTGGAGTTCTTGAGGATTGAGAGGGAGATGAGGGATTGAGAGTTTGTAATCACTCCTTTAGTCCTAATGTCCATGCGTATCGGGACTCCTCTGTATTCCTCTTGATTCAAGAAATGAAAATCTGAAGTTTGCATTCTCTGTTTCTTATTTTCCCTTCGATGCTCTCTGTGTTGATTTTGTGAGTTTCTTGGTTTTGAGTTCTTGCCTGCTGGAGAGTGCCAAAATGGGTTGCTCTAGGTTGGGATGTTGCCTCAAGATCGTTTGATCAAGTTCCCATGAGCAAATCTTGGTTTAATCCTCAAATCTTATTTTTGGCCTCCTCTGTTCATAGTTTTCAGTTCTAGGGTTTTGAGTTAATCCTTGATTCCTTTCTTGGCTTGAGGTGATATTTGGTCTGGGAGATCCCCTTGCTATTGCTAATATATCCCCAGAGTTTCAGTGCCAAAGGATCAAGGGATTGGGAGGAATTTGATTTCTTGTGTTGCCTCTGTATTTTTTCAGGTTATTGGGAATAATCTGAAATTCTAGGTTTTCAGTTGATTTCTCTTGGTATTTGGTCTCTCAAAAGTGTTTGGAATAGATCCTTTAAGCTTTCCCTTGAAGTGGTTCATTTCATGTGTCTTCCTCTTTTGATTTCGGCTAAATCCCTTTCTTGCAAATCTGAAAATCAGAAGTCTGTTTGCCTGAACCCGTCGGCCGGCTTGAGTTATACTTGCCGGGCGGTCAGACCGGGGTGTTAGGGCTGTTCTGACCGGCGGCTGATATGCGGTCAGACCGCCCCTTTTCATTTTGGCCTGGTTTGGTTTGGTTCTCTCTGGTTCTTAGTGCTAGGGTTCCTTCTCTGTTGTTAGGGGCTTTTCAAGTGTGTTAGCATATCCTTCATAGTCTTTTGCTATTGAAGGTGAGGTTGCCTCTATAGCTCTCAATAGCTACTGAAGGTGATTTTCTCCTGGAAGTGTTTTAGGGGTTTCTGTGAATTGGTTCCAGTTGGCATATGATCTCTATTTCTTCATAAGCACTGGTTACTATTGGAAAAATTGGAGTGAGTACTTTCTAGGGGTTCAGTTTTAAGGATCGACATTCACCCCCCCTTTGTCGCCATTTCGGTCCAACAACAAGAGAAGCACTCTAATCTATGCTAGAAGGACTAAACCCAATGCACCCGTATGCAATGCAGTAGAAAGGAGTAAGAGCATGATAAAGCATGAAGCACAGAAACTCCCCTCACAACAGTCCATAAGGACAAACCACCCCAAGATCTCCCTGCAAGGCTGAAAACCTAGAGCTATCCAAAGGCTTGGTAAAGATATCAGCCAACTGGTGGTCACTCTCCACAAACTGGAGCACTATGTCACCCTTCTCTACATGGTCTCTAAGGAAGTGATAGCGAATATCAATATGCTTGGTCCGAGAATGCTGCACTGGGTTCTTAGCAATGTTAATCACAGAAGTGTTATCACAAAAGAGTGGAACACTGTCGATAACTAACCCAAAGTCCCGCAGAGTCGAGACCATCCAAAGCACCTGGCTACAGCAACTGGCTGCAGCAACGTACTCGGCCTCTGCGGTGGACTGTGCAACACCGGACTGCTTCCTCGAAGACCAGGAAACGAGAGAAGTGCCAATGAACTGACAGGTGCCCGAAGTGCTCTTTCTATCTATCCTACAACCAGCAAACTCTGCATCCGAGTAGGCTCTCAAGGAAAGACAAGATGAGGAAGAGTACCAGATACCATAGTCAATGGTAGCTCGAAGGTACCGAAGGATGCGTTTCACCGCCTGGCGGTGAGATACGCGAGGAGAAGCCTGAAACCGAGCACAAAGACACACAGAGAAGTGTATGTCCGATCTCGAGGTAGTAAGGTACAAGAGGGAGCCAATCATGCTACGAAACTCCTTCTGATCACCTGGCTCGCCGTCCTCATTTGGGTCAAGAGAAGCTGTGGACGCCATGGGAGTTGACACAGGCTTACCATCACTCATGTCAAAGCGTCTCAGGAGGTCGCGAGTGTACTTGCCCTGATGCAAGAAGGTACCCTCCCGAGTCTGCTTGATCTGGAAGCCAAGGAAGAAGGTCAACTCACCCATCATGCTCATCTCAAACTCGGTGCTCATGACATCCGAGAACTGTGAAACAAGAGCATGGGAGGAGCCGCCAAAGATGATGTCATCCACATAAATCTGGATGAGCAGGAGGTCTGTGCCATGCCGGTGAATAAACAAGATCTTATCTACCTTACCCATCTTAAACCCCTAACTCAACAGGTAGGACTTAAGCCTCTCATACCAAGCTCTAGGGGCCTGCTTAAGTCCATACAACGCTTTGGAAAGCTTGAAGACATGGTTAGGGTATTTGGGGTTCTCGAAACCTGGAGGCTGTCTCACATAGACTTCTTCCTCAATAAAGCCATTGAGGAAGGCACTCTTGACATCCATCTGGTAAAGCTTGAAACCCTTAGAAGCCGCAAAAGCAAGCAGGATTCTAATGGCCTCAAGTCTTGCTACAGGGGCAAAGGTCTCCTGAAAATCAAGACCCTCAACCTGGGAGAAGCCCTGAGCTACCAGTCTAGCCTTGTTTCGAATGACTACCCCATCCTCACTCTGCTTGTTCTTGAACACCCACTTAGTCCCAATGATATTGTGACCTTGAGGGGGCTCAACAAGCGACCAGACCTTGTTTCTCTCGAAATTCTCTAACTCCTCATGCATGGCATTGACCCAAGACTCATCAGAAAGGGCATGACTAACATCCTTGGGCTCAAAGGTGGCAACAAAGGCAGAATGGAGACAGAAATGTGACATGCCAGACTTTGAGCGAGTGACGCGCTCAAAGAGGTCTCCAATAATCTACTCGGAAGGATGGTCTTTTTGGATATGTCGAGGAGGTCCAGGATGAGATGAAGAAGTGGCCTCTACCTCATGAGCTGACGAGGTAGGAACAGAGCCACTAGCTCCGGAAGAAGCAGTAAGCATGGGCTGATCTCCTCGAGGTGCAGTGGAAGAAGGCACCTCGAGGGGTGGATGAGAGACTGGATCGGGTAGACAGTCCTCATCTCCATCATCCTCATCATCCACAAAGATGGGCTCGGACTGCTCTAAAGAACCTGAGATATCGGGCCTAGTCCCCGGACTGGCCTCGTCGAAGGTCACCTCACAGGACTCTACCATTTTACTAGACTCGCAGTTCCAAACCCGATAAGCCCACGAAGAAGTCGAGTAACCTAGAAAGATACCATCACAAGATCGTGACTCGAACTTGTCTAGGTTCCCGGACTTCAGAATAAAGCACTTGCAACCAAACACGCGAAAATGAGAGACACTGGGCTTTCGCCCATATCTCAACTCATAAGAAGTGCGATGCAAGTGTGCCCTCAGAAAAACTCGATTGGAAACATGGCACGCGGTCGCAATAGCCTCAGCCCAAAACTTCCTAGGTGTAGAATACTCATCGAGCATCGTCCTGGCCATCTCGACTAAGGTACAGTTCTTCCTCTCCACGATGCCATTCTGCTGTGGGACGTGCGGAGAAGAGAACTGGTGCTCTACACCTGTCTCATCGCAGAACCTCTCAAAGTAGGAATTCTTGAACTCTGTGCCATTTTCACTGCGGATCACTCGTAAGGCACCCGGAAGCTCAACAGAAAGCCTACTAAAAAGACCTCAGAAATGTGTAAACGTCTCATCCTTCGAGGCTAAGAAAAACACCCAAGAATACCTCGAGAAGTCATCGACCACGCCAAGAACATACCAACTTCCCTCCTGCTGACTGCACTCGAGCTGGTCCAACGGTGTCCATATGGAGCAGTTGTCCTGGTGCATCGGTCATAGTCACTGTGACCGAAGGGTGAGAAGTGGCAACCATCTTGCCGTGCCGGCATGGAGCGCAAACTAGATCTTTGACCATCTTGAGTTTCGGCAGACCACGAATGAGATCGTGACCGCTAACTCGAGTCAAATGATCAAATCCTATATGCCCAAGTCTCCTATGCTAGAAAGAAAGATCGCGGGACTCAGAAGCAACCAAACACCGGAGAGGATCACCAGAAGACTCAGAAAAATCAGCACGAAAGATCCTCGCATAATGAGAAATCCCGCACACCAGACTACCCGAAGAATCAAGAATTTTGTAATTGTTTTTCTTGAAGCTCACCTCATAACCATCATCGGTAAGCTGAGAGACTAAAAGCAAATTATATCGCAGCTTACTAACCAAGGCAACATCTCTCAAAAGAAATGAGTCATTAACGCGCACAGTACCTTTGACGATGACGCGCCCAGACGAAGCATCTCCGAAGGTGATCGTCTCATCACCTGGAGCACGGGCAAGGGAAGAAAACCAACGGGAGTCTCCGGTCATGTGTCGAGAACAACCGGAGTCTACGAGCCAAACCTCTCCCTTCCCAGCCCGGCGAACCTGAGTCAACAAGAGAGTAAAGTCTCAGTACTGGGGTAAATCAAGAGTGATTTTGGCACCCAATACTGAGTAACACGTCGAGCAGATGAAGTAGTCAAGCACGACTGACCTCTATCTACCCTACGCTCTCTGTAACTCAAAGAAGCAGAAGGTCTGTGTGCAGACCCGAAGCTGTTGTTGGGCTTGACCACTACGGAGGAGCAAGTCAAGACACCAGCAACATGCTGATCATGTCGCGGGTAGCTATCTCGACGGAGAAAACGAGATCTACCCTCAGGGCGGCGGAAGTCACGACCAGGAGCAGCACGAGGACGAAAATCAGAAAACTCAGAAAATCCAAGTCCTCGATGATGCCCAAACCCATCCAATTGAACAGTCCTAGACCTCGTGTGGGTCTTAGGGGCACTCAGGGTCTGGGACTGACCCTGAATACGCCTAAGAGCCTCAGCACGGTCTCTACGCGCGATCTTGGCGCGCCTGAAGCATCGCTCAATCGAGTGTCCATCTCTCTGACAGAAGGTACAGTGATACTTCATCTTCTGAGAGGTAGAAGTAGCATAGTGAGGCTTCGCCTTCTGAGAGGCCGAAGCAGCAGGTGGAGTTACCTTGCTGTCAGAGATCCCTTGGACAAAACCCGCCGATTTGAATTTGACTTCATCAGATCTGGGCTCAGTCTCGATCACACCTGGTGCTATGGGTCTGAGCACGGCAGGTCGATGCTTCCTTATGTCCTCATAGAAATCGTATCCTAGACCTTGATTGAACTTGCAAATCTTGGACTAGTCTAGAATAAGATTAAGCTTCTTCTTGCCGCCTACAAATCTCTCGAGAGTGTTCATAAGATACTGACACTCCCGAAAGTGAGAGGTGCAAGAAGAGCAGGGAGAAGAAGATACAGGAGGAGGTAAGGGAGCAGATGAAGAACCAATAGCAGAAGAGTGAATGGCTTGTGCACGCACAGCCGACTCGGAAGGGACAGTCCTACTGCTAGCAGTTTGGTTCACGTCGCTAAGCGTCTCCACCTTACCCTTGGGCTTCTCCCCCTTCTCAGCAATCACATCACAATCAGTTGATGGCTTCACTAGTTGATCCTTAGTTAGCTTCACACATTTTTCATTCAAAGCAACGAGTTCAAGTTTTAGTTTATCACAATTAATGCATGGTGAGCTAACATGATCCTTAGTCGCGAATTGAGCCATTTTCTTATTAGTGTCAATCATTTCTTGAAACTGTTTTGAGACAGATTCAAGTTCAGCAGTTAACATAGGACAGTTCAAACATGAAGCAATGGGCTCAAGTAGTGAAGCTTGCAGTTCAGCAATTTTATGGTCTGCCCGTTTTAGGTTCATCTTCAACCTATTGCAATTTTCACAAGACTCGGGCAGATCCAGAAGCATGGTATAAAGACCTCTAAATGCGTTGTCCTTATCCTCACATGAGGTGTATGCACTAGTCTCAACAGTAGTAGATGAAATAGAAGCAACCCTACTCATTTCTAGTTCAGCCAAGAGACTAATATTCTCTACCTTAACAATGTCAAGTTCAGAGGACAGACTATCATGCGAGGTCCTTAATTTCTCCATGTCACCCAACAGAGCACAGCATGTATCACATTCATTACGGGAGGGAGCAGATGTAAGTAAAGTAAGCTCCCGTGACAATCTATCTACTTCCTTCTCCAACTCGCTACACCTAGCTCTAGATCTAGCATGGAATCTACCTAGCTTAAGAAAAGCATGATTAAGCTGGTCATAGGAAGGGAATACCTATGAAGCACATGCTTCCTTCTCCAGCTCGCTGTCGCTCAGTTCGCCCTCAAGGGCCATGAAGCACATGCCGGAGAAGTCATCGCCGCCCTTGGGGTCTTGATCACCCGTCCCGTCATCGTCGCTCCATCCCTCCACCTCGCTGAGGTCGAGGTCGTCGAAGGCGGTGAGGACGCGGTGGAAAAGCTTCTTGGCTCTGCCAAGGTCGCGGAACTTCTTCTTCCCTCGGGCATGGACTGGAGGTTTCTTGTTGCGGTTCTTGTCGGTGTTGTCGTTCTTGCCCAAACCACCGTAGTCATTCTTACCCTTCTCCAGCTTGGGGCAGTTTGCCCGAATGTGGTTGGGGCCACCACACTCGAAGCAAATCACTGGTCCTCCTCTCTTTCCATCCCTCCTCCTTTTGTAAGCATGGGAAAATCTCCGAGCTAGGAGGGCTAACTACTCATCCGCAAGCTGCTCTAACTGATCATCAGTTACGTCACAGAGAGAAGCAAGGGAAAATCTGCAAATCAAATCAGAAGAAGAACCGAAAACCAGACTAGGATCAGTGACCAGCGCCATCGATTGTGACTTCGATTTTTGAGAGACAATGTCAATCTCGTGAGTCTTGAGGCGTGAGTACAACGCATCAAGAGTCAAAGTCGAGAGGTCCGTGGTATCCTTGATGGTGGTCACTTTCATCTCCCAAACACGCAGATCAAGTGCAGCGAGCATCTGTCGAGCGTTATCCGAGTCGGGGTATGTGAGACTGACCGCTCGGAGATTGCTCAAGATCTTGTGGAAACGCGCAAAGCACTCATCAAGGGACTCGCCAGCGAGCATTTCAAACTTGTTGTAATCTTGCTTGAACTGGTCCTGTCGCACCATCTTTATTTGGGTGGTGTCCTCAAGGTAAGCATCGAGGGTCTCCCAAATATCGAAGGTGGACGAAAGATGAGATATGCGGTCAAACTCGCTACGACTCAGGCCCTGGATAATGATGTTCCTTGCCTTAGCGTTTGCCTCAACATCAGCCATATTCCCGGTGTTGATGTTCTCATCGGCAGGAACTTCAAACCGGACCTTGACCTTACGCCAAATAGCGTACCCCTGAGCCTGGATGTACGTCTCCAGTCGGCTCTTCCAGAAGGGATAATCAATCCCATCGAAAATCGGGGGCTTGGTCGAGTACTTGTTCGTCGCCATGTCTCTAGAGACCGGTTAAGATCTATGAAGAAGAGCTAACCGGCTCTGATACCAATTGTTCGACTGAAATGGCGACAGAGGGGGGGGGGTGAATGTCGACTTCTAAAAGAATCGACCCCTCAAAAGAATCTCCTTCCAATAGCTATGGAAGCTATGAAATGGAGTTCAAAAGATCACTGGAACCCTATTCTTACTAAGATCTACACCTAGGAGAAAAACCAAGAGAAAGATCACAAAACACACAGAGGCCGGGATGACTTAAATGGACTGGGTGGTCTGACCGCAGAGGGGAGGCCAGTCTAACCGGTCTTACTGGGCCGGTCTGATCGGTGAATACAGGCCGGTCTGACCGCCTTTAACACCCCGGTCTGACCGCAAGCCAAATAGCGGTCTGACCGCTCCTTTGATCCCAGCAGCCCGAGAGCAAACTGAAACTCCTGAACTTAGGCAAAAATTCAGATCTTCGAAAAACCAAGAGAATGATGGAATCCTTCCATTCTTTTTGGTCCAAGGCAGCACAAAGACCAACTAAATACCAAGAGGTCTTTGGGAAACAAGGAAATCAAACTTAAGAGCAAGAATTTCAGATTATGACAAAAATCTAAAACTTTGCAAGAACAGGACCAAAACTCAAATTACTCCCCAACCTTTGATCCTCTGGCTATGAAACTTTGAGGATAGCTAATGGATAGCCCCTGGACTCTAGGTACCAAATTTCATGCCATCTCAAAAGGGGAAACAAGAATTGCACCAAAACCCTAGAAATGAAAATGAGAGTAGAGGAGACTAAAAACCAAAATCTGGAATCAAGGATGGGCTCTTGGGATTTTAACTGATCAAATGATCTTAAGGCATCATCCCAACATAGAGCAACCCATTTTGCATCATCCAGGCACAAGAAAACTTCAAATCACAAAAACAAGAAAATCATCAGAGTAAGCATCAAAGAACACAGGAGCACGGGAGAAACTCCAGAGATTTTAATCAAGGAAACCAAAGGATTACAGAGGAGTCCCGATACGCATGGACATTAGAACAAGATGAATGATTACAAGACTCTCAATCCATCCTCTCCCTCACTCAAGATCACCAAGAACTCTACATGCTTCCTGGGAGACACAACGTACAGAGGGGAGGAGACACACTCTTCTGTCTACACCAACTCTCCAACCACTAAAGCCTCAAAGCCAAAACCAACCCTCAAAGCTTCTTTTGACTCTGGCAAACCCTAACTCTCTCCCAAAGCCATGGGAATGCATGCAGCCACTCCTACCTATTTATAGCCCTTGGCTAACGGGTCTCCAACCCATTACGCCTGCTACGACCCGAACGGAACCACCTCCACCTGTGCAGCTTTGCGTTTTTACCGAAACGCCCCTCCTGCACCTTCCAGGAAGCTTCCGCGTTCCTTGTCGTCCAAGCCTCGCAACCACCTCGAGTCTCCGCCGTCTTCGACACATCCTGACCGTTCTGACCTCGACACCGCCCGTGCCTAGTCCGGTCACCTCGTGTCTCGCCACGACTCGGCCTCGACGTCCTACAGCCAACACAGACAAGAAACACATCAAATAGCACCGCTCAACACATGAAAGCATAAGTAGCATAAAAGCGTCATACTTACCCATGATGAAGTCCAAACCCGTCGAATCAAAGAATAGGCATCCTAATCCTATACGACCAAGTTTGACCAAGTCCGACCGAGCCCGATTGCACCACGCAACGTTAAGGTCCGAACCACCCAAACCAAACTCGACTTACATAAACCGATGTCAATTACTCATCACACACATGGGATGACCACCACATGATCTCTCAAGTTGCTAAGTTTTCAATTAAAGATCAGAGCAACCTCTTGAGATCCTCACCTTCTTGTGTGCAAAGTCTCTTGGCCAATTGATCTTTCAGTTGAAAGTTATTGGAATTCTTGGCCGATTGGTCGTGCGCCTCACTGACCCTCCTCTGTTTTCAGAGAGTGTTACGACCACGTTCTGTGTTGTTAGCCCTAGGGTTTCATTTGCTTTCGACCACGTTGATCTTCTGGTTGCAGAGTGGTTTCGACCACATCGGTTGTGTGACCACTCTCTGGTATACGACCGCGTCGATTACGACCACGTTGGTGACAACCACAATTCCTGATTGGTTACGACAACGTTGATTGATCAACTACTAGTTAGCTTTCGATCACGGTGTCTATGACCACATCTGTCTTGACTGCAACCATTTCCGATCACGTTAGCTCTGGTCTCAGCTGTCATCGACTTGGACGATCTCCGACCGCGTTGTAGGTTATCGACCGCACAATCAAAGCTTTTGACTACGTTGTCGTGCCTATGACCATGCAGTTGAAATCCGACTGCTTTGCCAGTCTTCGACCACGTTCTGTTTTCTGCAGTGTTCTCTTCACAGTTCTGTTTGTCCAGTGGGATTTCATCTAGAATCTTCATAGCTCAGTAGATATTGGAGAAAAGAGTTAAGTGGATATTGGAGAGTTATTGAAGGCACCATTCATCCCCCTCTGTTACCTGTCCGGTCCTACACTTTCCCTTCTCATGCCGATGCATGCGTGAAAAGACATCCAAATCGTCCACATCCTCTCCATCATTCTTAATTACCTATGCAAAGTATAGATGAACAACATTAGTTCCATTAAATATGTAGTAACAATTAAGTCATTTGATTTTGTTTAGCATAGCCTGCTTATGCACGGCAATACTTCGTGACCCACAAGTGTGATGAACACCACCTCCTTCCTTTCGATTTTTACTATTTTGAGCCGACACCTTTTTGACATTTTCGTCTGACCACAAGTCACACAGCTTGCCCCACCACTTTTCCTCTATCCAGGAGGGAATGGCTTCCAAAGCTGAGGATCCTCAACATCAATATCATGTACACCACTATTGCTAAGCTGATATAACTCAAGTACCCTGATTATGAGCTTTATCAGTTTGTTGTTCTGACAAAGTATCTCCATCTTGTTGTGACTCATTAGTAGCATGTATCTCCTTCATTCGCTTCTCTAATGAATGTTTTGCCTGAGATTTCTCATGTGACAGGACTTGGCTGAAACGCTCAACTGCTTTGCGGTTGAATAACCGATCACACTCCTTTTCTCTTCCAGGAGCAAACCTAAATCGTTGCTGCAAAAGGACAAGATAGAACACCAATTTTTGAACAAATAAAAGAATATCCACCTAAAAATTCTTTGTAAATGTTAGCTCACCAGAAATTCATTTAGAATAGTTCTCCTTGTGTGTGCAGGATAGTTGTGATAATGTGCAATCACTACCTCATCCTTCTCAGGCACCTCTCCCATGCTTATCCAATGGCCTGTATGTGCCCGGGTAATGAGCCTTCAGAAGGCATGTGATGGTAGATGAATGATGAACCATGTGGAGATGACCACATGTGCGTGATGAGTAATTGACATTAGTTTGGGTAAGTCGAGTTTGGTTTGGGTGGTTCGGACCTAGTCGTTGCGTGGTGCAACGGGCTCGGTCGGACTGTGGTCAAACTTGGTCATATGGGATTAGGACGCTGATTCTTTGATTTGACAGGTTTGGTCTTCGACATGGTAAGTATGATGTTGTTTATGCTTTCATATATCGAGCGGTGCTATTTGATGTGTTCTTTGTCTGTGTGGCTGCAGGACATCGGGTGGAGTCGTGGCGAGACACGTGGACCGGACTAGGCGCAGGTGGCGCTGAGGTCAGAACGGTCAGGATGTGTCGAAGACGACGTGGACTCGAGGTGGTTGCGAGGCGTGCGAGGCAAGGAGCGCGGAAGCTTCCCGGAAGGTGTAGGAGGGGCGAATCGGGAAATTCGCGAGGCTGCACAAGCGGGAGCGGGCGCCGTTGGATTTAGCAGGTGTAACGGGGCGGAGACCCGTTAGCCAAGGCTATAAATAGGATTGAGGGGCTGCATGCCCACTTGAACACTTGGAAGAGGGAATTAGGGTTTGGTAGTCAAAAGAGGCTTTGGGAGGTTGTTTCTCCTTTGCTCTTTAGTGGGTGAGAGTTGGTGCATACAGCAGTGTGTGTTCCCTGTGTGTTCCCTGGGACTCCTTCGATGTTTTCCAGAGTTGCTGTGTAGTGTCCTCCCTCCCTCTATGGATGAGTGTGGAGTTCTTGAGTTGGGAGAGGGAGTTGAGTGATTGAGAGGCTTGTAATCATCTCATCTATTGTAATCGTGGTATCTCTCTTCATCAATATCAGTCTGAGATGGTTGTGTTTGAATATTGATCGATCGTCAGTCTCTCTGCATATTTTTCCCTTCGATGCCTTCTTTTGTGGATTTCTTGATTTTGTGATTTTCGAGTTCTTGCTTGCTGGTTTTGGCCAAAATGGGTTGCTATGACATGGGTGAAGCCTAAAAGCCATTTGGCTAGTCAATCCCCATAGCAAACTGAGGTTAATTCCAGTTTCTTGATTTTGGCCCTCTCTGTTCAAGTTTCAGCCAGTTCTAGGGTTTCAGGGAAAAATGTTTTTACTCCTCAATCTGACTTGAGATTTGGTCTGAGGGATCATCTAGGTATTGCTCTTATATCCCTAAAATCTCTTGTGCAAAAGATCTCTGTGGAAGGAGTAATTTGATTTTGTTTGAAGCTCTTCTCTGAAGATTCCAGTTTCTGTCATTTCTAGGGTTTAGGTCCAGATCTTGTTTCCCTTGAGGAAGTAACTTGATTTTTGGGCTAAGAGGTCCTTTGGTTATTGCTTCCATGTCTGCAAAGTTTCATGTCCATAGGATCTGAGTTGAAGGAGAAATTTGATCTTTTGTGTTGGCTCTGAATATTTTCAGTTTTTGTCCCATTTGCTGAATTTCTTGAGCTTTTGTTGATTTCTTTTGTTCCTTCAAAGCTTGATGCTATTCAGATCTTTTCCTTGTTCTTTTGAGCAAGAATTTGCTGCTGAATTGTATCTCTTTTCTCAGTTTGGTGATAGTCTGAATATCTTACGGTGTGCAGTGCATTTCTTCAGTTTTCAGCAGCATTTCTCTGCCGTGGTAGACTCTGGCAGCATCTTCTCTGCCGTGGTAGACTCTGGCAGCATCTTCTCTGCCGTGGCAGACCTCTCTGCTGCCAGCAGCTATTTTATTCTTTGCAGTCCGCAATACTCTTCTTGCCGTGGTGAAATTTCGAAGTGCTTTCTGCTGCCGTGGCAGCCATGGTAGCTATTTTCCTTGCCATGGCAGCGATGTCTGCTAGTTTTCTTGCCGTGTCTGCAGTGTTGTGTCGTGGTAATATGTGACCGCAATTTCTCTGCCGTGGTAGCCGTGGCGGTCGATTTGCTTGCCGTGGCAGCCGATTCCAGTTGATTTCTCGCGTGCCCAGTTTCTGCAGTCTCAGCATTTCTTGCTGTGGTAACATATGGCAGCATTTCTTGCCGTGGTAACATTTTGAGTGTGATTTCTTTGCCGTGGCAAGATTCTGAGCCGTTTTTCTTGCCGTGACTGCAGTCTCTTGCCGTCTCCCTTTTTGAGCTCAGTTCTCTTGTTTTCATTAGCGCTCGGTTCTTGTCAACTTCATAGCTTCTCATAGCTCTAGGAGTTGAGTTTTTTTTTTGTGAGTACTTGTGCGGGGTTAATTTTAAAAGCCGACATTCACCCCCCCTCTGTCGCCATTTCGGTCCTTCAATTGGTATCAGAGCCGGTTAGCTCTAATTCATAGATCTTAACCGGTCTCAAGAGCCATGGCGACGGACAAGTACTCGACCAAGCCGCCCGTGTTCGATGGCATCGATTACCCCTTCTGGAAGAGCCGAATGGAGACATACATCCAGGCCCAGGGGTATGCCATCTGGCGGAAGGTCAAGGTACGATTCGTTGTTCCTGCCGATGAGAACATCAATGCCGGGAACATGGCTGATGTTGAGGCGAATGCAAAGGCAAGGAACATCATCATCCAGGGGTTGAGTCGTAGCGAGTTTGACCGTATATCTCACCTGTCGTCCGCCTACGATATCTGGGTGACCCTCGACGCATACCATGAGGGCACCACCCAGATCAAGACGGTTCGACAGGACCAGTTCAAGCGCGAATACAACAAATTCGAGATGCTTGCTGGTGAGTCCCTGGACGAGTGCTTTTCGCGATTTCACAAAATCTTGAGCAACCTCCGAGCGGTCGGTCTCACATACCCCGACTCGGACAATGCTCGTCAGATGCTCGCGGCACTCGATCTGCGCGTGTGGGAGATGAAAGTGACCACCATCAAAGACACGACAGACCTCTCGACCCTGACTCTTGACGCGCTGTACTCACGCCTCAAGACTCACGAGATTGACGTTGTCTCTCGTCGGTCGAAGTCACAGTCGATGGCTTTGGTCACCGATCCCAGTTCTGCTTCTGGTCTCTCTTCTGATTCTTCTTGCGGTTTTTCCCTCGCTGCTCTCTGTGACATAACTGATGATCAGTTAGAGCAGCTTGCGGATGATCAGCTGGCCCTCCTAGCCCGAAGGTTTTCACATGCCTACAAGGGTAGGAGAGACAGAAAGAGAGGAGGACCCGTGATTTGCTTCGAGTGTGGTGGCCCCAACCACATTCGGGCAAACTGCCCCAAGCTGGAAAAGGGCAAGAACGACTACGGCGGTTCGAGCAAGATCGACTACACCGACAAGAACCGCAACAAGAAGCCTCTAGCTCCGACGCCGGGAAAGAAGAAGTTCCGCAACTTCGGGAAGGCCAAGAAGCTCTTCCACCGCGTCCTCACCGCCTTCGACGACCTCGACCTCAGCGAGGTGGAGGGATGGAGCGACGACGACGGGACGGGTGACCAAGAGCCCAAGGATGGCGGCAACGACTTCTCCGGCATGTGCTTCATGGCCCTCGAGGGCGAACTCAGCGACAGCGAGCTGTACTCCGACTCGGATGAGGTACTCCCTTCTTATGACCAGCTAAATGATGCTTTTCTTAAGCTAGGTGGATTTCATGCTAGAGCTAGGTCTAGGTGTACCGAGTTAGAGAAGGAAGTAGATAGACTGTCACGGGAGATTACTTCACTTACATCTGCTCCCTCCCGTGACGACTGTGATACATGCTGTGCCTTGCTTGATGACATGGAGAAATTAAGGACCTCTCATGATAGTGTGTCCTCCGAGCTTGATATTGTTAAGGTGGAGAATGTTAGTCTGCTTGCTGAGTTAGAGTTGAGTAGGATGGCTGTTACCCTACTTACTACTGATGAGACTACTTCTCCCACCTCATGTGAGGATAAGGACATTGCTGCTAGAGGACCTTATGCCATGCTCCTTGATCTGCCCGAGTCTTGTGAAAATTGCAATAACTTGAAGATGAACCTAAAACGGGCAGATCACAAGATTGCTGAGTTGAGTGCTTCTTTACTTGAGCCTATTGATTCATGTTTGAATTGTCCAAAGTTAACTGCTGAACTTGAATCTGTCTCAAAACAGTTTCAAGAAATGATTGACAACAACAAGAAAATAGCTCAGTATGCGACTAAGGATCCTGTTAGCTCACCATGCATTAGTTGTGATAAACTAAAACTTGAACTCGTTGCTTTGAATGACAAATGTGTGAAGCTAACTAAGGACTTACTAGAGAAGCCACAATCTGGTTGTGATGTGATTGATGGTGTGGGGGAGAAGCCCCAGGGTAAGGATGAGACGCTTAGAGACGCGAACCAACCTGCTAGTAGTAGGACTGTCCCCTCAGAGTCGGCTGTGCGTGCACAAGCCATTCTTTCCTCTACTGTTGGTTCTTCTTCTGCTCCCTTACCACCTGCTGTTCCCTCTTCTCCCTGCTCTTCTTGCACCTCTCTCTTTCGGGAGTGTCAGTATCTTATGAACACTCTCGAGAGATTTGTAGGAGGCAAGAAGAAGCTTAATCTTATTCTAGACCAATCCAAGATTTGTAAGTTCAATCAAGGTCTAGGATATGATTTCTATGAGGATATGAGGAAGCATCCTCCTGCTATTCTCAGACCCATAGTGGGAGGTGTGATTGAGGTCGAGCCTAGATCTGATGAGGTTAAATTCAAATCAGCGGGCTTTGTCCAAGGGATCTCTGACAGGAAGGTGAGTCCACCTGCTGCTTCGGCTTCTCAGAAGGCGAAGCCTGACCGTGCTACTTCTACCTCTCAGAGGATGAAGTATCACTGCACCTTCTGTCAGAAGGATGGACACACGGTTGATCGATGCTTCAGGCGCGCCAAGATCGCGCGTAGAGACCGTGTTGAGTCTCTTAGGCGTATTCTGGGTCAGCCCCAGATCCTGAGTGCACCTAGGACCAGCACGAGGTCTAGGGTTACTGCTGTTGATGGGTTTGGGCAGCATCGAGGACTTGGTTTTTCTGAGTTTTCTGTTTTCCGTCCTCATGCTGCCTCTGGTCGTGTCTTCCGCCGTCCTGAGGGTAGATCTCGGTTTCCCCGTCGAGATAGCTATCCGCGGCGTGATCAGCATGTTGCCGGTGTTCTGACTCGCTCTCCCGTAGCAGTTGGACCCCGCAACAGCTTCAGGTCTGCTCACAGACCTTCTGCTTCTTTGAGTCACGGAGAGCGTAGGGTAGATAGAGGTCAGTCGTGTTTGACTACTTCATCTGCTCCACGTGTTACTCAGTATTGGGTGCCAAAATCACTTTTGATTTATCCCAGTACTGAGACTTTACTCTCTCGTTGACTCAGGTTCGCCGGGCAGGGAAGGGAAAGGTTTGGCTCGTCGACTCCGGGTGTTCTCGACACATGACCGGAGATTCCCGTTGGTTTTCTTCCCTTGCCCGTGCTCCAGGTGATGAGTCAATCACCTTCGGAGATGCTTCATCTGGGCGCGTCATCGCCAAAGGTACTGTGCGCATAAATGATTCTTTCATTTTGAAAGATGTAGCCTTGGTTAGTAAGCTGCAGTACAATTTGCTTTCAGTTTCTCAGCTTACCGATGACGGTTTCGAGGTGAGCTTTAAGAAAAATGCTTGTAAAATTCTTGATTCTTCGGGTAGTCTTGTTTGCGGGATTTCTCGTTATGGGAGGATCTTTCGTGCTGATTTTTCTGAGTCTTCTGGTGATCCTCTCAGGTGTTTAGTTGCTTCTGAGTCCCGCGACCTCTCTTTCTGGCATAGGAGACTTGGTCATATTGGATTTGACCATTTGACCCGAGTTAGCGGCCACGATCTCATTCGTGGTCTGCCTAAACTCAAGATGGTCAAAGATCTTGTTTGCTCTCCATGCCGGCACGGCAAGATGGTTGCCGCTTCTCACCCTCCGGTCACAGTTACTATGACCGATGCACCGGGACAGCTGCTCCACATGGACACAGTTGGACCAGCTCGAGTGCAGTCAGCAGGAGGGAAGTGGTATGTTCTTGTTGTGGTCGATGACTTCTCGAGGTATTCTTGGGTGTTTTTCTTAGCCTCGAAGGATGAGACATTTTCACATTTCCGAGGTCTTTTCGGTAGGCTTTCTGTTGAGCTCCCAGGTGCCTTACGAGCGATCCGCAGTGACAATGGCACGGAGTTCAAGAATTCCTACTTCGAGAGTTTCTGTGGTGAGATAGGTGTAGAGCACCAGTTCTCTTCTCCGCACGTCCCACAACAAAATGGAGTTGTGGAGAGAAAGAACCGTACCTTGGTCGAGATGGCCAGGACGATGCTTGATGAGTACTCTACACCGCGGAAGTTTTGGGCTGAGGCTATAGCTACCGCGTGCCATGTCTCAAATCGAGTATTTCTTAGGGCACACTTGCATCGCACTTCTTATGAGTTGAGATACGGGCGAAAGCCCAGCGTCTCTCATTTTCGTGTGTTTGGTTGCAAGTGCTTTATTCTGACATCCGGGAACCTAGATAAGTTCGAGTCACGTTCTTGTGATGGGATCTTTCTAGGTTACTCGCCTTCTTCGCGGGCTTATAGGGTCTGGAACTGCGAGTCTAGCAAAATGGTAGAGACCTGTGAGGTGACCTTTGACGAGGCCAGTCCGGGGACTAGGCCCGATATCTCAGGTTCTTTAGAGCAGTCCGAGACCATCTTTGTGGATGATGAGGATGATGGAGACGACGGTTGTCTACCTGATCCTGTCCCTCATCCACCCCTTGAGGTGCCGTCTTCCACCGCACCTCGAGGCGATCAGCCCATGCCTTCTGCTTCTTCTGGAGCTGGTGGCTCTGTTCCTACCTCGTCAGCTCACGAGGTAGAGGCCACTTCTTCATCTCATCCTGGACCTCCTAGACATATCCAGAAAGCTCATCCTTCAGAGCAGATCATTGGAGACCTTTTCGAGCGTGTTACCCGCTCAAAATCTGGCTTATCTCAATTCTGTCTCCATTCTGCTTTCATTGCCTCCTTTGAGCCTAAAGATGTCTCTCATGCTTTATCTGATGAGTCTTGGGTCAATGCCATGCATGAGGAGCTAGAAAATTTTGAGAGGAACAAGGTCTGGTCGCTTGTCGAGCCCCCGCGAGGTCACAATATTATTGGGACTAAGTGGGTGTTCAAGAACAAGCAGAGCGAGGATGGAGTGGTTATTCGAAACAAGGCTAGACTGGTAGCTCAGGGTTTTTCCCAGGTTGAGGGTCTAGACTTCGAGGAGACCTTTGCCCCTGTAGCTCGACTTGAGGTCATTAGAATCCTGCTTGCCTTTGCAGCTTCTAAGGGTTTCAAGCTCTACCAGATGGATGTCAAGAGTGCCTTCCTTAATGGCGTTATTGAGGAAGAAGTTTACGTCAGACAGCCTCCAGGTTTCGAGAACCCCAAATACCCACACCATGTCTTCAAGCTTTCCAAAGCGTTATATGGACTTAAGCAGGCCCCCAGAGCTTGGTATGAGAGGCTTAAGTCCTACTTGTTGAGTCATGGGTTTGAGATGGGTAAAGTAGACAAGACTTTGTTTATCCGTAGGCTTGGTAGTGACCTTCTGCTCGTCCAAATCTATGTCGATGACATCATCTTTGGCGGCTCTTCCCATGCTCTGGTTTCTCAGTTCTCGGATGTCATGAGCACCGAGTTTGAGATGAGCATGATGGGTGAGTTGACTTTCTTCCTTGGCTTCCAAATCAAGCAGACTCGGGAGGGTACATTTCTTCATCAGGGAAAGTACACTCGAGACCTCCTGAGACGCTTCGACATGAGTGATGGTAAGCCTGTGTCGACTCCCATGGCTTCTACAGCCTATCTTGACCCAGATGAGGACGGCGAGCCAGTTGATCAGAAAGAGTTCAGAAGTATGATCGGCTCCCTTCTTTACCTCACTGCCTCGAGACCAGACATACACTTCTCTGTGTGTCTGTGTGCTCGTTTTCAGGCCTCTCCTCGCGTATCTCACCGCCAGGCGGTGAAGCGCATCTTTCGGTACCTTCGAGCTACCATTGACTATGGCATCTGGTACTCTTCCTCATCCTGTCTTTCCTTGAGAGCCTTCTCGGATGCAGACTTTGCCGGCTGTAGGATAGATAGGAAGAGCACTTCTGGCACTTGCCAATTCATTGGCACTTCTCTCGTTTCTTGGTCTTCAAGGAAGCAGTCCGGTGTTGCACAGTCCACTGCAGAGGCCGAGTACGTTGCTGCTGCCAGTTGCTGCAGCCAAGTGCTTTGGATGGTCTCGACCCTGCGGGACTTTGGGTTAGCGATAGACAGTGTTCCACTCTTTTGTGATAACACTTCCGCGATTAACATTGCCAAGAACCCAGTGCAACACTCTCGGACCAAGCACATCGATATCCGTTATCACTTCCTTAGAGACCATGTAGAGAAGGGCGATATAGTGCTCCAGTTTGTGGAGAGTGACCATCAGTTGGCTGACATCTTCACCAAGCCATTGGATAGTTCGAGGTTTTCAGCTCTGCGGGGAGAGCTTGGGGTGGTTTGTCCTTATGGACTGTAGTGAGGGGGAGCTTTGGGCTTTACTGCTTTACTATATTGATTATGCTTCTGTCTCATTTCTGTTGATTTACACTCGGGGTGCATCGGGCTTAGTCCTTCCAGCATAGGTTAGAGTGCTTCTCTTGTCTAGTTGCTTAGATTTCTTACTCTTATCTTGTGCTTTCAGGATGCTTCTTATTAGCTATTTCTTATCTCACTAGGTCGAGCTCACTCACTTCTTGTAGGTTCTAGCGAGGGTTGGGCCACCCTCGGGTAGACAGGGTACGTGTTTGCTCTCTAGTGTGTGATTTACTGTCAGCTGATTGTCTTGGAGTCATATGGGGTAGATGAGAGTCAGTCTGAGCCATAGTTGTCTCTATATCTTATCTATGCTTTAAGGACTGCCTGTTTTGGTTTTATTTGCCAGCTTCTCGATTTATTGCTTTGGTTCAGGGAGAGTTCTTTTGGGAGCTTCTGGAGCTTAATTGTGACTTAACTCAACTTGAACTAAAAGTTGCATGTCATGTTGAGGGGGAGCTGGATTTTTCTGCATTTTAGCATTTAGCATTGTAATATATAACTACATTGAGCCTTGATTATTATCCTGCTATGACATGTTTACAATGCTTTACACCTTGCCATGACTTGTGCTTAGCTTGCTAGATTTATCATGACTTCATATGTGTAGACTAGCTTTCTGCCATGATAAGTTAATTAAAATTGCTCAACTTAAATTAAAACTTGTCATGTTAGCATTTGAGTTTAGTCTATCTTTAGCTATCCTTGTATGATTCATGCCATGTCAAATAGGCTGAGTTGAGTCTTGAATCTAGGTTGAATCTTAGATTGAGCTATTTTAGCATCTTGATACATCATGAGTTAGCACAATCTATTAAAAAGCAAAAGGATCTCTTTTTATGTGCGAAAAAACTGATTTCACCAATTCTTTCTCATGAGACGGCTTGCCATTGCACTAGGCATGAACTCAGGGGGAGTTTTGGATGACCTGGACTATCTTCTTAAGCTTCTCGCTTGGAGTAGTCGCATAAGGCTTGAAATCTAGCACATGATAAAAATTTTGGTTGGAAACAGCTATAAGCTTTAAAAGAAAATATGTCAAATGTGCAAGATTTGCTTAATCACCTAAAGATGAAAAGTGCTTAACCAAATGATAAACTCTTGAGCTTGTAGCACTCTAATTGACTCAACACTAGCTTCTTGTTTCCGCTTAGCTTATTGACATGGCCTGCATCATCCTTGGATATCTCTAGTTAGACTTTGCTCATTGATGACTTGACTTGCTCACTAAATGCATTACATTTCAGATTGTCATCTATGTGCTCTAGCTGGTTTATATATATGTTGTCATGATCTAGATAGCGTTTTATTGAGTTATGGCTTGGTGTATTACATTATAGTCAATATGGATAATTCTCATGGCCCTAAATGCTTAAATAAACAAACTTTAGCCATATGCATCCATTGACATGTCATATTCTCTCTATTGCATCTTGATGTGTTTATTGCCAAAAGGGGGAGAATAGAGAAGAAAAAGTTTGTTGGGAAAAGTTTAGAGCTTTGGAGATCAATTTGCTCTTTCAGTTGTTGCTCTAGTGTTCCTTCTGTCAACATGGTCATTAGCTTCATTTTCCTTCTTATGGACCATGTTGGATTCTTCAAACTCAAACTCAACTTTGTGCTTTTTCGGGGTTTGTCAATATACTCATCAAGGGGGAGATTGATGAACCATGTGGAGATGACCACATGTGCGTGATGAGTAATTGACATTAGTTTGGGTAAGTCGAGTTTGGTTTGGGTGGTTCGGACCTAGTCGTTGCGTGGTGCAACGGGCTCGGTCGGACTGTGGTCAAACTTGGTCATATGGGATTAGGACGCTGATTCTTTGATTTGACAGGTTTGGTCTTCGACATGGTAAGTATGATGTTGTTTATGCTTTCATATATCGAGCGGTGCTATTTGATGTGTTCTTTGTCTGTGTGGCTGCAGGACATCGGGTGGAGTCGTGGCGAGACACGTGGACCGGACTAGGCGCAGGTGGCGCTGAGGTCAGAACGGTCAGGATGTGTCGAAGACGACGTGGACTCGAGGTGGTTGCGAGGCGTGCGAGGCAAGGAGCGCGGAAGCTTCCCGGAAGGTGTAGGAGGGGCGAATCGGGAAATTCGCGAGGCTGCACAAGCGGGAGCGGGCGCCGTTGGATTTAGCAGGTGTAACGGGGCGGAGACCCGTTAGCCAAGGCTATAAATAGGATTGAGGGGCTGCATGCCCACTTGAACACTTGGAAGAGGGAATTAGGGTTTGGTAGTCAAAAGAGGCTTTGGGAGGTTGTTTCTCCTTTGCTCTTTAGTGGGTGAGAGTTGGTGCATACAGCAGTGTGTGTTCCCTGTGTGTTCCCTGGGACTCCTTCGATGTTTTCCAGAGTTGCTGTGTAGTGTCCTCCCTCCCTCTATGGATGAGTGTGGAGTTCTTGAGTTGGGAGAGGGAGTTGAGTGATTGAGAGGCTTGTAATCATCTCATCTATTGTAATCGTGGTATCTCTCTTCATCAATATCAGTCTGAGATGGTTGTGTTTGAATATTGATCGATCGTCAGTCTCTCTGCATATTTTTCCCTTCGATGCCTTCTTTTGTGGATTTCTTGATTTTGTGATTTTCGAGTTCTTGCTTGCTGGTTTTGGCCAAAATGGGTTGCTATGACATGGGTGAAGCCTAAAAGCCATTTGGCTAGTCAATCCCCATAGCAAACTGAGGTTAATTCCAGTTTCTTGATTTTGGCCCTCTCTGTTCAAGTTTCAGCCAGTTCTAGGGTTTCAGGGAAAAATGTTTTTACTCCTCAATCTGACTTGAGATTTGGTCTGAGGGATCATCTAGGTATTGCTCTTATATCCCTAAAATCTCTTGTGCAAAAGATCTCTGTGGAAGGAGTAATTTGATTTTGTTTGAAGCTCTTCTCTGAAGATTCCAGTTTCTGTCATTTCTAGGGTTTAGGTCCAGATCTTGTTTCCCTTGAGGAAGTAACTTGATTTTTGGGCTAAGAGGTCCTTTGGTTATTGCTTCCATGTCTGCAAAGTTTCATGTCCATAGGATCTGAGTTGAAGGAGAAATTTGATCTTTTGTGTTGGCTCTGAATATTTTCAGTTTTTGTCCCATTTGCTGAATTTCTTGAGCTTTTGTTGATTTCTTTTGTTCCTTCAAAGCTTGATGCTATTCAGATCTTTTCCTTGTTCTTTTGAGCAAGAATTTGCTGCTGAATTGTATCTCTTTTCTCAGTTTGGTGATAGTCTGAATATCTTACGGTGTGCAGTGCATTTCTTCAGTTTTCAGCAGCATTTCTCTGCCGTGGTAGACTCTGGCAGCATCTTCTCTGCCGTGGTAGACTCTGGCAGCATCTTCTCTGCCGTGGCAGACCTCTCTGCTGCCAGCAGCTATTTTATTCTTTGCAGTCCGCAATACTCTTCTTGCCGTGGTGAAATTTCGAAGTGCTTTCTGCTGCCGTGGCAGCCATGGTAGCTATTTTCCTTGCCATGGCAGCGATGTCTGCTAGTTTTCTTGCCGTGTCTGCAGTGTTGTGTCGTGGTAATATGTGACCGCAATTTCTCTGCCGTGGTAGCCGTGGCGGTCGATTTGCTTGCCGTGGCAGCCGATTCCAGTTGATTTCTCGCGTGCCCAGTTTCTGCAGTCTCAGCATTTCTTGCTGTGGTAACATATGGCAGCATTTCTTGCCGTGGTAACATTTTGAGTGTGATTTCTTTGCCGTGGCAAGATTCTGAGCCGTTTTTCTTGCCGTGACTGCAGTCTCTTGCCGTCTCCCTTTTTGAGCTCAGTTCTCTTGTTTTCATTAGCGCTCGGTTCTTGTCAACTTCATAGCTTCTCATAGCTCTAGGAGTTGAGTTTTTTTTTTGTGAGTACTTGTGCGGGGTTAATTTTAAAAGCCGACATTCACCCCCCCTCTGTCGCCATTTCGGTCCTTCAATGAAACATTCTTTCTCACTGGATCCATAATCCAAACGCTAGAGACAGCAAATCATTTACCATTTTATGGAATATTAGTATAGAAAAATGAAAGTCAGATAACAATATATCAAACTATGCCATACCATGGGATTTAAAACAGAGCATGTTGTCCTTGAACCTCTGTCATATGTTTCATATTTTAACTTGATTGATGAAACTAAAAATTAAATATTATACATGCAAGCCTTCAATTTATTAATAACAAAGAGAGAGAATTCACACAGGTAGCAATGACGACTTACTCCTTATTGAGTGGCGTTATCACTGCCTTATCCTTCTCCAAAACAGGTGGCATCAATACATTTGGACCACGACCCTTACGCTCTTTAGTTGAAGTAACCAAAGATCGTGAACGTTCATCTTGCCTTGGATGTTGGATCCTCGAGAAGTTCATCATCAGGATTAGGATAATGTCGATGGCGCCATGACATGGTGTTTACCTGATAGCAACAAGATCAATTTTGCAAACAGATTAACATAGAAATGCAAAACAAATTTATTTTGTTAAACATATAAAGAGCACCACCTGATAATGTAAATTGGTGCTTTTGACACTACTGATTAAGAAATGCGGAACATCTTAATGCATCATTCTTAGTCACTACAGTCACTATCATTGTCTGAGTCATTATCTGATTCTATTGGCCCCTCATCCTCACTATTGTAATCACTGTCCATGCCAACATGGCTATCTAAGTTCTCATGGCTGCTTGATCTATTTAGAAATTCCATCTCTTCTGGGTCAACTTGTTCATCCATGTTTGCCTCATGAAGCAAGCTTGCTTCAGCAAGCTCCTGATCAGTGTAAACACTAAATGTTCCAAGCTGTTCTCCCTCTTGATAGTATTCAGAAACAATAGGGGAAGTGAATCATCAACTTCATTTTCCACCACTGGAATGGGCAATGAAAAATTGGATTTGTCTTGAATGCAACCCACCAATCTTGTCGCTCACGAGGTGGTGATGGATATGGTGCATAATATACTTGGTCTACCTAGTATGCAAGCACAAAAGGCTCATATTGTTTCAACCTTGATGTATGGTTGACCTCAACAAGGCCTAATGCTTGGTTATATTTCACACTCTTTTTTGGATCGAACCAATCACACTTTAATAGAGCCACCTTCAAATCACTGTCACCAACATACTCCAACTCTATTATCTCTTGAATCGTCCCATAGTAGTCAGGTCCATTATTGTCAAACCAATTTGGTGATACACAAACCCCACTATTCGTTGTCGTTCTAGACAGTTTCCTTGCTCAAATGGTTTGTGTCCGAAAATGAAACCCCTGTACGTCGCATCCATTATAACACTTCACCACATGCCGAGGGCCAATGGCAAGAGCCCTTACTTGATTTTCAACTGTCTCGTCTCTTCCGGCCTGTAGAAACAAATAATCAAGAACAATGTCTAAAAAGGAAACAACAGATATAGGAGATATGAAATCATGTTTTCTTACTAGCTCACGTAGCCATAGTGCAAAGTCTTTCTCGCACCTCTCCTGCAGCTGAACTAGAGTGATGTTCCTGTTTTGCTTTCTCATTTCTGTATCAAATTTCCTGACATTAAATTCATGCAAATAAATATATGAGTCTACTTCATAGAAAAATTACAGTACTCAAGCAATCTGGTATCATGAAGCAAAGTAATATAAACTTACAAGACATATTTGTCAGTTTCTACACAATTGAGTAATGCATATACCCTAGCAGCCTGCCATTCTACTCTTGACAAGTTGCATGATGTGCTCCTACCAAGCATGCGATAGGGAACAGAGAATATAGATAGCCAGCCATCTGGTGCTTTAAACCCTCCGTCGTCATGTCTAGGGACACAAGTGCTCTGTTCGCACATGATCAGCATAGTACAAAGACAAAAAAATTTGAAACCTACTCAACTCTATAACCCTCTACTATTGAACTCTCAACACGTGCTTTATTCCGAACCTTTTTAAGAGCCTGGTGTAGCACTGTAGCGTCCTATGAATTGAACACGAAAACAAAATTAGAAAACAAAGAAATGAATGCATAGTCCAATAACTTCATGTATGAAACATACCGTTCAAAAACATACATCCAGCGATAAGCTACAGGCCCTTCAATTCTAGCTTCGTAAGGTAGGTGCACCATTAGGTGCTCCATACAATCAAAAAATCCCGGAGGAAAAGTTTGTTCAAGTATGCACAACAAGACAGGAACTTCTCTAGATGTTTCAACTGTTCTGGATCAACCTCTTTGGCACATAACTGCCTAAAGAAGTAGCTCAACTCAGCTAAAGACTTCCAAATGTGCTTGGGAAAGAAATCACGAGATGCCACCGGCAGCAACCTCTCCATGAAGACATGGCAGTCATGACTCTTCATTCCTATGATCTTCCCTCCATTAATATCAAGACCCCGTGACAGATTTGATGCATAACCATTTGGAAATTTAAGATCCTTGATCCACTGAAGTACCAATTTCTTTTGTGCCTTACCCAAACTATAGCAAGCTTTTGGTTTAACCCATCTACCTGTAGATTTTTGTTGCATATGAAGCTCTCCGCGATTGCATATAGTAACCCATACATTGTCAAACACATTCTTTTTTCAATGTGCGTCACATCGAGGTCGTGTTGTATTAGCAGATTGGGCACATTTCTAGGCTCCTTTGCAAAATCACGGTATTTCAAATCAACATGCTTCTATGCTTCACTGTCAGCTGGGTGAGCAACTTTTTCTTTGTCCGTTCATTGTTGCCCTTCTCTGATTCAAGCACCTCCTTGTGATATGTCATTTGTGCTGCAGTGCCTCGTGACATATAGAGCCATTGCAGCCGTGGAATGATAGGGAGGTAGCGAAGCACCTTCTGTGGTGTTCCCTTCTTATTCTCAGGCAATGCAGGCCCTTCAACATACCGAGGCTCATCACATGTAATACATTTCCTTCTGTGAGAATGTTCCTTATAGTATAACATGCAATCATTCTTAATTACAAACATTAATCTTTTGGACAGGCATGCCTAAAGCCTCAACTACCTTCTTGCACTTGTAAAAACTCCCTGGTAAATTTGCATCTGCAGGTAGCATTTCCTTCATGACCTTGACGAACTCATCAAAGCAGGCCACAGATATATTATGGTCTGATTTTATCGTCAACAACCAAGTGACTGCTGGTAATTGAGTGTTTTTCACACTTTTCCCATAGTGGCTTGTCAGCTGCATCTAACATATCAAAAAATGTTGTTGCCTCAGCATTTGGAGGCTCGTGCACATTTTGACCAAAATTGGGCCCAACAGCATCCAACACCATCTCATCCATATGATCCAAATCTCCATAGGTATTACCACCTTCAGGTGGCTCACAGTCAGGGCCACCTTCAGGTGGCTCACAGTCAGCTGCTTCACTCTCGCCATGTCTATTCCATACAAGGTAATTCTCAGTAAATCCTTTGTTGCAAAAGTGCATTTGGACTACTCGTTTGTTGTGCAACTGTCCATTAGTGCACTTTGTACAAGGGCATCGAATCCTTTTCTCAGCCTGACCATCTAAACTTGCCAAAGCATGTGACATAAACCTTTTAATTCCATGCAAATACTCATCTGAAATGTATCCATTAACCACCCTTTTATACATCCAACTGCGGTCTTCAGCCATGGATTACTTACTGAACAAAGTGAACCAACATACAAATATTGATTGCCTCCATAGTTGAAAATATATGGTCAAACAGATTCTCCCAAAAAGTAGTCACATATCAAAAGTATAACTAATAACTGGGTTGATTCTTTAAAATATCCAAATGATTGACTTGTATTTTACTATCATGATAAACATCTTAAGTTATTGTGCCCAGATAGACTATTTTTAGATAGGAATTGAACTACAGGAGTAGAATATTCTAAATTATAAACTACAGAGTATGAAAAATCACAAGGTGAACACCACCACAAACTGAACTACTTTATTAAAGAGTACATGACTTATGAATTCAAGTGTTAATCCTTTTTGTTTGATAGCTAAAAGCAGGCACATATTTCCTAATAATTTGTTTATACATGTCCTTGTTTCACTACCATCAGAAAAAAGTACAAAACAGTATGTTAGAGTAATCCTGTCTGTGTCATGTGTCAGTTTTCAGCATGCATTTAGACTTCAGTTTTCAGCATTTAGACTGCAGTTTTTAGGGCTTTTATACTGCATTAACAAGGCAGTTGTTACTGCATGTTTTAGGCCTTATTGCTATAAATAAGAGAAGAAAACGCTGCAGTGTTTGAGCAATGAACAACAAGAAAGAAAACTACCTGTGCGTGTGTTTTTTTCCTGTTGTGTTCATTGTATCCAGAAGTGTGTGTTGAGTTTTTTTTGAGCTAACAATTGGTATCAGAGCCTGGTGAATGCCCAAAATAATGCCGAGAAGTATGGAGATCGTCGACCCGGAGACGTCAGCATCAGCAGGCGCACCGACGAAGGAGAGTTCCGCGGTGACGCTTCACTATCCTGTGCTCACAAGGAGCAACTACGTGACGTGGGCGATAAAAATGAAGGTATTCATGAAGGCCCAAGGCGTATGGGACACCATCGAGCTTGGCGATGCTGACACACGCAAGGACCAGATGGCGTTGGCGGCCATCTACCAAGGTATTCCTGAAGAAATGCTCTTTCTGTTGGCTGAAAAAGTGACAGCCAAATCCGCGTGGGAGGCATTGAAGACCATGCACATGGGAGCCGAGCGCGTGAGGGAAGCTAAGGTACAGACCCTCAAATCCGAGTTTGAAGTGCTGCGTATGACGGAGTCGGAGTCGATCAATGACTTCGCCATTTGGTTGACAACAATTGTCAATAAAATCAGAGGGCTCGGTGACAAGATGGAGGAGAGCTACGCGGTAAGAAAACTTCTTCGTGCAGTTCCCGCCAAGTTTCTACCGGTAGTCTCCCCAATCGAGCAGTTTGGTGACCTCAAGACAATGACAATTGAAGAATTGATCAGCCGCTTAAAGGCACATGAAGTACGGTGGGCATCTCATGCTATAGATGCAGGGGATCAGCACCTGCTACTAATAAGGAGCGAGTGGGAGGCCCGATCCAAGAAGAGTTATGGCTTCGGCAAGAAGAAGAGCGCATTTGACAAGGCGAAGGTACGTTGATACAACTACCAGGACTATGGACATTTTGCAAGAGAGTGCCGCGAGCCAAAGAAGGAGGTGGCTCTTCTTGCTCCAGTGGGTGCAGAGGACGAGCCAGCGCTGTTTTAAATCCAACAAGAAGTCTTTATTTTTATTTGGTGCAATTTAGTTGAGTTCGTGTACAAGTATAAGTGCACAATTGCATTTTGAGTCTTTTGGCACAGTAGGTGTGTTGCATGTGTCATTTATTTGGTCGTGCACGTAGGAGGTGTGTTACATACGTGCGCATAGTCGTGTCGTGCTCGTGCACGTAGATGTGTCAGTGCATGATGTAATGTGTGTGTGAGTCCTTATAGTTGTGTCCAAGTTCTCATATGTGTATGCTCTGATGAGAGTCTTCGTCGCCGTCAAGTTGCGTCATCGGCGAAAGACAATTGGAGCTGCGGAAGAAGTCAAAGTCGTCGGTAAGGTGTGTCACCGACGGTAAAGATGTGAAAGAGCTACGTGCAAGAATTGGAATGGTCTGAATAAATTCAGAGTAGCACACAAGGATTAGGGGGAGCATTGTTAGAGTAATCCTGTGTGTGTCATGTGTCAGTTTTCAGCATTTAGACTTCAGTTTTCAGCATGCATTTAGACTTCAGTTTTCAGCATTTAGACTGCAGTTTTCAGGGCTTTTATACTGCATTAACAAGGCAGTTGGTACTGCATGTTTTAGGCCATATTGCTATAAATAAGAGAAGAAAACACTGCAGTGTTTGAGCAGTGAACAACAAGAAAGAAAACTACCTGTGCGTGTGTGTTTTTCTGTTGTGTTCATTGTATCCAGAAGTGTGTGTTGATTTTTTTTTGAGCTAACACAGTACATGTATCCTCCTCTTTCACTTACATTTTTTACATAGAAATGAAGTGCACTAGCTAATGAGACAATTGCTTCCATTGTTTGCTAAAGAAAAATACCTAGTCTAAATTAAAATATGCTAGCAGTTTGGTACCAGATTTGAACGTAAGTAACATCCAAATTCCACCACATTTTTAGCAGGACTGAAATTGCATACCATGTCGAGCAGTTTGGATATTGTTAGACAAATTTATATTGGTACACTCTAGTCTAGAAAGTAAAGTGGTGACAAATTCGATCAAACCATAAACCTGGGAGGCGGTCAGGAGGCGGGTGGGCCAGAGGCCCCAACGGGAGAGGAAGGTGGAAAGCAAAAGAGGAAAACTGCAAATTCAAGGAGTATTGCCAAATTGGGGAAGATTTCAAGGTTTCAAGCAAACTCCAAAAAGAAATTCAAAATTTTGAATTTTGGGGTGTTTCAATAGTGGTATTGATTTTGTTAGGACTGACATAGATGGAAAATTTGTTGATGCAAGCAAACCTAGAAAGTAAGTCTTGCTTAGATGTATTTCTGCACCTCTATTTTGTTGTTAATTCCTTGCAAATGTGGCTAGATACTTGTTGTTTTGTTATACTACTATCAATTAAGCAACAATTTCTAATTCCTTGTTTCATGTTTTAGGAGAAAAATGGTAAGCGCAAAAGGAAAGGGTAATCATAGAGAGCCTAACGTATATGAACCAGAGAGGGATGAAAATGTTGCAAGAAACAAATAGTTCATGAAGTCTCTTAATCTCCCAACTATCAATACTACTGTATGGTCTGAAGCTAGCTCATCACATCGACCCAACAAAACAACCAAGGTTATGTATATATTTCTTAATCTCCCAACTATCAACACTTCTGAGTTTGGTTGCTGACTTGTCGTTTCTGATAGTGCTTTCTTCATATAATGTGTGTTATGCTCCTGTGAAGGTTTCTTGAGACTTGTTGTGGCGAGGAGGTTGATGTTAAAGTTCTAAGTCCTACTAACTCATATGCATGCTGCAACTACTAGCTATTAAGTCCTTCATTGCGAAATTACAATTTTTTTGAAGCAGCGAATGTGGAGGATGTTTGTTGGTGTACACTGTATTTCCTGTGTTGTTTCTCATGTTGGGATCATGCCTGCAAACTTATTGAATATTTTGATTTGTAGCCATAATTTTTCAACACACAACATTCAGAGTCAATTTGATCTGCTAGTGTATGCATGTTGACCTTCCTAGTTTTACATTACATTCTGTACCATGAAATATAATCAAGGATTATGTTTCTTTGACACTACATTTTCCTTTATGAAAGATTGAAGATGACAACACGTGGGGATGAATAGTGCCTTAAAATTTCCTTTAAATATTTACAAATCCTTCACTTCAATAGCTACAGAGCTATAAAGATTAGAATGGAAGATCACCACAAAAAACAGCGATTAGAAACACTAAAAACCCAAGAAAAAATAGTGAAAATGAAACTGCCACAGTTAAATTTGCGATACTACTGCTTGCTACAGTAAATGTGGTACTACTGCTACATCAACTGCGGTACTTCCGCTGCTACAGTAAAATCAGGATGAACAATATTTTCAGTACAATTTTGAAATCCAAAATTGAGAGAACTTTTGATCTGTAGATCCGAATGGCATGAAAATTTGCAGGGATCTATTGTGGATGTTAGGAACCTATTCCAACAAACGATTATGAGAATCATGGTCAAAGTTGAGACCTTTTTTAGTTTGTTAGAAGGTTACACCAAAATGGTGAATACAACTTGCTCATAGATAGATGATGGCCAAGATGACTCTAGATGTATTCCCACATGTCACAGCAAGTAAGAACACCGAAGAATTATAGCCAAAAACCCTCGGATCAAGAGATAGACCAAAGAGGCCAAAATCAAGCAAAATCGGGTTTTCTTGTGAATCTTCTATCAAAGTGCATAGATAGGTGGAGATGTATTCCCAAGGATTATCTCTATCTCTTACATATTCTTGGTATAGCAAAATCATAAGAGAGAAAGAAGAGAGATCAAAACCAACCAAAATTCAAGTACATCAATAAAAAACAAGAGAGACACAAAGGTGCAAAAAGATTGATGTATTGCTTACTTGAGAAGGTAGATTTTACAGTCATTCCACCTTGGAGGACAAAGAGCACACAAGGCACTCACTCTCAAACCCTAACCCTAGAGATGAGAGCACAAGAGATGGGTTGGATGGTTAACCCTACATGTTTCCATCCCAACCCCTTTTAAGGTGGGCAAAACCTACACCCCTTAATAGATCCTATCCACTATTACAATGGGAAAACCCCGTTAACCCCCCACATACGGGTTTTACTCTCACAAGTTCACTTATGCACAATTTTCAAAGAGCATAAGTGTGCGTCTACTAAACCCTTAGCCTTGATTCAACCGGCTTCACCTTGACCTAAACCACTCTCCAACGCATCGCCCATGCGCCGCGGTGTTGATCCAAGATGGTTTTTGGTGTTTTGGTCAAACTACCAAAATGTCCTTCTTTGACCTGGTCATCACCAACCACTGTAAGCAATCGCCATGCTTACCACGTGTAAGTGCACTACTAGCCTATCACACGATGCCAAGTCTCTCTCGTCCCAGTTCCACCGAATCATGGTTCACTTAGCGCGTGCAAGCTACATGGCGCCATCCCGCCGTTCGAACTCACCTTCAACATTCCTACCTTTCTCATGTCATGCTTAAGTTCACCGTCTAACTCGGCATTCTTGATCATTCTTGGCCTTAATTCCTCCATGAGCCTAGCCCCGATCCTCGCCGTTGATCACGGTTGACTCCAAGCGACTCTACACATTCAAAGACAAAGAAATCGTTTCCAGGCCTAAGTTCTTCATAACTTGACCTATATTAACCAAGACATGCATATGAACCCTTAATCCAATGAACCAGGTCAAACCAATTTAATTCATGACTCAATTCTCCAAAATCTTTTTTTTTGGGAAGATCGGAAGTACCGCACTTATCATGCCGGTACTTCCGCTCTGCGGTACTACTGCTACCCAAAGCGGTACTTCCGCACGCTGAAAATCTCACGTGGACCTCTTTGAAAAAAATGTACCGCAACTCAACCCGGTACTTTCGCCGAGCGATACTACTGCACTTATGCCTGTGGTACTTTCACAAAGCGGAACTACCGCACTAATACTTGCGGTACTTCTGATTTTCCTGACACTTCCAGAAAACAGTCCAAATCAAATGCAATCTTTGCAAAACCAATTGACCACTCCACAAACATTGCAATGGTTTATCACAACAATATCATGGACCTTCTCACATGGTCACTTAGAGTGAGGATGACTCAATATCAAGCTTGCAGCTATTTCTTTGTGAATTTGTAGCTGGAACATTTTCAAAAGTTGCATGTCATCCACTTGATGTCGTAAAGAAAAGATTCCAGGTAATCATCTTGTCTTGAAAATTGATTTTTTATTCATTATTTTTGGTTATAAAGAAGAATCGTAATTTATCTATATTATGCTAGAGAAGTGTTTATGATGTTAAGTTCTGTGTGCCATTTATCTGTCAGAATCTCTGGACCCACTTGATTGCTACTTGTTACAATTTGATCTTGTCATTGCCTGCTTAAGTTGTGTGTCATTTATCCAAACATACATACATGCATGCATGCATGCATGCATCCATGCATAGATGCATCCATGCGTGCATGCAAATAAAAGAATTTTGTTGATTTATTTATTGCTATATCCAATTTATGGAATTGATACACCATTTAATTGATATCATTTAGCAAAACGAAACACAGCATATGCATCCATCTTTCGGCTCGAGAATTTCACGTGATAGAGATAAGGTATAAGAAATAGGCTATTAAGTAACTCTAAATGAATTGTAGATATATCTGTATACTTAACATACTGAAACGACTGCCATTATTCATATCAAACCAATAGCGATTCATACAAGCTAAATCTTCTAATCAATGGTGGGCCAATAATGAATTTTTTTGCATATGTATTAAGACACTTGGCCTGATTTCGAAATTGTCCAGAGTTTTTTTATGTTATTTTCATTGCAAAATGATGGATTTCCTTCCGTAACTTTCCAATTACGAGTACGAGAGTTGAAAGACATGAAAATTCTCAATTCTCTACGGCGTCTAGGAGATAGATAGAATATTTTCAGGAACAAGAAAATCAGAAGAATCTTTCTCTCTATTCACTACCATTCCTTATCTTCGACTTTTATTAGTTTCTTTTCTTCTTTAATGCAATAGCTATAGTTTGATATAGAATCCATTTCTGAAAGTAATGGAAACCATACTCTTATAGGAAATGCTTTGAAAATCGCTATTCCATCTTTTAGGTATCGTGAAAAGTGATACCTGTGAAGATCGTTCATTTCAGTCACATTCAGATCCATTTTTCGAGTCCATGATATAACCAAATTAGATGGATCTACCACCCATTTATCTAAGAAATAATAGATGCAGAGGTGGATAATAGATCAATATGAAGATCATGAGCTGCCCCATAATGAAACCGCCAGTAGTCGCGAATATCTTCTCCTTTTTTTTCTTTTTTTAGAGTTTTCTATATGCACAATTTCTCGATGTTTCGATGAGAATTTCTTGACTTTCCATATATAGAAAGAGATAGACTATAAATGACATCTCTTATGTAAATAAGACCAAAGGGATGGATATTAAATGATAGGAAGTGCTAGGAAGTGAAATAGAATGAAATAGAGAGCGGTCGGCTGTTAACTGACTGGTCGTAGGTTCGAATCCTACTTGGGGAGATTTGATTCATTCTTTAATGTAAGAATAAAGAATTTGAATTAAAGGGCTTGCTTTGACCCTTAGCAGTAGGTAACCCGTTCGCTATCCTTGCTTGTTTCTATTACATTCTATCTCATCGTATCTTATTCTGTTCTACGATTCCACTTCGACAAAAGGAAAGAGCATACCCAAGTTCAATAGGTTTACATCCGCTATCCCGATCATGATTTTTCTACCCTCAGGGGGAAAGTAAAGGCCCTTCCCCATTTGGAAGGCTGTGGGCAAGGAGGGATTCGAACCCCCGACATCGTTGTTTGTAGCCACGTGCTCTAATCCTCTAGCTACAGGCCCACCCCGTCTCCACTGGATCTCTTCCCGGGTGTACCCCAAAAGGAACCTTCCTCTCCTCAGCCATTTCATTTCAGGTTAAGAAGATGGGAAACCGCCTTTTCTCTATAAGAACAGTGTGTTCCAAGGTGTGAAGTGGGAGAGAGGGGATGTGATGATTGAGGTTTTGAATAAGATGACCTTTGCATTTTGGATTTGGATCTTTTTCGTATTTCAAAATAGTGAAAAAGTCAAATAAGAGGTGTTAAGCATTTTATCATTCTGGCATCAAGCTATTTTGCCACAGGACCTCCCCTACAGTATCGTCACCGTAGTAGAGTTTAACCACCAAATTCGGGATGGATTGGTTGGTTCCTCTATGCCTAGGACACCAGAATATCGAACGATGAACGAGGAAAGGCATGAGAGAAATATTGGCTAGTAATTGTGAAGCCCCAATTCTTGACTAGAAGGGACACCAAAGGCCTCTGCCCTCCCTCTCTATCTATCCAAGAGATGGAAAGGCAGAGCTTTGTTTTGGTTTTTTTTCATCTTTTCATCAAAGAGTTGAACTATGAAGATAGATGGCAAGTGCCTGATCAATTTGATCAGGTTGTGTAGGAACAAGGTTCAAATCGTTTGTTCGTTAGGATGCCTCAGTTGCATACATCCATTCATACATACATATATACATACATACATACGTACGCACGTATATGCATACATGCATACATACATACACACACATACATACATACATATATACACACATACATACACATACACATACATACATATAGAAAAATTACCTAAGGCACCTGGGTGCCTAGGCACCCACATCAAGAACTGTCTGATACACGTACATGATTGATATTTTTTTTCGAGTTTAGGTATGAAAATATGTTAGACCATGTGGATAGTCATGATTAAAAGTGACGATGAATAATTGATATTTAGATTGTTTTGGAATTTGCATTTGTGAAAGTTTCAGTCGATCGCAGTCGAAGGTTATAGGTCCTAGTGGTTTTGGTCATGTACGAGTGGTTTCGGTCACATTTGAGAGGTTATGGTCAGCTTCAAGAGTTTTTTGTCTACTCCAAGTGGTTTTGGTCTGCTTCAAGTGGTTTTGATGAGCGTTCAAGTAGTTTGGACCAGTCCGAGTCTTTTCAAGTAGTTTCAGACCAGTCCGAGTCCGTTTGGACCACTCCCAGTGGTTCTAGTCAGGTCTGAGTGGTTCCGAGTAGTTTCGACTAGTCCGACTAGCTTTGATCAGTTTTCGAGTGTTTGTGGACTACTTCAAGCGGTTCCAAGATCAGATGACATTTGAATGGTTTTGGAGTATTGGACAGCGTTCGAGTGGTGTTGGCGCATCAGACAACTTTTGAGTCGCATTGGAGCATTAGACCACGTTCGAGTGAAATCGAAGATCAGACGACATTTGAGTGGCCTTGGCGTATCGGATGGCTTTCCAGTGGCATTCGAGCATTAGACGGCGATCGAGTGAAAAAAGATCAGACAGCTTTTGAGTGGAACAGACGTATCAGACGGTGCTCGAGCTCCATTGGAAGATCAGACGGCGTTCGAGTGGCATGATCGAAGATCCAGAGCATGAAGCTATCAAAGCTACAACGGTTTTTGTACGGTCAAAGCTACAGTGATCTGGTCGAAACTGTATGGTTGAATAAACAGTGCTTGGATGTGGTCAATACTCAGAAGAATACTATAGAAATGGTCGGTACTCGGAAGAGTACAATAGCGGAGCCTGGTGGTTGGAAGGACATGGTAGTCGTAGTCGGAAGGACTCTGTACTCGATAATCATGATCTTTATAGGTTGGTACTCGATAGTTGAAGGTTTTGCGGTCGGAGGTCAAAGATTCAATGGTCGATAGTTGTAGACTTTGCGGTTGATAGTCGTAGACTTTGGGATCGATAGTCAAAGACTTTGCGGTCAGTAGTCTTAGACTTTGGGATCGATGGTCGTAGACTTTCCTAGTGAGTAATCTTAGACTTTGTGATCGGTAGTTGTAGACTTCATGGTAGGAAGTCAAAGACTTTTGTGATCGGTTGCCATAGGCTTCAAAGTTGGTACTCGTAGACTTCATTGTCGATTCGAGTGCTTCATTTCTTGTGATCTTTGAGTACTTCGAGTACTCGTGAACAGTGGCTAGCTGGTGAGCGGTGGTGATCGGTGAATAGTGCTCGGAGGAACAGTACTCGAAGGATTCAGTACTCAAAAAATGGAAGTACTCGGTGATCGTAGCAATTGTCAGTGAGGATTGGTACTTGGTAGTCGGAAGAACTAGGTACTCGATAGTCTTGGTTTTCACGATTGTGGTCAGTGATCGGGTGTCGTAGTTTTTGCGATCGGTTGTCAGCAACTTATGGTATGTGATTGGTAGTCGATACTCGATAGTTCTATGGTCGGTAGCAATGGTATTCCCGAGTGTTGTGAGTGATGGTATTTCCCAACTACTTGTGTTCATGTACTCGATGAGGTAGCGACTGGTCTTGCAAAGTGGTTCTAACTAGTCGTAATGAGTGGTCTAAGGCTGATTTCTGGAAAGTGATAGAATGTGTGGTCATGGATGACCTAGTTGATTTTTGTGGATGGTTTGATTCATGTCTATGGGTAGATGAGGGTGTGTTTGAGTGTGTGGACTAATTTAGGTCAAGTTGTGAAGAACTTGTGGTGGGAAAAATGTTCTTTGGTCTTTGCACGTGCAGGTTGGTGTGGAGGCGATCATGGTCGGTAACGAGGAGGTCCGGGACTAGGATTGAAAGATCTGAGATACAGGCAGTCGAGAATGTCACGTGAGGTAGTCAGGCTCATGTTGGAGCACATGGAGATCAAAGGTGGTGATTCGTTGAGAAGCTATGAGTGGTGCGGTTCAGGAGGATTCGACACAAAGGTTGATGATCACTACAATAGAAAGGGTCATCACAAATGGTTCACAACTATCATCACAAATGGTTATCAAATCATCTGAATTTATGTGTCTGTGATAATAGGTGGTTGTTACAGATGGCTCTCAAACCATCTGTGATAAATACAACACAGACAGTTTTCAAAAACTGTCTGTGATATATCAGGTATCACAAACAATTCTTAAATATAGCCATCTATGATATGCTAATTATCACAGACGGTTATAATGGATAGCGCGTAGGCTACGGAAGCAGAAAACAAAAACTTTTCTACCGCGCACACAAGGACATCATGCTTAAGGAGGGATCATGGATCGTTACCACTAGACGCGCAGCGCAGCGGAAGAAGAGTTGGAGAAATCGATCCAACCACGCGCGTCAAGGTAGTAGTGGAATTAGCCGATCATCCCAAACAGATCGTCTCCTCCACGCGATCAACGACACCACGAGCAGATCCAATCTGTAGGTTGTTCATGCCGATCAACACCGCAACGAGTAGCGCCTCCACCGGTATCCACACTTCCGGGGCTGGAACACCGATCGTGAGTGTACTAGCACTCGTGAGCGGCTAGGGTTTGGCTCGGGAGGTGGCGGCTAGGGTTATGCTAGAGGTTAATAGAAAACGCGTGTACCCCTCAGCCCCTCGCCACCATATATATAGACCTCCTCACTTGGGCCTTGTAGACCAAGGCCCAATAGGAGTCTATTCGGATCTCTATCCGAATTGAGCCCACATCCGAATCGCATTCGAATTAGTGTTCCAACCCGTTAAGTGTGCGACCCTGTAGGTTCACGTATACTTGGTCGCGACCCGGAAACACCTTTCCGGTCACCCTGTTAATAGCAGCCTCTAGTAAGACATATTAACCCCAAAGTATACGTAAAGATCATATCGGCTGAACCTGTAATGTTCTCATGTACGAATCCCTTTGCCTCACGATATAGATTGAGCTCAAGGCGAGACCTGTGTCATCCTCTTAATAGCTCAATCACTCTCTCGATTCCGCGATGGATTATAAACTTGTGATTGACTCCTCAATCACCTTGGCATGGCCATGCACTTTCATAATCCATTACATCGAGGGGCCCAGAGATATCTCTCCCATAAGGAGGGGCAAATTCTATCTTGATCATTGACATCCCACTACATGTTTCATGGCAAACCCGAAGACTACTTTTATGACTACCCAGTAACGGAGTAGTGTTTAGTAGTCCCAAAATAAGCTACTACGCATGTTGGGAACCATGATGTAACATCCTAAATTTTGGATGTTGAAATTTTGAGCAAATTAAAATTTTTATTTGCATCTTAATGGTATTTGAATTTTGATTAAAGATCTTATTTGGGGTTTTACTGAGTTTTGCACTGAGCAAAATAAATAATTGGAAATAAATCCCAAGTACAAATAGAAATTGCGGTAATAAAAGATACGAAATATTCTTTTGGGAGTTGAAAATTCTAAGAATCAAAATACTAAAAAAATCTGGAGTTCAAAATTCAAGTTTTAGAATCCTTTTTAAAGGGCTCCCTGTATTACCTCTCATTTTCTCCTTTTTCTTTCACTACCGTGTGGGCCCCACCCCCTAATCCTCTCTCCCTCTTCTGCCAGCGGGCCCATCCCCTGTTTTTCCCCGTCGACCGCCCCGGTGCGCAGAGCGCCTCCTCCTCCCTTTCTTTTCTCCTCCTTCCCCCTTTCTTCCATGGCTGAGCTCGCTCCACGTCCTCCCTCCCAGCGCCATCATTGCGCCTGCTGCCGCAGCTACCTCCAGCATGTCGCGCAGGCCCTGGCTCCTGCCTAGCCTTCCTTCTTTTCTCCCTTCTCTGCGCCCAGCTTCCCCTTTTCTATTCTTCGCTCCATGGCCGACATTGAGCCGCGTCGTCTCCCTCTTTTTCCGTTGCTCTCTGCCCTGCGTGCTTGCCCCGCGCGTCTCCACTCCCCAGAGCGCGCGCTCGCTTACAAGGGGCTCCCCAGCGGCTCCCTTTCCCCACGCGATAAGGACCTGCCGCCCCCGTTGCTCCCCCTGGCTCCTTCCTTCCGCCTCCAATTTCTTCCCACTAGCCCAAGGCCACGCCCGCCGCGCCTCCACGCCGCCCCGGCCGCTCCGACAGACCCACGCCCAGCTGATCGCGCCAATGTGTGCTCCCGAAGGCCTTCTTCCTCCCCTCCCATCTAATCGAAAATCCATGCGCCGTGCTTGCCGGAGTGGCCATCTTCCCCATTGCCGGCCGCCGCCGCCACCGCCCGTCCCATTCTTCCTCCAGGACACCTCGCCCCAATTCCTCTGAGGAAGAGCACCCTCAGACCTCCCCGAAGCCTTCCCCGCCACTGGCCGAAGCTGCCATTCACCCTAGACCGCCGGCGACGTGAGCTCCTCCTCGCCGCCTCTCCGTCCACGGTGCTGGCCCGCCTCGAGCCTCCTATGGTCCGGACATTGACTTGGTAAGCACCCCCGTGACACTCTACTGCTCATACACCCGTCGATTTTTCTCCTCCTCCACCACGGCGCCGCCGCCCCACTCCACCTCCGCTGCCGGCCGCATCGGGTCGCCGCCCGCCCACCTCGCCGTCGCCCGGTCAATACGCCACCACTCTCATCTTCACCACCTACCTCAGAGCCCATTTCACCAGCTTTGCCTCCCTCCGGTTGCCCACCTCGTCGGTGATGTCGCCTCCTGCCCACGCCGACCATCTCCCTTGTTTCGGCCGTGGCTTACTCTGTCTAGTCCCCATGCACTCCTCAATTCATTTAAATAACCGTCTCCACTCAGTCACAAGTGAGTGCATGCTCAGTTGGTCAGGTAAGCCGATATCATGCTGTAGGTCATGGGTTTGAGTTTCCTTCGGGCATATTTATGTTTTTGTTTTCTCTAGCCATTTCAAATAGGAATCAATTAGGAAATAAATCAAGAGAGCTGAAGTAGTTGATGGGAGTTCAAACAAATTTAGGTGTACATCAAAACATAGAAATATTTGCATATGAACAGTTAAGTGATTAATTGGCTAGTTGACAAAATAATTAGGAGAGTGAAATAGGAGCTTGGGTTTTGGCTCACATCTTACCCGAAATAGATAAAAGGGTATACTTCCTAAGGGTTCGAATTCCCAAAATTTGTTATGGAACTAAAATATTAATAGAAATGTAAATTAACAATAAGTTGCCAAATAAATTAAGGGAGCCAATAGATTTGATTAATATATATATAGCAAGCCGGGACTCGTATAAATAGCTCCTAATTCAAATTAAACCTAGCCTAGAGACAACTTGAAGCACATAAAATATCGTATCATAAAATGCTACAAACATAAGTTATAAGATTAATTCGGTAAGCTAAAAGTTGCAGACATACTTATGTATGTATCTATGTCTTATGTCCTGAAAAGTTACGCTCGATAAAATAATACCCAGCTAGACTTGCACCCCGATCTACAGTTCTAAAGAAATAATAAAAGCGATTAATAATAACCAGCTCAAGTCATTATAATCTACCACCAGCCTTGCCTCAAACCATACAAATCACCCCTAAACTCAAAATAAAACTAAATTGAGTTTAGTTGGATTTATTTGGACTCTTTGAGTCATTTGCTTTTATTTGGGTTCAGTCGTTGTCGCGTAGTTGGAAACTGGAGTCCTGAATACTCTATGGAGCAAGCGAGGACGAGGTTGATGAGTACCAGAAATTAAAGATCATCGCATGAGACAACTTTGTGTGAGCTCAAGACTGCGGTAAACCGCTCCAGGCGAGTCAATACTTTGATCATGTTGAACCTATGTTTTCTGCAAATTACTTTTGTTTAAATTATCAAATTGCATGCTGTTACGTTATATGCAAATACATGTTAATTTAAGATTCTAGTTATATCCATTGTGTACTTGGTTAATATTACCCCTCCTTTGAAATATTTGAATATGGAAACATTGTCGCCCTAGCACAAATTATAGTAGTAATCTTTTGAAAATAAGTCCGTAATTATATGCCATGCGTAGTATTGTTTAGATACTCATGGGCGCGAGAGCGCCCTAGCATCACTTTTAATCCTGAGAAAAATTGGTTGGGCAGTCATGGTGGTAATGACTGATGTATGTTGGATATGGATATTTTATATTCCCCAAAAACCTCAAATTGCTTATTTATCTGGGCGGATGGTTTGGGGGTATGGTGCTGGGTGCACGAGAGTGTGGTTTGTGGTAGCACCGCCCAGATACACTAAGGACCGAATCTTGTGATGACCTCCCAGTGTACAACAAGTGCAACCACAAGCTGGCAAAGTGTAGGCAGGGCTAACTAATTTGCATCTACTTAGTAAGGGTTGCGTCGGTGTGACCACGGGCGGGTAGAGGATGGCCACATCCTCCGACGTGATGGCGCAAGAGGGGGCTTCTGGAAGGGTGGTCGTACCCGGAGGAAGTGGAAACCTTAGCGGACGTAACCCTGCTAGGAAAAATGCATTGTAAAGGTCCTGTGATAGTCTACTCAACTGCATGGCTAAGGAATCATGTGGGGCAACGAGTGGATTTATCTCTTGTGGGTAAAGTGTGCAAACTCTGCAGAGTCAAAACTATTCGAATAGCCGTGCCCACGGTCAAGGGCGGACATGGGAACTTAACCAGATATAGTTCTATTTCAAAATGTTTTATGGTTGGGATTGGGAAAGTGAAGGGCAGTGTAAGGCCCTAGTTTGGAATTGTCCTGGGTGTCGTCCCAGTGGTAAGTTAAGCGGCTATAACGCTGAAGAAATGGCTATATGGTGCAGATGCCATGTAACGGTGGATGGAATCTGAACCGATATTAATAATGCATTTCCTTGTACATTATGATTTGTCTCAAAATTGCTAAGTCATAGGACTCTTTAATTAATTGTATTCAAAAGCACTCCTTGCAAAACAAAATAACCCGAGCCTCTCCTTTGTTAAGCCATGCATACTATTTATTTGCATTCTGTGTATTGGCTCGCGGAGCACGGGGTCGGAGTGCTCACGCTCGCTTTTGCGACAAAATTTAGACGCAGGAATCAAATCACGTCAACTCAACAACAAGATTGGACAAGCTGGTAAAGAAGATGAAGATGTCAAGAGCTAGGTCGCGAACCTCCAGTTGGCTGCCTGTGGGCATGTCCTGAAGGTCCACCTGTGTGCTTCGTTCTTCCGCTGCCGCAATTTAATGATTTCGGCCTAATCGGCTCATGAGTAAGTCTATTATTAAATTTTACGCTTCCGCATGATATGTATTTTGATATTCATTACTGTAACTGTGAGCACTATCTACTGATCCAGGGAATAGTGCAGTAATCACAGAGGAATCCGGATATTAATATCTGGGTCCTTACAGCGATGGTATCAGAGCATATCGACTGCAGGTCGTGACCTAGTTAGCCTGGCCGTTAGTGTATAACTAGAATTATTTCCTCAGTGTATATTTTCACGAATGTAAGTTATATGGCTCATTCTCATCTTTCTTAGATGATTCCCTCTCATCTATATGTTAAACTAGCCAATTTACTTCTGAAGCTTTCTCATCCCAATGTCAAAGTAAAAAAAAAAAAATTCAATACTCCTCTTGTAAATTGTCTATGAAAACAAGCTTGGGCCAAGAATCATGATGTTTACCCTTGAAACTTAATTGTTTTATCCTTGGAGGAAACTATCGTCTGAATATTGGGTAAATGAATTGGAGGAGCTTAAATAAATAGATTAACCAGACAGATGAATTAAGTTATTCTTGGAGAAATAGGAAATATGGAAATAGGTGCGGGAGTATAACATTGATAAGTAATATAATTCCTAACAGATGATTACGATAATGGAATAATAAGATATGATCGATTGCTAGATGAATTAATAGAGTTTTAAGAAATTGGAGATATGATAACAGCTATCAGAGTACAGGCTTGATTAATAACCTTATTCCTGGAAGATGTTCATGATAATGAATTAATTCGGAGGTTGTCACGGAAGATTTAGGCGGTTACTAGCGGAGCAACTATGATTTTGAATACAATCTTGGATTATTAGGAAGTCCTGATACACATGACACTGGTGAATATAAAAGTAATAATGTTGGATAATCATTAGAATTCAGAATTGGAGGGTAGATAGACAATAAAGATTTAGGTTAATCATTGGAGAAGCAAACTATGAATTTGGATCAAAGACACTAGACTGGATTATTAGGAGGTCACGATACGAAAGTCATCAGTGGAAAAAAAAACTAGATCTTTATAGGATTTGAAAGCTGATTAAATTGGCAATTGACAAATCTGAGATTGGATTTATAAAGATGTGGTGGACATTCAGATTCATATAAGAATTTGGTGATCTCGATTGGACAAAAATTTGGGAGATGCAATAAAAATTATTTGATTGGTGGGTTCAGAGTAAGGGTATTGGATTTTCAATAGACTGTAAAGATGAGAAGTTTACCAATAATGAATCAAGATTGGGATTATACATACATAGAGAAATACGAGATTTAATTCACAAATTTATGTTGGAAGTACAGAGTTAGGCGAGAATTAGATAACCATGGCCGGATTAATGCAATGGTGAATGACACAATGCAAAAGAGTATGGTCGGTGGAGCAAATAAATGATGACACTTGCTGACTGGAGTTTTAGACAGCAATAATACTGTGACTAAAAAAAAAGGAGGATAGTCTAGGTGCACTTTGTGAAAGTGGAGGTTAAACTATTAAGGCCGTTGGATTCTAAGCCTTATGTATAAAGTCGTTTGGGAGTGAGTCAAATCATTGATGGATAATTGGACATTGGAAGAGATTGGAACACCTTGATAAAAATATATGTATACATATACAAGGTTTTTCATTACCAAGATAATTACAAGAGTGAGAACTAATTACCTCCCAATACGTTTCTCTTCTTTCCATGGATTTCACGAGAAAATTTTATTTCCCTTCTCATAACCCTACTCCAAATTTTAGGGTTAGGAACGTCGGAGATGTTCGTGAAGATAAGGTGGTTTCGTTCTAAACGAACTGTGCAAATGAACTCTGTGCCCCTTATGTGTGCTCCCCGAGTAGACGATGTATTGTTGCAAGATTCTATTTGGCCCTGTGCACTGCCTTCTTACCCTTGGGTATCCTATTTCGCAGTCACAGGAAAAGATTGCGTTTAAAAATTTGGGTGGCTCAGTGTCACTCCAGCTTTCTGGATGTGCTCTTTTAAAGTTAGAATGGGTTTAGAATGCCTCATCTCCGCGATTCAATCCTCACCTCATGCTATTCCCTCTCACCCTGTTTACTACAAACCCAGTCAAGTCTGTTGAAGCAAAGTGATGGATCGCCAAAGATCAAGACTCGAGACTCTGCCTTGCTAACACTCTCTCCTTACCACCTAGAGGATCCATAGATAAAATCGCCGCCCACTAAGTACAACAACAAGGAGCGCGTCGACGATGCGAAGAGAAAAGACATTGCGCATACCCATGCTCCGTGAACTACTCCAACTACGAGGAAGACCACCAGCCTGGTGAGTGCCATGTGAGCAATATCACATGTATTCCTTGTGAACGACAAGGCCATTGCCCCAAAGATTACCCCTGAAACTAATGCTGGCTAAGTAGTCAAAGTACAATGGATGAGTCTCTACATCGTCACAAGACCCATCATGCCTGGAGCTAGTAGAGACGAATATTGACTAGTGACATTTATTTTAAGGGGGGTAGCACTATGAGACAGAATTGCCGAAGAACTACTGCGACGTATATGTGGAGTTGCAACAACCTGGACCTAAAGCTAATCAGCCCAGTACAAGGATACTCGCAAGGTCAGAAATCTTCCAGTGATGAGGACTACAAGATGTACCTTTAGCTAAAATTGTCGTGCTTGGCAAAGCTAAGACGCAAGAAACGAGATACTCGTAGAAGTAAAAGACCACCATATAGATATGTCCATAGTCACCTCTGCATTCCTAAGGCCGTCTACCCCTACGGCACAGACCATTGCTACCCACCTATTAGTAAGAAAATTCTACAACCATATGTCCAATAGACGATGCAACCACTCCATTCGACGAGGACGTGAAGACAACAACATCAAAGAGCAAGTATTTGAAAGTCTACGACCAATCCAGAAGAGCAAGGTTTCCCTCTTCCCTTTTGATTTCTCCAAGTTCTAACCCCTATTGTGCAGATTTTCATCTCTCCGTGAAGCTAAAGAACTCTACATCAAGCAACACCCCGAAACCCATTGCTAACCAATATAACTTCACCACCATTCTTTCTGCTCTACCGGAATCTCGGGGTCGAGATTCATTTAAGGGGGGTAGGTTTGTAACATCCTAAATTTTGGATGTTGAAATTTTGAGCAAATTAAAATTTTTATTTGCATCTTAATGGTATTTGAATTTTGATTAAAGATCTTATTTGGGGTTTTACTGAGTTTTGCACTGAGCAAAATAAATAATTGGAAATAAATCCCAAGTACAAATAGAAATTGCGGTAATAAAAGATACGAAATATTCTTTTGGGAGTTGAAAATTCTAAGAATCAAAATACTAAAAAAATCTGGAGTTCAAAATTCAAGTTTTAGAATCCTTTTTAAAGGGCTCCCTGTATTACCTCTCATTTTCTCCTTTTTCTTTCACTACCGTGTGGGCCCCACCCCCTAATCCTCTCTCCCTCTTCTGCCAGCGGGCCCATCCCCTGTTTTTCCCCGTCGACCGCCCCGGTGCGCAGAGCGCCTCCTCCTCCCTTTCTTTTCTCCTCCTTCCCCCTTTCTTCCATGGCTGAGCTCGCTCCACGTCCTCCCTCCCAGCGCCATCATTGCGCCTGCTGCCGCAGCTACCTCCAGCATGTCGCGCAGGCCCTGGCTCCTGCCTAGCCTTCCTTCTTTTCTCCCTTCTCTGCGCCCAGCTTCCCCTTTTCTATTCTTCGCTCCATGGCCGACATTGAGCCGCGTCGTCTCCCTCTTTTTCCGTTGCTCTCTGCCCTGCGTGCTTGCCCCGCGCGTCTCCACTCCCCAGAGCGCGCGCTCGCTTACAAGGGGCTCCCCAGCGGCTCCCTTTCCCCACGCGATAAGGACCTGCCGCCCCCGTTGCTCCCCCTGGCTCCTTCCTTCCGCCTCCAATTTCTTCCCACTAGCCCAAGGCCACGCCCGCCGCGCCTCCACGCCGCCCCGGCCGCTCCGACAGACCCACGCCCAGCTGATCGCGCCAATGTGTGCTCCCGAAGGCCTTCTTCCTCCCCTCCCATCTAATCGAAAATCCATGCGCCGTGCTTGCCGGAGTGGCCATCTTCCCCATTACCGGCCGCCGCCGCCACCGCCCGTCCCATTCTTCCTCCAGGACACCTCGCCCCAATTCCTCTGAGGAAGAGCACCCTCAGACCTCCCCGAAGCCTTCCCCGCCACTGGCCGAAGCTGCCATTCACCCTAGACCGCCGGCGACGTGAGCTCCTCCTCGCCGCCTCTCCGTCCACGGTGCTGGCCCGCCTCGAGCCTCCTATGGTCCGGACATTGACTTGGTAAGCACCCCCGTGACACTCTACTGCTCATACACCCGTCGATTTTTCTCCTCCTCCACCACGGCGCCGCCGCCCCACTCCACCTCCGCTGCCGGCCGCATCGGGTCGCCGCCCGCCCACCTCGCCGTCGCCCGGTCAATACGCCACCACTCTCATCTTCACCACCTACCTCAGAGCCCATTTCACCAGCTTTGCCTCCCTCCGGTTGCCCACCTCGTCGGTGATGTCGCCTCCTGCCCACGCCGACCATCTCCCTTGTTTCGGCCGTGGCTTACTCTGTCTAGTCCCCATGCACTCCTCAATTCATTTAAATAACCGTCTCCACTCAGTCACAAGTGAGTGCATGCTCAGTTGGTCAGGTAAGCCGATATCATGCTGTAGGTCATGGGTTTGAGTTTCCTTCGGGCATATTTATGTTTTTGTTTTCTCTAGCCATTTCAAATAGGAATCAATTAGGAAATAAATCAAGAGAGCTGAAGTAGTTGATGGGAGTTCAAACAAATTTAGGTGTACATCAAAACATAGAAATATTTGCATATGAACAGTTAAGTGATTAATTGGCTAGTTGACAAAATAATTAGGAGAGTGAAATAGGAGCTTGGGTTTTGGCTCACATCTTACCCGAAATAGATAAAAGGGTATACTTCCTAAGGGTTCGAATTCCCAAAATTTGTTATGGAACTAAAATATTAATAGAAATGTAAATTAACAATAAGTTGCCAAATAAATTAAGGGAGCCAATAGATTTGATTAATATATATATAGCAAGCCGGGACTCGTATAAATAGCTCCTAATTCAAATTAAACCTAGCCTAGAGACAACTTGAAGCACATAAAATATCGTATCATAAAATGCTACAAACATAAGTTATAAGATTAATTCGGTAAGCTAAAAGTTGCAGACATACTTATGTATGTATCTATGTCTTATGTCCTGAAAAGTTACGCTCGATAAAATAATACCCAGCTAGACTTGCACCCCGATCTACAGTTCTAAAGAAATAATAAAAGCGATTAATAATAACCAGCTCAAGTCATTATAATCTACCACCAGCCTTGCCTCAAACCATACAAATCACCCCTAAACTCAAAATAAAACTAAATTGAGTTTAGTTGGATTTATTTGGACTCTTTGAGTCATTTGCTTTTATTTGGGTTCAGTCGTTGTCGCGTAGTTGGAAACTGGAGTCCTGAATACTCTATGGAGCAAGCGAGGACGAGGTTGATGAGTACCAGAAATTAAAGATCATCGCATGAGACAACTTTGTGTGAGCTCAAGACTGCGGTAAACCGCTCCAGGCGAGTCAATACTTTGATCATGTTGAACCTATGTTTTCTGCAAATTACTTTTGTTTAAATTATCAAATTGCATGCTGTTACGTTATATGCAAATACATGTTAATTTAAGATTCTAGTTATATCCATTGTGTACTTGGTTAATATTACCCCTCCTTTGAAATATTTGAATATGGAAACATTGTCGCCCTAGCACAAATTATAGTAGTAATCTTTTGAAAATAAGTCCGTAATTATATGCCATGCGTAGTATTGTTTAGATACTCATGGGCGCGAGAGCGCCCTAGCATCACTTTTAATCCTGAGAAAAATTGGTTGGGCAGTCATGGTGGTAATGACTGATGTATGTTGGATATGGATATTTTATATTCCCCAAAAACCTCAAATTGCTTATTTATCTGGGCGGATGGTTTGGGGGTATGGTGCTGGGTGCACGAGAGTGTGGTTTGTGGTAGCACCGCCCAGATACACTAAGGACCGAATCTTGTGATGACCTCCCAGTGTACAACAAGTGCAACCACAAGCTGGCAAAGTGTAGGCAGGGCTAACTAATTTGCATCTACTTAGTAAGGGTTGCGTCGGTGTGACCACGGGCGGGTAGAGGATGGCCACATCCTCCGACGTGATGGCGCAAGAGGGGGCTTCTGGAAGGGTGGTCGTACCCGGAGGAAGTGGAAACCTTAGCGGACGTAACCCTGCTAGGAAAAATGCATTGTAAAGGTCCTGTGATAGTCTACTCAACTGCATGGCTAAGGAATCATGTGGGGCAACGAGTGGATTTATCTCTTGTGGGTAAAGTGTGCAAACTCTGCAGAGTCAAAACTATTCGAATAGCCGTGCCCACGGTCAAGGGCGGACATGGGAACTTAACCAGATATAGTTCTATTTCAAAATGTTTTATGGTTGGGATTGGGAAAGTGAAGGGCAGTGTAAGGCCCTAGTTTGGAATTGTCCTGGGTGTCGTCCCAGTGGTAAGTTAAGCGGCTATAACGCTGAAGAAATGGCTATATGGTGCAGATGCCATGTAACGGTGGATGGAATCTGAACCGATATTAATAATGCATTTCCTTGTACATTATGATTTGTCTCAAAATTGCTAAGTCATAGGACTCTTTAATTAATTGTATTCAAAAGCACTCCTTGCAAAACAAAATAACCCGAGCCTCTCCTTTGTTAAGCCATGCATACTATTTATTTGCATTCTGTGTATTGGCTCGCGGAGCACGGGGTCGGAGTGCTCACGCTCGCTTTTGCGACAAAATTTAGACGCAGGAATCAAATCACGTCAACTCAACAACAAGATTGGACAAGCTGGTAAAGAAGATGAAGATGTCAAGAGCTAGGTCGCGAACCTCCAGTTGGCTGCCTGTGGGCATGTCCTGAAGGTCCACCTGTGTGCTTCGTTCTTCCGCTGCCGCAATTTAATGATTTCGGCCTAATCGGCTCATGAGTAAGTCTATTATTAAATTTTACGCTTCCGCATGATATGTATTTTGATATTCATTACTGTAACTGTGAGCACTATCTACTGATCCAGGGAATAGTGCAGTAATCACAGAGGAATCCGGATATTAATATCTGGGTCCTTACACATGATGATCTCAAGTCTAAGGATTCTACATAAACACTACTTGAGACCAACTGATGACACATGGAATCTCTGCAGTGTCTCATGGCGGGTCTATCCAACATATGTTCACTAACACATGACCATATTATTGATTTGGTATCACCATACCATGATCCATGAGACATGATCATCAATCAATACATATGCTGATCTTTGTATCATATTTGTTCCTCATATGATATATTATCAGGGATCATTTAGAAATAGCAACATTTTAGCATTAAGAGTCTCATGAATAAGTCACATACTCATTGATCAATAATGATAATGTCTATTTCAAGGAACAAAGTAATGTATCATAAACATAGTATATGATATATACAACATCTCCATGTTGCCTCTAGGGCATATCACTAACAGGTTAATATCAAAAACCATATGTGATCTCATATATCATAGACGGTTCTCAAACATAGCCATCTGTGATATCTTACATATCATAAATAGCTAATACCAAAAACCGTCTGTGATATTCATATAGCACAGACGGTTTATTGCTACAAACCGTTTGTGATAGCTATTTGAATATCTATATTATTTCCTGTTTTTCAGCTAGCCTTAGGAAATGCTAGCCATACCCTCTGAAAACAAGAAAACATATTACATATATAACACACGATAATCATTACACAGATCTCACAAATGAATTAAACAACTAAATGAATTACATTTCAATGAATTGTTTGATTAAGTATAATTGAGTGATTATAATTGTATCAAATGTTTCAGCATCTAATCTTCATCGTCGGGGTAGAACTCTCCAGTCTTGTTTATGACCTCCTCTATCAAGAATTAGGAGAGCTTTCCTTGAATTTCGGCGAGTTTGTCAAGATCGAATGTGCGTACGTCGAATTCCATGCGTTGTTGCAAGGAGTGTTAGTCATTAGCATATATATATATCTGTATATATAAATGGATAATCACAAAATAATTATTGCCAAGTTGATAAACTTTTGGATCATTCATCATAGAGGCATTATTATGAAGTGTGATATAGGATTATTGTATTGTAGTGAGTATTGGAAATCACGTCCTATGTCCTATGTCAGTGTGGCACTAAATTCTTTGTATCTCTCTCCTTGGGCAAAGTAAGCATTGAATGACCTACGTGATTCTAAATAGTTAGTCTTGACCATTGCAAACAATGTGAAGACTACAATAGAGTTATGTATGGATCAATAGGAAATGAGTTTATCTATCAAGTGTTTGTTGCACACAGGTGAAGTCGTCATTGCTCCTAAGTCGGGAATCAAGATATATTATCTTGCTCCACTTTGGTACAATCACAATCAAAATCCAGTGACCCTAGTCATATATGTCGCCATAATGATTTATCCTAAGTTCATGTTGCGTATAAAGTACAAATGAAACTTTTATGGTAACTAGTGAAGCACTTACCCCTGGTTGAAGGGTATCATGATGTAGTTCTTGTCACTATGAGTAAGCAATCCCCTCGTTATGTAATATTGGACGAAGGGTTTATTATTGATGATGGATTGCTCAGAAACCAAGCGTGGGTTGAAAAAACCCACTGGTTCTTACCGTCACCGGACATGTTGGATCATGTATCTATACATAAACAATGAGTTATGACATTTATCGATAGTACGTGAATGTAGAACTTGGTTGTATAGTACACTTATAGTGTCTAGCATCGTAGAAGTGAGGAATCGAGTTCGAGGTTGAATAGTAGAAATAAATCTTCGAAGGTCATGACAAAGTAGCCCGAGTTGTGGAGGAAATGTGCCTTCGTGTATGTGGCATATATTATTGCGAAAAGGTCTCTTTGGAACAGTAATGTGCCATTCCAAATAGATCTTGTAGCAATAACATAAAATCCTCCTCATCTTCTACGCATATATTTAGATTTAATTCCAGCATAATTAAATATAATCAAAACACATTTATAGCAGTATGTAAATGACAAAAGTTGCATATAAACATGTAATTATACCATGTCATTGAAAGCATAAACATAAAGTAGGAAGCATGATGACTGCTGATATGAGCATAAAGAGCATTCTCAAGAACAGGGAATCAACTAAAATTAGCATAAAGCTCAAATTTTAGTTTAGTGCTGCCAGATGTAGGGTTACACAAGAATTAATCTTGGCCGTCCTGCTACTATGGTCTATACTCTTCACTAATTGGATATAACAAATGAGATTCAAACCTTGAGCTCTTAAATAACAAATTACTTATCTACTAAGCTTAAATTTATCAATTAAATTTTTGGCCAGCAGGAAGGCAAAGCTAATGATCGTAGGACAATACGTCAACTTAATATACTCCCAACAATACAATCACATATTCAAAAAGTTTGATAGCAAACTGAATTAGCTAACAAGTGAAGCATATATCATGAAGTACTAAAGATCACAAAATAAATTAGCAAACTATTCCAAAAGTGACAGACTACAAGATTGACAAATGACACAATAGTAAAAATTTAGAGCTCAAGCTTGAATATCCAATTTCAGTATTAGATCAATGTCATCATCGAGCTAATATCTGAACCCACATATATCATTGGTCCAAATCCTAGAACATAAACAAACTACTGATGGCTAACTCACAAGTACATAGATAAACTGTGAACTCACATACCAATGGGGAGTAACACCAGCAGAGGAAGTCAATGAAGATGTTGTTGTGGTTGGGGAAGAAGAGGCTGATCGAGGACACCGGTCGCGAAGACGTTGTTATGGTTGGAGTAGAAGAGGCTGAGGTCACCGAGGTTTGAGAAGACGGAGACATAGGGAAGCTGACTGTGGCGGATTTGCGCAAGAAGGCAGCCAAACAGGGAGGCGATGCCGGATCTATGTACATGGGAGGTGGAGAATGGGGAGAATGCGGCACTTGAGAAGGCAGTGACGGATGGACGATAGGGGCACATAAGTGAGGAGTAAGGGCGCAAACCTCAGTAGAGCCATGTTTATATAAGGAACTATCACAGACAGTTCCTTTATAGAACCGTCTGCAATATGAACTACATCATAGATAGTTTCATAATAGAACTGTCTGTGATGTTATAACAGACAGTTCTATTATGGAACCGTCTGTGATAGTACAACAAATCCTATTTTTTGGCTAGGCTTAGGAAGTGCTAGCCATGCCCTATGAAAAAGGCAAGCATGTACAATCACAGACGTAATTATTTCTTAATTACTAAATCAATTATAATGGAATAATTCCTTAATTACATACCGAGTTTTTTATAATTACCTTGGAATAATTTCAAAACAGGTGTTCACTGTGTGAGATCATTACACTTGGCTATTTCCTTTTAAATAAAGCCCTTCATGATGGTCAACATGCATATAGTTTGCTTCATCGCTTCGTTCTTCCTTGAGCCTGATGCTATCTCCAATGGAGGCAACTCGTCAAATTGACATCAAAATGTACTTTCACTTCATACACAGCCAAGGAGGAATGTTGTACATACATACATTCACGGATTAGGTGCTATGTTGGTTGCTCATGTTACCGAAAGGATTCATTCCATCTGTACTCAACCCAAACCTTATATTCCTCGGTTCTACAGCGAAGTCTACAAACATCCTATTGATGTTCCTCCACTGGGTAGAATCAGCAATGTGCCTTATCATTTCATCTTTCTTACGCTCCTCCAAATGCCAATGCAAAAATCTTGCATCCTTTTGGTTCGCAAATAAACGCTTCAAATGGGGAATTATAGGCAGATACCACAGTATCATAGTAGGAGATCCTTGTTTTACCTCGATGCCCTCGCCGTCATCGGAGTCATTCTTACTCTTGTATCGGGATGCTTTGCACATCGGACAAACATGTAATTTTGCATACTCTTTATGGTAGAGGATACAATCATTTGGACATGCATGTATTCTTTCTACTTTCATTCCTAATGGATAAAGAGCCTTCTTGGCTTAGTAGGTGGTTCTCGGCAACATATTTCCCTCTGGAAGGATGTTCACTAGGAGACCTAACAATACCGTGAAATTTTTGTTGGACCAACCATTGCTTGCTTCAATTTTAGCAATTCAAGAATAGATGACAACCTTGTGTATTACGGCTTGCAGCTAGGGAACAAAGATTTCTCCAGGTCATCTAGCAAACCCTTAAATTTACCAAACTCTCTCTCACTATAGTTTCCTTCTGATCGCGTAGCATCTAATCCAGATTGTCATCACACGACCTATCCTCGTCGAAAGCATAGTCCACAACCAGCATATTGTTGTCTCCCTCGACACCTTCCTTTATAATCTTCTCTTCATCGTTAATGGTCCAACATATATACTCCTTTTTGAAACCCCTTCGAATCAAGTGAGCCTCGATCAGCGCTGAGTTAGTAAATATCTTCAGATTATCACAACTAATGCATGGACAATATATATTCCATCCTCTTCTTGAACATATCCTACTCGGCCGCTCTTCTAAAAGCAAACATGCCATTAAATATACTCATCACTCACACGGTTCTCAATGTACATCCAGTTTCAGTCCATCTATACTATACATGTAACAAATTAGTGTTAAATTGGATTATTAATGCTACTATTGCTAGCCAGCTACGTGCTATTCATGAAGCAATATATATCAAGTAAGAATTAATATATTAGAAAACTAGGAGTACTAACCCATTCTTAAATTGCAGTAAACTAGCTATCATCTCACTTTATTACAAGGCATATAAATTAAAAATAAATACTAACTTCTAATTACCAAGCTAGAACAAATCGATCTACAAGCATCTAGATTTACAATCGGAATGCTCCCCAAAGCTGGCCGCCTCCTTCAATGCAGCGCAATGAAGATAAATCTGTCGAGACTGGTCTGGCTTATTATTAATTAATAACATGGCATATTCCAGACATATCCAACCACAAACTATCTATAATACATAATTATCACAGACGGTTCGTGTTAATAACCATATGTGAACTATCACAGATAGTTCGTATTAATAAACATCTATAATGTGTGCAAATATCACATACGGTTCATGTTAATAACCGTCTATGAAATATCATAGACAATTTTTAATACGAACCGTTTGTGATGTTGTCAACTATCACAGATGATTCGTGTTAATAACTGTCTGTGAATTATCATAGATGGTTGTTAATACGAACTGTCTGTGATAGTGGCTCATCATAGAAGGCAAACAATCACTCCTGTAAATCCGTCTATGATAATAACAACACAGATGGTTTCCCATGAACCGTCTATGATGAGGCGTCTTGTATAGCTTATTTTGTAGTAGTGGATGTGTGAAGAAGATATGGGAGGTGAGTTCCCAGAGGCTTCAACACATGGTGATGGTGCGTGCTGAAGATACAGGAGGTGTTGTCCTAGAGGCTTCATCATGTGATGAGATTGGAGACATTATGGAAGAAGTCCATAACGGAAAATTTTGGAGATTGGCAAAACCCCATGTTAGGAAGGGTTTCGATTCCCTTGATTTTCAGAAGAGATAGAGTTTAGTGTTCGTGTTTGAGATGAACATGGTTTGGACTTTAGCCAATAAAAGTTGGGAGAGGCTAAGCGTTAAGAGTGGTTTTTGGTAGGGCTTTTAGGGAGAAAGTTTGTGTGGGTTTTAAGAGGGTTTTCGTCGAGAAAACTTTTAGGGGTGCTTGTGAGATCACTTTGTAAAACCATCGAAATCCAGTAATAAAAATCATCTTGAATCAATTTGGTTCGTGTTTTGTTGAAGATTGCTGGTGATTGTGGGTGGAGTGAAGCATACGACCGCGTGCAAAGGTGTTGATTCGTTGCCAAGAAAAACAGAGCAATAGATCGAGCGGTCGGGGCGGTCGAGTAGCAGAAGGTTTCAACTATGTACGAACCGGTTAAGCAGTCATAATCTTCATCGAGCCTGTGCACAGTCAAGCGAGCGGTCGAGCAGAGCGTCTTGCAGTTGAATTCTACCTTTGTAAGTTAGATTACTTTTCTGTTGGTTTGAGATTTGTTATTAGATGCCAAAAAGCAGTTATAATCATTCACTTCTCTCTGATTGCTGTCTTCGATCCTATAAAATGTTTGATATCCTTTATATATTTATGGTAAGTGAAATTTGAACTCAGTTTAAACTAATTTGAACTACTTTTGAATTTGATGCGACTACAGGGAGTATATAGATGAAAGTAGCTCAAACTAATTAAACTGGAGTTGAATTTAATTTTTTTGGAGTTTGATATCTCAAATATATTTTTTGGGTATGTGAAGATACCCACGTCAAACATCGTGAATCTCAAAGCACATCAACGGATATTGATATGGGTGCCTAGGCACTTAGGTGCATGAAACATTTATGGTCTCCCATAGTTCTTCTTGGTTCATAATATTGCTACTTGACGAGTTCCTTAGTTTAGCTTTATATATGATTCATCTTGGTAATTATTTGGTTCATCTTAAGTTTATAGTTTATATTGTTGCAGAAATTTATGTTTATTATTATATTGAATATTTATTCTTGAAGTCTAGTTATTGGTAATGCTTGATTTTTGATTGAAATTAGTAGTAATGTAAGTTATGGGTGACATCTTGGGATTTTGTTAGATCAGGGTGTGTAGTGTGTCTCTGTGCAGCCTCGCTATCCTTGCATGAAATATATTATGGCCTCCACGTATGGCTACCATGAAAAGTAAATACTAAATATCATATGATCTGTTTGGTGTTTATAATATAATCTCTGCTCAAGAATTGTTCGTTTGACAATTGACATTAGTATGTGCCTCTAAATTAGCATACCTGTATTTTTGTAAGGCCTACTAAAGCTATAATATCTGTGAAAGTATTTTTCAAGACAATATATACTTATGTTAATTTCATAGTTAGAAAACAAACTAAAATAATTCTACAGGAGTGAGTAGATACTAATGGTCGATATGTGATGCGACGTTACGTTTCAAAATTGCTCCTATGGCACTGCCAAAGTGTGATGTTTTATGTAGGACATACGGAATGATAATTCGCTAAATGGACATTACAAAGTCCTGTTTATTTGCCAGAATACACTACCCTGTTAAAATGTATTTTTTGAAATTTGGGAGAGAGAAGGAGACTGAAAAATCCTATTTTTAAAGAACACTTTAAAATTTTGCCATTCGAATTTGATAATCTGGTCTTCGGTAATTCAACCTTCTAGGCATTGTTTTAAAAACTGTTCGGCAAACAGTGCTTCTCACACCTCACACCCCCGCCCCTCTCCTCTCCTCTCCTATATTACAAAAGTATTATATAATTTTTAATGGGAACGATGTGTTGTCGTAACTTACCATGCTTTTGTGGTGTCCATCAGTAAATTACCAGTTTTCGTCGTCTGTCAAAAGAGTTTCAGCAAATGTTACACTTGTGGCCACGATTGTGGTCCACCACCGACTATGTTTATATCAGTTTAAATTGCTAGTTGTCCTCGACACGCTTTTAGAAACATTGCATCAAATGACACAATATTTGTTTTTTTCGACGAACGATGTTTGGACTTGGCACAATATTTGCTATGTTTGGAATCCTCCAAAAAGTGGAGGAAAGGAAGAATTCCTATAGGAGTTTTCAAAGCTAATTCTACAATCCAAAGGGCTTCATAGGAAAAAAAATTCCTGAAGGGGGTCAGATCTGACTCAACTGCAGACATACATCATGGCCAACTGGATCTAGAGGTGTCTTGCAATGCTGGTGAAAGTGAAACCTAAGATCTGGCCATGTAGGCCACGGAGAAAGATCAGTTGGTGCTGTATATATATGGACATGCGTGGAAGAGTAGATTAGACGGAAGATCAAAGCCAACTGCAATCTCACATGGAGCATGACATGACAACCAAGTTTGGTGTGGCATTATTAGTACTGTGCGAGCTGATGTGCCATATAGTTTTAATTTGGAGTGCTGTCCATTTTTTTTACTAGTAAGCTGATTAATGATTTTTCTTACGAGGAACGACGGTTGAGGGTTGTTAATGAATTATGTAGACATGAGCTATGGGAATTAATTCATATCCAAACACTCATGATTAATTAGAAGGTAGACACTTTGACTAATCGGCGAGATTAAAAAATAATAATGCATGCAACAGCTGGCAATATTTCCTCAAACTTCGTCAGGGAAAAAAATATTTCCTGAAAAATCTACTCGAGCATAAAGTGCTTGATCTTATCGATCAGATTCGTGAATGCATTAGTAGTACTGTCCCGGCAGAATGAAGCCTTTCGGCGTGGAGGATGAGGAATGCTTCCTGGTTTGTTTATATCATTGCAGGAATGGTTTCTATCCCAGTTTGACAAGTGAAATAGTTTGTCTGCTCTCTTTAGCTGCTCATACAGGAACGAGGAACAAAACGCAAGAAACGAATGGCAAATTGTCAAAGGCTTAATTTGCTAGTGGGCCTAGTGGGCATCAGCACATTTTCCTCTATACGCTAGCTTTTCCCCGATGGTAATTTGAAGTGAACCGATTAGTGGCCAGGTTTACTTTTCATAATTAATGTGATCCTAACTTTTTACCCTTTAAAAGTGAGAACAATTATCTGGTGTAGTTAACTAAGCCTTACAATCCACAAGCCACATGATCAAATCCTATCCCACCAAACATGTAATTAGTGTAATCGATCTGAATATACACAGAAATAATCCACTTAACATGACAGCGGTGCTCGAACTAGTTTTTGATTTAAGTTTATGACTATGACGTTTGGCTAAAATTGTATTGTAGCAGCTGTTAGCTTTTTTTCTAAAGGAAAAAATAGGAAAAATTGAAAAAAAATTAAAATATTGTTATATCGTCAAAGACAATGCAAATGAATAAAAAAAAACCAAAAGACTTAAATAAATCAAAATTAGAAACCAATATGCTCAAAGTAATTTCTCGATTAAATAAACCAAAAGCAAAAAAAAAAAAGGTTAGAAACTGAACACGATTGAAGCAGGACCCGTGGACATTGAACTGTGACTGTGAGCGAAAAACACCAAGCTACCAAACAGAGCCGTACCTGACATTTTGGGCCATACACTACACAAAAGTGAACCATCAAAATAAGGCATTCATTTTTATATTACAATTTAATAATTTTTTCCTTACGGTACAAAGTATTACGTCCAGGCCAGAGAAAAATCTATGGTTTAAATTTTGCCGGTAACCGTAGATATCGGTCGGTGGGTGCTGCTAAAATTTTATGCCGATCAAAAAATTTTGGATTCACTTAAAATTGTTTTAGAAAATCACAATTTCAAATTTCAATTCAAATTTTTTGCCTAATAAAATCCAGTAACCACCGATTACCGGTTCTATCGCTACCCTCCGATAAAATTTTCAACCAATATATTTTTCCGTGGTCCCGACATCCATCTAAAAAACAAGTCTCCAAACTAGTACCAGAACTCTGAATTGAAAAGCATCATTTTTCTGGTATGCCTTGAAACAAAATCCTCAATTAACTTCATAATTAGTTCCCCAAATTAAACATCAATTGCAAGTGCTACCCTTAAGTCTTTTCTAAGCCAATGTAGAATGCAAGTAGAACTTTAACAACTTCAATTTATATAAGCTCTTTCTTGCATTTGCAATATTTGCCGGAATAGTCAACAGAATTATACAAACAATTGCATTACGAAAATAATTTAGCCATTTCATAAACTTTAAAATATCAACAAGGCCCATATTTTCTTAGGAATGAATTTAGCAAAAGAAAACAAAGAGACAGGCGCATTTGGTCCATTGACTAGAAAATAACATGTACTAGAGCAACAACTGGAGGCTGGCCAAGCAGATGCCATAGTATCAAATCAAACAGCATGATCTGTAAAGGGTGAAACTAGAAAAATAACATGTACTAGAGCAACAACTGGTTGGCTCTGTTGCATTTGAGCCTTTTTCAAGCCCACTATTATTGGGATAAAATGGAGATGCTGCCCCTAAAAGTCTCCTTCGTATCATCTTTCACTTTCCTAGCATATGGCAGAATTTAGTATCCCATACTGATCATAAAACAAACACACGGTCGATCGATTCTCCATTAAACAAAATATTGACACAGGATTCTCTGTCCTCCATAGCCATCGAGTCCAACACGCTGGCAGCGGAGAAAGGTGACGGGCTGCCGCGATCCAAGTGCGTCAAACCTTCACCGTTGCTGGTGACGCGGCAAAAGTTGACAACTGCCGCGTGTGTGCCTATTATTCCTATCCTATATATATGTATTTTCAATTCGCATTTGTCTAGGCAGTGTGTGGCCTTTGGAATCTAGAGTTGACAGTAGGCCGATTGCTCCCTCTCACAATAAAAAAAAAATCAAAACAGATGTCACTAATACACAAAGTCATCACAGACGATTCAAAAACGTCAAAGTTTGAAGGTCAATAATAATACGAGGTTATCACAGATGGCTTTCGAACCGTATGTGATGAAAACTATCACAGATGGTTTTTATTAAAAGAAATCATCTGTGATAGTAAACAATCACAGACGGTTACGAGTTAATAACCGTCTGTGATATTCTTTTCTATTCCTAAATCTATTTCTTTTTGTTGGCTAGCTTCAGGAAATGCTAGCTATGCCCTCTGAAACAAGTTAGCAGATCAACACGGTATATATATACATCTAATTCACATTAATTCATTTTAGAAACAAGGACATTCATTTCATAAAATAATTAACAGAAATGAAATAAATTATCCATACATGAACAAACACATGAACAATTAAGCTCAAATCTTATCCCAGTGAAATTCATTCTACATTGTGGAACTCTCTATCTTCTTTTATGACTTTAGACATTAAGAAATCCGCACATTGTTCTCGAATATGTTTAAGGTCGACCTATTTCAACGGAGTTGTAGCGATGGATAGAACATGTAAATAGGAAGATCAATGTCGTATATATATAAATTGATAAGTATGAAATAATTATCGCAAGATTGACAAACCTTGGGATTGTTCTTCACGGAATCGATGAGTTGTTGTATGTTATGGTAAACATAGAATCTACAGGTGTTGTTGCCCGATGGCTGCTGGTGGCACTGCAAAAAGAGAATTTGTCAGTTTGAGAGGTATTACTATGAAATGTTATATAGGATTAATGTGTACTAACGAATATCGAAAATCTAGAATGTGTCGCAGGGCATTGATCCATCCCTTGGATTTCCGTACCTTTGTAACGTACGTCACGAATGACTTACGTGATTCCAAAAGTTAGCCTTAGTCATTGGGAAGGAAGGAAAGAGTACAATACAGTTATCTATAGAGAAAATATGTTGACATGTTGATTACTTGTTGGATAACTATGTAGTCGGTTTTGTTCCTCTTTAGGTAATTAAGGTATATTACCATGTTCCGTTTTGGTATAATTACAATTAGAATCCAGTGGAACTTACACATGTATGTCATGTTCATTAAACCTAAGATCGTGTCGCTTATAAAGTACAATCAACAAGTATAGTCACTAGTGTAGCACTTATCTTTAGTTGTAGGGTACAAGTATGAATTCCTTGTCACGGTAAGCCTCCAATGCCTTCGTCATGTAATTCTCGACGAAGGATACATCCTCCTCGAAGGTATCCATAGAGACTAAGCGTGGGTCAAAAAAACCAACCAGTGATTTCGATAATTTGGCTTCAGTTACCATGTATACACACACACAAAAGTAATGAGTTATATATGACATTTATTAGCATTACATAAATGTAAACCGTGATTGTATACATTTATAGTGTCCAACATCGAATGAGTGAGGCGTTGAGTGTGAAGAGAAGGAATAAATCATCGAAGGTTACCATGAAGACATAGTCATGAATATTGTGCTGCAGATGATACAGCATGAACTTGACGTTGACACCCAAGTGACGTTGTTCCTCTGGCTTGATGGCCTGTCCCATGTAATACATATGCAATCTCTAGCAAGATAGTCCCAGAGTTAGGAGGTGCTCTTCCAGGACGATCAACGGCTCACCTAGCACGAATTTTTGGGCCAACGGCAAGTACGGGATCTCATCATCTGTCTTCTTTAGTTTGCCCTTGCCACCACGGCTGTAGGTTGACTTCACGGTAGTCGACCAGGTACGAGATGTAGATGCATCGCACCCTTGCTATGTTTGTGCAGGTAGCGTTGGTGCGGATTGCACATATGGAATTGGCACCCGTGCAGGTATCTCGAGTGGACTTGGCACCAGTGTAGATGGCTCTTATGGACTTGGCACTGGTGCAGATGGCTCTCGTGGACTTGGCGCTTATGCAAATAGCTCTTGTGAACTTGGCACGGGTGCAGAAGTCTCTAGGTAGATGTCGCTCTTAGGCCATTGGATGAATGTTCCAATAGCTTACCTTGAAGTCATGATCTCGTCATCAGAAGGCATCTGTAGTGGGATGACCTTGAAATTGGCATGAACACCATCAACATTAACTTTAGCGAAACCTGGTGCTAGAGATACACCGTGCACTAAGGTCCCTGGCCAGGATGGATATGCCTGACTCGAAGCAGCGCACAGGGCAATGGACGTATATCTCAATTGGAGCTTGCACTTTGTAGCCACCTACATAACGATACAAAATTAGCTACTCCAACAAGCCTACCATTGGATCAAGCATTCTAGAGATAATAATTATTACTATGATGTTATCGATAGGAAATCGGTGGTCACTTTCTGAGGTAGGGTTGGACGCGTAGCTACTCCGACTATTGGGGGCTGCCTAGCACAGAGCGGCAGGGTCTTCCTGCTGATTTTGCCTATACTTTTGCATCTCATTTCTGACCAACCTTTGCATCTTATCTCTAATTTTTGCCATAATGTCCTCTCATAGCTGTGCCTCATGCTCGACTTTGGCTCTCTTCCTACACTAGTAAGCTTCGGAGTCCTCTGGGAAGCCATATTTATAAAGAACATAAAGACGAAGGTCTTTCGTGCGACCCGGGTGCTCCTTGTTTCCCAAGGCCACAGAGAGTAAATCTCTCTTCCTAACTCCCTCGAATGAGCCTTGGGAAGATTCTACACTCAATGCTTCTAAGTGGTGGGACACTTCTTCGTCTGTGGGGATTCGAAAGGAGATGGCCCCCGACGACATGATAGATGACCTCGCTCTTATCTAGCTTGGGCACACTCATCAGGGATCCCAGCAAATGGCGGGGATGTCTCCTGCAGGATTGCTTGCTTGTCCTCCTGCCTCCATTGTGGGATTTTAGCCGCATACGTTGTGGTGCCAAGTCTGTAGGGGTGCGTATTTTTTGCACTTGAAGTTCTTCCATGCTTTGCACGCCGCTAGCAACACATGTCATCGCACAGAAGCCTGGTGTTCTTCTAAGATCTCAAACGATTGAAAAACTTCCATCAGCAGCTAACTTTTTCATTCTTCGGTCACCTTCTTCCACGAAACGAACGTGATCTCAATCCGTTCCCGTGCAACTATTCTAACTATTCTCTGGAATGTGGACACTGCTCGGTGAGGATTGAGAGGGGTCCCAAACGCATTGACATCTGTGATGGTAAATCGGCCCTCGAGCTTTTTTGATAGTCCTCTTCCTTTTTGGGATTTTCTAGACGATGGTGCATCACACACATCCAGCGATGATGTCGAAGAATGAGTGGATGTCATCTTCAAAAGATAATAGAAGTGATCAATTCTTGAGCCAATTCTTGGTGGATTTAGAATATGATCATGTATTTATGTGATAATTTCTCTAATCAGTCAGGCTTTGAACTCTAGACTACCTTACCAAATATCTTAAAACAAGCAGCTGTAAACTTAATAGTGAACTAAAGATAGATATCAAAACTATTTAATTCAAGTAAATCGCATTCGTATCACAATGTTTCATTTTTGCTTTATATTTGCATGTATGTTGTGCTAGCTGAAATTTCAATTAATTTGCTTAGTTGTAGCACTAGAAGATATTGTAACAATTCAGAAAACCAAGCGCATATATCTAAAGACATGATAATAATATAGTAGTAATAACTGAATCTAACAATATTCAATAAAGAATAGTAGTGATTTATACTTAACTGAAGTAAGAAACAGGTAATGATAAATGAATACTAGCAGAATACTTGGGGGAGGCGGCAACGTGCTTAGGGCGTGGTGGCGATGGGCTCGGGAGGAAGGCCACCAGCTGCCTTGGAGGAGGAAGACCGCCAGAGTCGAGGGAGGAGGAGGAGGGCGACAGCCTCGGGCGATGAGTGCCACTGGAATCGAGGGAGGAGGAGGAGGGTGACAGGTTCGAGGCGAGGTGACCGTGTACATTAGTGGGCAGTATAGTGGGGACAAACCCTAGTGCGCAATATATACGGGAATAATCACATATGATTCTTTTTAATAACTGTTTGTGATATTTATCATCATAAATGGTTCTTCTCTAGAACCATCTGTAATAAGAAACATCACAGACAGTTCATATCTAGAACCGTTTGTAATAAGAAAACATCACAGACGGTTCTTACCCTAAACCATCTGTAATAATAAATATCACAGACCGTTTTGACTTAAACTGTCTATGATGTTCCCTACTGACATCCACATATATATCACACATTCTCATATACAAAAATGCAAATTCACATATATATCACACATTCTTATATACATACATGCAAATTCACACATTCCTATATACATATATACACATTCACATATATATCACACATTCTCATATACATATATAAATGCAAATATAGAACATATGACACACAAACATTTCATTCATTATTCCACTTGCTTATTTCCTTTAAAAATTAGCTTTTCATGATGATTGACATGTATGTAGCTAGTTTCATCATGTTCCTCCTCTACCCTTATGTCACTTTCGAAAGGAGGTAACTCATCAAATTTATTGTATTCTTTCTTATCCACTACATTCTCAACTCGACAATCCTTCTTTTTTCATGAAGAACCACATGGCACTTTTTATTTGTCTGGTTGGTTATAAAGAAAACTTGAACAACTTGGTTAGCAAGTACGAGTGGTTTGTCTTTGTATCCAACAAGTTTGAGGTCCATGGTAGTGACATCGTACTTGTCGACCTTCACCTGTAGGAGATGGACCCAATGGTACCGAAATAAGGGGATCTTGAAAAGCACGTAGTCAAGCTCCCAAATCTCCTCTATAAACCCATAGTAGGAGTTCCTCAACCCATTTATACTGAACACATCTATGTGGACACCGTTGTTATGGTTAGTGCTCTTTACATCCAGAGCCTGCATATAGAATGTGTACCCATTTATATCATATCCTTGCCATGTCACAACTCTAAATGTTGGTCCTTTTGCCAACCATGTCAGCATATCACTTGATGAGCTCCTAGTGAGTCACTCCTTCAACCATTGGTTGAACCGACTATTATGTTATCTCGTGATCCAAACATCCGACCGTTACGAATTCTGTTGTCGAAGCACGCCCTTGTGCTAGTTGATATACGGGGACACTTCAATCATGTGTTGCAAGACCGTGAAATGGGCTTGAGTATATGCATCCATATCTGGAGTGATTGCTTTCCTTCCAATGGTCCTGATACCCTTGAGCCTCATGTCATGGCAAGATCGAAGCACACCTATCAGTTCGACTTGAGCCATGTAATCGACACAGAACTCGATAACCTCTTCGATTGCATAACCTTTGATGATGCTGCCCTCGGCCGAGATCGATTTTGTACATAGGACTTGAGAATTCCCATGAACCTCTCGAGCAGGTATATACTACGTAGGAACATAGGTCCGCATATTTTTATCTCCCACACAATGTGAACAAAAAGATAGACCCTGATATCAAAAAATGATGAAGGGAAATACATCTTAAGATGGCATAGAGTCGTCACCACCTCATCCTGCAGAGCATCTAGTCCTTCAAGATCGGTGACCTTCTGAGCAATTATGTTAAAGAAATAACACAGCCTTATGATTGTCTCTTGGACCTTGATCGGTAAAATACTTCTAATTGCAATAGGGAGCATTTATGTCATCAGCACATGACAACCATGAGACTTTATGCCAATTAACTTCAAATCTTCCATCGAAATAAGTTTTTTCATGTTGGTGGAGTAACCAGACAGAACTTTCACACCATGCAAGCACTGGTACAATTCAGTTCTCTCGGCCTTGGACAGAGTGTAACAAGCAGGGGGAAGGTAAGTTCATCCTTTATCGGTCTTTGTCAGTGCTAACTCAGGCCTGATGTTCATATCAACCAAGTCAAGCCATGCGTTGACACCATCCTTTGTTTTGTCATGAATGTTCAGTAAAAGATCAATCAAGCTGTCACATACATTCTTCTCTATGTGCATAACGTCGATGAGTGGCAAACTTGTAGGTGCTCCCAATAAGATAAGTTCCAAAATATTAATCGCTTCTTCTAAACATTCTTCTCATTGGTCATCGATTTATGTCCTTTTCTAAGCACAACATCTAAATCCTTAATCATGTCATAGATCTCTTTTTTTGCTTAAATGCCTTGGAGTTGAACTATGCTCGTTCTCTTCGTCGAATTGTTTCTTCATCGTGTGGTATGAGTGAGCCCTCCAAAGGAACTTATGGTACGCATATATATGGTTTTGCGCGAGTGCTTCAACCACACACCTCAGTATCATCTAAATAATGAGTACATGCTTTGGCCCCCTTTTTGTACTCTGGCTCAACAGGTGAGCAAGGGCAAGATAATCATTTATTATGCACAACAACAAGGAGCGTAAAATGCAGTTCTCTCATTTGTACGCATCTCATATATGTACCCCTTCGATCCATAGTATTTTTAGATTTTCTACCAACGATGCTAGGTACACATCAATATCATTCCTAGGTTGCTTCAGCCCTTGGATAAATATCGATAGCAAAATGTACTTATACTTCATACACAACCAAAGATGAAGGTTGTAGATGCAGAGAGTCATGGGCCAAGTGCTATATCGGCTGCTCATGTTACCAAAAGGATTCATTCTATCTGTACTCAATCCAAACCTTATATTCCTCGGTTCTATTCATTCCATCTGTACTCAATCCGAACTTTATATTCCTCGGTTCTGCACTGAAGTCTACAAAAATCATATCGATGTTTCTCCACTAGGCCGAATTAGCAAGGTGACTTAGCATTCCATCCTTCTCACGTTCCTTCGAGAGTCAACACAGTAGTTTTGCCTCCTTTGGGTTTGCAAAAACTGCTTCAAAAGGGGAATTATAAGAAGATACCATGTCACATTAGCAGGAGGTCCTCTCTTCACCTCTATTCCCTCACTGTCATATGATTGATTCTTATGCTTGTATCAGGATGCGTTCCACACCGGACATATATGCATGTTTGCATACTCTTTACGGTAGAGGATGCAGTTGTTTGGATATGCATGTATTCTTTCTACTTCCATTTCCAATAAACAAAGAACCTTCTTGGCTTTTTAGGTGGTTTTGGCAACTTGTTTCCTTCTGGAAGCATGTCTGCTAAAAGATCTAACAGTGTCGTGAAAATCTTATCGGACCAATCGTTGCTTGCCTTCAATTTCAGCAGTTCAAGCACGACTGACAACCTCGTGTACTTTGACTTGCAACACGTGAACAAAGGTTTCTCCGAGTCCTCCATCAAGCCCTAAAATTTAACATACTCTCTCTCATCACAGTTCCCTTCAGCATCACGAAGCATCTGATCTAGATTGTCATCATTCAGACTATCCAAATTAGAACCACAATCGACATGATCATCCAACGATATATCATTGACTTCATTAGTGATGTTATTATTACTACCTTCCTGTGTAATCTGCTCTTCACCATGACTGGTCTAACGTGCATACCTTTTTTTGAAACCCCTTCAAATCAAGTGTGCTTCAATCTGCTCTCAGTTCTTAAATATCTTTATATTCTCACAGTCAATGCATGGATAATACATGTATTCCACCCCTTATTCAACATATCTTCCTCGGCAGCTCTTGTAAAAGCAGAAACGCCATTAATATACTTTTCACACAAGTTCCCAGCGTACATCCAACTTGGTCCTACGTTATGCATATAACAATTTAGTATAACATATTCAATTAATTAATTACTATACTATATATGTACGATCTAAATTAAGTAGCTATATGTAGCTAGATGTAAATAATCTTCTCTCTACATTAAGCTAGCTCGATCTAAACCATCTTCAATTCTCTTTTCACTAAAAGCTAGATCTAAATTATAATACAACTAGAAACAAATTACTAACCATAGCTAGCCAATAACTTAGTGGATCTACAATTACTCTTGACAAATAGTCGATCTCCTTCCACCAAATGGTCTCAAAGCCCTGCCTGCAGCTCAATGCAGTAGCGTAGATCTGAAATTTAAGACAGAGGAGGTCGACAGGTCTGTGCACTATTAATATAGCGGAATTATCACAGATGATTTGTGTTACAACCCGTCTATGATAAATTAATTATCACAGATGATTTTATAATGAACCGTCTGTGAATTATCGTAAATAGTTCAAATTAAAAACTGTCTGTGATACTTCATAATATCATAGACAGTTCTTGTTAAAAACCGTCTATGATACTTTACAGACGGTTTTAACCATGAACCGTCTGTGATAGTTCACTTTCACACATGGTTTTTATCACTAGCAGCAACACAAATAGTTCTAAACTAAAATCGTCTGTCATAGTATTTAATACAGATGGTTTTAAGGAACCATCTGTGATATGGCATCTAATATTAGGCTTTCTGTAGTAGTGTGTTAGGCTATCCTTGGAAAGGAACTGGCCGGACACTATTTATTTATGCGTGTAATTTTCATGAATACACATTTATTTATCTATGCATCTAGACCGTGAGACTATATGAAGGTCACTCTAAGACTTTGATGCATATTTGACAACCGTTATGCTTGTTTGTAGAGATTGTGTGGAGTCAAAGTTGCATTTTTTGAAGAAACAAATCAGCTCTATCAGGTTAAAGGCAACCTGGTGTCGTACGGCCCTAAGCACCAAATTTTTTGGCACTTTTGGCATGTTTTGAAACTGTATTTGCCAAAATAGCTGTATGCGCGCACAAGAATAGCAAAAATGGCACTTCTGCCTCTTGATCACTGGGCAACAGCGCGTTGTAGCTGACACCGGGTCCATCGGAGCCCGGCCACCAGCGGCAAGGGCCTGCCGCCTGGCCACCGTGCGGCGCCCTCCCTACCCCCCACCACCAGATGATAGGTAATTAAGACAGCTAATTGGCTAGTTTAATTACCTGCCTGAGTTAGTATTTTTGTATGTATTATTTTTTAAAATTTTTAAATATAGCAAATGAGCTCAAAAAATTATGCAATTTAATATATAGCCTCCCAACACAACATACTTCACTGTGTAATTTTTTGGTAATTTTTCCCACTCTGAATATTTCTAAAAAATTTGTAAAATTGTGATATTTGTAGTAGTTATTAGATATAGCAAAAAAGCTCAAAAAATTATTTTGCTATGTGATTCTAAGTCACAATCTTAAAATAAAGCTTCTGTTGGTGTTGTTTTGATTAAAGAAAGAAAGAAGATGACTTTGGTGGCTGGGAGGGAGGTGTGTAGGATTGGTATGTCAATAGAGGAAGGGGTAAATGATGCCTCATAAATTTTCCTAAAGTATTCCCAAATTATTCTTTTTAGTAGCTACAAAGCTATGAAGATAAAAATTAGAAGCCAAAAGCAAGAAAACAAATTCAGAAACTCGAGAGAGAGAGAGAGAGAGAGTTTTTAGCACCTCACCAGTCTGACCACCATAGAGTGTCCAGTCTGATCGATGGGCAATTTGATCAGCAAGTCACTAGTGTTCTGACCGGCTCGACTGCGGCAGTCTAACAAGTGGCCGATTGGATCGAGCCTAGGGGCGATTTAACTGCTCCTTTGTTTTTAGAACATAAAATTAGCTTGATCCAAGATCAAGAATGGCGCAACTCCCAAAATCCTCAATCAGAAGAGATGAAACTTTGCATACAACTTCTTAGGGTCTCAGGAACCTATTCTATCTCAAAATCGTATGAATCTTTGTCAAAATTCTAACATTTTCCAAAGACAAGCAAGATTGCACCAAAACCAGGTAAACATCAAAATCTTGGGATATGACTTGCTCGTGGGTAGAGGATAGCCAAGATAGCTCTAGATAAATTCCTACATGTCATAGCAAGCTATTTCACCCAATGATTCAAAGCAAAAATCCTAGGATTAAGAAATCTCATGATGAGGTTAAATCCAATCAAAACCAGACAACTTTGAAATCTTGCAAGACCTGGTGTCTAGATGGATGGGGATTGATCTTCACGAGTCATCTCCATTAGTTACACACCCTTGGCACACGGCAAGATCAACAAGGGGAGAGAAAAGATCAAAATCAACAAGAACAAGAGCAAATCAATAAGATATCACAAGTGATGAACAAAGTTAATCTATTTCTACTTGAGAATAAATATTTTATAGCTACTCCACTTGGAGGACAAGAGAACACACCATAACACTCACTCTTCTAACCATAACCCTAGAACACAAGTTGGAATGGTTGGTTGGCTTGAAAACTTCCATGCCGAACCTGTTAAATAGATGATGGAACTAACTCGTATGAGATATTATCCATTAGCATATGCGGGGAAAACCTGTTAACCACACACAACATGGGTTTTACTTACAAACTTAACTCATGCATGCTTTCCAAAGCATATGAGCTTGACTCTGCTAAGTCTTTAATCTTTGATTCACCTGATCTCCTTAGCATCTCCTTGACCAAAACTGCTCTCCCAAATGCCGCTCAAGCGCAATGATTTTGATTCACATGGTTTCTAGTATTTTGCCTCCTTACCAAAATAATCTTCCTTGACCTGGTCTTCATCTTCCCTTGCATGCAATCACCATGCTTGCTACATGTAGGTGCACCAATGACTTGGCACGCATCAACAAAGTTTCTCCCATTTCAGTTCCACTAGACCATGTCTCATTTTGATCGATCAATCTATTCAGTGCAACCTGTCGCTCAAACATTGCTTTCAATATTTCCTACATTCCATATGCCATGCTTGAGCTCAACCATCTCACCCAGCATCCTTAACCATTTTGGGCCTTAGCGCCTCCTAACCATAGTCCCGATCCTCACTATTGATCATGATTGACTCTAAGCCTTTCCTGCACATCTAAAGGCAAGGAAACCGTTTCTAGGTATAAGATCTTCACAACTTGGCCCACGTTAGTCAAAACATGCTTCTTGCAGCATAGATGCACTAACCTAGGTCCAAGAAAAGAAACCACGACCACAATCCCCAAAAACAATTTTCCAATCGAAAACCACAAATCACCGGTCAGATAGCTGAGCCAAGCTGGTCTAACTATTGATTAAGGCTAGTCAGACCGCTAGGCACAACTGGTCTGACCAGTTGCCAGTCTAACTGCCAGAACTGGACTAAAAAACACATACTTTGCCAAAATCAAACTTCCAACTCCTCAAACTTGGCAATGTTTCATCATCACAACATTCTAGACCCTCTCCTATAGTCCTGTAACATCCCAAAAAGGGAACTAGTGTAATGGCGAAAATTTTAAAATCTTTTAATTTGTTTCTCCTGCGTTTCTAAAAAGTTTTTGGCGAAGTTCAAATTTCTCGATTTGATTTATTGCTAAAAGCCCGATTAATGAAAATCCAAATCTTGGAATCAAGAAACAAAATTTAAAGTTTAAAATTAAGGAGAATCCAAATCCCCTTGGAGGTATTAACTTCAAAATTAAAAATTGAAATCTAATCATTCAAGGCCAATAAAAGAGATTGAAAATTTGTATAAAATCCTTCCACCCAATTTTTGTATCCGGAAATTCAAATTCAGAAAAGTAAGATTTATTTCTCCAAAACTCGATAATCTTAAAATTAAATCGTTGCACCTAAAATTTGAACCAAGTTTTTAAATTCAAAATCTACTTACAAATCCAAGTGTTGAAATTCCAAAATTCAGAAATTCTTAAAATTACTAAAAAGTCTCTTTTGGGCCCAGCCCACTTTCCCTCTCGGCCCAGCCGGTCCGTTTCTTTTTTCCCCCGGCCTGTTTTTCCTTCTCCCGGTTCGACCGGCCTGCCTCCTCTTTTCTGGCCGTTGACCCAGGCGCCTTCTCCCTCTCTCGTTTCTTCCTCCTTCCTCCACCCACTTCTTCCACTGTGCCCAGCCAGCCCGCCTCCGCGCGCCGCCATTCCATCCGTCGGCCCAGCCCATGCCGCCGCCCAGCCCGCGCAGCCACTCCGCCCCCGGTTTCACCCAGCTCCCGCCCCTGGTTTCACCCGTCGCCTCCGCGCTGCCCATACCGCCGTACTCGCAGCCATGTCGACGTACGCCTTGCCATGCCGGCGCCCATGCCGGAGGTACCCCGCGTCACTTCATCTCCAGTGGCCTTTGCTGGCAATAAAAGGAGCCCGAGCTCGCCTCCTCCTCAATGCCCGCCTCCCCTTCTTTCTCCTTTACCTGAGCTCGCGTCAGCCGCCGCCGCCTCACCTCGTCCCGGCCACCTCCGGCGAACACTCCACGAATCGCCTAGTCACGGCGCGTTCCCTGCCGCCCGCTGCCTCCATCCGCGAGTAATTGGGAATCCGCCGCCCGAGCTAGCCGCCCACGTGTTTTCCCCTTTTCCGGCTGGCCACCGCCATCTCCATTGCCACCTCCACCTTGGTCGGCTCCGGGGCGATTCCACGTGGTGAGAGCACCTCCCCGGCACCCCGAGGCTTCCCAAGCCGACGGCCTGCGCTCTCCCCCGCCGACGCGACCCCGCCACGGTCGTCTCCCCGCGCCGTTGCCTGTGCTCGTCGCCGGTCTGCTGCAGTCTCTCTCCAGCCGGTTCGGTCGCTCAGGTGAGCTCCTCGCCCTCTACTCGTGCTCGTGCTCGCTCCATTCCATGCTCCTTCCTCTCCGGCCACCGGCGCCCCATCCGGCTCCCCTCCCCCGGCCGCCATCCATCGCCATCAGTTTGCCGTGGCCCCTTCCCTACCGCAGCCACCGCCTCCCCGGGGTCCCTCGTCGGCTGGACAGCCCATTTTATTGGTCGCCGTCGCCTCCCAGGTCATCCCCCATCGGCGCCGCCGCTGCAATGCTCGGCTCTTCCCTCTCCCCTGTCTTCCTTGTCTTTGCCCCCTGCTCTATTTCAGTCAGCCGAGCGGCTCTCCTCTTGTGCCTCTGTCTCTGTGTGGTGGGCCCGACTAAAAGCTTGGCCAAAAAGTCACGCGCAGCAGTGTGCTCTTCTACTCCTAAATTGGTATCTAAAACTCTCTCATTTGAGCAAGGCAGTGAACTGTGTTTTGTAAATAAAGGAGGGAATGAGGAATTAGTTGCAAATTGTAATGGGGACTTACACTTATAAATTTCTTGATAATAAAAAGGTAACAAACTAACATATAAATTCTCATGTAAGACTAACACAAAAGAATGCATGTTTTATTTCCAAATAATAAGAAAATCGACAGGGATTCACTGGAGATTGATGTTAGAAAACGAATATGTGAATTTAATTGTAAGATCATCTTTTGTGAATTAGAGGTAATAGAAGTTGATCCTAGACAGTTAAAGTTTCATATTTAAGGCTTTATAAAGATGATTTTAATACTCTCAAATTTGATGTTCAAGCAAATCAAATCTTAATATCATCTTCTATCGAAAGCTCAAGTGGTCTAAACACTATCTTTCATCCATCGACCTAAACCTATTTGTACAAACTAAGCAAATAGATTTAACAAGGTTATGCCACATAAAATATTGACCAGGAGATGCTCATCTCTAAAATCATGTCATCTCTCTTATTAGTGCATAAAATAGCCCTTGCCTCATATCCGAATCTCCAAACATTATCTCAGAATTCAAAAGTAATAGTTGGAAATAATTAATAATAAAAGAATTAACTCCATCGAGGCAATCCCCGTTAGTTCATGACTCACTCACTTAACAAATGTCCGACTATGAAAAAAATAGAGTGGTTAATCAGTAAAATAACCAACCTAGTCCATCATAATAATTGGTTAAATGATTAACTCCATACTTTAATTAAGTTATTACAAGTATTGATTCATTAAATTGGCAGTTGCAATCCTAGATACATGATGCCGCATGAAATATCAAAGCGATACTGAGCATTTGAAATTATACTCATCCCCCGTAAAACCTCCACATCTTGAAATCACGAAGTTCTGCCCCTTCTTACTATCTTCGTTGAACTCTTTTATCTATCCGTAAGTTCTGCTTGACCCATGGAACTTCCTTGATAAATGTAAATCGATAACGAGAAAGTTATCAAGTAACAGATCGAACCTCGCCTTTCCCTAATCGGCCATGTATGGCTACTACCTTTTTCCAGAGTGAATAAATGCCTGAAAATGCTTATTTTGTTGAATCCTCGTTATCCTAAAATTTTCCCTCACGGTAAAGCTATTCCACCACCTCATTCCTTCGCCCAATTCATCCCCCGCTGTGCTTACGGCACACTAACCCGAATCATCCTTCTATTCCTAAATCGTAATAAATGTATAATTTAAATTAACTTGGGCATTTAAAGTGTTTGGATTTATTTGGTCTTTCTTTTCTTGGCCGTGTATTAGAATCTGAAGACTCGACGAGGCGACAGACTCGAACAGGATCAAGACTTGGGTAAAAGCGAAGATCAGCAAATTATAAGCACTGAATGAGAAGGCTTTGAATTAGGTCAATCAAGGCCGTGGTACACCAAGCAAGGCAAGTCATCACTTTGATCATATTGATCCTACATTTTACGCAAAATTATGTTCTTTTAAACTATCAACTTGCATGCTTAATTTACTATGCAAATATATGTCAAAGCTTAAGGTAGCTACATGACCACTTGATGTTGTATTAAATTTACTATGCCATCCCTTGATACTTGAATCACCTGATCCTTGTCACCATATATATTAATGATAACTTTATTAGCTATAAGTCATATTAAATGCCATGCTAGTCTTGTCAAAGTCCAGGGCGCTAGTTGCCCTGATCATCAATCTTCGAAAACATAAAAACTTGGTTTGGGTCAGTCATGGGATGTACGTGGCTGAATATGTTGAAACAACTGTTTTAAGCTTCTCAAAACTCTCAAAACCTGCTGTACCTGTCTGGGCGGTTGGCGGGAGTGGATGGTGCTGATGTCGCACGAGAATCTGTGGTTTGTGGAAAGAATCGCCTAGACAAATTAAGGACTGAATCTTGTGACGACCTCCTTGTGTAAAACATTGCAACCACAAGTCTATATGGGTATGACCTAGCTGACTAACTTACAAAGGTTTAGTTGGATATCACCATTAGCAAGTGGGTGCAAGGGCACTGGTTTACTCATACGGCGCAAGAGGGGGCTTCTGACTGTGGTGGATGTAGCCCTTCAGCGGTGAAACCTCAGCGGGTGGTGTCTGGCTAGACCAAAGTAAGGTAAAGGTTTTGTGATAAAATTATCTGGGTCTCATGCCTAAGGAAGCATGTTGGCTATTAAGATGATTTATCTCTTGTGGGTAAAGTGTATGACCTCTGCAGAGTGTAAAACTGTTCGAGCAGCCGTGCCCACGGTCAAGGGCGGACATGGGAACTTACTCGAGTTAGTTCTATTTCCAAAAACATTTGTGGTGGGATAAAACCTATCAAGAGATGTACTCTGACTTTGAACTTTTCCTGGAGAGATGTACTCCAGCGGCGAAAACTAGCATTGGTGGAGGTAGCCATGCACTTTCAAAGGTGGATGTAACCTACACTACAATTATAATCGCATTCTCATAATCAAATTCATAAAACATGTTTCAGTTAAAATTGCTACGTCTCAGGAGATTTTTCTTACTTATTGTAATTCCAAAACAATGCTTTTAGCAAATAAAAGAAACTCAAGCCTCCTTAACAGCTTTGCATCTATTATTACTGCATCCTGTGTGGTGGCTTGCTGAGTATCATCGTACTCATTCTTGCTTAACTACCATCACTCAGTCAGAGAGAACCGGAATGCCAAACCCTGCGACGCCAAAAAGGGGTCGACAGAGCTGGAAGATGAAGAGGCCATGGACTAGGTCGCGAACCCCAGTTGCCTGCCTGTGGGCAAGTCCTGAGGGTCCCACCTGTGTGGAGGTTCCGCTGCTGCATTTTTTCTTGTTTTCAGCCTAATTGGCCCATGAGTAAGTATTACTGTATTATTTACGCTTCCGCATAATATGTTTTTGATATACAGTAATATATCTGTGAGCACTATCTACTAATCCAGGGAATAGTGCGGTGGAATCACAGAGGATCTGGGTTTGCTAACCCGAGGTCCGACAAGTCCCCTAATCTCTCCCTTGATGAACTCATTGGCATTTTTTTTCAAAAATACAAATAGAAGAAAATTTTGCAAAGAGAAACTCTAAATGGTCACAAAAAGGTTTTTGAAAGACTTCAAATAACCATATGAGTCAAAAATAGAGTGAAGCTGCTGAATAGAATAAGTTTTCCATAAAAAACTTCATCAATGAAATTGGAAAATATCACTCTAGGTTAATATAAAAACAACAATTGTTCTATTTGATATTGGTCATACTGAGAAGAGATCAAGAGTCACAACAAAAGCTCAAAAGCTCCAATCTTAGCAAGAATTAACACAAAAACTCTAAATCATGCTCTAGATATGCATTTTTACCAATCTTTCTCCTCATTTGATAGTAGAATCATCAAGATGTATGAAAGAAGATAGAGCATAAATGAAACGAAGTGGTTGCATTTTATTAAATTGTAGCTTGATAAGGAGCTATAAAAATTATCCAAAGTGACTCTATAAGTATTACAACAAGCCACATTATGTGAAGAAGCCATCTAGTATTTCTTAGCATGTCAAGTTGCTCAAAGTCATAGATTAGCCAAAAGTATGCAAAAATGAGCAAAACCATGTCAATAAACTAAATGGAACAAAGAAGCTATAATTGAGTCAATTTAGAGTGCTACAAGTTCAAAATTGAATCATTTTGTTCAAGTACTTGGAATTGAGCACAAATAGCACATTTAGCACTTTCTAAAATACATTTTTGACCTTATCTTAGTAAAGCAAATCTTGCACTACGAGTTATCCACAACTACGTGCTAAGCTTCACTATTTTTCACCAAACCTTTGTTTGAGATATGTGCTAGATCTCAAGCTTTTGTCAACCACCCTAAGCAATAACCATCCAAAATTCCTCTTGAGTTCATGGCTAATGCAATAGCAAGCCATCTCATAAGAATGATTGGTGAGATCAGTTTTTCGCACGTAAAAGAGATCATTTTTTATTTTTATTTTCTAGTTCAAGAACAATGAGTCGCACATAAAAGAGATCAGTTTTTGGCACTTAAAAGAGATCAGTTTTTCAAGAACAATGAGTCTAGGAGAAGTAAACTCATATTTCAACAAATATCTAGCATAGCTCAATCTAAATCTCAATTTAGATTCTAGACTTAACTTAGCCTATTTAACATGGCATGAATATAAGATCACTAAAACAAAGCTAGTCACAAGATCCAACATTGACATATTTTAATTCAAAATCTTCATATTTAAGCAAGCTAAATTTGAAGGCCGTCTGTAATGTAACCGTCTGTAAGGCTAATAGAAAGGCTAATAGTAGAAAGGCTAATATTCAAAATCTTCATATTCAAAATCTTCCTATTTAACATGACTACAGAAAGGCAAATAGTAGACGGCAAATCACAGACGGTTTTGTGAAACCGTCTGTAATGTAAACTATTACAGACGGTTTTAATTTGAAGGCCATCTGTGGTATTTGTGGCAGGAAAAAGGAGTATCACAGACGGTTCTTACTTCTGAACCGTCTGTGATACTGGAATATCACAGACAGTTTTTATTAAAAAACCGTCTGTGATAATCTGGGATTATCACAGACGGTTTTTTTATTAAAAACCGTCTTTGTTGTGTTGACTATCACAGCCGGTTGTTGTTAAGAACCGTCTGGGAATGTTCACAGACGGTTTTTCACAAGAACCGGCTGTGATGTCCCTTTGTCTGTCATATTCTAGATCAGAGGTTAATATATAAGTACACATTGCTTCTAATAACTTAACTACAGAACTACTGAGACAAGAGGTCACAAATTAAAGGCAAATTTATTAATTTCAATTAGAGGCAAATTTATTACAAAAGTCGCACAGGTAAACAGTTTCCCAGATTGTATTCTTTTGGGCTTCGTAAGCTTCTTCTTCCACTTGGGGACTTGGAGGATCAGCCGCTAAATTCTCGAACGCCGTTAAGATTGCCCTTGTCCTCAGCACTTCCTCGTGCAGCCTAGGCAAATGATCAGCAGCATCCATAATGTCGTACAGGATAGCATGAAAAGATTCCTCAGAATCTGCCGTTTCTGCTTGATCGGCAAGGCTATCCATCAGTCTCTGCAATGCGTGTAGAGCTTCTTCCGCATTGCGCACATTGTGGAGAAGAACCAGGGTGAGGGTTGTTTCCCTTTCTTGAGCGGCAGCGAGACGCCTCCATCGACGGCGGAGGATCAGGTCAAGCTGACGGATGCAAGAAAGTCGGGGAAGGAGAGCAGGGCGGGTGCGGAGAAGCTGCTCCAGATGCAAATTGCTGGCCGCCTGTGTAAGGTTCCGGCCGAACAATTCGTGATGAACAGATGAGAGGAAGGAGATGATCACAAGAACAGTAGTAGAAGCCATGTTGTATTAATTGTATATTGTATTGTACGTACGTAGAAGCTAGCTAGAGACCTGGATTAGGAGCGCATATTTAACCTTTAGCACAAACGGTTCGTATACCCAAACATGAATGATATAGACGCTTCGTATAATGATCGAGAGACGTTAATTAGACGATCGAAACATGAAGCGTTCTGGCATCGAAACACGCGCGAAGCGTTCTGGTATGAAGCTTATCACAGACGGTTTTTAATAAAAAACCGTCTGTGATAATTTATTATCACAGACGGTTTTTAGTTAAAAACCGTCTGTGATAATGACAAAGGCATTTATTGCGCTGCTCAGACCGCATCGTCTTCATTTCGATCCAGATCTAGCCACTGCTGCGCACTTTTTCACTCGAGAGGAAGCTAGAGCGATTTCAGGCCAGTTAATTTGGTGGGAAGAGGCAGAGATTGAGCTTTGAATTAAGATTCAGACTTTCCTGGTTGCTGTAGATGTGGTTAGTAATGAAATTTATTTATTTTTAATTGCATTACAATTTAGGTGTAAGTAATCCATGAGTGGTTATTGAAGATGGTTAATTAATTTGCAAAATTGTTGGTTATATAATAGCTATTGTGTTTGTAATATGAATTGAGCTAGGAAATTAAGTCTCAATATAATAAATGTGGCCGGTATATATGTAGTTATAATTAGTTATTCTAGATTTTAATACTAAGTTGTTATATATGTACGTAACGTAGGACCGAAGTTGGATGTATGCCGCGAGCCGTGTGAGTGAAGAGTACATTAATGGCGTTTCTACTTTTATAAGAGCCGCCGAGGAGGATATGTTGAATAAGGGGGTGGAATATATGTGCTGTCCATGCACTGACTGCGAGAATTTGAAGATGTTTAAGAACCGAGGGCAAATTGAAGCGCACTTGATTCGGAGGGGTTTCAAAAAGGATTATACGTGCTGGACCAGTCATGGCGAAGTGAATGATCATATGCCGCCGGATGACATCGCCGGTGAAGTGAATGATATGCCCCCGGATGACATCGCAGGTGAAGTGAATGACATGCCGCCGGCTGATGTCGATTGTGGCTCGGATTCGGATAGGTTGCACGATGATAATCTGGATCAGATGCTTCGCGATGTAGAAGAGAACTATGATGAGAGAGAGTATGTTAAATTCCGTGGCTTGATGGAGGACTCAGAGAAACCTTTGTACTCGGGCTGCAAGTACACGAGGTTGTCGTGCGTGCTTGAACTATTGAAATTGAAGGCAAGCAACGGTTGGTCCGACAAGAGTTTCACGGCGCTGCTAGGTCTTTTAGCGGACATGCTTCCGGAGGGAAATGAGTTGCCTAAAACCACGTATAAAGCCAAGAAGGTTCTTTGTCCGTTGGGAATGGAAGTAGAAAGAATACATGCATGCCCGAACGACTGTATCCTCTACCGTAAAGAGTATGCAAACATGCATGTATGTCCGGTGTGCAACACATCCCGATACAAACGTAACAATCAATCAGATGATGGCGAGGGAACAGAGGCGAAGAAAGGACCTCCTGCTAAGGTGGCATGGTATTTTCCTATAATTCCCCGTTTGAAAAGGTTTTATGCAAATCCAAAGGAGGCAAAACTGCTGCGTTGGCACTCGGAGGAGCGCAAGAAGGATGGAATGCTAAGACATCTTGCTGATTCCGCACAGTGGAGAAACATCGATAGGAGTTTTGCAGAGTTCGGTGCAGAACCAAGGAATATAAGGTTTGGACTGAGCACAGATGGAATGAATCCATTCAGTAGCATGAGCAGCCGACATAGCACATGGCCCGTGACTCTCTGCATCTATAACCTTCCTCCTTGGTTGTGTATGAAGCGAAAGTACATTTTGCTGTCGATACTTATCCAAGGGCCAAAACAACCTGGGAATGATATCGATGTGTTCCTAGCACCGTTGGTGGAAGATCTAAAAGTACTGTGGAACGAATGGGTATAGGTATGGGATGCATACAAACGAGAGAACTTCACTCTTCGCTCCTTATTGTTCTGCACCATAAATGATTATCCTGCCCTTGGTAACCTATCGGGCCATAGTATAAAAGGTGTCAAAGCTTGTACTCACTGTTTAGATGGTACCGAGAGTGTGTGGCTGAGACACTCACGCAAAACTGTCTACATGCGTCACCGCCGGTTCCTTCGGAGGGCTCACCCATACCGCAAGATGAAGAAACAATTTGACGGAGAGAAGGAAGACGGTTCAGCTCCAAGGCATTTAAGGGGACGCGAGGTTTATGATATGGTTAAGGATTTAGATGTTGTCCTCGGAAAGGGACGTAAATTGAGGGCTCATGAGAAGAACACCTGGAAGAAGAGATCAATATTTTGGGACTTACCTTATTGGGAGTACCTAGATGTTCGGCACTGCATCGACGTCATGCACGTAGAAAAGAATGTATGCGACAGCTTGATTGGTCTCTTACTGAACATCCGTGATAAAACAAAGGACGGCGTCAACGCACGGCTTGACTTGGCTGATATGCACATCAGGCCTGAGTTAGCACCGACATGCACTGATAATGCACGAACATACCTTCCCCCTGCGTGTTACACTCTGTCCAAGGCTGAGAAAACAGAACTGTGCCAGTGCTTGCATGGTGTCAAAGTTCCGTCTGGTTACTCCGGCAACGTGAAGAAACTTGTTTCGATGCAAGATTTGAAGTAAAATGGCATGAAGTCTCATGATTGTCATGTGCTGATGACACAGATGCTCCCTATTGCAATTAGAAATATTTTGCCGATCAAAGTCCGAGAGACAATCATGAGGCTATGTTATTTCTTTAACACAATTGCTCAGAAGGTCATCGATCCCGAAGGACTAGATGCTCTGCAGGACGAGGTGGTGATGACTCTATGTCACCTCGAAATGTATTTCCCTCCTTCGTTTTTCGATATCATGGTCCATCTCATTGTTCACGTTGTGTGGGAGATAAAAATGTGCGGGCCCGTATTCCTACGTAGCATGTACCCATTTGAGAGGTTCATGGGAATTCTCAAGTCCTACGTACAGAATCGTTCTCGGCCGGAGGGCAGCATCGTCGAAGGTTATGCAAGCGAAGAGGTCATTGAGTTTTGTGTCGATTATATGGCTCAGATTCAGCCGATAGGTGTCCCTCAATCTCGTCACGAGGGGAGGCTGAAGGGTCTCGGAACTATCGGAAGGAAAGCAATCACTCCAGATATGGACATGTATACTCAAGCCCATTTCACGGTGTTGCAACACATGACTGAAGTGGCGCCTTATGTGGACCAGCATAAGGGTGTGCTTCGGCAATAGAATCCGGAGCGGCCGGATGTTTGGATCATGAGGCAATACAACCGTCGGTTCAACCAATGGTTGAAGGAGCAAATCGCTAGGAGCTCGCCGAGTGAGACGCTGACATGGTTGGCAAAAGGGCCGACATTTACAGTTGTGACATGGCAAGGATATGACATAAATGGGTACACATTCTATACGCAGTCTCAGGATGTCAAGAGCACTAACCAGAACAGCGGTGTCCGCATAGATGCATTCAGTACCGATGGGTCGAGAAACTCGTACTATGGCTTCATAGAAGAGATTTGGGAGCTCGACTATGTGGTTTTCAAGATCCCCTTATTTCGCTGCCGTTGGGTGCATCTCCCACAGGTGAAGGTTGACAAGTACGGTGTCACGACCGTGGACCTCCAACGTGTCGGGTACAAAGATGAACCATTCGTACTCACCAATCAAGTTGTTCAAGTTTTCTATGTAACCGACCCGGCAAATAAGAAACGCCATGTAGTTCTTCATGGAAAAAGGAGAATTGTCGGAGTGGAGAATGTAGTGGACGAGGAGGAATACAATCAATTTGACGAGTTACCTCCTTTTGGAAATGGCATAAGGGTCGACGATGAACAACGTGACGAAACTAGTTACGTACGCATTGATCATGATGAAGGGCTAATTTTTAAAGGAAATAAGCAAGTACAATAAGAATGTATATGTGAAAATGTGTGACAATTTTGAGATGTATATGTGAAAATGTGTGATGTAGTCAATTTTGAGATGTATATGTGGAAATGTGTGATGTAGTCAATTTTGAGATGTATATGTGAAAATATGTGATGTAGTCAATTTTGAGATGTATATGTGAAAATGTGTGATGTAGTCAATTTTGAGATGTCTATGTGAAAATGTGTGATGTAGTCAATTTTGAGATGTATATGTGAAAATGTGTGATGTAGTCAATTTTGAGATGTATATGTGAAAATGTGTGATGTAGTCAATTTTGAGATGTATATGTGAAAATGTATATGTGTGATGTATTTGAGAATGACAAAATGTATCAAGAAATACACTGTGTGAATGCAGTTGGTTGGTGTTGTATATGAATGCAGCTGTTTGGTAGTTGATATGAATGCAGCTGTGTAGTTATTGGTGTTGTCTTAATTGCAACAGCCGGCAAAGGCTTATCACAGACGGTTCTAAATTTAGAACCGTCTGTGATAACATATCACAGACGGTTCTAAGTTTAGAACCGTCTGTGATAGTAAACTATCACAGACGGTTTTTAACTCAAAACCGTCTGTGATATGTTATCACAGACGGTTCTAAGTTTAGAACCGTCTGTGATAATCTTCCTACATATACCCTCTCGCTAGGGTTTTCCGTGTGCGCTGCAGTTATTCGATTAGATCTAAATCCCGAGCCCGTCGTCGCCGCCGCCTCCCCGAGCCCTCGCCGGCTGCCTCCCCCAGCCCTCGCCGGCCGCCTCCCCGGACGAAGACGTCGCCGCAGCCTCCTCCTCCTCCGTCGCCGCCTCCCCGAGCCCGTCGCCTCCTCCTCCTCCGTCGCCGCCGCCTCCTCCTGCGTCGCCGCCTCCTCCTCCTCCGTCGCCTCCCTGAGCCCGTCGCCTCCTCCTCCTCCGTCATCGTCGCCGCCTCCTCCTCCTCCTCTGTCGCCGCCGCCTCCTCCTCCTGCGTCCCTAAGGTCACCAAAACCGTAAGGTCATCAAATCCCTCCCCGAGCTTCATGCTTACTGTTAGTGTTTAGGGTTGATGCTTGATGCTTCATACTGTTATGGTTAGTTGCTTAGTACATATTTATGGTTGATGCTTCATGCTTACTGTTAGTGTTTAGGGTTGATGCTTGATGCTTCATACTGTTATGGTTAGTTGCTTAGTACATATTTAGGGTTGATGCTTCCTGCTTACTGTTAGTGTTTAGGGTTGATGCTTGATGCTTGGTACATATTACATTGGTACATTGTTTACTGCAGTAGCTTAATTAGTTTGCTATTTGGTACATATTACATTGTTACATTGTTTACTACAGTAGCTTAATTAGTTTGCTATTTGGTACATACTACATTGGTACATTGTTTACTGCAGTTGCTTAGTTTACATTGGTACATATTACATTGCTTGTTGTGTTAGTATATAGTATATAGTATATAGTATATAGTACATAGTATATAGTTTGAAATCATTTGGGTCCCCCTTCCCTCTACTCCTCTCCTCCCTTCTCCCCCTTCCCTCTACTCCTCTCCTGATCTCTTCCACCCAAATGCTCCATGTATCTAGACAAAAAACAGCAAATGAAGCAAGTGACATACTATAGTGTTCCCGTTCAATGAACCGGATACACTAGTTTGTGTCATTTGCTTCATAGACCTTTGTTTAGGGACTTTGCTATTTGGTTTATAGTTTTAGCAACTAAAGTAGGTGCTAGGATAGGCACTTTGTTTAGAGACCTTGTAGTAATAGTATTACAAAATTCAAGGAAATTTTAGTACAGAAGTTCAAAAAAAAACAAATTCCCAGATTCTTCGGTGAGCAGCCGATATAGCCGACTTCTTCGGTGAGCGACTATCCATCTGCTTCTTCCCACTCCTTCCCTTCATCTCTGATCTCTGGATCACGTACGCCAGTAGCGATGATTCAGTTAGATAGGCACATCACCCCCTCTCTATGTCCATATCACCCCCTCCCTTCTCCCCCTCCCCTCTACTCCTCTCTTGTCTTGCAATTCAATATGATTACTTTCTCATCTTATCTTAATAGACCCACAAAATGAGCAACATGTCACCCGCGCATTCTTCAACATCATCGCCGGAGGCGTCCGCTCCAACATCAAGACGCCAAGGAAGAGGGCTATCAAAGAAGCCTGAGGGCCGACAGATCATCACAGCGGTGAATGCATCTGGGGTCCCTATCCTTCCTCAAAAAGCAGTAAACGCATTCCGAACCATGGTCGGAGTAGTTGCACGAGAACGAATTGAGATCACATACAATTCGTGGAAGAACGTGCCTGACACTCGGAAACGTGAGCTGTGGACCGAAATTTTGGCATCGTTCGAGTTCCCAGAAGAACAGCTGGACGCTGTGCAACAACAAACCTACAAAGCGGCGTGCAAAGCATGGAAGAACTTCAAGAGCACGCTTGTCAAGAAATACGTGGAGACGGATGAAACGCCTGTTCATAAATACCCATTCCTGGAACCACAATGGGAAGAGTTCAAGGCGATGAAAACGACCGAAGATTTCAAAAGTACAAGTGTGGCGCACAAGGCCCTCCAGGCAAAAAATACACACCCTCACAGACTTGGCACAGCTGGGTATGCGGGTAAAATCGCGTAGTGGATGAAGGAGGATGAGCTGGCAGCTGCACAGGACATCGCCCCGCCGTTTTCCAATATCCCGGACGACCGCGCTCGAAATTGGATTAGAGCAAGGTCATCTACAACGACATCAGGGGACATCACCTTTCGAAACCCTTCAGACCAGCAAGTGACCGAGCGCCTGGTAAGATATCGATCGAACTACGTAGCTTGTAATTACTCCACAACTTCGTACGAATTGAAATGACATGTCGTGCTCTTGCAGGAAGAGCTGAGTTTTCAATCTACCCTGGGATCATTCTAGGGAACAAGGGAGAATGATATGCTCTCCGTGGCCCTGGGAAACAAGGAGCACCCGGGCCGTACGAGAGGCCTTGGGCTTTACGTTCCTTGGAAACATGGTTTCCAAGATGACTCCGACAAGTATCGGCGCAGGAAGAGAAACAAAGCCGAGCGTGACGCACAGCTACGAGAAGAGCTCAAGGCATCTATTAAAGAGGAGCTACTGGGTTCGATGGCTGATATAATCAGAGATGAGGTGCGAAAACAGACAGAAAGTCAGCAGGCCGCCACCGCCGCTCCTGTGCTAGCTAGCCCGCACAACCATCCGAGTAGCTGCGCGTCCAATCCGACGCAAACCCAGTCCAAATTTCCTGTGGACGACATCCTGGTAATAATTATTACCTCTCAAATGCTTGCTCCATTGGTAGGCCTATTCGAGTAGCTAATTTTGTATTGTTATGTAGGAGCCTACAACATGCAGGCTCCAAGTGAGATATGGCTCCATTCCCTTGTACGCTGCTTGGGGCCAGGCATATTCGTCTGGTATCGGGGCCATGGTGCACGGTCAAGCTTTAGCGCCAGGCTTCGCAAAAGTTAATGTGGATGGTGTGTATGCCAATTTTGAGGTGGTCCCGCTACCGAAGCCCCCCAACGACGAGATCGTGAATCTAGGACAGGCCATTGGAACATTCATCCAGTGGCCCAAAACCGACATCTCCCTGGAGGCTTCTTCACCGGTGGCAGGACCAGAAGTGCAGTGCGAACCACAGCAACTTGCACTGGTGCCATCTCCACACGGGCAGTGTGAACCACAGCTACCTGCACCGGTGCTATCTCCACGGGTGCTATTCTCGCCAGAGCAACTTGCACTGGTGCCATCTCCACACGGGCAGTGCGAACCACAGCTACCTGCACCGGTGCTATCTCCACGGGTGCTATTCTCGCCAAAGCAACTTGCACCGTCTATACCATTACAGTCGACTAGCATAAAGTCGACCCACAATCGAGGCAGTGGCCAGGGCAAATCAAAGATGAAGGATGATGACGATTTCCCGTCCATGCCATTGGCCCACAAATTCGTGCTAGGTCAGCCGATGGTAGTCCAGGAAGAGCTCCAAAAACTAGGACTTGGTTGCCAAAGATTCCACCTTTGGTATGTGGAAGAGTCCAATAAGCTAGCGGCAGAACGACGCTCAGGTATAACTGTCAAATTCAAGCCGGAACATTTCTTGCACGACGCTCAGGAATGTGTCTTCGCGGTGACCTTTGACGATATATTTGAACTTTTCATGCTCAACGCTCTCGACGCCTCACTCGTTCGATGCTGGACGCTGTAAGTCTGTACAATCACAGTCTCTGTTCACGTAATACCGATATATGTCACAATTTTGTTGCTTTCCTATGTTATATATAGATTCATGCTGATCGAAGCTAGATCATCGAAATCACAAATTGGTTTCCTGGACCCACGCTTGGTCGCCATTGATACCATCATCGAGAATGCATCCTTCGTCGAGGACTATATTACAAAAGCACTGCTGGCTCACCAAGATAAGGAATTTGTTCTTATGCCATACAATGAGAAATTCCATTGGATTTTAATTGTAATTATACCAAAATGGAACAAGACTATATACCTTGATTCTCTAAGTAAGAAAAAATCCAAGTACACAGCTATCGCCTGAATACTCGATTGGTAAGTACATTGTACATTGTACTCTTTTTTCCTTTCGAATAACTAATCTAACTTTTTCGAATAACGAAGGTCGTTCGCCACATACGTTCAACAAACACGTGACTCGACGACAGGGGCCAAGGCCTTGAAACATGATCGCAAGTTTCGGGTATTCGCTAGCTACACATTAATTAATCATATACAACACATAGTAGTAATGCCACTTGATTTAACACATTATATTTTTTGCAGTGCCACCAGCAGGAGCCGGGCAACACGTGTGGATACTACGTGTGCCACCATATGAGACTACTCCTCGATTCCACCAAGATCACTAATTCTAAGGTTTGTCAATCTTCCCACATTTATTTCATACATGTCAGTTTTATATATGCGCGCGTTGATATTCCTATCGACAGGCTGCGTCCATCTCTACATCTGCATTGACACAGCCGGATTTTGCAAAAATTCGAGGAGAGCTCATTTGGTTTTTGTGGTCAAAAGTCGTAAGATCAGATGGAGAGTTCCACTGCCCAGAATGATTTTTTATTGTAATTCTAAGTGCAAATACAGTGTAGATCTTTTACAATTGTGTATTTGTTAATGGATATTTTATTTCAACTCAATGAATTGATTTGCGAAATGGATGCTTTATGTTTGTGAAATGAAGTGCGTTGTCAATTGGATGTTTTATGTCTGTGAAATGAATTGAGATGTGAAATGTATCTGAAATGAAATGAGATGTGTGAATTGTATATGTTTATGTCTGTGATTATCTGCTTGTTTCAGAGGGCATGGCTAGCATTTCCTGAGGCTAGCTATAAACAGAAATAGATTCTGCTGGGGGGAGGAGTATCACAGACGGTTTTTCATTAAAAACCGTCTGTGATTATGCGATATCACAGACGGTTTTGTACTAAAAACCGTCTGTGATTATCCGATATCACAGACGGTTTTTTAAAAAATCGTCTGTGATATCGGATAATCACAGACGGTTTTTAGTACAAAACCGTCTGTGATATCGGATAATCACAGACGGTTTTTAATGAAAAACCGTCTGTGATATCGCATAATCACAGACGGTTCAAAAACCGTATGTGATAACTTGGATTATCACTGAGCCATAATTTCAGACGGTTCAGAAAACCGTCTGTGATGACGTTTCTGAACCGTCTGTAATGTGGATTTCTGTAGTAGTGCTAGTATGGCAAAACCTAAGCTACATAGAGAAAAACATGATGAATCTAGCAAACTAACATAAGACATGGTAAGTTATAAAGCAAGATATCATGACGCATAGGGATAACGGTCAAAGCTCCATTTAAATAATTACAATGCAAGTTGCTGAATTTTAAATATGCATTATGTTAAAATGGATACTAAAGAGCCAAACTCTCCATCAAAGCAAACAAAAAAGACAAATAACCCTAACTACCACACAAAGAAGCAAAAAGAGAAGAATCAAGAGCCTTAGTGAAAATATCGATAATTTGGTGCTCTGACTCCACAAATCGAGGAGCATCACCCCGTTCTCTACATAGTCTCTAAGGAAATGGTATATAATGTCAATGTGCTTGGTTCTAGAGTGTTACATTGGGTTTTTGGCAATATTGATGGTACTAGCGTTATCACATAAGAGAGAAACATTATCTAAGGCTAACCCATAGTTCCGTAGAGTAGATAAGATCCATAGAACCTGAGAGCAACTACTAACAGTAGGTATATACTTTGTTTCTATAGTGGCTTATGCAACAGAGGACTGTTTCCTAGATAACCAAGAGATAAGTGATGAGCTTAAGAAATGACAAGTGCTACTACAACTATGATAGCCGAGAGGGAGGGATGTGTAGGCGACCATGAGGAAATAAAACCCCAGCTGCATGTGGTGCTGGTACACGCACACACACACACACACTAGTTGAATGCCCATACGTTGCTACGGATTTTTAAAATTTATCATACTACATATTTTAAAACTCACGGTGGTAAAAATATTTAAAATATACATACAAACATATTCTAAAAGTTTTTAAATCCATCAAGTAAGTTCAAAACCGTCGATCACACCTTATGGTGATAAGTCAGAAAACATCGACTACACCTCGTGGTCATAGATCGGCAGCCCTCGAGCACACCTCGTCGTCGTAAGTCGGAAGCTGTCGACCATCGCTGGTGGTCATAAGTTGGCACCGGTCGACGATCGATCGTGGTCCTAAATCGGGAGCCTTCGACAATGGCTCGTGGTCGTACGTCGGAAGCCGACGACCATCGTTTGTAGTTGTAAGTTGGAAGTCATTGAGGACACCTCGTGGTCGTAAGTCGGAACACATTGACCAGCGTTCATGGTCGTAAGTTGGAATACATCGACCACACCTCGTGGTCGTAAGTAAGAACACATTGACCAGTGCTCGTGGTTGTAAATTGAAAGCCATTGATCACACCTCGTGGTCGTAAGTTACAAGCCATCGACCATTGCACTTAATTATAGGTCGGGAGCGGTCGACCATCGCTGGTGGCCGTACGTTGGCAAGTCTCCGGTGCGCTTGTGCCATGCGTGTAATAAACCAATGATTGGTATTGATGTTGATGATTCGTTCTAAATCCTTCATTATGTGCTGGGTTTGATCTCCAGCTGACAGGTATGTGGTATTATGGTGTTCTATCAAAGAAAAAACAGGTAAAATTTGGACTTGCTGAAGAATACTCGTTTCGTATGACATTGCACAGGAAAAGATGGGTAGCCAATGAATAATACTCCTACCACGTTGGAAGGATATGCTGACAGGGTGATGTGTAGACAGGAAGCAAGTGGTAAGTTCTTTGTCAAGGTAGTATGTAACACCTAAACTCTGATAAAGAAACCAAGGAGGAACCCATATAGTGTGAAGATCTATGTGATTGGTATAACAGCTATCTGTTGGGCATATAAGAAATAAATCATATTTTTTACAATAAGCATATCAACCTCATATTATCAATCCTCAAGTGAAAAGGTGACAGTAGCAGCAAAATTAAAAGTGAACTCAACCTCAACAGGAGAGACCAGAGCTCAAAAACAAGATGACTCCAAAATTTCCCCATTCTGGGTGGTGGCAGCATAATTCCTAAGCAGATCTTAGTAGCACAATTCCTAAGCAGATCTTAGCAACATAATTCCATAACAATATATGTTGGAACTGGACATCATTATTCCAACATCCAAACCAACAGCAAATAATGTATGGATATCAAATATCAATTTGAACATGGTAATTACAATTTGATATTCATAATGCTAAACAAGTTACAGGTCATCAACATCCTGCTTAGATGATGTGGGGAAACCCTCGTACTCCAATTTTGCTCCTAAGCTCGCCGTGATAGCCCTGAATTTCAGCCTTATCTTCTCCATCACATCTTGAACTTGCTCATTCTCTGGATCGGACAAAGGATAGCTGCTCACCAGTGCAGCTAGCTGCTCGATGTTCTTCCTGACCCAAGCTGAGAATGCATCTTGACCAAGGCGAATTACCGACATCCACACATCCAAGCATCCCTGATAGAATCCCAGGTCTTCACCTACCTAGAAACCCATCTTGAAACCAACCTGCCTTCCCTCTTCCTTTCTAGATACCAAGCCATCATGATAACCATTTCTAAAACCCTCTTGATAATATGTCTCATTTAAGAGTACCGATGGTTCAAGAAAATCAACGTCATCTTTGGCCTGTTGATCCATGATATGAACAAAAAACTAATTCGGCTGAGCAATACACAATTTTCCAAAAAGATGTAACTCCAAGAAATCTTCTTCATAAACAAAACAAAGGTTGCACAATAAGTAACTCAATGAATACATGCTCAAGGCAAAGAGGAAAAACTCCCAATTGCAAATAATGCTATAAAATCAAGAGAGCGAAACAGCAAAACGGACTTTTGCTAAAATATCACCTAGATATTGTTGCACGTCAAATGAAGACAAACACAAATATGATCCAATAAAACGAGTGAAGTCAAGACTAAGATAAATAAATCAGTTGCTCACTTGCTTCCTCTCAACGTAGTTCAGATCCCGCGCGCCCGTCCACCGATCCACGCTGCTCGGCCTCGCACCCGCGCCCGCACGGCCACACCTCCGCAGCTCGGCAGCTCGACCACGCTGCTTCGTGGTTGAGCTGGAGGAGAATTACGAATTGGAGGAGAATTAGGGATTTGGGAATGGGGACTGACTTGGGTCAGAGACTTCGAGCCAGACTCGAGTTTGTCCCATGGTAAGCATGTCTTATCTCCCATCGTTAGATGTCTTATCTGGTTTATGGCTTAGACTTATCTCAGCATTCCCATGGCCATGGCTGCGCGGTTTCAAGAGAAAGAGTAAGTAACTGCATGCGCCCAGTAATGGAAGAAAGGGGTCGTTATTGGAACTGTCTTATTGAAGTAACAAGTAACCGCACATAGAAAGGGAGATCGTGAGATCCAACGGCTATGGAGAGTCGAGGAAGAACGGACGGCTATTGAGAGTCAAGGGAGAATGGACCTACTACCACCAACTCAAACTTTTAAGGAGTATATATATACATACATACATATATATATATATTGAAAAGTTACTGTTATGCATGAGTGAAACTACTATCAAATATATGTAGAGTTACTGAGAGACCATGTGGTCTAAATCCCATGTTGGTGATGAGTAATTGACTCGTGGTTTGGTTAGAGTGAGTTTAGTTTGAGTGATTCGTGCCTTTTTGGCATTTGGCGAGGTCGGGTCGTGACTAGACAAATTTGACGCGTGGGCGTCGTCCCGGTTGGCCACGTGGGTCATTTCTCGCTTGAGTAGGATTTGTAGGTGCTAACCATGTTTACATGTTTTGTACCGTGCTATGCGATGTGTTTCTTGTCTGTGTTGGCTGCAGGACATCGAGACGGAGTCGTGGTGAGACACGGAGGACCGGACTAGGCGCAGGTGGCGTTGAGGTCAGAACGGTCGGGATGTGTCGAAGACGACGTGGACTCGAGGTGGAGTCGTGGCGAGGCACGGTGGACCGGACTAGGCGCGGGTGGCGCTGAGGTCAGAACGGTCGAGGTGTGCCGAAGACGGCGAAACTGCGTGGCTTGTAGGGCAAGGAATGAGGAAGCTTCCTGGAAGGTGTGCGAGGGGCGTTTCGGTAAAAACGCAAAGCTGCACTAAAGGAAGTGGATTGTGGGTAAAGCGCAAAAGCTAAATGGGTAAAGCACTTGGTGAACCCATTAGTGGAGGGTATAAATAGAGAGGGAGATGGTGTGCTGAAATTTGAGGGAATGGGTGTAAGAGTTAGGGTTTTATTTGGTTCTCTCCATGTATGAATAATCGAGAAAGAGAGAAAGAGAGGAGGTGTGAGTTTCTCTCTATGCTCTCCGGGCGTATGGGGACGTAGTTCTGTGTATCTCTTGTTTCCATGAATGAAATCACTGAAGTTTGGATCTCTATTTATTAGTTCTTGCTGCTCTTGTTTTGGTGTTGTTTCTTGTGCCTCTAGCATTTCATCTTCTCTTGGATTAATCCTTGGCGTCAAGAATCATTCTCAGTTTCGGTTCCTGTGGTGCAGATTTTTAGCGCTTTATCAAATCTTCCTTCTCTGCATTTCTTCTGAGTTTATTCCTCCCCTAGCTGCAGTGGCAAGATTATCCAATGCTGTCCTAATGAAGCATTAATGGCAGCTATTTTCACTTTGTTCGGCCATCAAATCTTGGACAACATTAAATGAAGTCTTTTGTTGGTCGGCAAAGCAAGGGGTAGAAAAATCTGCATGCCACTCTTTATTGCTTGTATGTACTCTTGGCAGTGAGTGGACTGGTTCTTCTCTGCAGTAATTATCTTTTCCTTTGCAGCTTTGTGTCCCTTTTTTTAGCTTCTTTTGTGCAGTTTTTGGCAGCAGCAAGTGCTGTCCGAACAGCAGCATTTGAGTGCAGTTTTTGCATTCCCTCTAGTCCTTTTCTTTGCAAATCTGCATGCTGAGAAGGACAGCCTTTAGTCCATCTTTTTGTCTCTTTGATTATAGTCTTTTGTGCTATCTTTAGCCTTTGGTGGAAGGGTTTCGCAGTAGTAATTTCATTTGGTTGATTTACAGTTCATTATCAGTGTGTTGTGTGATCTTCCAGTGTGCACCCTAATTTCCTTCCCCATAGCTTTTTGGCTAACGGAGAAGAAATTGCTGTGGTCACTTGAGGGGCGATTTTGAAGAGAACGACATTCACCCCCCCCCTCTGTCGCCATTTCGGTCCTACAATTGGTATCAGAGCCGGTTAGCTCTAATTCATAGATCTTAACCGGTCTCAAGAGCCATGGCGACGGACAAGTACCCGACCAAGCCGCCCGTGTTCGATGGCATCGATTACCCCTTCTGGAAGAGCCGAATGGAGACATACATCCAGGCCCAGGGGTATGCCATCTGGCGGAAGGTCAAGGTACGATTCGCTGTTCCTGCCGATGAGAACATCAATGCCGGGAACATGGCTGATGTTGAGGCGAATGCAAAGGCAAGGAACATCATCATCCAGGGGTTGAGTCGTAGCGAGTTTGACCTTATATCTCACCTGTCGTCCGCCTACGACATCTGGGTGACCCTCGACGCATACCATGAGGGCACCACCCAGATCAAGACGGTTCGACAAGACCAGTTCAAGCGCGAATACAACAAATTCGAGATGCTTGCTGGTGAGTCCCTGGACGAGTGCTTTTCGCGATTTCACAAAATTTTGAGCAACCTCCGAGCGGTCGGTCTCACATACCCCGACTCGGACAACGCTCGTCAGATGCTCGCGGCACTCGATCTGCGCGTGTGGGAGATGAAGGTGACCACCATCAAAGACACGACAGACCTCTCGACCCTGACTCTTGACGCGCTGTACTCGCGCCTCAAGACTCACGAGATTGACGTTGTCTCTCGTCGGTCGAAGTCACAGTCGATGGCTTTGGTCACCGATCCCAGTTCGGCTTCTGGTTTTTCCGCCGATTCGCTTTGTGGGTTCTCCCTAGCTGCTCTATGTGACGTAACTGATGATCAGTTAGAGCAACTAGAGGATGAACAACTGGCCCTCCTAGCTTGGAAGTTCTCCCATGCTTACAAGAGGAGGAGGGACAGAAAGAGAGGCGGACCAGTCATCTGCTTCGAGTGTGGTGGCCCCAACCACATTCGGGCAAACTGCCCCAAACTGGAGAAGGGCAAAGCTGACTACGGCGGTTCGGGCAAGAACGACTACACCGACAAGAACCGCAACAAGAAGCCTCCAGTCCCTGCCCAAGGCAAGAAGAAGTTCCGCGACTTCGGGAAGGCCAAGAAGCTGTTTCACCGCGTCCTCACCGCGTTCGACGACCTCGACCTCAGCGAGGTGGAGGGATGGAGCGACGACGATGGGACGGGTAACCAGGACCCCAAGAGCGGCGACGACTTCTCCGGCATGTGCTTCATGGCCCTTGAGGGCGAGATCAGCGACAGCGAGCTGTACTCCGACTCGGATGAGGTACTCCCTTCTTATGACCAGCTAAATGATGCTTTTCTTAAGCTAGGTGGATTTCATGCTAGAGCTAGGTCTAGGTGTACTGAGTTAGAGAAGGAAGTAGATAGACTATCACGGGAGATTACTTCACTTAGATCTGCTCCCTCCCGTGACGATTGTGATACATGTCCTGCTTTGCTTGGAGACATGGAGAAACTAAGGACCTCTCATGATAGTTTGTCTTCTGAGCTTGATGTGCTTAAGGTGGAGAATGTTAGTCTGCTTGCTGAGTTAGAGTTGAGTAGGATGGCTGTTACCCTACTTACTACTGATGAGACTACTTCTCCCACCTCATGTGAGGTTAAGGACATTGCTGCTAGAGGACCTTATGCCATGCTCCTTGATCTGCCCGACTCTTGTGAAAATTGCAATAATTTAAAGATGAACCTAAAACGGGCAGATCACAAAATTGCTGAGTTACATGCTTCCTTACTTGAGCCTATTGATTCATGTTTGAACTGTCCCAAGTTAACTGCTGAACTTGAAGCTGTCTCAAAACAGTTTCAAGAACTGATTGACAACAACAAGAAAATGGCTCAGTATGCGACTAAGGATCCTGTTAGCTCACCATGCATTAGTTGTGATAAACTAAAACTTGAACTCGTTGCTTTGAATGACAAATGTGTGAAGCTAACTAAGGACTTACTAGAGAAGCCACAATCTGGTTGTGATGTGATTGATGGTGTGGGGGAGAAGCCCCAGGGTAAGGGTGAGACGCCTAGAGACGCGAACCAACCTGTTAGTAGTAGGACTGTCCCCTCAGAGTCGGCTGTGCGTGCACAAGCCATTCTTTCCTCTACTGTTGGTTCTTCTTCTGCTCCCTTACCTCCTGCTGTTCCCTCTTCTCCCTGCTCTTCTTGCACCTCTCTCTTTCGGGAGTGTCAGTACCTTATGAACACTCTCGAGAGATTTGTAGGCGGCAAGAAGAAGCTTAATCTTATTCTAGACCAGTCCAAGATTTGCATATTTAATCAGGGTCTAGGATATGACTATTATGAGGATATGAGGAAGCATCCACCTGCTGTGCTCAGACCCATAGCACCAGGTGTGATCGAGACCGAGCCCAGGACCGAGAAAGTCCAATTTAAGTCAGCGGGCTATGTCCAGGGGATTTCTGACAGCAAGGTGATTGCACCTGCTGCTTCGGCCTCTCAGAAGGCGAAGCCTGACCGTGCTACTTCTACCTCTCAGAGGATGAAGTATCACTGCACCTTCTGTCAGAAGGATGGACACACGGTTGATCGATGCTTCAGGCGCGCCAAGATCGCGCGTAGAGACCGTGTTGAGTCTCCTAGGCGTATTCAGGGTCAGCCCCAGATCCTGAGTGCACCTAGGACCAGCACGAGGTCTAGGTTTACTGTTGTTGATGGGTTTGGGCAGCATCGAGGACTTGGTTTTTCTGAGTCTTCTGTTTTTCGTCCTCATGCTGCTCCTGGTCATGACTTCCGCCGTCCTGAGGGTACATCTCGTTTCCCCCGTCGAGACAGTTACCCGCGGCGTGTTCAGCGTGTTGCCGGTGTTCCGACTCGCTCTCCCGTAGCAGTCGAACCCCGCAACAGCTTCAGGTCCGCTCACAGACCTTCTGCTGTGAGTAACAGAGAGCGTAGGGTAGATAGAGGTCAGTCGTGCTTGACTACTTCATCTGCTCGACGTGTTGTTCAGTATTGGGTGCCAAAATCACTCTTGATTTACCCAAGTACTGAGACTTTACTCTCTGTTTGACTTAGGTTCGCCGGGCAGGGAAGGGAAAGGTTTGGCTTGTAGACTCCGGGTGTTCACGACACATGACCGGAGACTCCCGTTGGTTTTCTTCCCTTGCCCGTGCTCCAGGTGATGAGACGATCACCTTCGGAGATGCTTCATCTGGGCGTGTCATCGCCAAAGGTACAGTGCGTATTAATGATTCTTTCATTTTGAAAGATGTTGCCTTGGTTAGTAAGCTACAGTACAATTTGCTTTCAGTTTCTCAGCTTACCGATGACGACTTTGAGGTGAGCTTTAAGAAAAACAATTGCAAAATTCTTGATTCTTCGGGTAGTCTGGTTTGCGGGATTTCTCGTTTTGGGAGGATTTTTCGTGCTGATTTTTCTGAGTCTTCTGGTGATCCTCTCAGGTGTTTAGTTGCCTCAGAGTCCCGTGATTTGACCTTCTGGCATAGGAGACTTGGTCATATTGGATTTGACCATTTGACCCGATTTAGCGGCCACGATCTCATTCGTGGTCTGCCAAAACTCAAGATGATCAAAGATCTTGTTTGCGCTCCATGCCGGCATGGCAAGATGGTTGTCGCTTCTCATCCTCCGGTCACAGTTACTATGACCGATGCACCGGGACAGCTGCTCCACATGGACACAGTTGGACCAGCTCGAGTGCAGTCAGCAGGAGGGAAGTGGTATGTTCTTGTTGTGGTCGATGACTTCTCGAGGTATTCTTGGGTGTTTTTCTTAGCCTCGAAGGATGAGACGTTTTCACTTTTCCGAGGTCTTTTTAGTAGGCTTTCTGTTGAGCTTCCAGGTGCCTTACGAGCGATCCGCAGTGACAATGGCACGGAGTTCAAGAATTCCTACTTCGAGAGTTTCTGTGGTGAGACAGGTATAGAGCATCAGTTCTCCTCTCCACACGTCCCGCAGCAAAATGGCGTCGTGGAGAGAAAGAACCGTACCTTGGTCGAGATGGCCAGGACGATGCTTGATGAGTACTCTACACCGCGGAAGTTTTGGGCTGAGGCTATAGCCACCGCGTGCCATGTCTCAAATCGAGTTTTTCTTCGGGCACACTTGCACCGCACTTCTTATGAGTTGAGATACGGGCGAAAGCCCAGCGTCTCTCATTTTCGTGTGTTTGGTTGCAAGTGCTTTATTCTGAAGTCCGGGAACCTAGATAAGATCGAGTCACGTTCTTGTGATGGGATCTTTCTAGGTTACTCGCCTTCTTCGCGGGCTTATAGGGTCTGGAACTGCGAGTCTAGCAAAATGGTAGAGACCTGTGAAGTGACCTTTGACGAGGCCAGTCCGGGGACTAGGCCTGATATCTCAGGTTCTTTAGAGCAGTCCGAGACCATCTTCGTGGATGACGAGGACGATGGAGATGAGGGTTGTCTACCCGATCCAGTCCCTTATCCACCCCTTGAGGTGCCGTCTTCCACCGCACCTCCAGGTGATCAGCCCATGCCTTCTGCTTCCTCTGGAGCTAGTGGCTCTGTTTCTATCTCGTCAGCTCACGAGGTAGAGGCCACTTCTTCATCTCATCCTTGACCTCCCCGACACATCCAGAAAAGACATCCTTCTGAGCAGATGATTGGAGACCTGTTCGAGCGTGTTACCCGCTCAAAATCTGGCTTATCTCAATTCTGTCTCCATTCTGCTTTCATTGCCTCCTTTGAGCCCAAGGATGTTTCTCATGCTCTTTCTGACGAGTCTTGGGTCAATGCCATGCATGAGGAGCTAGAAAATTTCGAGAGGAACAAGGTCTGGTCGCTTGTCGAGCCCCCGCGAGGTCACAATATTATTGGGACTAAGTGGGTGTTCAAGAACAAGCAGAGCGAGGATGGAGTGGTTATTCGAAACAAGGCTAGACTGGTAGCTCAGGGGTTTTCCCAGGTTGAGGGTCTAGACTTCGAGGAGACCTTTGCCCCTGTAGCTCGACTTGAGGCCATTAGAATCTTGCTTGCCTTTGCAGCTTCTAAGGGTTTCAAGCTCTACCAGATGGACGTCAAGAGTGCCTTCCTTAATGGCGTTATTGAGGAAGAAGTTTACGTCAGACAGCCTCCAGGTTTCGAGAACCCCAAATACCCACACCATGTCTTCAAGCTTTCCAAAGCGTTGTATGGACTTAAGCAGGCCCCCAGAGCTTGGTATGAGAGGGGTAAAGTAGACAAGACTTTGTTTATCCATAGGCTTGGTAGTGACCTTCTGCTCGTCCAAATCTATGTCGATGACATCATCTTTGGCGGCTCTTCCCATGCTCTGGTTTCTCAGTTCTCGGATGTCATGAGCACCGAGTTTGAGATGAGCATGATAGGTGAGTTGACTTTCTTCCTTGGCTTCCAAATCAAGCAGTCTCAGGAGGGTACTTTTCTACATCAGGGCAAGTACACTCGTGACCTCCTGAGACGCTTCGATATGAGTGATGGGAAGCCGGTGTCAACTCCGATGGCTTCTACGGCCTATCTTGACCCAGATGAGGATGGCGAGCCAGTTAATCAGAAAGAATACAGAAGTATGATCGGCTCCCTTCTTTACCTCACTGCCTCGAGACCAGACATACACTTCTCAGTGTGTCTGTGTGCTCGTTTTCAGGCTTCTCCTCGCGTATCTCACCGCCAGGCGGTGAAGTGCATCTTTCGGTACCTTCGAGCTACCATTGACTATGGTATCTGGTACTCTTCCTCATCCTGTCTTTCCTTGAGAGCTTTCTCGGATGCAGACTTTGCCGGCTGTAGGATAGATAGGAAGAGCACCTCTGGCACCTGCCAATTCATTGGCA